>JBAMCK010001164.1:0-719620 GCA_037075185.1 Drosophila pseudotalamancana
ACTCGACCATAAGGGATGAGATAGGGGCAGAGAGAGAGAGGGAGACAGAGAGGTAGAAAAGAGAGAGAGTGAGAGAGGGAGAGAGGCACTTGCAGCAGCCGCAGCTCTAGTTGCTGATAACTTTTATCGCTGATGTTAGATTTACAAAGCATGTCTGGCACAATTAAAACCTGGGTGGCAAGCGGTATGTGGCATGCAGCAGGCAACTGGAGGTCGTTGCGCCACTGCAACATGTGCAACACAATGCCTGCCACATCCTGTCGCTGATGTCTGTCGCAAATGTTTGCAGCTCTTTAGACGCGGAAGATAAGCACAAACAAATCGCTTTCAATCCTGTCGAGCGGTTGTTCAAACAGCGAGAGAGACTACGAAATGTGTTGTTAGAGCTTGAAATACCCTAAAAAATGCGATTTTTTGTAGGTAGTTCAACTAATCTCCTTTGGCAATTATTGAAGAAGTCAGACTCAACCAATTTTAATATTAAGTCTTATTAACTTAACTTCAGATTTTATATATGTATTTTTGATAGATTCTGAGCATTCCTTCATTAATTCTGAACTAATATAATCTTTATCCGTTACATACTCGATCACAAAATTATAATATCCATAGCTATGGTATACAAAATCTATTTGCATTTATGCTGAAAGTCTAAGGAAAATGTGACGTGAGTTGTTGGTTGTGCATGGTTAACAGATATAACCATCAATGTCCACGGGTGTGCCACACACTTCACTAATTGAGCGATATAAAAATATATGTACATATGTATACGTAAGCATATATACTATATCAAAAGCAGTCATAGCTACCGATAATTGATTTACTTCGTGCTAACACGCCGTATTCGTATGCGTCCTCACCTTTTTGCTCCTGTCCAGCGGGAGCCGCTGGAATCGACTCCGGCTTCTGTAGCTGTTGTTGTTGTTGTTGTTGCTGCGGTTGTTGTTGCTGTTGTTGCTGCTGTTGTTGTGGTTGTTCTTGTTGCAATTGCTGTTGCAGCAGCACTTCCTGTTGCAGCTGAGCCTGTACAGGCTGCGGTGGGCGTGGATCGGGCAATGTAGGAGGCGCAGCTTCCAGCACAGAGCTTTTCTCCATGACATCCGCCATATTGAAAGTGCCTGTTTGTATGTGTATGCGAGTGAGTGTATGCGTGTGTGTGTGGCTTGCACTTAGGATAGGACTTTTGCTCTTTATGTGTACTCGTTTCTGAATTAAGATTCTACACTTTTTTTCTTCACTTTTCACAATTCGATTTTCATTGATTTTGGAATGCTTTAGTTGCCCCTCTTAAACCACTTTAAATCGAGTATAAAACCGACTAAAAATATTTGGTTTGATAACAATAATAATGCTGATTATTTTTCGTTTTTATTCACTTCGCTCTTTTCTTTTTCAGGTGTACTTTTATTTTTTCTTAAATTTTGTTTTGCAATGCAATTTTGCAGTGTTAGGCGCTGCGCTTTGTATCTTTTAGGTTTGTTATCTCGTTTTCAACTGATTTTCTGTTCGTTGAAATTCCTAATTAACGTACTCGGGCAGAAGCGCAAGCTGCGTGAAAGCTTTTTAGTACATACGCAGGGGGAAAAAGAGAAGCTTTTTCTAACAGTAGCTTTGCCAATGTAGCGCCATCTATTGTTTGTTTATGTACTTGACTTTGCAGTCACATGCTGCGATGTAAAGTATACTATGATATTTTTGAAGATATAAATTTATTTAATCGCAACTCTATCAATAGTTTTATTATTTTTTTTATAAGAATCGAATGTTTTATATAAAGTATATATTCTTAATATTGTCCACATTCAATTAAAAAACATTAAAATATGTAAATAAATAATAAATTATTTTCAAAAATATAAATTTTTATTTTAAATGAAATGTATTAATCTAAATGACGTTACAGCTTAGAAAATCCAGAGCTTGCGGATACAAAATGAATCTTTTTTTTTTTTAAATGACATCAATCAAGAAAACTGTGTTCTGCCACAGCTATAGATGTTCAACAAGTATAAAAGGTATACACCAGGCAATCAAACGGTTTCTATATAGATATAAAAGATCCTGATCCTGATCTATATGCATCAAGGAAAGGCACACTGTGTTCCACATAATAATTGTGTTGAACGTAGTTATATATAGACCTATTTGGTTTAAGATATCCGAAGGCGATTCTTTTGCTACTTGGTTTATTTGCGTCTTTCAAAATGATTAATCATAATAGTTCTGTTTTTCTTTTGCATAGCGTTTAAATTTTCAAAGAAAAATCATAAACAACAAAAATAATTGGCACGAAACTTATTTTTTTCAGTTTTTTTTTTTTTCAGTTTTGTTTTCGTTATGTTTTTATAATTTAAATTTTTTTATTTTTTAAAAAATAATATTATCTTGAAGTTCAATTTTTGCAGTTGTAGTAGCAGAAGTAAAATTTAATTAAAATAATATACGAGAGAGAGATAGAGAGAGTTAGCGATGAATTAAACATCTATGGAGAATGGCTGTTTGCTATAAATTGGTTGTTGTTGTTGTTCTTGTTGTTGTTGGTGTTATTTATTTATAGCTGATCTGGTCTGTCACACATTCTGGCGAGGAATGCTATAAGGTGGGCAGAAAAAAGATAATTATAAGATATGATATATAAAGAAAATAATATAGACAGCGACTACATAAATGGGCAGACAAGACAACTTACTGTTTAGTCGAAGACGATGGGATCGCTCATCAAGCGCTGGATGAACTCTATAGGATCGGGTCATCAAAGATCGAGCGAGACAGATAGAGAGTTACGCCACGTGGGTGGTGCGTGGTGCAAGGTGCGTGGGTCACACAAAACACAGATTGACGTGTGGTGTAAACAGTGTGGAAGTGTGCAGGATGCAAGTTGATTGATTGATTGAGGGGTTGAGTGATTGGGTAACAGGTGTGTGTGCATGTAAAAAATACAAATAACATTATGTATCACATGTATACAAATCGAGCACAGAATTTGAGATGAATTAGACAGGCGCTACTTACGAGAGTAGGGGATCATGCCCTCATCATCCTCGGGGTCCATGCAGTCAGCGAAGAGAGTCTCCACCTGCTCATCATCCAGGGACTCACCTGTTGACCAACATAGATTAAAAACAAATTCAAAACATAAATGGGATATTCCACTCACCAAGGGCCAGCAGGGCGTGCTGCAACTCAGCGAGGAGCATGGTGCCGTTCTCCTCCTTGTCGTACAGTTTCAAGCACTCAATGAAATCCTCATAGCAGCCCTGCTCCTTCTCCTTCTTCACTTGCGAGTAGATGGGCAGGAATTCGTCCAATTTGATCTTCTTCTCGTTGCGCTTCTTGGTGCCGCCC
The DNA here is from genome assembly GCA_037075185.1 of Drosophila pseudotalamancana. Taxonomy (NCBI): domain Eukaryota; kingdom Metazoa; phylum Arthropoda; class Insecta; order Diptera; family Drosophilidae; genus Drosophila; species Drosophila pseudotalamancana. The sequence continues at coordinate 3,349 of JBAMCK010001164.1, forward strand.
ATTTTCTCGATCAGACCGAGGGTGGGGTTCAAGTTCAGAGCGCGCAGAGCATCGCCTAGATCGACGGCATCGATGCCCTCGCCGGGAGAGCCCATAACTTCGAAAACGAATTCGACATCTGTGCAAAAAGAGTTAAAGAAAAGTTTTTATTTAGCCATTGCATTGATAACTTTTAATCATTGCGATTATTTATTACTTTTATAGTTCGAATTATTGTTTATTTATTTATGAAACTGTTGCATATTGTTGATTGAGGTCGATTCAATAACCCTGAAACTAAGGGTGCGCACATTTTTGGTCATCCTTCATTACGCATCTGTGTATGTGTATGTGTATGTGTGTGCATGTGCGTGGGAGCGTTGCCAACACGAAGCGCATATACATATACGTATACGTAATCCGACACCCGAACGCCTTCGTCTATACTATAAACACACACACTCGCATACATAACTATATATATGAGTATATATATATATATATACGCTCTTTGGCAGTGCGTTTCAACGAAAATAAATCCGAAGAAATAACTTGGCCAAAATTAGATCGTGCGCTCTTCTCATAGACCTCTACATATATACATACATACAAATTTTCCATTGTATTTTGCATATTATAGTTTTATATTTGATATATTGATATGTTTATGTTAGATTATACCTTTCAGTTATATAGTCTATTATATTTTATATATTTTTATGTTTGTATTATATTATAGCTTTCGAAGTCGTTCCACTAGATTTTGAGTGTATTCTCTTGAGCTGTCAATAACATATATATTGTGGTATACGTGGTATATATATATTTATATATATATTCACAACGATTACGAAATATATTTTACTTTTTGCTGCATGTCCCACGCATATCCATGTGCTTTACTCATATGTAGATCTCTTGTATATATGTATAACACACGCGCACATTATGTAATCACTTTTTCAAGATATATATCTTGATATAGAGGGTGTTTTTTTTTTTAATGTCATTTCGTAATTTAGATAAAGCTTTTGTACTCCTCAGCACGCATCATTTAATATTCAACTATTTTTCTGTGATTTTGTGTATTTCTTTATATTTATTTTTTAATATTTTAGGTTAGAATTATAATCCTTTGGTGTTTTTCTTTCAACTTACTTTCAACTTCACGCTTTGGTACATCAGCCTGTTTTTTGAATAGTAGAAAAAGAGTTATAGGTTTTTTTTAAAGTTGAATAGTTCACATTTTTTTATAAATATATGTTTTGTGTAATTGGGTATAGTCTAGTCTTTCGGTAGCACTCACCATTTTGTCTATTGAATGCGAAAAGCAACTGTATCGCGGATGAGCTCGGTCTCGACTGAACGCTATTCGTCAGTGGCAGCACGGCAAGGTAATACTGAGGTGATGCTGACCAGCTCACACAGATGCACACACACACACACGCACACACATGTACATATATATAGATCTATAGCTATATAGAAACATATGCTGGCCAAGAATTTACTTTCATCTGGGCAACATTTTCAAATATGCTCTCGCTCTCTCTCTCTCTCTCTTCCTACCTCTCTCTATTGGTAGTGCTCTTCGATTCTATTTTTAAGGTTGATATGTTTTTCTTTTTTTCTGCTTTTTCCTATATGTGCCTGCAAAATAATAATCAGTTGTGGCATAGTGTTGAATATCATTTGATTTTCAAGATAATATTTTTCCTCTGGCTAACATTGTGGTGTTTATTGTGTTTATGCCATGAGAACAAACACGTCCCAGCGATTCTACATAACTATCATATATATATAGTTAGGCATTTATAAATATATACATATATATATGTATATTTAGGATCTGGCGACCCTGATCACGTATTTGGCAAGCTGAAGCCGCATTTTATTGAATTTTCTTTTTATCATTCAAAATGCTTTTTGGCTGCCGTCTTCTGTTTTTGTAGGCGTAAAAAACACCTGAATAGCATTCAAAATGCGTAATTTGTTTAAGTTCTTTTCTAAACAGATTGTAGATATTCCCTTATAGCTATCTCGCTTGCACATTCTCAACAAAATCTGTTGCTCTCATCTACATAGAAGGCGTATTACTGGGCATCCAATTGTATTTGTGTCTACAACAAATTTTTGAATGTGCGCTATTTATAAAAACTATGACACAGATACACCGAATTGTATTCAGAGCATTCATCTACAACGCATATTCCAACTGTCCCTATATACAAATACATGCATATATAAGTCTATTTAGGTATATATTGCTTTGAGATGGGGAACTTAAAAGGCATAAATTCTAGTTGAGCAATTAACACAAATTTTATTTGGCTTTGTCTGGCAATATTCTAACTGCAGTCCTTGTCCTTGACATCAACATTGGTTCGCTTGAAAGTGGGTCCTGTTTTGACCCAGTTTATTGTATCAGCTGTTTAATTCGGATAACCATGCATACTCCTGCGCAGCCTCTCAGTGACAACAACCTGTTGAGGAAGGCAGAATGAAAGCGAGAAGGGGTTTGGGTGGGGGTCAGAATAATTGGTGCATACCAATTGGAACCGGTGTCTCTTTCCCAGCTGCTGTTCCCAGCTGAGCTGAGCTCCCCAGCTGATAAGATGGACCAACTCTGCGCACTGGCAGTTGCGCAGCTCATTCATAAAAATTCTTTATAAGTGGTTCAAGGGAAATCAAAAACAACCTTTAAATTCGATGTCATATAATGAAATGAAAACAAAAATGAATATTTAACTCTTGTCCAATAACGTTGATTCTTAGAGCTATCTAGAATCTGACTTGTAGCATCAACAAAATATAATACATACTATATCCATATATCACTTTTTAAAGACCTACTATACGCTTTCTAAAAACAAAATAGTTCTCAAAACTATAGCATTTTATTTGTCTATGTATAAAGTGTGTCTAGAAATATTCATGAAACTTATGTATGGATTATTGCTTTCAAACAAATACAATAACAGTTTTAAAAAGTCGAAATCGAAGGGCAAGAAAAGTCAGATAATGGATGTTAATTGTCACTTTAAAACTTAAGTATTTATTTGTTAGTTTTTGTTAGCTAAAGTATTTCAGGAATATGAAATGTAATTAGATTTTGTTAATAAATAATACTATTAATTAATATGAAGTAAGTTCGGCTATAATCTATTAAATGGATATTTTTGCTCAATGGTTTTTATAGCCAACACTTAAGACTGTTCGCTCTAAGAAAATAACAATAGCTTTAATGATAAGCAGACAGAGAAACACATAAAGCGCTATTGACAGCCACACAGGCGGCGTATACGCAATTTTCAACCCTCACACAGGGACAGCGACTGTTTGTTATCATTGACAAGTGCGCCAAATAAACAGGGTGAAGCTGAAGCTAACCAGTTTATGACTAATGCATAATCGCATCTGGATACGACATCGTGTGCGAAGCTGCAAGCAAGCAAGGCGTAGACACCCTGTATAGTTGGCTTTTTAGGGGGTGGCTGTGCGTATACTTAATATGTGTGCCTATGTGTGTTCGAATGTGTATACGCAGCAGGCAAGCGTGCGCTGCTCCTGTGGCTGGCAACGACGAGCAACGAGAAGGACATAACGACGATGTGAACGGCTCGTCCTGTTAACGAGGCGACGCTTTGTCCCAGTTGCATCCGAACGCTTCAACCGTCAACTTTATCGAAACTGGCAACGCGCAAATCAAGGTAAGAATCCAACAAAATCAGTATAGAAAGTAAATGTAACTGCTGAAAATGTGTTAATGTAACCAATTCGAGTCTAACAAAGGCGCAGAAAATAAATTCAGCAATTGCTTGTAGTTTGAGTCGAGTCCTTATAGCGAAAACCAAACCCTTTTCTGGAACTGTTTATCCTTTGGGTGCGGTCGCAATTCAAACAAATTGCTGGAAATAAACATAAAGTTCACCGTTTGATTTGAGTGCGTGTTAATTGTTTGACAATTGCCAATTGGTGAACGAAAAAGCATTTACAAATTGTTATATAAGTGGAAAAAACTGTGAAAATTCCTGCACTGAAAAATATTTGCATGTATACCAAAAAATTTCAATTCTGTATCTATAACTGGGACGACGCGAAGCTGCGGAGTCTGCGTTCTGCGCAGCCTTCAAAGAGCAGCTGTGCACAGCTGGAGGTTGGAGTAGGAGGCGAGCTGGGGGTGGGGGATGCGGAATGTCTGCGTGTGCTGCAGATTTCTGTTTTGGCACTGACCTAGACGCTGCTCGCCTCATGTTGAGTCTGCGCACGCAAGTACTTGTTGCATGCAAATACCGTGCCATGTCCCGGTTTTGTGAAAATGTTTACAGCAGGTGGAAGAAACCAACTTCAACTCCATAAATCATATCAATATAACCCAACTAGTCTGAAGTGCATATGAGCTCAATCATTTAATTAATCAATCGTAAAATAAGTTATTCACTATTAACTATCTCAACTTTATTTCGGTAATATCGAGACAAAAGAAATTGGCTTAAACATAAGTCAAAGACTATACAAAAGTCAGTAAGCTACTTGAAACATCATCCCGCTGCTTGGTCCAGGGTATCTTATAGTCAATCATTGCTGGCCACATTCAACAGTTGCATGTAATTAATTTCCGGGAGTGTGTGTGTGTGTGTGTTTGTCCTTACAGCTGGCCACCATGGTGACCAATGCGACAAACAACAACAATCTGCAGGCGAATAACAACAGCTCGACGCCAAATAATAACAACGACGACTTTGACATTGACCAGGACGATGGCCTGCAGGACCTGGGCCTGCCCGTCCCCGTCCAAACATTCCTGTGGCGCCAAATAGCGCCCTTCATCAGGCCGCGACTCGGCAAGCTGCATGAGGCCAGTTGCATGGTAAGTGTGTCGGCCAAGAAACAGAACCCGGAAACCAATAACAAAACCGTAAAACTTGGCTAACAGAATTCCTGTCCAAACTACTAAGCCTGCATTGGAGCTGACAGCTCTAAAAAAAAAAACAAGAAAACTAATTAAAAGACGAACTTCAAAATGAAAAATCATCTTTGGGCTTGCCAAAGTTCAAATACCCTTGCAGTTGCTTAATCAAATTATTATTCATATAAAGATATGAAATATTGGTCCGATGTTGCTTCGACTTTACAAAAGTGTTTGAGATGCAGTTTTTAGGTTGAGTGAAATATGTAGACTCCTATTATTTCTAGATATCTTGAATATCAAATAAAAATTGCTTTTATTTCAGAAGGATACTTCTTATAGCAATGCAAATGTATGATAGTCATAGTTAAGCGGAATGCCAGAAATTGCTAAAACAATTTATTAAATTTATTTGACAAGATTTAAATACCTTCTGCAAGGGTATAAACATGAATTGAGATTTAATTATAAGGCAATTGTGCTGTAAATTCGCTATCCGTGTTTGTTTGTAAGGATGGACTGTGTATAACTGTACGATTGGCACAACCGATTTGAAATGAACGTATAACATATGACATATACATATACATATATGTAATTATGATTTTAATATCTTCTTTTGTCTGACTCCAAATTCGATAATACATATATGCGAGCTATAAATATGAATTCAATGTTTAATGGTTATTTTTTATACATTTTGCATACGATTTTCAATTTCTTTTCTACTAACACGCCTAAAACCTCAATCACAAAAAATACTTATGACAACAATATTATGCTTTTAATAACAACAACAACAACTACTACAACAATTAAACAAACTGTACAAATTAACTTTGTAAAATCTCTCGTAATTTGTCAAAATCTGAATGTAGTTTTGTCAACATGCACCGGGACACCACGTAAGTGATAAATGTACATAAATACTAACATATCTTCCTAGATATCAAATACGTATATACTCGTACATCTAAATATATATACTTCAAACTTAACATAGTCTAGCTCCTAACTTTTTTGGTTGTGTGTTGTGCATGCCTTGACATCAATTCATTTTTGTAAATACTTAAATTATATTTATCCGATTTACTCTTAATCGAAATACTCAACTTGATTAATCAGCTTATGTATATATGTAAACATTATCTTTTTGATCAACGCCTTTTTTATGCACATCAGGAATCCAAAGAAGCCTGTAAGGTGGGTAAATATTTAGATACCCTCGTCATGCACTCGTTTAACGCTTTCTTTTTTTTACTAACGACAGTCCTTTGAGAAAGTCCTGGTGCAGAATATTCTGTTTGGACTTTCTCCGCCGCTAACAAAGGCCCTGGGCGCCATTCCACGCTGGCGTCTCCTACAGGGTGCCCTGCCGCATGTCATGCACGCCTGCGCAGCCCTGCTTTACTGTAAGTTCCAATACTCTGTTCGCAAAATGAAAAAGGGTATATAGATGTTTTCGAAAGATCTTTCACTTATATATCCCATAATAATATAATAATATTAAACTCCACTTTTCTAGGTCGCGTAAAGGACATGCAGGCGATTGGGCCCGTTGAGACCAAATTACTGTACACTATGCAATGGATATTACTTTATGCCGCAGAGGAATGCGCCGATGACGAGGGAGGCGCTGATCTAGGTTTGGCCGAGGCTGCTGAACCCAAGCCCAAGTCTATGGATCAGTATTTGTTTTCAGTGCCAACCATAACGGTTTGTTTTACTTACCTTTATTCAGATATGGTTATCGAGCTAATTTTAATATCTTAATTGCTTGCAGCTTTTTGTGTATCTGTTTGCACCCATCATCTATCATCTGAAGGAGTCGGACTTTCAAAACTTTCGATTGGAGAATGGCATTAAGCTGTGGCAGGGTATGTGGGACAATCGAGCTCCGGGTGCACCATGCTTCACAGCGCCAGTCAAGCCAAAGGCCCGAAACTTGTTGTGCGCACCCACTCCAAAGGGTTCGACGGATGTCATTCAGGGTCGAAAGCATTCGCTTGGACCCGACGCCATGTCACCCAAGGCGGACTCGCCACCCAGTTGCATCAGCGACTATGGCCAGGAGGAGGAGGTAAGACAATCGTAGATTTATTCTTTTAGTTGGGTACTTAATAGTTCCGCCTTCTACTAGGGCTCATGGGTGTCCTCGCCCAAGGAGTTCTTTCCTGAGACAATACCCGAAGAGGCTTCCAGCGTCGAGGACGAGCGTGTAGTCATCTTTAGGCTGCCATCTGCACCGCAGCTCATGGACAACTCATTTTTTACGGTAAGCAAATGAAACTGGATGTTGACTAAGCTATAATACAAATCTCTCACCAGGCCGATGCCAGTTTGCTGCAGCAACAACTGCTACAGCAGCAGCAGCAGCAGCAGCAACAACAACAACAACAACAATCGCAAAGTCGTCGCGGAAGCCACCAGTCGATTAACTCACGGGACAAGGAGAAGGTTCCATCCACCAAGTTTGAGTTTGATCAGCAAGAGCTAACCCGTGGCGCCTCCATGAAGGAGAAACGCAGTGCCTCAATTGAAAAAGAATCGGATACGGATAAGTCAGAGAATGCCAAGGCGGACATATCGGCGGCTACCTTCTTGGATGTGGCCGTACTGAGGTGTCTGTTCATCTCCCATTGGCAGGAGGAGGGCATCTTCTGGAGCTTGCAATATATGTACAACAGGTACATTTGGTGTTCATCTCATCAATTAGCTGATTCAATTGCTTGGTTTGCAGACTCAGTGAAATTGGCGAGGAAGCGGCCATCACATTGAATCAGCCGCGGAAACGATCCAATTCGCTGCCCATACCACAAATCGAGATCTCACTGTACCAGGGCCCGAGTAGCAACAGCCGAGATAGTCCCGGCAGTTCTGTAGTTAAGGATTACATTGAAGTACCGGAGCCAGCGGCTGCTGTGACAGCCACTGTAGTAGGTGAGCTTTAGAAGGACTTCGTCTTCAGCAACCTCTAAGACTAACCCATAAAATCATCATCTTTCTCTCAGAAGAATCTCCGAGCGTGCCCAGCAGTACGGAGCGTCGCGGAAGCGAGAAGAAGAAGCGCGTCAAAATGGCTGATCTAAGGGCATTTGTCGAAACGAAAATGTTCTCGAAATCGGAAAAGAACTTGGAAAAAGTAGGGCTCGATACAAACACTGCCAATGGCAAGATTCCACTGCAACATGCAGTAAGCCGAAAGCTGTCACTAACTTTTTTAGCAATATTCCGTTTTAGTCAATTACCGTTAGCACAATTTCTTAAAGTAGCATCCGCTCATACTATATATCGATTTAAGTAACTAACCCAATCGTTATCGAACCCTGATTATCTGTTGTTTCTAAAGTTTATTGTTAGCTAATATGCTAACACATAAATTACTAACTTCAATACATATATATTTATATAGTCGTATATTTATTTGTCCAGGAATACCATCGCAGTCTCGATACGGGCGAGAAGAAGCTGTCCCGATCCGCCTCAATGATTACCAGAGAGCCAGCCAGCAATCTTATAAAGGGAAAATCGATGCCCAGCTTGAGGTAAACATTATTTATCAATTCTATGTAGCCGACTTTCAAAGAACTATCAATTGGGTCTCAGACAACAGAAAAAAACTGCAACAGACACACACAAAAATTTAACCATTCAAAATCTAAACTATTTTTATACCTCTTATTCAAATAACTGTATATAAACTCTATATAACTTACTGTCTTTTACGAACTTAACAACCAGCTGTCTGCTTGATAGCGGGTGAGTTTTGGTCTATCGCTTGATTCCATATCTATAAGCATACTCATCTACAACTTTACTTTCAACTGTGTCTTTGCCTTACCCTATACCCAAGTTATAACTTTATCTATGTCTATTACCCTTTGGCTAATGCTTTTCCACCTAACAGTTTGCCTGAACACCCCAACCCTTTAAACTTTTCTTTGCTATCTATTTCTACCTAGTGTTTAAAAAATTAAGGCTCGTTTCTCAATACTCATTATAAATTTAACAAATTTACCAATTTTCAAACTAGTGATACTGAATTGCAAATTACATGTTAAATTTACTGGGTATGAAAGTCCTATTGCATACTGAACCCGTTTTCCCTCCTGCTTTTGCATCTAATTTTATCGCACGCCGTTTTGACTAATGCCATACGCATACGCATTCTCGTCTGTCTCCTACAATATGCCAGATTTTACAGATACATGGAGCCGCCGAAGACCTCAAGGCCACCGCCGATCGTGTGTCCACGAGCCACAGCCTTCTATCCGCGCAATCCCATCATCACAGTAACAGAACATACTCCTACTCCATCGCCGGACTATATGAAGCGACAGGTAAGTCGGTGGGATCTACAACTGGAGGATTATAGCTGATTCAGGGAAGTGTTCGATTTCAGGGTTCCATTGACTCCCAGCTGGATGCACTGAGCAATGGGGGAAGCATCGCTGGAGCTGGTGGCAATGGCAGTGCTGGAGGTGCCAGCAGCAGCACGCGATATCGCGGACCCATGCTGCGATCCCACACGGACTCCCACATTGACTACACGGGCGTGGATGAATCGGAGGCACCCGGCTCGTCCTTCTACATAACGCGTGATGGCGGCATCGATTATGAGATTGTTCTACTGGCTGTAAGCAGCGTCTTTAAGCGGGATCCTTCGCAGGTTTGCTCACTGCGTGTGCTGGAGGCGGGTCTCAACATCTGCGAGCTGCTCATCGAAATGGGAGTCCTGAAGCTGGGCGAGCATCCGCACGAGATATCAATGGGCATAACACGACGTGCACTTCAGGTGCTGGGCTGTCCACATGGCTGCAACGAAGGTAAGGATTCTACAATAAGTATATTAGTCGATTAATTTCCGCTAATCGGAGTTGTTGCTGGCTTAAACCATTTCCAGGTGTTCGAGGCCCACCCGCTGATTTTCTGCGCAATCAGTGCCAAAAGATCATCTCGCGCATGCTGCGACAGGCTGGACAACGCACCAAGAAACACCTCCAGGAGATGGTCAAGACATCTCCGCTGCCAGAGCTAATCGACTATTTCCATGCGTTTCTGGCCTTCTGCGTGGATCCCAGCTCCTTGCTGTCACCACTGAGTAAGTCAGGCCCACCAGCTGTGCCTAATCCAAAAACAGAGTTGGTTCGGTTAGAGTTTCGATGTTGCACCAAATCCCCAATTGCAAGTTATTTTTCTTTTCCGGCCAAAACTTTATATACATTGGTTTGCTTTTTATACTCGTTCACAGATTAGTTTATTAGTTGTATTCATTGTCTGTTCGATATTTAGATCCGCTTTAATTGGAATTTAGGATATAGTATACACTAGTCTACATCTGCATTAGTTAGGAAGATAAAATTATATGTTTGAGTCCGGCGAATAAGGCTGCATTATTACTCATACTTGTCTTCAAATATCAATCGTTCAATTCGCAATATTTCCTAATTTTTGGATTTTGGCATGTGAACGAGTATTATGCAGTCGGTTGCCTCCGACTGCAACGTTTGTACTTGTTTGTGATTTGATTTACGATCTGTGTGTGTGTGCGTGTGTGGTTTAGTCTTGCATGCAACAATTTTTGCTAATGCTTTTAAGTTGTACCCCCCTCTTGCCTCTGACCTCCTCCACCAACAAATACCAAATACAAAATACTCGAACGTTGTATATATATGTATGTATGTATGTATATATAATGATGATGCAAATAGCTCATAAACGTCAGAGTGGATATAAAAATGTTAACACCGATCTTGGCGGTGTACCAGGTCAGGGCGGCTATTCCAGCAATTTTAGCGGCGGTATCAGCGGCGGTGCCGAGGGTCAAGTGGTTGGCGCCATATTCAAGCAGCTCGTCACTCGATTCGTGGATGCCAGCAAGGACCTCAAGCTCCCGGAGAATGTAGCACTCTATGGCGACATACGCCAACTGGTGACCTATGTTAAGGGCGCCCATGGCGGAGCATTTCGCCTGGTTGCCCTCAGCGGCATCTTGGCCGTGACGCCCCGTCCACATAAGAAGGGTCCCACAGCCCAAACCACAAGGGTCATAAGGTATTCAATTGTATTTGCAACTACTTTGGAATTAAATCATAATATCTTTACGCCTCGGCAGACACATCCCCCAGGCGGACGCCACGCAGCTGGTGCAGAGCGATGACAATCGATCGCAGCGTCGTTTGCTCCTAAAGAAACGCAGCACATCTTCCGCCTGCGCCGTGGTGAGTCTCCAGCTATGTGCTCCAACAATGCGCTGATCCGCTTTTGACATTTGCTTTGCAGAGCCTGCTGGAAACGGAACCTTGCGACGAGCACTATAAGACAAGCCAATCCCCATTGAGCAATTTCCGGCGACGCACCACCGGAGTGCGACCCACCTTAACACCGCGGCACAGCGAACGGGCGCTGCTCTCCGATTCGACGTCTAGCTCAGAACGCAATTCGCTGGGACGGCTCAGCGGCTTGGTGCGCTGGTTTCGCGGAGCGCCTAAAGAGGCGTCTTCGATAGATCTGGAGATTGGTTCGCTGAATCCAGAGATATCATCCACATTCATGCGGCACGCCTCGCTGAAGATCCAACGTGGTCGATCCAGCGACGGCATCGGCCGATCCATACAGCGAGCCAAGCGACGCGTCGAGCGACGTCTGAACCGTTTCGGCGGCATTGTGAAGGGCAAAAAAAAGGTGGGCGGCATCGAAGAGACCGCCGACTTCAGTCGACGCAGCTCCTCTGACATGTGCGACGGCCCGCGCGAGTCTGAGGTGGTCATTCTGAAGGAGCGGAAACTGGTGCCCACCGAACCGGTGCGAGTGGGCATGCTGCGGCTATCATTTCTGCTGGAGACCTGTGCACCCGGCACATTTCCTGATCCGCAGCTAATTGCAGCCGTATTGGATTTGGTATGGATGCCATTTAAGTCCACATAATGCTCCCATGCTCAATCTCTATCCAACTGCAGCCGCAAGCTCCTTTAGTCACGCGTGCGACCTTTTTGCTGGAATGCGCACACTTTGTGCATCTGTGCAACAAGGGTCAGTGGCCCAATTGGATGAAGCAGAATGTGGGCGGGTATCGGGCCTCGGGCGCCAACATCAATCCCGCCCAGATGAAGCAACAGGTCAGTCAGACTAGCGCTCGGCGTACACACATCCTCCTGCGTGCCGCCGGCAAAATGTTCCACCAGTGGGCGGAAATGGTGGGCGCTCGTCTCGAGGAGTTGCTCTTTACCGAACGTCTGCAGTTCGAGGCGCTCAATGCGAGTCTCACGGATCCGGAGAAACAGCGCGAACTGCTTCAGCAGGATGAGGAAGAGGATTTCTTGGATGAGTCATCGGTCAACCCGCATGGCAATGACTGTCCGCACGCTCTCAAACTGATTGCCTGCGTGCTTCTCTTCGAGATTACATCCTTTCTGCGCGACACGTACCTCACGTTGCCCAAGACCTCCAAGATGCTTCATCGAGATCGGCCTGCACCCTGGGAGAAGGTATACCGGGAGGCAAACCGACGCTGGTCAATGGCGCTCAGCTCCATGGGCCACTCGCAGACCTCCGCTCAGAGCCTTCAGTCCATAGCCGCGGGCAACGAGAGCGCTGGCCAGACGGAGCGTAAGATCTCCTTTGTCTTACACGAGCCGGACAACGAATCGGAGAACAGCAGCAATACAACGTTAACCAAGGAGGGCGAAGAGGGTGAGTGGAAAAATGGTACCAATAGGATCGGATGTTTAAAGAGTAATGTAGATCTAGATGTAGATCTTGTTCGTATTAGATATTGTGTTTAGGTGTAAAGAAATGGTGCAGGATAACTACCTGTCGTTCATCTCTGACAACAGCTTTTTGAATTATGTTATGAATATGTTCTTTAGCAGCTCGTCGTCCCACTGCCTCGGCGGTACGTCCATTTCTGCTGCGTCGCGGTACGGCGACCACAACGGGCGGTTCCTTTAAGCGTCGCTCGCTCAAGCTGCGGCGAAATACAAAGGATAGCAAGGACATAGAAACGGATTGTATGTTAATGAGCTGATTCCATATGACATTATATATATCAGTTCCATTCACACACAGTCAACATGCAGTCGCGGCGAAAGGTTTCCTCGCTTTCGGATCGCAGCGATACCTCCGAGCAGGGCGTCATTAGTGGCGGCGAAGAATCACCGGGCATACTCAGCGATGATCAGCAGCCGGAATCTCCAACGGACTCCAATGAGAACGATGACACAGCCAAAAACATGCCCTGGCTAAAGGCTGTCATCGATCTGCTCACCAGTTACAATTATTATTGCACCCACAAGGGTTACTGTCATCCATTTTGCTACAAGCGTCACATGCGGTCCTGCACGCGACTTATAAAGGCAACCCGTAAGGTAGATGATCCATCAAATCTATTGCTTTAACAGTTCTACACAATTTACTTTTCGCTTATCAGGTCTATGGTGAGGAATTCGGTTTTACCTTTGATGCCGATCATCCAACCGTGGAACCCACAGTCATAAGCTCTACCAAGCCTTCGTCTCGACCACGTTCAACGCGCAAGGTATCCGAACAAAGCTCCACTCAAACGTCCCCATCCAAGCGAAAGGACAGCTTGTCTCGCAAGGATCGGTATGGCTTCAGTTAGTTTCTATCATTTGTATTCTGGAAGTTATCTTACTTGTGCAGCATTAGCGATGATCCTGACATAGAGATGGCCGAGAAACTAGCCCGCAACTTTCGGCAGGAGAAGGAGAAGAAGCTGCAGGAGGAGCCATCCATACTGAAGTTCATACGCATTCACATACGCAATCTGTTTCATTTTCCGCTGGCCACCATGCTGAAGGGAGCTGTGGTGCTCAGCGAGGAGCTGGTCATTGAGGCGATGCCGGCCGCTTGGGAGCTCTTGCTGGAGACCAACCACGACACAGCCACCTCCAGTGCCGCGGTCTTCCTCATGGGCTCGGTGAAGGCACAAAATTTCGCATTTGACATTATGCAGCGCGCTCTAAAGCACAAGAATCCAGACATACGCATTGGTGCAATCCAGCGGTATCTGGTATTGTGGAAATGCCGATTCCATGTCTGGCCACGCATGGAGGATAACGCACACGATGCCACATTTAAAGTGCCGCCAGGTGGCATCGAGTTTACGCTGCCCTCGCCCAAAATCGGCATCGAGAGTCTGCCAGTCGTGGATCCTCCGTGGATGCCCGTGCAGCAGACGAAGGACATGGACATGACCCTTAACCAGGACAGACATGTAAGTATCAGGCATCAAACTCGATCCCTACTGATCCATACTCTTACAGCGTTCCCTGGTCACCGCCACGAAAAGCCGCAAGATGCAGCAAACGGAGGCAATACGGAATGCCCTGCGCCAGCAACGGGACAAGCAGCGTGCCGAGCGGCACAGCTTTCTCATCACCATGATACCGATTAGCCAGCAGGCATCCCATGAGCCTGGCATGGAACATGAGGATCATGAAATCGAAGAGGATCTGGATGGCACACGAGCGTCCTCGCATCTGCACCACGCCCACTCGCTGTTTCCTTCGGTTCTGTGCTCCTCGGTAATGCAGATCGTGGGCTGCCTGGACGATGCAGCCATTGGGTCCGATGGTAATGCCGTCTATGAGGTGGCCTACCAGGTGATATGGGTGTGCCTGGTAGAGGAGTCAGCCTTGTTCTTGCGCTATGTATTTGAACGATTGACCCGAGATCGTCAGGATCAGATGTTCAAGCTTCTGCGGCATTTGATACGCTTTGTGCCGCGCTTGCCACAACAGGCCGCCTTTGCCCTGTACAACTCCATCATTGGCTACATCATGTTCTATGTGCGCTCCTCTAATGAGCTGAAGCAGGAGGTATGCTTTTATATATTTATGCTATAAGTGTGGTTTCTAATTCCGTGGAGTTCTTCCAGCTGGTGGGGTCTGCCTTGTCCGTTTTGTGGATGGTCGTTCACTCGGTGCATGGCATCATGTTTAAGGACTTAAAGCAAATATTGCGCAAGGAGCAGTGTGATGCTTCCATCTTGCTCACGGCCAATGTTCCCGCCGCCAAGAAGATTGTGGTACACGGTCCGGCGGATGACGACTACAACATACCCTCACAGTTTCCCGTGCAGGAGGACACGCTCTTTTGTCAGCTGCTAAAGGAGGCACTGGACTACTATCCCATTGATGAGAAGAGCATTAGTCACTACTGTCTGGTGGATTACAAGAGCAGTAAGTAGTCCATTTTCCAAAAGGCATCTTCGAAAATTCCTTTTTCATCTGCAATTTCTGCGTTTACAGGTAAAATACTCAACCCCAACTGGTATATACGGGATCTATATTTCTTTAAGCGCTCTCAGTACCCGGAGGTGCGTTTAATGCTCATGCGTCCAGAGGAGTCGTTCTTGGCGCTGCAGAAACAGGAGTTGACGAAGAAGTTCGTCGAAATTGGAAAAGTTCATCTAACCTGGGCTATACTCAAAAACGTGGACATGGTTGTGCAACGCGTCGTTTTTCTCCACGAAGAACTTATGAAGCTGCCCTCTTTTCCGCGTAAGGCGCTCGAAGTGGATCTGGATCTTCATCATGGTGGAGAATACGGCAAGGTCTTGCTCGGTCTAGATGTGCTACATAAGTTCATGTGGGTGCGTTTGATAGCTCGCATGTTTGAGGCTATGGCCGGAAATTTCGCCTACTCGGCGGACATACAACTATTCCTGAATGTACTCTCGGGCGCCTCCATATTGCACGCAGAAGATTCCTGCATCATGCGCTACGTGATGGCCACATTCATCAACGCGGCTTTTAATTTCAAGAACATCTTCTCCACGAATGGGTACTTCATGATCATGCCCACCCTGCTGCAGGTGTACTCCCTCCACCAGACCAACAAGCTGATCACCACTACCATCGAGTACGCCGTAAAGCAGTTCTACTTGCTCAATCGCAAGCCCTTTATCCTGCAGATGTTTGGCTCCGTGTCGGCCATACTTGACACCGACGAAGATGGCACCTATGGCGAGGCGCACAAGGTGCAGTCCAGTTGCCTCTTCAATCTACTGCTCAGTCTCGAGGATCCCTCGCCGGATCCGCTGAACATAGCCGAACTGGTCAAGGAACCAAAGCCCCTTAAAGCTATTGACTTCTGCTATCACGACGAGGACGACGATGTGACAGTGCTGGACTGCATCACCTTGTGCGTCATGGTTGTCTCTTACTCAGCAGAGAGCACTCGTGGCTACCAAATGCTGGTAAGTATATTTCAAGAGGAGTAATCATATAACAAATAACCTATATGATTCTTCGTTTTGTATCAGATCATACTGGAAGCCATACTACCTTGCTACCTGCAACAGATCCAATCGCCAAGCTATATTCCGCTGCAGGGTAAATCGGAACGAGATATCATACTCCAATTGGCTGTGGCCATACGCACCATGGTGCACAACTGCGAGGGCTTGGCCAAGAGTTACAATGGACCCTATCGCAACAGTCCCGAGCACAAGGGATCGTCACAGCGCAACTGCAGTCGAGGGCCGCCCTGCTCGCCCGGCATGGACTTTGAGGAAGAGTCGCATACGAAATATGCCACAGATCCACGCACAAAGAACATGATGGACTCTGCCGAAGATTCAGAGATGATACGCACCGAGTACCGGCGACCACGTGATGTCCTTCTCTCCGTTGTGGCCGATTTCCTAACCAAGTCAACGACACGCCTCTTCGAACTGGCTAAGAAATTGCCGGCGAATGACTGCAAGCCCACCGAGGTGCTGGACGCCAAGTGCCATATACGTCTAGCGGATATCGCCCACTCGCTGCTTAAAGTGTCGCCCTACGATCCCGAGTCCATGGCATGTCGCGGACTGCAGCGTTACATGCAGTCGGTCTTGCCACGCGCCGAGTGGTCAAATGATACGCTCCGGAATGCGCTGGTCACAGTACTGCGCCGCATCGACAAGGTTTTCCTGAAGATATCCAAGAAGCCGTCCATACGACGCAACACGGATTGGGAGGCGGCAGCTGGATTGCTTAAGGGCATACATGAAACGATCATCAGGCATCCCTATGTGCTCCACTGGCAGCAGATGAAAACGCTAATATCCACTGTTCAGAATCTGATTGTGAATGAGCCGGGCACCGGCATACCGGAGGGTGTGTCCAGCGCAGGTGCAGCGCTCATGTCTCAGAATCCACCGGCCTTTTTCTGCTCGGCGGTGGTGCGCCTGGTGGCGCTTCAGGTGGTCAGTCCCGTTGACTGTTTCTCGCTCGTCCAAATCTGCGGCGGTAGCGCTGAGTTTGCCACGCAGGAAAAGGCCGAAGGATTTCTAATGCATCTGATCATGCCACTGTGCTTGAAAGTCTGCTCTGGCCGTGGCGTTTCCGATGTGGGCGAGCTTAAGATGAGCGACGTCTCATTCTTGCTCACCGCCGTACTGAACGCCATGAGTCCACCTGCTGGCCGCACCGGTCAGGTCGTGTCTCAGATCAATCGTGTCACAGGTGACTTGCGCGCCGGCTCTTTGACATTTACAGGCAGCCGGGATGCCAAGCGTCCGGCCCGCATCTCAGGCTCGCTCTATCAGGCTGCTTTCCTTGCTTTGCGCATCGTGTGCATCTGCTTCGAGAATCGTTTATCCAGCGAATGGCCCCGTATTGTACGCGTCATGCGCGATCTGGGCAGGCGCAACGAGGCGGCGCCAGATCTGTGGAGCTTTATGGAATTTGTCTCCACGCATCGTACGCCGCTTTATATCGTCCTGTTACCCTTTATTCTGCACAAGGTAGTGCTTACTTTATTGAGAAATTCAGCACTTGTTCATATGTAAATTTAATACCTTGCAGATCTCACAGCCACCCATTGGCGACCACGAGAGGCACATGCAATTCATAATTAGGGAGCGCCTACGAGGCACTCCACCCCAGGGTGGACTCAAATCGAAGGGTGCTCTACTGCTCGAGTTGGCACGCGAGCTGCGCGATTTGCGCGATGAGCTGGAGGACAAACGCTATGGTGAGCCAAGTCCGAAGTAAGAACATTCGTTGTGCTTATTCCACATTACAGTCTCCACAGATCGCGAGAGCTCCGAGCAAAAGAGAAGCGACGCAGCAGCGGCTACCAGTGCTGCTGATGCGCATAAGTCGCAGCAGAGACCCTCGTTGATATCCATATTCACGGGCACCACCACAGGCCAGGCCACCCACTCACACATCTCAGCCGTGCCGATTGACTCGCGCAGCGGATCGGGCGGTATATGCACGCCCAGCGATACACTTTCCCAGCAGACGTTGCATCCACCACGCGAATCTCTGTCCAGCAGCTCAACAGGTCGTGATCCGCACACTACGACCAGTGAGAGTCAGAGCGGTGAGGGACCTGCTGGCTCTGCACCTACTCTGGTGGGTCAAACCCCGTGCAGTGGCCCTAGTGGCTCGGGACATGGCATCTCAGCTCTGCCGCCGGGCATTGCGTCGCAGCTGTCGCACTCACAGTCACTGCAACAGGCTCCATTTAAGGCGCAACCACCGAAATTA
This sequence comes from Drosophila pseudotalamancana, assembly GCA_037075185.1. Classification (NCBI taxonomy): domain Eukaryota; kingdom Metazoa; phylum Arthropoda; class Insecta; order Diptera; family Drosophilidae; genus Drosophila; species Drosophila pseudotalamancana. The sequence goes on from JBAMCK010001164.1 coordinate 21,742, forward strand.
CGTTTTGTCTCATCTGTGGAATTCCGACACTCATCAGGCGAGACCTCAACGACACCTCTATCACCCGAGAGCCCAGCCGAGGATAGTTCAGGGGATCACACACGCTCCCGCCTACAGCGCTCGAAGGCGGCTAGTCGCAAAACTTTCCGACTCAAGCGAAGTCGCCTGACGCCGATGGAGCCGCCTAGCATCGTAACTATTAGACAGTTGACAATTGAAAAATTAATCTTGAAATGAATCCCTTAATCTTCAGGTCACCTCACTCTCACAGGAGGAGCAACAGGCTAAGGCCCTTGGCGAAATATCATGGGATTCAGTATCACAAACATCATCCACATCCGGCTATCGTGATAACAATAGCCTGCAAACGGGTCTGCTATCGCCGGACGGTTCCTTGGGAGGGCTGACTCTGGGTCGCTCTCCCTCACAGCACTCGCTATTAATGGTATTTGAAGGTCAGGACGAGGACACGCTTATTTAACAATCACAGAACGGCGACCGAGCCTACGAGCTTTAGGGCAGCCTGAATAAAAAACTAAATTAGCAACAGTTATTTTTAGCTTAGCTTTTACAATTAGTAGATCAATTCACAAAGTAAATGTTAAGTTTTTATATAATTAAGATTAGTTGTCGTTCCATTATGTGCCGGATTTTGTATGTTTATGAGTAGTTGAATTAGGAATTGAATAAATTAATTTTGGTAGCGGTTTAAAAAATAAAGTGTTTTCTTATTTATTCTACAACGTGATTTTTGAATAGTACTTTATTACTTTCATGTTAACAAAAACATAAAATTCAAAAGTATCATAAAAGCTAACCAAATACAAAATAAATGGTTAATTTTGTTTGCATCTTTATCTATTGAATTGGATTTTAAAATATAAGATCTATTACCGTGATTAAAAGTGATACACATAATAGTATTAAAAATAAATTAGTTAGTGTTACTAATTATCGCCATTTTTGACGGTTGTGGCGACCTTCTGACGATTCTCCTTAACCAGCTTACGCCACTCCATCCACTTGACCAACTCTGGCTGTTCGCTGCCGCTACAGCCTTGCTGCTCCAGTTGCATATAGTAGGCTTCACGCAAAATCTTGAATGATTGTATACTGTAGTATGGTTGCTGGGTGACGGGATCAAAGTAGCGCGCCGGCAATCTGGTTATGGGGCAAATTCCGCTGGAACTCTTTGGTGGTCGTTTTGGACGGAAAATTGCGTTAAAAGCCTTATCATTAAAATCATTTTCAATCGTTACAAACGTGCGCTCGCATTTGCCTGTCGACGCGTTGAGATCGTTTGGTTGGATCATGTTTGTGCGTGCGGGTATGTTACGTATGACAGGCATGGTTAATGAATGATAACGTATAGTTGGGCCCATAAAAACGCGCTTAGTAGGACGTGTCTTCTTTTTCTCTAGTTCCATTTTTTGGAATTTCTCTGTAAATGTTTTGAAACAGTGTTAAGATTGAGCTCAGTCGAGTTGATTGTTAGCATACCCAGAGATTTGATGTTCTCCTCTTCGGTTAATTTTGCCTCCTCCAGTAATTCTTCTTGGGAGGGCATATAATCCTCCACGCGTACCTTTTTCTTCTTGCGCTTTCGTGCATCATCGAGTTCCTTAAGTCGTATCTTTGTGGCCTGTGTTTTGATTGCCGTGGATGTACGTATGGATTTCCGACCGGAATCCAAAATCGTAAAGCGCGGTCGCACTCTGCGTTTGATAACTCCGCCGCCGCTACGTTTTTTGTGTAGTACTGTCACAGATTTTGTTTCCTTCTTTGCAGACGGCTTCGCTGGTTCCTAATAAATAAGTAGGTACTATATATATAACACACACACACACCTTTTTATTAATACCTTATACGCTTTAGTGTTGACGCCGCCGCGTTTTCGTTTCTTGTCAGGAGCCTCCTCTTGGTCTGATACGGGCTCATCCTGTTCGTCTATACTAAAATCTGAATCCACAACATCATCTTCTTCTTCTTTTTGCCTTTAAAAACGAAATGTATCTTACTTATCTGTTGAAAAAACCATAATTAACAGTACTTACACATATTCCTTATCATCCTCTTCGTCCTGAAAGCCGCCATATGAAGTCTTATAAAAATCATCCTCCTCCTCATCGAGCAGCTTAGCTATTTTGTTGCCAGCATTATGGCGACGCGAGCGTTCGGCAGCCATTTATTGTTAATAAATTAGTAGATTTTATTTTTTTCACACTTTTCAATTGTAAACAAATAAATTCTGTACTGTCCGCTCTGTATTTCTGCTTCTTGCCATTCACTGTTTGAATGCCATTCTCACAAAACACCGCAGTGGCAACTCTGGCAATGTAAATTTATCGGATTTAATACAATTGATTTAATTTTATTATAGTATATTTTAAAAATGTACCTTAATAATGTAAATAAAATATATATAAATTGTTTATGAGGTCTAAAATAAATTGAGAAGAACAGTATGTGTAATTGGCCCAAATACTTGTTTAATAAAAGCGCATTAAAAGTTTCCTTACGCCGAACCTTTTGGCTCTCTTCTGAGTACGTCGTTTTGTCGATCTGATTGCACTTTGGACTTTCTCTTTAATGTTGATTGATTGCGGTTCAAACAGTATTCAGTTCAGATAGTTCAGATTCTTCAGAGCGAGCGGATTACACTTTGGACCACAAAATGATAAATACTGGAAAATTGGCAGGACGTACACTGTTCATTACTGGAGCATCCAGAGGAATCGGTAAGGCAATCGCTCTGAAGGCAGCCCGTGATGGTGCCAACATTGTGGTTGCTGCTAAGACAGCTGAGCCCCATCCCAAGCTGCCGGGTACCATTTATTCAGCCGCTGAAGAGATCGAAAAAGCTGGTGGACGCGCCTTCCCTTGCGTTGTGGATGTACGCGATGAGAATCAGGTATGCACTGCCATCCAGAATGCAGTTGCCAAATTCGGTGGCATCGACATTGTTGTAAACAATGCCAGTGCCATATCATTGACCGCCACGCCAGATACTGATATGAAGCGCTATGATCTGATGCATAACATCAATACGCGCGGAACATTCCTGGTCTCTAAGGAATGCCTGCCCTACCTGCAGAAGAGCAATCACGCCCACATATTGAACATATCGCCGCCGCTTAGCATGAAGGCCAAATGGTTTGGCCCCCATGTGGCCTACACAATGGCCAAGTACGGGATGTCCATGTGCGTGCTGGGCATGGCGGCGGAATTCCGTGATCGCGGCATTGCCGTGAATGCCTTGTGGCCACGCACTGCCATCCATACGGCTGCCATTGAGATGCTGACTGGTCCCGACAGCGCCAGCTGGTCGCGTAAGCCGGAAATTATGGCTGATGCGGCTTATGCCATTCTAACCAGGGAGCCTAAACAGTTCTCTGGCGAGTTTTTCATTGACGATGAGGTGCTTGAGTCTGTGGGCGTAAAGGATCTTACCGACTATGCCTGTGTGCGCGAAAATGCCGACAAACTGATGGTTGACTTTTTTGTGGAGTCCAAAGATGCGACTGCCAAGGATACAGCAGAACCTGCAGCTGGCGATGACAAAATACCGCAGCTCTTTAAGAAAATTGAATCATTGCTTTCTGCTGAGATTGTCTCAAAGACGCAAGCCGTCTACCAATTCAACATTAGTGGAGACAAGCAGGGAACCTGGTTTCTGGACCTGAAAAACGGTTCTGGCGCCTGCGGCACTGGCGCTCCCCCAAATGCTCCAGACGCAACTCTGTCTATGAACTCCATCAACTTCTTTGACATGTTCTCAGGCAAACTGAAGGCGGCACCTGCATACATGTCCGGTAAACTTAAGATTAGTGGAGATTTTCAGAAGGCTCTCAAGCTGGAGAAGCTGATGAAGGCACTGAAGTCCAAGTTGTAGATCATAAGTTTCGATAAATTCATAACTATTGCACTCAAATAAATAAAGACTCCATATTATTTAATACTTTTATAAGCCCAATATTTTATTTGCACTCAAGCTTAAAAGTTAATTGGTGCGCCATTTCATATACAAATATGAAACACAACTCGATAAATACTAATTGATATTATCGATAACAAAAGTAAGCTTTTATATGTATGAATAAGATTCAATGAATTTAATTGAGTTGACCTACTAAATATATAATAACTTAATTTCCCCCAATCCTTTTAATTCGTTTACAGAGCAAAATACGAAAAAAATACGAAATTTGAATGGCTCATTTGTTAAATGTAGCAAAATAATCGATTATTCCGTAGCATATAATTAGTCGTGCCATCACTTGTGTTTGTCAATGTGCCGCACATTGTAGCTTTATCTTAGAGATAGTCACGTTAAAATATTAAATTATTACAAAGGTAGCTAATTCAAGTCATCTTTTGATTATTTATTGACAATATTTTGGTGGTGACGATCAGAACATTCTGGAGCTAGTGTCACACCACTCAGAAAACTATATAAATAAAGGTGTAACAAATATTCCAATACAACAAATAAGTAAGTAGTAGTAAAAATATGAAAATAAAGTAAAACGCCTGCAAACCAACAAAGCATAATCAAACTCACAAAAACAATACTCACTTATCTCTTTTTTAGGTTTAGATGGGTGATCGTATACGTGAAATACACATCCTCTCTAAAACTGTTTCCAGGTTGCTAGAGCATCCACCGGCCCGAAACGAACTACAGGTTTACATTGAAGATAACGACTTGACCAACAATAGTTCCTTAAACGACTTTATAAACATGTATGATAAATGTGGAATCTTTCGTGAGGAGCAGCAAAAATGCCTCACAGAAGACGAATTCGACGACTTGTCCAGTAGTGACATCCCCAAACATATAAGGAAGAAACTTAGGGACTCTCTGGATGGGGATCGCTCAATTACTAACAACATATTAAAACAAATTCAAGAAGACTGCGTCAATAAGATCGGACTGTTACCCGAGTACAGAGATTTCATTGAGTATTTAGAAGCTAAAATGGGGATCGCGAAATGAGTATTTATTTTTATTATGCAATATGTATGCAATCGGGGAACCAGCTAGCATATTATAAGAATCACTTTATTATTTTAAAACTTAATTTAAGGATTGACAACACATTAAATCAGATGATACCTAAATTTCTCAAAGCTTTATTGTACCAATTTCTGTCGATTTCCTGTGTACCAACGTACATAGTTAGAATGTTATTACCTTACGTTATCGATAGTTTTATAGACAACATGCCACCTCTACCATGACTACGAACAGATGAATTCATCATGCTGTTTTTATTCGACTAGCCTCAACCGTCTTGTTTTTGAGTCGAGGCCGGCACAGTCCGCTGGAAGGAGTCGATGGAGCAGGCAACAATAACTGCATAACAAATATTAATATTTATATTTTCCTAAATTAAATATATAATATACTGTACAATGGCTTCGTCATCATACAAGGTACGTTCCCATATCACGCGCAGCTTGGTAAACAAATATTAATAATACATATTGATTCGCATGTAGAGCAAAACGAAGGAGTTAATCAAATGCTTTTGTGGCTGCTCGGAAATGACCGTTGCCGAAGTGCGCCGGATTTACACTATCACTAATAGTGTGCATCAAACGCTTCTTGACTCTGCTGCTGCGAAGCTATTTCGTCGATATATGGAGACGGAGCGTACAGGTGACAAAAACGAGACCGAACAGTATCTGGACATATATGAGAAATGCGCTGAATTTTTGCAAGAGGAGCAGCGCACGTTTACACCTGATAATATTGACGAACTGCGCGAGTTGGGCTTGGCATACGATCTTGAGCAGGATCTGATAAGACGCACACAAGGCGGACAAGAGTTCGAAATTAAGGGGGGCCTCTGTCGCATTCAGGGCAAGTGTCGCAATGAGATCGAAGCAAGCCGCGATTTCAGAGACTTTCGAAACGCAATACTCGCCAAAATGCATAGAATACCTAAATAATCAATGATGGTTGCTAAAGCACAGGTGGTGCCTTTTGTATTCACATTTAATGTAAACAAATTGAAATATTTGCATCAACCGCAGCCTGCCTCAACCACTCACCGCCTCTTTTGTAAACCAAACAAAATAATTAGTCATATTAAGATCAGATCCGTAAGACGGCCACCTTCGTAGCATAATTGCAATTTACTTACTTTTAAGAGTTCCTCACAATGTTTTCTTACAGATATATGTAGTAATATAGTTTACGAGTATGTATATGTATGTACTTATATATAAATCGTCCAATATACGCAACAAATAGTTCTTTTTCTTATATCAAAGTGAATAAAATGTTTTTTTAACAGGGCTCAACATTCAGGATTTTGTTCATAGATTTGTGAAATTTAAAAATATTTTCCTGTATTTCTATATGGAACAAAGTGACAAGCTAACCAGATTAATTTTAAATATATATATATAGGGTCTAAAGGACCAAGAATATAAAATATTTATGACGAACATTATTTTATTAGCTCCGTAACGTTTTATATTCCATGCGATTAGTAAAGAAACTTTATAATCCCTGGTCAAAGTTACAGAAAATTTTCCCATTTACTGAAGATAACCAATTATTATTATTTTTTTTTATTTTTATACATCAAGTGCGCGACTCTAAAATTTGTAATATATTGTACTTATATATATATATATACATATATATTTTTATTAAGCACATAAATGATAAAACTAAACATATATAATATATTTAATTTAAAGACGCAAAAAACGCTTAGGTTTTTTTCCACGAGTAATACATTTCCATCGGCTTATTTACCTGCAATAGAAAAGTAATATAGATAACTTTCACAATTATAAATAGATTTATGAATTTTACCTTCCAGAATTTGTCATTAACCTGATGCAGTGTCTGATTGCCATTCAATATAACCAACTGCTGTGGCTGCGGAGCCACATAGATGCAAAAGTTCAGCAGCCGACAGGCTTCAGGCAGATCAGCGCCCAAATCTAGAGTTAGACGTATGGCTAGATACTTGCTGAGATGGTCGACAGTTGCGTTCGCTGTGGTTTTGATGTACCGTATGCAATTGTCCTTGAGCGCCCGGATTAACTGATTATCGGGCGACATTTCAGTTGGATGTGGCTTGAAGACCAACTCAATTTCATCGTTGATTCCCAGTTCGCCATTGCCTTCGCCTTCGGTATCTATATTTGAATCTCCTTCGGTGCGGCAATCCATTTGTGAGTCGGATTCCGATTCTTCGGAACGCTCCGAGGTCATCACAGACATGGCGCGCTTTGGCTTTGAACTGCTCGAATTTGATGGAACTGGGGATGGAGTACTCCGCACCGATGGCGGATTTGATGCGTCATCCGCTTGCATGCGACTGGAAGAAGTGCTGGCGCCTGATGTTCCCGCCGATGTGGCAACAGTGGTCGTGGTGGTGGTGGTGGTAGTACTGCTAGCGGGTGTTGTAATAACTGCAGCTGCTGGTGCGGCGGCTGTTGCTCCAACGGCATCACGTTGTTCGCGGTCGTTTCCATTCGTATTGCTTATGCTGTCATTAGAGGCGGTGTCATGGGTGTGTACTGCATTGGAGCCTGCTCGAGTGGCATGGGCAGCGCCGCCATTATTATTCCCACCTCCACCTCCAGCACCACCTCCGCTGCCGCCTTTATTTGTGCGAAAACGTTGCGGCCGATTCTGCGACTGTAGCTTGATTCCCTCGTTAATGGAGTTAACGAGCGCCTTTTGAGATTGTGTCGGATTAAATTTGGCCATAATTTTCTCCTGCGAAGCTTCGTATTCCTCCCGACTGGGGTAGATTTTTGAGATGAGCAAATCAAAATTGGGATCAGCGCGTAGCGAACGCTTCGACACAAGCTTTTTGCGGCAAGTGGGGCACTCCTTGTTTCCCGAACGCAACGCTGTCACAATGCAGTCCGAGCAGAAGCGATGCAAGCATTCCTTGGTCGTCATCGTTTTCTTTAGCATGTCCAAGCAAATGGGACACATTAATTCGCTGTGCAAACTGCGCGGTGAAACTGCAATTTCTGTGCTATCGGTTATTATTTCCTGCGGCTTTCGCTGCAGCTCGTACAGTGAAAGATCCCATGTTTTATTTTGTGTTGGTTCCAGCGAGGCCATCCTCCACTTAATCTTTTATTATTTTTCTTTTCACAATTTTCACTCCACTTTGCTGTTATTCGATTGATATGTTGCTTTGCGTTTGTTTACCATCGAGATTCTGTTATCGAATAGTCAGAGCAAGTGGCGATACTATCGTCATAAAGCGCTTATCTGGCAACACTGGCAGTGCATGTACGTATGTAGGTATACGTTCTGGATATGATGCACTGCACATTCTGGGAGTTTTCTTTATAGCTAATTGCATAGCTTTCATATCCAAACAGAATTTGACAATGCTTCAACACTTCAGCTGTAGCAAGGCTTGATTGACAGGCGTCACTCAAGAGAGCCACATTCTTTAAACTTTGACAGAAACCCGCCAAATATGGCTTAAATATAGAATGGCCGTTAACTAAATTACATTTAACAAGAATTTTTAGCATCACGTCCCAGTTAAGACTGGGGCGGTCAATAATGCGCCAAATTGTTGCAGTTGACGTTTCTTAAGTCGCATACTTCAGACACTTTTCCCCGGCCAAAGGTTTTTCCAGTCATGGCACAGTAGTCGCTGCGTCAGTCAGGCTTTTTCCATCTCAATCGCCTGTCACACTTGTTGTACATGCGCTCCAAGCCCAAGTGACGTAGCAGTTAGCTAATGTGCACGTGTATTATAAATGTACACAGCAAAAAATGTAAATAACATTAGGCTGTTATTTATTCATTTTTTATTTTTTAAAATTTTTTAATTTATACTAAATGATAAATGCAATTATAATTAAAATTTAATTTAATTAAATTTAACATACTCGTTTTTTATTCTTAACCTATTTTTATTTACTGTGCATGTGAAGCGCCGCATGCTGACAGTTCACCTGCGTGACAAGTTAAGACATTTGTCACCTGGCATGGCTTTTACTGGTTACTGCCAAAGCCCGCAATGCACTTTTAAACGCCCCATTAAATCGTGAGGCTAATGAGTGGTACGTGTAGGTGTGCCTAGACATTTTCTACCTGCCGATCATCATCATCATCAGTATCCCTATAATTTTCCATTTATCGAGATTTCCAGCTCTGACTCCAATTGAACCTTTGCACCCACACGACGCTTGAGGATCAGCTCGTTGTCCTCGATTCCAACTGAGGCAGAGGCAGTACCCACGGGTTCACGGCCTAAATGATGGCTAAAGCCATCGCTTCCTACTTTCAAGATGACTTCTAACATTCCCAAGCTGAGTTTGCCTTTTATTGACATTAATCATTGGCAGCCTCTTGTTAAAATTTGCAACTAAACGTTCAGTACTTGCAACAGCATTCAATGCTGCATCCTTGTAATACCCTATAGCCCGAAGTAAAGGAGGGAAGATAGTTATTGTTAATTGTACTATAAATGTGGATATATACTTTGCTTTTAATGCTAATTACAATCAGTCTAGAATACCATCCAGTTTTTTCTACAAATATACAATGGAAATTGAATTGCTTTTGCGGGGTATCTTTATTTCGAGCATTCTCACACATAGAACACATTCTCAACTGTGTATTTTATGTCTTGTTTATGGTTAGTTGTTAATGACAATGCATGACGTTCCTCTTTGAAAACTAGGCACTGCACCATACAAATAGACTTTTTTCTCCTCTTTATGCTGCGCTACAACACGAATGTAATTTTCTTACTCTTCTATTGCTTTTTTATCTTTAAAGATTTTTTGTGACTCAATCATTCGGCGCAAGACCGGAAGCATGCTGCGGCCATTACAGACTTTTTGCTTCCTCTTCTATTTGGTTGGAAAGGGTCGCACTTGTGCGTTGTCTGCGCCATTTTGTTTTATTTGTATGCACTAGAACGAAATTTAAATGGGAATATTGGATTTCTATTGTGTTGAATCATTTTCCGATTATCATAACAATAAATCGTAAAAGTGGATTTTCTCTTCCAGAGATAATGAATATAGCTAATTGAAGCACATCGATTCATCGTCAAAGAGTTGCCTGAATTTTGAGCCGTTAACGAGTATTAAGCAGTCGACTACTTGAGCGCCCTTTCAACACGTTCTTTCATGATTTTTTTCGATGTCTGCGCCATTGTTCAACATTGTTCGGTAAAGTGAAAGTTTTGGCTGGGATTTGAAGTTCGCTATTTGAAATTTGCAATGCATAATTGAGCATAACTAGCATAAAAGCGTCCGAACATGACCACGGCTTGGAGGCAGTGCATCGGGCCAAAGCAATTTTGTGGCGTGGCCAAATTGGCAAGAGTATAGAGTGGGCAACATGGCACTTAACCTTAGTGCAGACCTGATCCTTAGCCTAGTCCAATTCAATTCAATTTTGTATGAATGCAACTGTAGTGCATTCCAGGCCAGCGGTAAACAGACAGCCAGACAGATAGACAGATAGACGGATAGACAGATAGACGGTCGGTTGCCATATCAAAAGACAGACCCCATAGCGGCACCCACCCATACACACACATACACATACACAGAGTCCACAATCTGCCCGAGCATTTGGCCAACAATTTGACAATAACGAGCTGGCTGCCCGCCCAATTTTCCACCCAAACATGAAGCCAAGACCTGCCACCACAGAACAATAACAGCAACAAACAACAACAGTGCTTAAATAGGCAATGTCCGACTAGCAGATACTCTTTACTACACAATGAGCTCCAGTTGACATTTATATAAAGAATTTTCCCTTAAAAAAGAGGTTGGATGATGCGAAAAACTATCAAAAAAAGAGTAAGCTATGTATGCCCTAGAAGAACCCACATTCTCAATTTGACTTCGCTAGGTGTCATATTCCACGGACAAATCGAAAAATTGATTTAAAAAAAGATTGGAGTAATCGATCCACAAATATTCATACGGTTTTATAGATTTCATCCGCCTGTTACAAGCAATTTGCACAAAACCATCATACTATTTTTATCCAGTTTTTCAGGGACTTAGGGTATCACAATCGGTCTTTTCAATTGCCTGGCTGCTGTCCAAACATTGCCAGGTTGAGTGAGCCACTGCGCGTGTTTGGCTCATTATTATGAAGCGCTCTTTGTCTTTGGCTTTGTCCGCACCATAAATAAATCTCAATTAAAGTGCAACCCTATTTTTCCATGCACTTGCAAGGGTATTATAAATTTGTCACAAGGTAGACAGCTCCCAAACCATTTATTTACTTGTGATACAAAACGGTATCGTCTGATGTTTAAAAATGCATTTTAGAAAACCCCATCTTAACTTTCCTATTACAATTGCTTATTAAAATATCCTAACCATTTTTCGTAGGATGGCTTCAAACCGGGTTCGAAACAAATCGGTGCGAATCTCTAAATAATAATCAACATTTTATCTACAATCCATCTGGTTTTAATAAAAGAGTATCGTTATACATATACACATATAGAAATTGATATATGTATGTATTTGCCTAGAGTATTGGATTTTCGTCAAACCGTGATTGTGTTTCCTTATGGGCAGAGGGCGTGTATGTAGGGGATAACAATCAATCAGCGGACAAGCGAGTAGCAAGAGTAGCCATAGCAGCAGGACTCAATCTCCTGCTGCTATGCTGTCCAAAGTTGTCTCACGTTAACACCACGCCTTGGCCAACAGACGCCTTTTCGGCAGCCATGCTTTATTCTTTTCTATGTCTCAGCCGAGCCCCCGCACCTGCTGCCGCCCCCTCATCGAGCTTGCAAGCGGTTTTTTCTTCTATTTTTGGGTCCACTGTGCAGCCTAGACCCTGGCCAAGTCGCAGTCACAGTCGTTAAGCGTGACTTTCTTATTGTTGTTTGTTGGCTTTTTGCATACCGACAGCAGCAACAGCAACAGCAACAGCAACAGCAACGGCAACAGCAACAACGAACAAACAACGCAACTTAAGCAAAAAAGAGCCGAAGTCGCAGCTGCCGAGCCTCAAACCCAAAACCGAAGCCAAAACGTTGGCCACTTGGGCACTGGCCATGCCGACTGCCCATTCAGTCATTGACAAGTTTTCGTCGCGTGCGGACGTGTCTGCGCGACTGGCACAAGTAAACGAAGAACTGTAAATCTGTAAATCTGTAAATCTGTAAATCACGCTTAAGCGTGCACAACAGACACAACCATAACAGTGCGCTGTTAAATTAACAGAGCGGGCAACTTTGGCGCCATCAAGCGATGCGTTAAGCATAGAAATTGACTTTCAGCAGCTTGAAACAGTATGTTTTTCAAAATGAGTGTAAAAAGAACAATAACAATATCAAAAACATCAACAAAAACAGCCAACTGGCGCTGGCTGTGGCTGTGGTAAGTAAATATATTACAAGTTAATAAAAACGCAGCTTCAGATGCTGGACCGCAGCCAAGAAAGTCCTTTGATCCGCACTGTTTGCGTGGCAGCCACAGCCAAGCAGACTTGCTCCGTTTGCGTGCTGCTACAGCTATACGTACATATACAAATATATATTTATATATACATATGTGATTTATCGGGTATTAGCACAGAAATTAATGGTACTTACTCTGTCTTCGTTTGTGGCTGCATCCAATTAGCTGCTGGCCTGGCCCTAATCCGAAATTTGGCACAATACATGCTCTTATGAGCTCTGTAAATGCAGATAAAAGAGTTGGTTTATAGCTTGGCATTATTTATCTTCACCTAGATTACCTTCTGTCCTGCAGCCGCTTTGCCTTTTGAAGCTTTGCTCCTTCTAGTGCTTGTCGCTCCGCCTCCGCGTCTATGCGTTGCTTTTGCATCTCGAGCTGTTTGAATTCCACCAGCTGATTGATGGACTCCACGCTATTTATTAGCAAATTGCTCTGATTATTCAGAGATCGAAATAACAAATCAGCAACTTTCTCGTGCGGCTTAAACAGGTCATCCTCCAACTTCGAATCGGCTGTCTGTGTACACATATCCTGAGTACGCATCCTGCCTATTGTCTGTGTGCTTTTGCTTGGTCTAGGCATTGGTTCCGTCTGTACCCACCTAGTCTTAAGTTTCCTGTCGACTTGGGTTGAGCGCTCCTCCTGCTTGTGGCGCTTCGTCTGACAGCTAGTGGAATAATAGAGCGGCCTCTCTGTCTGCTGGTGTCTAGACACCATCAGCCCCAGATCCATGGTGTCCACGCCGGTGTTGGCGTACCGTAGCAACGGCGTCTGACTGCCTGCCTCCTTGGACGGCTGCTTTTCCATCATAATGGTCAAGCCGAGGTTTGTCTGGGTGCTAGAATCGCTGAAGCACTTAATCCAAGTCTGACTGGAATCGCGCAGTAGGCGTACTTTTTTTGTCAACCGCTTGGAATGCGAACTCCGAATGCGTTTCGCCTGGCTTATGGTCAGAAATCCATCCTGTAGCTTATAACAGAGCAAGTAGCTGCGGCAACTTATTAATTGAGCAGCTATTCCTTAACCAATCCTTGGCAAAGCTTACCTCACCTTGCCAAACTTTATGCGATTGTGTTGGAGCAAAGGACCCTCAACAGATTTGGAAAGCAGCATTAAGGCCTTTAAGTCTACTTTGAACATGGCTTTAAAACAATATTGAATTTCGATAAAAAAAAAAAAAAAAAAAAAACAGTTAAAACAAATATATAGAAAGACTATAGAAAGAAAAAATGTTACAATACTTTTTGTCCCTACTATTTAGAAAAAAAGAAAGAAAGTACCCTTCGTGGGGAAATCTTATTTTGGCAGAAAGTATTAATATTCAAAGATGAATCATAAAAGTATTGTCGTTAGTAATGATTACAAATCATTTCTGTTATTACTGGGAAATTTCTGGTGTTTCACGGAATTTTTGTAACTGATTAAAATCAATACATGCAAACATACATATATTCTTTGAGATTATAAAACTTGAGATTTATCGATTTTTTCTTATATGGATACTAATGCTGCAATAATTAACCATATGCAGGACTCCCCCATCGGATCTAAGTATATAACATATAATTTATTAAACAAAATACATACACATGTCTGGCTTACTAGGGTATTAAAGCATCGTCTGGCCAAATTTAACTGCTAGCTTAAATTAAAGAGCCAATCGACTGAGTTGTGTCTGCGTCTGGCCACAAATCTGTTCAATTTTGACACGCAGCCCTTGCGAATTTGTCTTTACGAACACGCAAACATTGTGTTCTCCGTGTTTTTTTTTTTCGGTTGTTTTTGTTCCCTGTTGTTGTGGTTTTTGCCGAAGGCTCCTTTGTGCTGGGGCTGGTTGCATTAATAATTCACATATGCCACATCTGCTGTCTGCCAGTAGTGCTGAACAAAAAAGGAGCTGCATTCGATTATTTTTCAATTTATCAACTGGACCTCAACTCAGCCCACAGAAGTGAGGATCGCCTCACCCCGTGTTCTGTGGCAAGTTGCAACTGGTGGCCTGTGCTAAATACGTGTCGATAGGAATGCAATTTGATTTGACTGCTGGGATTGGGATTGCAATTGGAGGAAGCGCATTGGCGTGCCATATGCCCGGGCCGGGCCACCAGAGTCAACGACTTGCCCCTGCTCAGGCATCCATCAGAGGCGGCAGCCTCTAATCCCGCCTGAGGGGCGCATTGGTTTTTAGTCTTGGCTCACAATTTATGCCAGCTACCATCAAAGTACTTGAATACACTAATAAAAGGCATATTAGCTAAGTAGCTTAAAAAAGAAATACAACTTACAATTATCCTGATTGATGGCCTTTGATATGCATCTATGGGAACTCAATCAAATTCTTGGTATAGTGTCAGGCAACTTCGATTACATGCACTCAATTATAAATATAATTAGGTATTTATTCATACCAAATTAGTATTTAGTAATAAACTGAAGTGCAAGTATGTTTAGCATTCCCACAGATGGTAACGGCTTATAAATCGAATTTTGCACATCACAGTATTTCAACTACAACTCAATCAAATTCATGTCAAATTCTGTCTGGCAACTCAATTTACAAATATAATTAGGTACTAATTTATACCAAATTAGTATTTAGCACTGAACTAAATTACAAATCAGTTTGGCATCCCTACAGATCGTAACGGATTGCAAATCGAATTTCTATCATCACATGTGTGCAAAAGAGTATTTAAACTGAGACGCTCGGAGAGCACGTTTTTTGTTTAAAATTTTTATGCACATAGAATGGTGCATGCATTATGTGTGTGTAAGAGTCTTCAGGCAAAGTCTTGTCTTGGGACCCACTGCCAAATGCCAGGCACGTCGCTTCGCTGTGGTCGCCTTCGGTTACATTTGATGCATAAAACTTCGTCAATATATGCTTCCACACATAAGTGTGTGCATATGTATGTACATACATATGTATGTGTCCAGTATAATTTTGTGCTGGCCATGTAAAATGGCCAACTGCTTAGTCGGTCAATAACTTTGCGCTGAGAAGGCATCGATATTGGCACAGCCTAATGATTTTCTAGAGCATTCTGTCGGTCCGTTATATTGGCATTATACTCTGCAAATGTGTCGTAGTTTCTTTCAAGTGGAATTCGTTTAGACCCTTCCACCGAACCGTACGTAGTGAATGTGACTTTCGACTATGCTCGTTTCCTCATATTTTCACTTCACACACATTACATTGTAATTGACTTCTGTGTGTGTGTATGTGTGTGTACGTGCTCATTTGCATTTTTAGCCGATTTTCTTTGCGCTTTCTTTCTAGTACTAGCAACAAGAGCATTAGAACTTTGTTGCATGCAGTAGAGCGGAGCAGCTGTACAGATATGTTCCGTGACACGAACCAAAAATTCGGACTAAAAATGCAATCAATATTTATTTGTGCTTGCATTTGTTATGCAATATACATACATTTGTTGACACACTTTCAAACAAAGGACAATATGCTGGAATAATATTAATATTTGTAATTGTACGTATCCCTTTATAGTATTACACGACTTGCTCCCATCTCTAGCACACACCCTTTTAGCCAAATGTCTGTTGGCTGTTTGTTCATTGGGTTTACAATTTCAAAGCTTGGCCGCTTTTTAAATTCAGTTCAAAATGCATTCACCTATCTCTTAACTTGGATTACAGCTGGCCATCGAATGTGGAAGCCCCTGATGCTTGATTGACCCTGAACCCTAGAGAGAACTTGAGTCCACTTCTCACTCAACCACAAGAGAGACTTAATCCCTTATAGAATTTCGCACATAAAATCCAAAAATACTGGCAAATAAAAAAGACAGACCATAAAAGTTTTTTTCATTTTGCAGTTTATGCTGCTTCCTATGCCTAGCTGCGACGGCCCAGGCGGGCAGCAGCGGAAGCGGGAACAACTCCACACCCAAGTCAACACCAGCGATTGGCAAGGATGCCACGCATATGTATAAAATCAAGAGGCAGGACAAATACCAGCAGCAGCAGCAGCAGCAACAAGCCCAGCTGCGGGGCAGCCCAAGCGATGTGGTTCCAGCTCCTTTGTCCGGTGCAAAGCAACAAAAACAACTGACAAGAGGTGCTCACGGACTCAACAAGAAACTGCTCAGGTGAGTAACGCAAATAGGCGGAGAGTGTTGCGGAGTCAAGGGTAAACTCCAGCTCATTTTGGGCTTAATTAATGCAACGTGTCTAGTGCCAAAGAACAAGAACAAGAACAACAACTGTTGCACGTCTGTGTTTAGCTGCCGTGTCTGTGCGGCCATAAATAATATTATGAAATATTCATGGTAAACGTTTAGAACTCGCCAGACAGACCGCTAGAGCTAACTCCCTCCCAACTATGTATATAAACTTTTCCACTACACTTGCAGCAAAATAGATCTTAGATGCAATCAACTCTTAAATTATGGATGTTTTGTAATCAAGTTGTAATTTACTAGCCAAATTGTTAAGCAAAGTAAATTTAAAATGCATTAAAGACAGACGTTAAATAATAATTCCGTCAAATATTCTTTAAGCTCTCTATAAATTTGTCTCTATAAATATTTCTTTCTGTGTGTTGCACTTGCAGCAAAATGGGTTTCATGAAGGTGAAGGCGCCCAATAGCCATAACCGGAAACGCTTGGCGGTTGAGTCACGACGTCACGCATCGCGGGATGATTCACACATGTTCATCATCAAACTGCCGCCAAATCTCCACTACTATACAGCGCCGAACACCGTGCGGAATGCACTCGATGTGGCAACAAAGGGGCAGCAGCTGCAGCAGGAGCAGCACAAGCAGCAGCAAGAAAAGGCCCATCAAATGAGCAACAGCATCCATGACAACGCACCCAAGATGCCAGTGGAAGCCAGCGAGGCGTCGGCGTTGAAGCCTAACGGGAAAAAGGTAAACGGGATTCCATTAGGTTACACCAAAAAGAACAACAATGTAAAGAACTGGCTCTAATATCTCTTCTCTCGGCCTGGCCTGGACGGGTCGGGTTTGGTTTGGTCTGGTCTGGCCAACAGTTGATAAACATCGCGCGCGCGCATGTGCACAAAACAAATTGCAAGAAACCAAACACACACACACACACACACACACACACACTCACACACTTTTAAACATATGTACACACACAGTTGCATAAAGACAGAGGCCGAGCAGAAAATGGATTACCCATGTGGGCCATTGCATTTCGTCGACTGCTACAGTCATGGCTCACCCATATAGACAACAAATAAGTAAGAGTGCTCTAGTGGAGGCTGCTCGACCAGAAGATACCCTGTTGCAAGTAACAATCTATCATGTGATAGAGCATACTATAATATCTTGCAAAGCTGTTACTCATCGATTTTTTTGACTAAACTTAACATTCTTATTTGAATTCTTTAACTATTGCAGCAGCCTTTTGTCTGTTAGACACTCTCTTACAAATGAATACGCCCATGTTGCGGTGGTACAGGGTAAAAATTGCTTGGGCGCACATGCACGTCCAACTGGCGACCGACTTACCAACTTCGGGCACAGCTTCCAGACATTATTGAGGCAGTGGCAGTGGCAGTGGCAAAGCCAGTGACAGCCACTCCACAGTCTCAGCTATTTATATACGCATGGAAGATGCCATTGCAGTTGCAGTTGCAGTTGCAGTTGTTGTTGTTGTTGTTGTTGTTGTTACTGCTGCTGTGTCAATGTCAATGCTGTTGTATGCGGCAGGCATAAAAATTATTACGCTCTCACGGCTCCAACTTTTAATAAATATGCAAGCCACGGGCCATTAACCATCTTCAATTAAAAATGCAATTTGTTAGAGACACTTGTTGACTAATTTATGGCGTTGGGCCAAAAGCCACAGATATGGCTAATATTAATGTTACTGTTATGGTTACTGTTATTGTTACTGCTAATGTAACTGCCATATACACTTCATCAATAAAAATGTTACCATTGCAGTTACAGCATTACTGTTAACAGCTATGTTAATGCAATGAGACTGTGACTCTGACTGTTAACTGAAATTCTGCTGGTATATCCTACTAATCAATATACATGACGCATTGCAGGTCTCGTTTCCGTTCAGCTCTAATGGACGACCGGGCCGTATCTATCATTGGAATCTGCCTGTGCTGAAGCAGGCGCTGCACAAGAAGCCGCACTTTGCCCACGTCTCGGCCGTGGATCGCAATCGACTGCTGGACATTGAGAAGATACCGACTTGGCGCAAACCCTGGGAGAATGACACCATCGAGAAGTCCTTTACGCCGGGCAGCGGCAAATCGAAATATAAGAAATCGTTAAAGCAAAAGTCTCCCACATATTACGCGCCCGCCCAGGCGGTCAACAAGCAGAGTTTCCACAAATACTTTGCCGGCAATGGGAAACCGAAAGGCTTCTACGTGATCAAGGAGCACCAGACGAAGCCGCAGTTCTATCAGAATATCATATCA
This sequence comes from Drosophila pseudotalamancana, assembly GCA_037075185.1. NCBI lineage: Eukaryota > Metazoa > Arthropoda > Insecta > Diptera > Drosophilidae > Drosophila > Drosophila pseudotalamancana. Next base: position 40,625 of record JBAMCK010001164.1, read on the forward strand.
TAAGTTTAACTATCAGTTTCTTGCAATCCTATGCCAATTTAGCTGGGCATGCATCTATAAGACTGTGGTGTGGGCATTTGCTAATTATATTTTTATTCATGTTCCACTCGCAAACCTATTGAAAATATTTGCCTGTGGATACTAAAATCAACTGCGAGTAGACTTCCAGTCGAATGTGGACTGTTTTTATTTTAAGCATTTCCGTCCAAACATATATTTTGTAAACAAAAGGTAACCGTAACCCACGTTGGGCGCCACATATGCAACTGTGACTACACAATCAACTGGAATTCATTATCTAATAATCAGCTACTCGCATGTACGAATTTGTTTAGGCAAATAAATATGACTGATTTAAAACAAAACAAATTTGAGTTTATTATGGCCGGGTTGAGCCTAAATATAAATATATATTTAATTTTAAAGAATTATAGCCCACAAATATTTTGAATAATAAGAAATTTGTCGTCACAAGATCATTACAATATAGGTTACTAATTAAGAAGAAAGAAAATCGCAAAAACTGAAAAATTTTTGTTCGTAAGTTCTTAGAAAGAAGTACTGTATAGGCAAGTCTAACACATATACCATGAACTGTAATGCTTTTTTAAATGCACTTGTAGCAAATTTTGAATACCCACAGTAAAGTAGTACGTGTCTGCTACATTGTGGCAAATGACGATTTACAACCAAAGCTTAAGTTTTTATGAATGTGATAAACCTGGTTCCCTAACTAAGCCAAACTACAGCGAATCTTAGTGTATAAAAAGTAGTACCAGTTGTTAATTGGCACAGACGAACGAAGAACACAAAGAACTGTCGTCTCGCAGTGGAGTGACAAAATTTGGTGAGAAAAAGAAGATACAGAGACAGATAAAGTATTCGAAATGGCGCCTGTGAGCAAAAGTTAAGTTTTTTTTTTTTTTGACAGTCGGCCGTTCAAATAGCGGAACGTGTGCAATTTTGTTAAGAATTTTGGTTGCTAATTATACGAGTACTCAAAGCCCGAACTCGAACTCGAAGTCGAACTCGAACTCGAATTTAAGATTGAGATCTTAAGCCTGGGAGTGCTCAGCTTAAGCCCAGAGCTTGATATGCGCAGTCGCCTGGAAACGGAAGCGTGGAGGTGCGCGCGCGCGTGCGCAGTATCTCATTTGGCAGATAAAAAGCTTGCGCTTGACGCACACATATACAGACACATATACAGACACAGATTTATGCCCATTGAGTGCGTACGAGCAATGAGTAATAATAAAAATAATAATAACAGTCGTAATGATATGTTCGCAGACGACAAAAAGTCGGAGCAGGCGCACCTTCAAGCTGGGGCATAAATAATCGGCTCGAAATACTCTGTTTGCACAGGCTAAGCGGATATATTCGCTTTATTATCAAAATTAAAATAAAATGACAAATAGCTCTAATGCTGTCATGATGATCCTTGATCCCCATTACTCGGTTATCCTCGCTATCTTTAGCCATATAATATTATTAAAAATTAATATATAATAATGCTACAATTTTTGTAATGAATTTATCAAGAATTTGCTTAACTTCTGGGTTACTGGCCTATAGTAGAGTATTGCGCAGTCGGTTGCAATCTATCCTCGTACTTAGCTTTTTTTTGGCGACTTTGCCTCATAATTGTTTTCTTTGATTTGGCTTATGTTTTTCCTCGCTGCTGACTCACGTACGTTGAACTTTTCACCCGTGCCGATGTAGACGTGTGTTTTTGTATTTGTTTTTGTATCTGTATCTGTATCTGTATCTGTGGCTGGCGCATTCAGTGCCCATCTTAAGTAGATTTAATGACTTGTTGTTTTGTGTGCAGAAAAAGAGCAAAATGTGAAACATAAATCACATTTATGACGACTGTTACCGCCCGTACTGGAACTTAATAATGTCTGCGTGGCACTCATTGAATCTTAGCTTAATGGCATTCCTGAATCCGCATCTGCATCTGCGTTGACAACAGTTAAGACTGGCAATCACAAATGCCACATGCAGTCAGATAACATTCATTGGGATAAATGTGGCATGGGGCATAAGCTTAGTTAAACCAATCTCTAAATAACAAGTAAAGCGTCTTGATATCAACGCTGGCCGCTGCCAGAAGTTGCAACTTGTTAACGCCATTCCATTTCCGCCTGTCATATCAAAATAATTATCTCAAAGTGTTGCCTAGACCAAGTCCTAAGAACCATGACCACGATATGCGGCGGTAACAACAACAACAACAACCCCAACAAAAAGAGCAGCACCGGCAAAAGCAATCAGTAACGGGCGTCTTTGGTTTGCGTGCGAGGAGGCCGTGGTGACTACAACTTGATCTACAGAACTTGTTTTACACGCAATCTTGATTGCAATTATGTAATTCCGAAATGTGCACTAATTAAAATATCATTTCACTTAATTGTATTTACATAACTTTCGCGGGTACATTGTAATTTGTGTATTCTTCATTGTTAGCATACTACGATATCTAGGTAATTTCTTTTACCAGCTTACTTAAAAGAGAGTAGAGTAATAATAAACGAAATCAGTTTTGGTATTTTTTCTAATTTTACAAGCTAATTTTACAAGCCAGCAATTTTGATATTTTTAAATTTAAATTCAAACTTAACGAGCACTTTGGCGCCATCTATTGTAATATATCGCAATCGCATAGAGTAACAGGGCTGCCATTACGTTGTCGATAGTAGAATAGAACACAATAATCGATTCCTATCGATTAGTTATTTCCACGGCCCGGCAAAGTTGCCACACAAATTAACAGCAAAATTGACATATGTCCACAAATTTAAGATCCAAGCTACGCGATATAATTCTTAACACACATGTACCTCTAGTACTGCCTGATTTTCCCATTAACTGGGAATGTTTTGATGACGCACTGGTGGATTGGTGTACTCGCTATGACAAGGATGCAAGTGTCTCCAGTTTACCAGCATTTGAGACCATGTCCGTCACAGACTGCACTACGCCGCAATGGGAGCGGAAAAGAAGACATGTCAAGATGACGATGCAAAAATTTCTACAGGATTTTACGACGGATAGCAAGCAACAGACTGAGTGGGCCGCCTATCAATATATACGTGCCAGCAATTTACCTGCCTGCTGTTTGACAGGCATTGATTTCAAATGCTTTGGCTTTGCGGATCATCAGAATGACTACACTCTGTGGCTAGGTTCCAAATGCGCCAACACTCCATGTCACTACGACACTTATGGCGTCAACATTATAGTGCAGGCATATGGCAGCAAATCCTGGTTACTCTTTCCTCCTGAGACGCCACTGCAAAGCACACGCATACCTTACGAGGAGTCAAGTGTTTACTGTCTGGAGAACTTCTATGCGCCCTCACCTGACAAGCTGAGTCACTACGAGCAATTTCAGGAGCAGGCTTATCACTGTCTGCTGCATCCGGGTGAAGTGCTAATTGTGCCCCGTCACTGGTGGCACTACGTTGAGGCGGTAGAGACATCGTTGAGCGTAAACTATTGGGTACCGCTTAAATGTGACTTGGACTTGACCGTAGATGAGCTTATTGTCAAGCACATGGTCGAGAGCTTTGTGAAAGGTGAGAGTGATCAATTGAAGCAATATCTGCTAAATCCCAATCAACTGGACGAAATTTCCGACTCGGCAAGTTCACTTTTTAGTCAATTTGAACGCGTTGTCCAGGCTCAGAGTTTGGACAATACGCGGAAACTATGGGATGCCGATTACCTAAGCCACAGCGAAGTATTCAAACTCCTAAGCAGTGTTGCAGTGCGCGTACGCGCCCTGGACGTAATGCCGAAGGAGGCATACAGACAGCTGCTTGCAAACAACTCCAAGCGACATAACTCAGCTAGTTCGACCCAAATGGAGGATACCATTATAAGTCCCATGCTGGAGAAGTTGATAAACAGCATGTGTGCTCCGCGCTGTATTGCGTCCATCAAGCGGGAGTTCTTTCGCAGATTGGACCAGAGTGAAAGATTATAGCGCTAAGACGGAACGTTTATTGTGATACATACATATATATGAGATTAAAATCCAATAAGCATTCATTTTTGATAACATAATTTGAATCGGAACCAAATAGGGAGGGAAGTAGGGCGCGCATTAAATGCCACAACTAATCTGGTTTATATAAAATCTAAATTCAAGAATAACATATGCAATAGAGCCGCTGGCCAAACACAGAGCGAGATAATTATATCGGAACGCAAGTCATCAGTTTACCAGCCGGGTGGCTTTTGGTTGGGATAACCGCCTTGTTGATGAGCATAGCTGCCGGGATATGTGCCATAGTTTCCGGGTGCGGGACCCTGTGGGAACCCACCATACTGGTAGGGTGCTAAAGATACAAAATGCAATTAGTTAGTCCTTATATCTTAAATCTAAATATTGACATACGTACCACCTGGGTAGGGCAACGTGGCATAGGGATTAAAGCTTTGTGGCATGGGCGGTGGTACATATGTGGGATACGGCACATTCGCTGAGGCGCCATACGGTAGGGGCATGTGCACCTGAGCTGGATACGGTATATTCGTTGCAGCAGCTGTTGCAGGCGGAGCGCCAGCGGGCATATTCGGAATATCTAGTAAAAAGTAAAAAAGTTAACTTTAAATTCAAAACGATTGCGATTTTAAATCAACTTACCGCTTCCGGACGTAGATGCGTAATGTGATGGCAGAGCCGGTGTAGCCGGCGGTGCTTGGCGGCTCGACTCGGTAGTTAGATCCTTGAGCAGCTCCTCCTTCTCGGTTTTGCGTGCAAAGACAAAATCGCTAATTTTATTTTGAAAAACAACCAGCAGTTGGGTGAGGTCATTGTAGAACTTGGTGCCCTCCTGCAGATTGCCCGAAAGCTCGATGTAGCTGTCATAGGCGGTGGCCAACTCCTGGTACAGTTTGTCGCGGGAGCTACCGCAGTTGCCCGTTTCAGAGACAAAGGTGCCATGGGCGCTTTGTATGTCGGCGACAAGCGATGTTTGACGCTCTACGCTTTCCTTTACCTGGGCCTGCAATGGATTCAGAGTCTGGCCTATGCGCGCAAGCGACAGGGCTGGCTCATCGATGGCACCATCCTTTTGCAAAGCAAGAAGGAACTCATCCTTCATATTGAATGTAGCCGACTTCAGTTCCAATTCAATAGCATCGCGCTCCGCCTTGATGGTCTCTACGGCCTCCATTAGGTGCTTTAGGCGTTGCACACTGGAACAGTTTGGATCTACGCTGCCGCTGGCCGAGGGCAGCGAATTTTCGATCTGCTCCGGGGGCAATGAAAGCAGTTCAATGCCCTTCTGGTTAGCCTCGAACTTTTGACGCACAACCTTATCGGCTTCGATGGCATTGGTGATGACTTCGCGATACTTCTTAGAATTAGTACGAAACATTTCAGTTAACTTGTCAGAACTGATGCGCGTCCAGCGCTCCTTGAATTGTGCACGCAACTGATTGTCCGAGTCGCGCTCTTCGTCCAGCAACCGCTCAGTTTCGTCCAATATCTCGCGATTACGATTAAGCAATTCGGGCAAATCCTTTAGCAAGGTCTGTACATGTTCAATTCCACCCTTTTCACGTACTTCATTGGCCTTCTCGCGAAGCGACGGAGGCAATCCGCTGTTACCGTCAGTCGTCTCCACGGCAGCGGGCAAATTAAGGCTTGCCAGCACGGCGTTTAGGGTCTGTGTTGATTCTCGTAGCTTCATGATTTCCGCATTGACAATTTCGTTCTTCCGCATATCGGAAGCAGTTAGAGCACGATGCAGCTCAACGGGAACCAGATTGCTGAAAATGTCCTTTAAGTTTTCAGACATGGGCGTAGCAATGGGTAGGGGCTTGGCCAATTGTGCCTTGCCGGGCGAGACTAAAGAAGTCAAGTCTGGTATCATTTCATTGTAGATGAACTCATTGTCCTTGGTGGACTCAGCCAGGTTGCGCTTAGCGCGACTGAAATACTCATCCAGGTATGTTTCATTGCCACCACGGGATTGGGATGCTTTGAACAAGTCGATGGCATTACGCAGGCGTGCAATCTCTTCGCCAACCTTCTTGTTCGTGCGACACACCAAACTCTGATACAGCTGTGTTAGCGCATGGAAGCCCGCCTGTTTGCCAGCCACTGTGGGTATCCACTCCTTCTCCCAAAGATTTCGCACCGACTCCTTTTGCATTGCTCGTAGCACATCAGCATAGAACTCCTCGCCCTGGCAACATAACTTAGCTATGATCTGGTCCTTCATATTGTCTGTGTAAAGTAAAGTTTATTAGTATGTAAAATAATATAAACTCATAAGTTTCAATACCTTTAATTGCCTTCATTATGAACACCTCCTGAGCCTGGGCTACCATCAAAGCTTGCAGCACTATAAGCGAATCCTGGCTCAAGTCTGGCGTTGGCTCTGAGGGCACAGCTGCGGGCGTAGCACCTTTTAAGTACTGGAATATGCCAGCGCTTTGTTGGAACAACTTAATGGCCAGTTTGAGTCCCTCGTCCGAGTCCAGTTGCTGACTGGAAGCAACACTGCTCTGCAACGCGGCAATGTTAAAGAGTACACAAACCTTCTCGTACATGAGCGATGTGTGAGCTGTAGGATTAAAGAAAAGTGTTCGTCAACCGGTTTAAGTTGATTATTATTTTATCGCAGCAAAATTACTTACTCAAACTGATCTTGTTTCCGAAAATTGAGCCCTTATCGAAGGCATCTTTCCACTTAAAAGGAATCTGAAGCTCGCTGGCAGAAATCTTTGTTTCCAATGCACATATTTGATCGTAGTATCTGAAATAAATGAAACCGAACGCATTAAAGACGACGTCATCCGCTTCTCATTTGTGTTTACGTCTGGCTGAAGCTCGCACTCGCTCTTTCTCTCTCTCACGCATACAAACTCACACACACACTATTAATTACAGCTACTTGACTACAATCAACCGCAATGAGTCATGGAACACTTTTATAATCAAATCAAACCTATGCCTATCACATATTGTTTGACAATGTAAATCACACTTACGCATAAACGATTTCCAGCGATGCCTCATACTTTTCAAAAAACTTCCAAATTGCGGTATTGCGCTGTTTTGAAAACTCATTTACAGCCTCTGCATACTGCGCCTTCTCTTCGGCACTAGCACCATTGTAGGTGCTTTGTATTAAATTATTCAGTGGCTTAATTATGTCCACTTCCGATGGTTTCTTCAGTGGCACTCCCAGTAGCTTGGACATATTGTTTGTTGGTCGTAGCGAAGGCTATACACTTAATTTTGTTAAAAAGAAATACTCGGTAAATTTAATTTCCAGACAGAAACTCGACTTTTTTCTTTTGGTGCTTCCCGTTGTCTCATCAACAGCTGCGGCCAGTGTTGTTGAATTTATAGACAATTAGAAAGTAATTCCTGCTACCGCGCTTGTATAAATAGTAGAACACTTCTGTTATATGTGGAGCACATTTAAAAGATGTGGAGTAAGTCTGTTGTAATGTTTACTCATTTCATTCGTCATGCTTTTAACATTTTCCAATTCTTATTTGGCATAATTATATAATTTAAAAATATGAGGGAGGTATCAAATGTTATCCTTATATTCAAGTAACCGCAGTCCAGTTAGGTGGTTACCAGTGGAACTGGCAGTTCTGTTAACTATTGTGACTGATTGAAATGTCGAACAGCTGCCAACTCTACCATAAACGTAAGCAGTATGTCAACTCTAGATACTTTCTATTTTCTGATTGCGTTGTTGTGGAAGAAAACTGGGAGAAAATAAGAAGTTTTCGTACATATATTTACATAAAATCAAACCATTTGCTCCAAATACATAGAACTGACAAACGACAAACGAAACGCGTGAGAGCTACGTTTGAGAGTGGCTGTGTGGAAGGAGGCGCTAACCACGAGTCTCTGGAATAAACAGTTGCAGTGACAGCAAAAAAAAAAAAGAAAGGAAAAAAAGAAACGGCAAAAGAAAAAAATCGAAGAATCCCCTAGCGATGGCTGATGTTGAAAAAATGACGGCCGCACCAGCGACTGATATACCCGTCTCATCGATAAACGTTACTGAGTCGGGTGCAGCCAGCGGCAGTGGAACTGAGCTGGGTACCTCGCCCACACAAGAGCCGTCGAGCAACTCCCATCCTCATGATTCTGAGTATGACACGGCGAGTGATCTGGAAGGTGATTACGACGATGATGAAAGCGATAGCGAAGAGGAGTCCGAAACCGACGAGGACGAGAGCGATGAAGACGATGATGAACTCGGAAGTGGTACAATAAGCGGTAATGGCCTGGATCGTGGTGTGGTCGACAGCGAAGCACAGAAAAAAGTTGACGAGGATCGCAGCAACCCCCAGTACATACCGAAACGTGGAACCTTCTATGAGCACGATGATCGTACGGCCGAAACAGAAGGCGATGGCATTATCGATATTGGCAGCGATGGTGGGCAATGCCCACCGGGTGCAGAGCCATGTTGCGATGATCTGTCCAATGGCAACATTGCCACAGGTTCCACACCGGCCGGACAGACACCAACAATATCGCAGGCTTCTAAGACTATGAAGAAATGGCAGCCGGCTTCCGGCGGTGATCGTTGGTCCCACGATCGCTTCGAGGCCAGTGAACAAGCGCCCAAATCTCGTTCAGAGCTTATGCAAGCCTATGGCTATGATATACGCAATGAGGATGCGGCACCCCGCGCTCGTCGACGTCGGCGTTATGGCCGCGGACCGAGCAAATACTCCAGAAACTGGGAAGATGAGCAGGCCTATTTAAAGGCAAGCAACAAGGAGAGAAAGCCACCACGCCCGCAGGATTTCCCGGCGTTAAATGAGCGCAGCAGCACCTCAAATAAAGTCCGCCGACCGCGTAGCTCAATCTCACGGGAGGAGAAAGAAAATCGAGGTGAGCGTCGTAACAATCAGGGCACCGCAGCTACGGCTGCTGGCGGATGTAATGAGAAGCAACACGGCGGTGCTTTGGGCGGTAGCTCATTGCCACCTAAATCCCTAGAGGGTCGTGAACGTGATCCCAAGAATCGCAGCTACGGCCGTACCAATGGAAGCCACAATACATCCGGCCGTCAAAATGCCATGGAGTTCAAACAGAAGTCAAATCGCGGCTCGCATGGACGCGGTGATCAACGAGACTATGTGGAACAGCGTGCCGAACGCGATTATCATGTGAACAGACCAAACGGTGGACCCAAACAGATAATCGACATGCCAGCACACCAACAACAACAGCAGCCGCATCATCAGCAGCAACAACAGCAGCAACAGCAACATAGACAACCACAGCAGCAGCAGCAGCAGCAGCAACAACAACAACAGCAACAATCCCAACAGCAGAAACATCTGCCTCCCCAGCCTTTGGTAACATCGAATTTATCGCAGCGTTTGCAGCAAGTGCAGCAGCGCAACGATCCCAGCCATGTGGGCAGTGTGCAAATGCACTCGTTGGCCACGCAAAACCAACAGCAGCATCAGCAACAACAGCAGTTGCATCTAGCACAACAACAACAACAGCAGCAGCAGCAGCAATTGCCAGCGGAGCAGCGCAATGGGCCAAAGCGTTACTCCAGTCTGAGACGCAGCCAGCACGAGGCCACGCAACAGCAACAGCATCTGGCAGAGCAGCAGCAGATGCAGCAACAATTGCAGATACAGCAGCAGCAACAACAGCAATCGCAGTTGTTGCTCCAGGATCCACATATGCTCATGCAGATTGCCTACCAGCAGCAAGAGCTGCAGGCGCAGCTGCAAACATTGCAATTGGGCCCCGCGCCGCCCACAGCGGTGGCAGCACCACAATCTAAACACAATGTGCCGCCCGCAACAGCCTATCCTCAGGCCCAAGGGGCGCCCTACTATGTTACTAGTGGGGAACCGGTGCCCGTTCCGGTGCCTGTGTCCGTTCCGGTGGCAGTCTCACAGGCACCCTATGTGAATCCGGCCAATACCACTTATCTGCCGCCGACGCCAGCGGCTGTGGCTTATGCACAATCGGCAGCAACGGGACAGCCACAGCCAGCACCTCAGGCTGCGCCGACGGCTACGCAAGCCGCACAGGCGGGTCCGCCGTCCATGAACTATCACCAAAACTATAATACGGTCGGTGGGACAACATATTTTGTGCCGCCGGCACAGACCACCACCCGCCCCGCTGTGCTACCTCAGCGTCGACCCACCAATGCAATTCCCATATTACCACCATCCGAAAAGCATAAGTCGCGCAACTCTAAACCGGACGATAACGCCAGCGGCAGTGGCAGCGGCAGCGGCGACAACATAGATCACATCATTGACAACATGTTTGTGCAGCGACCGGCCTTCCAGCCGCCACCCGCAACCGGCGAGACTATGGCAGCTAGTGATGAAAGCAATATCAATGCCCAACCAATTGCAGCCGAGCATACTCATCTGGTGGCTACAGTGCCTGGGCAGGAATGAGTGCACGCTTATGCCGATCCGCGGCAGCAGCAGCAACGACACGGACGAAGCCACTTTACACAGGACGAACTCATGTCCAGTGGCTACGCTATGCTGCCGCCTCAGGTTGGCTATTATCGTGCCCACTAAGTGGCTCGAAACCCTAAGATTTGACGAGATTGTTTCTTTAGAGGACAGGTCTGTGACCTTTGCCCAAACACACATTTTTTAGAGCAGTACACACACACTCACACCCACACATTTGTAATAAGCGAATAGTTGCACTTAATCGAACTAACTAATGTCGATCCGACTACACCCAGAGTTCAGCGTAAGGCTTTCCAAGTAATCCGTATATATACTATATATACCATATATCTAGTAATAGCAAGTATAATGAATTTTAAACCAGAGTCCTGTTGCTCGCGCTTATAATCTTAATACATAAAAATATAGTCGCATTTTGAAGTTGGATTAATCGTGAATTGTAATTAATCATTGAACATTTGAATTTCAATAAACACACAAGAAAAGCCCCAAAAACAGAAAAAAAAAACAAAACATTTTTAAACGGTATTTTAATAATTTGTGAGAATTATTAAATAAAAGACTAGTAATAGCATGAAACATTAAAAATGGGATGTACCCACTTTATAGATTTTTAATAAGTTTAAACAAAAACTGTTTATTAAATGTTCTATCTTAAAAAGCAAAAGTTCTTATAGATAAACTTAACTTTAAACCGTTCTCTTCTGGGGGGGGTCTGATTATAGTACGACCTGTAACAAATATAGATTTGTATGTTTAGGAGGCAGTTTGGTAGAAAAGCTCATCAAAAAGTACTTTAAGACATCAAGATACATTTTAAAATGAAATAGTTAGGCAAGAGATACAATGATTTGGAAAATGTCATCAATGCTGATATGTATTATAAGGTCTCTAATTAAATTTGCACATGGAATGCATTTAGTTGGATACTTGTTCAGACATTGTCGTACATAAATGTGGAATTGATGAACACTTCACAATTTTGATTCCGTTTGCTGCTGCTCCAGCAGGCGGCGAATGCGCCGGAAAGATTCGATAAATATGGTGTTGAATTTTCGTGCACTGGTTTTGATGCTGTCACGGTAGGCAGTGGAGTTTATGTAGATGCTGCAAAATAAAATCAAAGTTAAAATATGTCCAAAAGGTAATATCTCATCGATCCAACTCACGCATCGGAAGTAATTGCATAGAAGATGCCATAGCCATCGAGGGTCATGGGCGCCACAAAGCCCACGTTTGGCGTAAAGCCCAGTGTGCTTGAGGATAAGACAAAGTTACCGCCGCCGCCGGCTTTGGCATACATTGGGTCATCATAGAAAGCAGGTATCTCTAGTTTGTTCTCAAAAGCAGCACACCACAGCCCAAAGAGATGCCTATCTATGCCATGCCCTTTGCGTGCCTCGTCCATTTGATATCTGTGATCATTGACAGCGGCGTGAAAAGCTTTTACCAGCTGCTCATCCGTTGTGCTCTTGTCGCTAGATGCTTGCAGGAAGTTATAAACTGCATTGGTGCAGGACCGAAGCGTCTCCGTGCGTCCGTTGTAGTAATGACGCATCAGTGCCGTCTCATAAGTGGGGGCAATCCTGTCGAAAAGTATGTTTAAATTCGAACTATATTAGAAAAGAGTCGTTGGCTTACTCTTGGTGCATTTGATAGTAGGTCCATTGCATGAGCACCTGCACAAAGGAATCTGGATGCAGCTTCTGAGTCTTCATAAATTCTTTGCCGTAATCATTGAACACTTCAAAGGTAACGGTCACATCGATGCCCTACAAAAATTATGCTTTTGAAATTGGGAGTAAGTTTGCAAATATTTCAACTAACCCTCTGCTCGATTTCCCGAAGGATGCGTTTAATCTCCGATTTAAGTGTGTCGTCCAGCTCGAATTTAAGCTCTTGCAGCTCCACCACTTTCGTATCATTGGCCTCACTCCAGTCCGGCTCCGGCACCTCCAGAAAACTGAGCTGCATAAATGTGGCAAAGCTCGCACTCAGTGTTCCATCGTAACAGCTGTGCTCGCCCGTAAACACATAGTGTCCGTTCTTAAAGGCTATAATGCAGCTGCTGCGATCTCCCCATCTCGAATGATAGTCCCCGTATATGCACAGCTGTGAAGATTCCTCCGTGCTCTGCGGCTGATGCTCATCCCAGCATATGTCTATGTTGGAGCTTTCCACCAGTTTCAGCGTTTGTTTGTTCGCCTCCGATATGTTCATCAGGTGTTTCCGATTTTTGGCCCAGTTTGTGCGGTCATCATGGGTGAGGGTTGGGACACCATCGCCCTCTGGTTCATAGTCCAAGATGCTGCGCAAACGCTGCAGGGCAACCAAGATCTCCGGCGCCGTCAGAATGGTGTCGTCCTCATGCACACAATTAATTGAGAACTGTCGACCCTTGCCAGTAATCGTGAGGTGCGTGGGTGTGCGTCCCTCCGACTTGGTTAGGAAGTGTTTCTCAATGTGATCCTGTTCCTCCCCTGGTACACGCGATGTGGAATAGAACTGCTTATACAATGCAGATGAGTACTTCACTTTACCGCCGTTTGAAGACAGAGGCTTTATAATTTCATTCCGCACCAGGTCCCAGAATTCCAGCGTATGATAAATCTGTCGAGCGAGGCTCTAAAACGAATATTAGTTTTATTGCGAATGGTCGGAGTTTCATTTTACTTGTCGATGACAAACCTTGAGCATATAGTCAGGTTGCTCCGGAATGCCCACGTGCGTCAGCTGGCAGGGCATCGACATTATCTGGTAGGGCAAGAGTGGCAGGCGCATCATATGGTAGGCGTAATCCTCCCACCAGCTGCCCAGCCAATTCTTCATATTAGCGGCACGCTCCTTAAGCTTATTCTGGAGCTCAGCTCCAATGCCATTCTCGAACTCCTCTATGACGCGTCGAGTTTTGGTCAGCTCTTCGGGTGTGCCAAATGGAAGCAGGCCGGCATAGTAACGCTTCATGGTATCTTTTAACTCGGGCAGGGGGAGAGGCGGTAGCGTTTCATCAAAGCTGAAGGTGCTTTCATTCTTGTCACCGAAAAATAGGCTGGCACGGTCCATAATGCTTGCTTGCTGTAAACCTTGTTTAGTGTATTAAATTGATTATTTTGGTAAAAAAACGAAAACGCTTAACATTATATCTGCAGCTGTCGACAGATAAGTAGATAATCAGCTGGTGATAAGCAACAAGTACATTATTCGTCCATTCACGTCTAGTCCAAAGTACCAAAGCGAAGTACCTTACAGCTGTCGGGCAAAGGTCGCAATTGCATACTTATACATATTCACACCTGCATCTACATATGTTAATTAGCTTATAAGTATTGTTTACATTGATTAGCCTGTTGCTGTGGTTGTGTGCAGTTTATAGTTTTAACTGACCTTTGCGTGTATCCAACCGATGCGATTAAGTGCCACTAGACGACTAAGTACCTCAACGTTAGGCGCAAACCCCAGCAGAGTTCGGGTGGGCGCGGTGTCGGGCCCTTTTGTGAGTGTGCGTGAATTTCTCAAATAGAGCTGATTTGATAAGTCAACGACTGATAAGTGCGGTAAAATGACGCATTCTTCTCCATTCAGGCAAATGAGGCAATCAAATGTGCAAATACATCTCCGTTAATTAATTTACGTTCTTGCAATAAAGTCAAAAGAAATTTTAAGCATGGCTGCAACAAGCAGCACGCTAAGCTGTGACGTCACGCGTGACTTGCTGGAAAGAGATTACTTGGACTTTGCACCCGCACCCGCGCACTAAACGCCGTGCTAGAGCAGGAGAGTCTCGTGACACGAAGGGAGTAAATACGATATTTGTATTTTTAAAAGAATAACATAACTCAGATTTAACAACTAAGACTGTAAATCATTTAATATATAATTATGAAAATCTATAAGCAAATCTATAAAAGTTAAACAATATATTTTTATTTTGCATTTGAATATATTTATTTAACATAATTGTACGAAAAAATCAAATCATGATATTTATAATGTTATGGTTCCTTTTGGTCTGTTAGATAGACAAACAAAGTTAAACTTTCCTTAGCGTACTTATTCATCACAATCACAATTCATAACTTATAAGACCGGTAGAATTTGCAAAGTGCATTTCTAGAATTTCAGCTCTATATTGAATAAAGAGTTTTTCCTTGCACTCTTTATTTGTACTTTTCGTATCTCTTGCCGTTCTCAGTGCTTCCAATATTTCGTATACCTGTATTATTTCTACTGGGTCGCGGCATCATTTGTTTATGTTCTCAGCTGTGATAACAGAGCTGCCACTCTGTCGTAAGGCTGGCAACGCCGTGCTCCCTTTTCGCAAAACATCTGGCACTATTTCGTGAAATGAGCAAATACACAAAACGAATTAAATAGAACATTATATTTTCTACAACGCTTGCTTAATATAGCAGCGAATTTTAACTGAGCGCAAGCGGACACAAAAATGTTACCATCGACGGGTCTATTTAAGAGTTTTGCTTGCCCGTACTACAACAGCACCGGCAGCGGTGAAAATGACGAGAACGGCGAAGCGTCCTTCAACTGCAAACGTCCTTTCTGTCATTTTAAGCATAATCGCAAAGGTGAGTGTGTGTGTATCCAATCAAGGCAATGAAAATCATTAACGCTAGTTGCTCGTAGACGATGGGGAATCGACACAGCCAGCCGAAACGGTGCCGGAGTACAAACCAGCGCCGATGCCCAAATTGCTCTCCCTGCCGCTTCCTGAGATGACGATGTGCGCGCCTAAAAAGAAGCCAAATCTGGAATATCATCCCGAGAAGCCGGCCCTAAACGCCTCTCCGACTAAGAATTCCTTTGCAGATGTGGCCAATGCACCTAAATACGTGCCCTCAGCTGTGGCAGTCACAAATGGTGCGGGCGACGAAGAACATGAAAAAGCGGAAAAAGAATCGGTGGAGGATTTGATTAAAACAAATAATGAAGTCAAAGAGGAACAACATTTATCCAGTGAGGAGGTCCCAAAGAGCGATAGCGAGAAAAAGTCATCGTCATCTAGTGCCCACAGCGAGAGGCGAAAGCATGACCACAAATCTAGTAAGGAGCGTGATAAAGAGAAAGAACGTCGGAGCTCATCCCACAGAGATAAAGAACGTTCTGAGCATCGAAGTACAAGCTCAAAGCATAAATCTTCCACATCCTCATCCAACTCAGCATCATCGTCACTTAAAAAGTCATCAAGCAGCGATAAGCATCGCAGTGAGAAGAGTTCCAGTAGTAAGGAGAGAAGAAGCTCATCTAAATCCGCAACTGCCTCCACAGTAACAACAACATCCTCATCGTCGTCGTCCTCATCATCGTCAAGAAGACGAAAGCATAGTAGTTCCAGTTCCAAGTCAACTTCTACAACTACGAGCAGTTCAAAGTCGAAAGGATCCTCCTCAAGCTCCAGCAGACGTAATACAAAAGAGGAAGCAGGAACAGAAACGGACCAATTACCGGGAACGACGACTTCTGCTGATGCTCTTGTATCTGCTAAGCCCGACGAGGACTTTACAATCGACTACGAAATGGATTTGGATGTCTCCGAGGCAGAGATTGTCCGCCAGTGTGAAATGATATTTGATGAATTGGAGCATGAGTTTGCACAAAAACCAGAAGAAACCAGTGCGGAGAGCGCGCGCAAACGGAAGGCACCCTCGCCAGACATTGAAGCCTACACCGAGGCAGCGACGGCTGCGTTGCAAAAGCGTCGTGTCGCTCACGAGAACGCTGACAAGTGCAAGCCTCAAGCATCTGTAGTGGTCCACAAGCCCAACCATATCCGCAATGCCATGCAGGCCATATTCGATAGGCGCGCCGAGCTGCGACGCCAGGAGAAGCTGCGCAACGAGGCAGCTGCCGAAGTGCTACGTCAGGCGCATGAGCGTGTCCGTATTGCGGAAGCAGAGCTGCGTGACGTAAAGGCCAAGACTCCACTTGTCCCACGCAGCGCATTGACACCTCCAACACGAACAGGTAGGCCAACTGCAATCTCTTTTCTCTATCCATCCAGATACGACTCTTTTTTTGATAAGTTACGGTATACTAATGTTCTCTCTTTTTCCATATAGCGCGCACTATTACACCAGTGGCTAACGTGATAGCCATAGCACGTGCCAAAAAAAAAATCGAGGAACTAAATGCGGAAAAGAAGCCCGCCTTTACGGCTGCCCAAACTTTTAAAGGCGGTACGCGTTTAGCACATAAGCCAACTGCCGCATTGGACAAGGTGGCGCCTGCAACGGGCGTTGCTGCAGCTAAGCCACCCGTGCTGGAGCCTCAAAGCTCTAAAATATCTTATAATATACGTATGCAGTATTACGAGATGATGGTAAAGCAATGCACCATCATCTATCCACAGCTAGCTGATGCCTGGGATAGAGCCCAGGTCGAGGAAATTGCTGTGTTT
Source organism: Drosophila pseudotalamancana (assembly GCA_037075185.1). Lineage (NCBI taxonomy): Eukaryota > Metazoa > Arthropoda > Insecta > Diptera > Drosophilidae > Drosophila > Drosophila pseudotalamancana. Next base: position 57,504 of record JBAMCK010001164.1, read on the forward strand.
AAGAAGTGCAGCACGCCGTCAATTTACAAGAACAGCTGCATGTTGGCTATCAATAAACTGCGTAAGGAAGCCACCGAGGCAGGAAATCAGCCAAGTGGTGCCAACAGGACTGTTTCCCACGAAATGATGCTGGGCGGCAAACGCGCGCTCACCACATCGTGGAGTGTGGAGAAGAAAGAGTAAGTTAATATCTTCTTAAGTTCTCTTCAAATTCTAATTTTTTTCCTTAGCAAATTGAATTCCTCAGCGGAACCTTTCGACACACTCTGCGCCGAGAAGGCATATGAAATGGTTTTCGATCTGATTCTGACTGATGAGCAGCTGGTGGAGAATGGCTATCCGCGTCCGGGTAAGGTTCGCGGCACGGCTGTTTTACGGGCTTGTCGACCCAATCGCCGACCTAACGAGACCGAACGCTACTGCACACGCTGTGGTAAAGTCTTCAATCTGAGTATATACGATACGAAGTGCACGGACATGTGCAACTATCATCCAAAGAGTACGGGCTATCGGCGTGGATTCTCAGACAATCATCATCGATGCTGCCAGCAGCCAGCGGGTACGCCTGGTTGCAGCTATGCCAATTATCATGTTAGCGACTACTATGACCCCGACAAGCTAACCTGTTTCATAAAAACTATTGAACGTTCAGATGACTATGTGCCTACCAAGAAGGATATTTATGCGCTCGACTGTGAAATGTGCTATACCACATATGGCATTGAATTAACGCGCGTGACCGTGGTGGATATTAATGGACGGAGCGTTTACGATGCTTTGGTCAAGCCGGATAATCAAATTGTGGATTACAATACTGTGTAGGCATAGCTGATGTTATCTATAAGTTATCTTTGTAATTATCTGTTATATACAATTTTAGCTATTCTGGCATTACGGAGGAAATGCTTGCGAAGGAGACGCGCACGTTACGCGATGTCCAGGCCGTGCTTATGTCCATGTTTCATGCCAAGACGGTGCTAGTGGGTCATAGTCTGGAGAGCGATTTGAAGGCTTTAAAACTAATACACGATGTGGTTGTAGACACATCCGTCCTATTTCCCCACAAAATGGGTCCGCCCAAGAAGCGAGCGCTCAAAACGTTGTGCATTGAACATCTAAAGCGGATTATACAAGAAAATGGTAAATATACTTAGATAGATAAGACTATAATGAAGGTATATTCTGTACTATAACTTATTTCCTTTGCAGAGGCTGGCCACGACAGCGCTGAGGATGCGGAGGTCTGCATACAGCTCATTAAGTACTACCTGCGTAACAAGATTAGTTGAGCTGCATCATGTAAAAGAATAAATGATGGGGTTGGATGTGTTTCAGTTAATTTCAGCAATGCGAGTGGAATACATACATCTTAAATATGTAAATCACATCAATCAATTCACATTCGATCCCCCATTTGATTCATAACGTATCCCCTAAGTGAGCCTTAAGATCCAAAACAAATATTTATATATACATATATATTAAAAACATACTATAAGATAAGAAATTGTGAGTTTTATGTTTAGTCCGTTCTACTTGGCCTTACAAATTAACCAAATGCGTTCGAACTCCTGCTCCAGACGCTTGGCTATGCGGGGCGAACTGGTTATAAAAAGATCATCACAACTCCTGGGCAGCGAAATCCAGTTCATGGAGCCGGTCATACAGACGGTCAATGCAGAGGTTCTCTCCACGGAAACCACACGCTTGGCCATGTATCCATCGATAACGCAGAACTTGTGATGCATAGTCATTTCCTTTGTTTGTCTAACCATGGCAGATAGCCTCCGGAGCAATATGCAATCCCCGTACATGGCTTTCAACGAATGGTAGTTCTTGAAACAGATGAGACGCACTCGCACTCCGCGATTACTGGCTCGACGCAGTGCCTCGCCAATTGCTAGCGAATCCATTACATAGATAGCTATATCAATTGTGTATTGTGCCCGATCCATGTATTCAATGATGCGCTCCAACTGCTTCCAAATGCAATTAATGTCGTCACACTTGGAGCCGCGTGTCTGATGCAACACAAAACAGTTCCTGAAGTACTGGAACGAAATGAATGCGATCTGATTTACGGACTGTCCGATGCAATCATTCTCCCGTTCCCTCTTCATTGTAGCGTAGTGTGCCGCCACCTGAAAAGGTTGGAAGCAGCACAGTTTGATAAACTTTACTAAATAATATAGCATTATTCTTTAAAATTTTCTTGTATTGTAAATTGTCGCAAAATAGTTTCAGCCGACAACGTTGTCAGTCTTCCTCCATCTTCTTCTTATCCTTTTAGTTTGTCATTGTAGTTGCAGTGCTGCCAATGTTCAATGGAAAGTAGATATTGTAAATAGCAGTAAATGTGAAATCTCCTATCAGAATGCCGCCATGAAAAGTTTTTTGAATTCGATCCAATCAATCAATTTATATTTATTATCGATATACCAAAATGTACTGTCTGATAGGGTATTTCTATTTCTAAACCTATTTCTTCAGTTAATGATATTTCAATTGTATTTTGATAAACGAAAATAAGTCTGATATTTTCATTAATTAATTTTCGTGGCTAGCTATTGACAACTGTCATTCGCGCACAAAGTTTTTCTCCAAAATAAAAAAATATTAAACATGTTTCCAGGTGCTACGAAAAGTTATTAAATTACAAGTTGAATAACTTTTTTATTTGTACTGTTGCCTGTTGCTGTTATTTTATCTACCACATAGACTTGTTGTCTCTGTTTTTATTAAGCTCTTGGATAGTGTATTAGAAGTTTGCCTCGAAATTTGTATCAAATTATAATTACAAACACAATATCTTGATCTGTATCAAAGGCGAGTTGATTTAAGCACCTGTCTGTAATTTATCTGCTTTTATCATAATTAATTGGCGGTTCATGTGTCGAATTCAGACAAATTGGTCTACTATGTCATATAGATGTCATATAGACAATCGATCGAAGATAGAGTTATTGTATGAAAAGCCTTCTTAAAAAACATGGAATGGTGGATTAACTGTTGAACTACTGAATACATTAATGTTTCTAGCTATGAAAAGAATGTGACGAAATCTTACGAATTGATGTTAGATTCCATGAAATAAGAAAAAATGAGGTATACCTGAATTCTATATTGCTTCACTACCAAACCTATGTTCATAGAGTATACGTGCTTCGGCCTGTTGAAGATATCTGCTGGTCCATGTTCGAATATAATTTAAATCAGATTGGCGCAGCACTTGATATTTTTCAATTATACGTGCAACGGTTGTTGCCATCGCCATCGCCCGCGGCAACAGCTGCTCACAAATTTGTTGTTGCTGTTGTAATTGTTTAACAAGTATTTGCATGGTGTGGTCTTTCAATTTGATCGTAACGCAATTTCAGTTTTCATAAAAGTTCTTTCGTATCGAACTTTTTTTGGCGTGAAATTCTATTAGTCAAAAAGTAAAACAAGACAAAGTACAAGAAACAAAAATTGGACGAAACTTTTCTACTTTTATTGGCATTGCGGCAGTAATTCGCAGTAATTGTTTCCGCCGGGCATGAATTGGGGTTTTGGACAGGAAATTGACGAAGTGTACAACCGAAACTGATGAATAGATATGCATGTACAGCCCATACATCGAGTGGGTTGCTGTGCTACACACGTAAACCTAACGAAATGTAAATAATATTAGTGGTACTTGGCAATGACAATGTGCATATGTGGCCCAAAAGCCGAAAGACCGCACACAATGCAAACAAAACAGGGGCAAGTGACGGCTCGAGGACTCGAGGGCTTGGGAGGCGCCCAAAGGCTAGCGCGCAAAACAAACACAAACCCCAAATACAAACAAGCACACACCTACGCACATACACAAATACGAAGAAGCTAGAAAAACAGGGTGGTGTTGGGAGAGGGGTAGAGTGGGCTAAGTCAGTGCTGCTTGACTTGCCACTGTCACACATTGGGCGACCTGGCCAGGCGGAAGTATACTTAAGACCGTCGAAATAGAGGCATTAAGATCTTTACAGTTAATCCCTTGAGTAAATGTTGGGTGGGTGTGTGTGTGTGTGTGGTCGCGACGACATTGTTGTGCCAATATATATGTACACATGTGTGTGTGTGTGTGTGGGACAGATAGTACATAGTGTATACACGGCAAAAAAAAGTGTTTCAATTAAAGTACTCTTTGGCAAATATATATTCGGCTATTGGTTGAACCTGATAAATTTAATTTAATAAAATCTAAATAATAACGTTTTTAAAAAAAACATCCTTATTATACCATAAACAAAATCTCTTATAATGTTGAGGATTACATATATCTCTCTCTATTCTTTTGTCAATTGGTTAGTCGTTTTTTTTATTTCTTAATCATTGAAACCATTTAAATTTAAATTTTCAATTCGACAACTGGACCCAGTTAAGTGCTATTTTTTTTTACAAATTTAATTTTTCAATATGGCATTTGTTATTTTGTAACACAATTCTAAGGTGTCGGGGGAAGGTATGTACGTATGCCATGTATGCTTAAGCCTAAGCCACTTATATTTTTTTTACCGTGTATATTGTCTAGTTGCTGTTCTTAAGGACATTCAAAAAAAGGCTTAAAAGCTTGCCTACATTCATTTTTGGGGCCCGTGTGCTGTTGTCCTGCGCCTTGGGCCGCGCTTAATGTGTGTTCCTGAATATTTCAGCTAACCAGCGACAATAACAACAATAGCAACAACAACAAATGCCTCTCATGCGTGCAAGTTAAGTGCTTAAAGCATTTAGCCTAACGGTTTTGGCTTTTAATTTGCACTTTTAGCTTACGGTGGCAATGGGCCAAAGGTGGAGGCGGCCGGGGAGGGGTGCGTGTCACGTATTTATTTAAGCAAATTGCGCATACACCGCAATGGCAAGGCGTTAAAATATTAAAGCAGGCGAAAACTGAAAATAATGCGTGTGCTCGACAGACCAGCTGGCAAGCTTGAAAAACCTTTTTACAACTTTTCTAGAGTCACAAAAACAAAACAAAAAAAAAAAAAAGAACAAAAATAAAAAATAAGAAAAAGAAAAAAACTGTTAAGCTGGCGACGCCTACAGCCCCGCCCACTTATAAATAAGGCAGTGCCGAAAAAAGTACACACAAAAGCAAAAAAAAAACAAGAGTAGTCGAGAAAAGCCGGCGGAAAGCGCAAAATAAAGTCATCACAAACATATTAGCAGCGAAAAACACCTGAGCAAATAGATTTATATGCACGATAAAGCACAGAGTAATTTCCCGTAGATCCTGTCGCCGGCCCCGAGTCCCCGCCCCCGCTCGTAGTCCCAGTCCCAATTGCAGCATTTGCTTCCCGACTCGCCTGTTGCCTAAGCCACAAAATAGCTGGGACCCAAGATAACATCACTTTATTGTAAGAAAGTTAAAACAGAGAAATGCAAGCCAAAGCCAAATATCCTGAAAAGGTGGCTTAGTGTGGGTGTGTGTGTGGGGTTGCCTGTGTATGTGTACCAGTGCGTGTGTGTGAGAGAAGGCACTTAAAAAAATGGCAAAAATAAAAATGTTAACACATGCTCAAGCAAAAACCACAATGATAAATACGACGACTTTTATATACTCTTTCTGAGCATTTATCCCAATTAAATATTTGTCTCCCATTTCTCATTCAGACACATACAAAAAATGAACGATTGCAAAAATTTTAAAAATAGTTTTGTTTCCATTAATTTCTTTTGGCTTTAAAATGCATCTATAAATATTTTACATTCTTAGTCTTATTGTTCTATTTTAAGTTTAAAGCAGTGTGTGGCCAATGTGATGGTACAGTTAACTAACCCGGCTAAAGAGTATAACAAGCAGAGCACATAAAAGTTTTCGATGAAATTTTGGCATTGGCTTACGAGCGGCTTCCGTTTTTTTTTGTCTTCCTTTTGGATAAGAAATTATCAAAATTTGTAGCATACTTGAAGGCGCGCTGCATACAACTAAAACTAAAGTTGGCCATAGATACAGATGTATGTCATCTCGGGGACAAAAGTCCCGCGAGAAGCTGCAGACAATGAGGCCATCCAGAGGAGTTGGCTGCAACAAAACGTGCAGCACGTGCAGCATGTGGCACAAACACGTCGCGCTTTTATATTGTGCTTAGCGGAAAAGTAGAAGAAATAAAGGACAAGAGCAAAAGTTTTCGAGGCTAGGTCAGCCCCGGCCATTAGCAGCTGAATGCTTGACAAATAATTAGGACCAAAAAAGAGCAACTGGAGCACACATGAGTGATGGCGTCTATCGAAGGATATAGGCAAGGATATATCACACAAATTGGCATTGCTCAACATGGCCGTCAAGTGGCTTTTGGCTTTTGGCTTTTTCTGTTGGCTTTTTGCTTTTTGCTCTTGGTGGCACAAAAACTGTCAAAGATTTGTCGCGGTCGCCAACTGCAGAAGAGCAAGAGCAACAACAACAACAACAACAACAGCTAAAGGAATAAAAAAAAGTTAATTGCAGTTAATGACGACATTAATCACAAGAAAATGAAGCTGAGCGCCGTTGACAATAAGCGCCAAGCGACAAATGAAGAGCCAGTCGGACGGGCAGACAATCCACACAGGAGACAAGAGAAGAGGCGTCTATTAACACCGATCCCCAGATCCACTTTGTGCACTACAAAAGGCGGGGGCGAAAAACAATGGAGCGCAAGTTGGCATCCAGCATGGAGATGAGGTGGATGAGGAGAGGGACGGGGCACGAGGCGCGCAACAAGCGCCGGCGACAACAGGATGCGAGCGCGCTTAGTAGGAAAAGCAATTTCACTGCGAGCTTCCTTTAAGACAAATAAGTCAGCCGGATCAAAAGGGGCTTTCAGGCGTGGCACAATAGAAATGAATTATAAGCAGGCGGGAAAACGACGGACGGGCAACTAACGCAATGTCAGCGACGATAATGAACTATGCAGCCATGACGAATGATGCTGCTTTTAATGCGGATTCCCGCCCTCCCACCATTTTCCTTTCTAACAGCAAAAAAGGACAATTGCCAGACGGCGGCTTGTCCAGTGCTATTAGTAATACCAGCTTAAGATTGTTTACACTGTATGCAAATGTACAAAATATGTTCTCTTTAATAGAATTTTTCATGAATTTTCAAAAAAAAATTACTTTGTGAATTTCCCTCTATAAAATTTCAACTCTTAACCACTTAACATAGAAAATTCCCAATGACTTTCATCGAATTTTCAATGTCAGAAAATGGGCTGATTAGAAAATAACCTGTTAAAAAAAAACAGTCTTAATTTATCCACAAAAATTATTTGTTAGTTAGATAGATTAATTAACGGATTACTTTCTGTTCAACTCGATCGATTGCAAGTGGAAAATTGTGAATGGATTACGAATAGATTTATTGCGAATTCGGGACATTCCGAAATGAAATTGTTAGCGAAACAATGTGTTAATTACCGTTACACAGTTGCTTAATGAACTTCTTATTGATTGTGCTGATAACTGATATCCTGCCCAGTTAGTTGGGGGACAGAAGGATCCCATATAAAGACGGTCGAGCTGGTCAGGTAATGAGCAGCACGTCTCCAGCAGTTGCCGCACGAATGCACCAGCTGCCACGCCTTTGACTGTGGCCGTCGCCCTCGACTATTGCTGCCAGAATGTGTGCGAGTGTGAATGTGTGTGTGTGTGGGTGCCAAAACAAAGATGTCTGTGGAATTTATGCAACATGCGAACGTATATAACTTATCCAATTAAAACTCAATAAACGCGCCAAGCAACAACTCCGACCCCTGCCATGGGAAATGAAGATGCCAGCCGTGCTTAAGACAAAGAAGGGGCGGCCAGGGGAGGGCGTGGCGAGGAGTGGCTGCTCAATAACTGGCGGTTGGCAGCTCCTCGCTTCTGGCTCCTGGGTGCTGGCTTAACGCAGCGATTACAAGTGCCTTCAGCTTGTAATCCACTTTTGGAAATGCAGCCAGTGCCAACTCCTGCTCCAGGTTGAGGTCCTTCTGCAGAACGAGTGCGAGCGCCTGTCTGCCAGCCAGCATGACAGCCACAAATTGAAGATGACAAAATGTCTAAACAAGCAACCTCTATTTCTCTCTCTCTGTGTGTGTGTAAGCATATCTAGCGGAATAATCAATAAATTACACACCTGTCTGGCCACAGCAAATTTATATATACAGTGTGTGCAACCTAAGACGGACGTTTTGCTATTTTGTCAAAGAAAATCCACCTCAACTATTAATTAAGCTTTCTTTTATTAAAAAAAAAGAAGTAAATTTTGTATGTTTGTACTGGGACTAAAACTATCTATCTATTATATAAATTGATTTGGCTAAATTTCTGTTTTTGTGCTTAAAGCATGTTCATTCATATATATATGCATATATAATAAGTAATTGATTGCAGATTTAGTTCATTGTAATTTAAAGGGCTGTTTGCCTTAGGCAGCTTTCACTGTACCTATATCATGCGGCTGAGAGTTATGGGTTTGCCTTGGCAATGGCGCAGAGCCAGCCAAATACGTCGCCTGAATATATATATATATATTCCTATATATATATATAAATATTTTTCAAGAGATTCCGACAGCGCATTCCGCAGGTGCCATTTGCCAACGCGACGCGCTGCAAGATGCCGATGCCGATGCCGATGCCGATGCCGATGTTGATGCCGATGTAGATGAGGATGAGGATGAGGATGAAGATGAGGTTGAGGATATGAATGTGGATGTGGCTGTGGAATTGGATGTGGATGATGGCAGCTCTGGACACTAGACTCTGAGCGCCTTCTTTAGCCAGGTTCCTCTTCAATATTTCACGCTGGCTAAGTTTTCGATTGTGTTGGGTAGCGGCTCGGCGCTTGGTGGTAATTGTCCTGCCAGGCACTGGACTTGCACATTGTTAAGCATTTTCACCGGCCACGACTACGACTACACCGATGGCTACGAGCTTGGAGTCCGGGCGTGGGCCTGGCTCCTGGGCCTTGTCCTGCTCCGAACTGAGTGAGTATTTGTGCGTGCCATTCTGACAGGCAGCGCTGGCAGCAACTGAATTTTTGATTTATGTGCATTACTTATGCTTTTACTTAGATGTCTCGCCCCCTCTTCCCTCTTCTTCTGACCGTCCTGCTGTCTCTGTTTGACGCTTATGTACGAGCCACCAAATTGATGCTAAGTGCTGGGGCGCGCGTGCGAAATGGGTTGAGAGCCAGAAGGAGCTGTGGGAGCAGTCCGCAACAGCAATACATACACTGAGCGAAATTTATTTATGCAATATCAAATACACATATATTTCACTATAAGAAATATGAGTTGGGTAAGTTAGCGAATAATTAAGTAATGAAGTTGGTTTGCAAAACTATTAAGAATTTCTTAATTTTTAAACCCTTTATTTACTGATCTTTTATACATTTAGCATACCTTAAACAAAAGCCATCGTCAAATAACATTTGAAGCTGCTCGAAAGTTTTCTGCGTGTGTGAATGCGCTGCAGTGTCGAGCCTTTAGCACACACTCACACGCATACACACATGTACATATCTTAAATACCATCCTCGGAGAGTCATCAGCATTCCTCGAGCGGTTTTTATTTCCGTTTTCATTAGTTGCTTTTTACACAAGTGCCGCCCACATACACAAACACAAGCAGAAACACTCGCCCACACACACACACGCATAATGGCATTAATGTCTCGTTTACACACACTCACATGCACACACACAAACACATACATACACAGTGGCACACTAGTTTGTCAATGGCAGCCATTTCTATGTTTGCGCACGTATTTTCCTGTTGACATTCCCCGAGTTGCGGCGGCCAGCCCGAAATGAGTATGAAAAATGCTTGCGATAATTTGTTGACCTCAACAGGCGATATTTACCGACAACGAAAAATGAGAAAAATAAGGAAATGCCATATGTACCAACCCACCACATTAAAGACGTTTTAAAATTGTTTTTGTCAATTTGTTGTGTGCAACGCGGCGTATGCTTGATAAGTCGCATAAGGCAGCGTCTAAGGCATAAGTGCGGCACAGACACGAACTGGATTTTTGGGCGCTAATCAAATCACGTACTTAGCCAAGTAAAGTACAGCCACACACACATACACTCACTCGGGAGACAAAGTATGCCACACGCTGAATGCGAGTCTTAAGACGTCACAACTGCGCAACTGGAGAGCAATGTAGCACAGGCACAGCAATGCGCATTAATAGCTTAGACAACACACACACACACACACACACACACACATACACACATACATGCCACAAGTACAGTGAAGCTATGTTCAGCTGAACGCACATATTACTAAGCTAATGTTAGCTTTTTTTATGCAAATTGTTTAAAATATATATTTTTTGTTGCAACACTTTAAGCTATATTTCTTCTTTCTTTCTCTCCACTTAATATTTTGATAAATCTTAATCTCTGTAACATTCGTGTTAAGCTTATGAGTTTTTGGCAACTCTTTGCGAATCCATTTTCCATAGTATATTTATAAGCTTACCCTTTTTCCATGCATCTGTTTTCCTAACATGAAATAAGCCAAATGAATGCTTTGGATTACATTGAACAAATTTGTCTATTCTTATCTGAGAATTGCAATGCATTGAGTAGAACACAATATTTAGCATTAGATTTGAAATTTGGGTACAAGGAAATATAATGAATTTTAATGTGCGGTTAGTAATTGTTTTCTGGCAGACTAATAATGATTCTGTGCTTTATAATATTGTAAAAACAAAATATTGACCATAATATAATTTCAGTACATAAGTGTTCTTTAAAAGAAGTTTTTACTGTACAGCCAACATACACACGCGCGCGCACACGTGAATTTTTGTCGGCCCAAAAACTTGGCTTGGCACAAAGGCAAATTACGAGCGCATTTAAACTGGGGCGCAAGTGCTACTTAAATAACTCATTTAGGTCGCCTGATCCCCGCCGGAGTCGCTCTGTGAGTGTGAGTGTGAGTGTGTGTGTGTGCCTGTCCGTGTGTGTGTACATAAAATCAACAATAAACTTTGTCATCTCAATTTGCTTATTACCAGCAGGCAGGCTGTGGCAGACTCGGAGGAAAAACTTTCTTATTAATGGTGGCGATTTCAATGCGCTTCCCTCTGGCTTCTTCTCCTACTTCTTTTCCCACATACACTCGCATATGCAGGCAACACGTATGACAGAGAGAGAGAGAAGGAGAGAATGTGTTGGCATTGCAGATAACGCTGCGACAAACTTCCACTGATACTCGCTTAAATGTTGATGTCAGTCGCCCCCTACCAGCCCCACCTCCTCCCCTTTCAGTTACATCCACCGAAACCGCAAAATGGCAGCGCGAGGTGCGCTGCTGGGACGCGGCGCAGCGCGTCTCCGTTTCTCGTGTTGTCGCTGGCATGTCTTATGTCTTGTGGTTAGCTGCAAGTCGCAAATTGTAAAAACCATAATTAGTGTCTGTCACGGCAGATGGGCGCCGTGCCAGCCACCCAGCTACCCAGCAAACCAGCCACCCAATCACCACCCACAATGCCACATATCCTGCTACCAAGAGTCGAGACCAACTAAAGCCACACTCAAGCTGAGCTGCGCTGAGCCGCTGCTGGAAAGCAGTTGCTCTAATTGCAAGTAAATATTTTATGCCGCTTTTAATTGCTAGCTAAAATAAATACAAAATCTTTATAAGATTTGCGGGGCAGTCGCTAACTCAGGCGCTGCTGATGCTGAGGCATGGCCCACATTTGTAGTGGCTGGCAGCAAGTTTTAATGATGCAGCTACGTCTGCCACTTACGCATGCAGCACACACAAATACATAAAATAACTTGCGAGGTTTCAATAACCGACTGCATAATACTCGTTCAGTTGAAATATCTAAACGAATCGATATTTAAATTTGTAAAATGTGTGTTTACAGTTTTCGTACTTTTCAAACCTAAATCTAAGACACAAATACATTTAAATTTTGAATCAAAATCAGAAGAACTTTGTTGAACGTCAATATACCCCATTTCGCTCTCGGAACGAGCATAGAAAAAGGCTGCACTATAAAATGCAAAAATCACGCAAATTATCGAAACATGCGGAAGCGCACTTCAACTCGCTGCGACTTTGCCGCATAAATCTTGTAAAAGTCGAAACCAAAAAAAAAATGAAAAATAAACTATGAAAAGCCCTCTGAACTGCCTGAAAAAGTACAAAAATCTTGAGGTGAACCAGCCACGCCCCCAATACCCTTTTCTCAATCAAACCCACACACAAACACACAACCATGAAGACCAACTTTCCAACGCCGCAAATTGCAAAACTTCCACGTTATCGCATGAAGTGCGAACATGGCGGCAATCGATTGGAAATTGCAGCCGACAGATGGCGCAGCGTAGTGGGCGTTGAATTGTTAGAGATTCTACACAAAAGAGCTTAAAATACTTTAGAAAAATAATTTAAATTAAATAAAATCGTTAAAAACAAAGTTGGGTGTTATTTGCCCCCTGTGAGGGTTGAACTCACGGCCTTTGGTTTACGAGACCAACGCTCTACCACTGAGCTAAAGGGGCAGACAGCAGCGCGTTGTTAAATGTCTAATATAGATGTTATCTTCTAACAGCAGTGATCGTTGCCGATAGCAGCAGTACTTTAAACGAAGTGGCAACACTAAAACGTTAGGTTCTAAGCTGCCAGCTTGGTGTTTCTTAATATTATCAATATAATTTAAATATTAATAAAAATTTTAATGAAAAAGAAGTAGAATGCAATGCTTCGCTTACTTCATGTGCCAAATGAAGCATAACATATATAAATTGAAAGTCAATTGAGAGTGTTATCCTTTGCTTCAGACCTGTTCTGTAACATTTTTTTTTGTTCGATTTCTTTTTGCAGACCAAAAATTATGGCGGCCAAGGCAAAAGTTTTTTCGCCAACTGTCAAATGCAATTTAGTTGATAGGATCAAAATCTTTGCGCGCACTAACGGGGTGCTCAATGGCGACCCGGCGTACATGCAAGGCTGCCTGCACCGCCCACCACGCCCGGCCTGACATTGTCTCCGGCTTTGCCACTCTATATGCAAAGGCAAAGTGACTGGCTGGCTGTGAGAATTTTACGATTTAAATGCGATTTACGGCGCTAATTCGTAGTGCCATCGGCATAGAGCGAGCCGCGGAGCCGCAGCCGCAGACGCAGCCGCAGCCGCAGCCAATTGAAGGGCGTGGTGGGGAGTCCTGTTGGCGTCCTTTCAAGCCCCCTACCTTAAAGCAACCTTCTTTGATGCTTTGCACATTTATCATAATGGCGCCTCGGATGCTTTGGGCGATAGTAATACGAATGGGAAAGTGGCTGGGCACGGAAATGTGGGACGTGATGCGGATAGAGAGGGGGAATGACAGCGAATGCAATTTTGTGGTAAAACGTTTGTAATCTGATTTGAATGCAATTGTATAATGGCATCATAGCTCAATTATGAGCAGTGCAGAACCGCAGTTCCAATGGGTCGATTGGTATTGTTATAGGCAAATATCAAAATATATACTTAAACAAGAGCCAGATTGACAAAAAGAGCGGGATAAAGAAATAAATAAAGAGCGAGAGAGAAAAAGAGAGAGAGAGAGAGAGAGAGAGAGAGAGAGAGAGAGAGAGAGAGAGAGAGATAGAGATAGAGATAGAGAGAGAGAGAGAGAGAGTAAGAAAGAAAGCGAGAAGATTTTAATATCTTAAAATTTCATATTATATTTTGCTCGTCTTTAAAGTCATTTGCCAGATTCATTTCTATTTTAGAGAGGACGACTGTATCCTTTTGCTCCAAGCACAATGTAAATTCTAAAGATTTTTCTTTTTTTTTATTCAGGTTGCATCCATTGTCGAAGACCGGGCTGCCTTTCCTCAGTTTTTCAGCCCCCTCCTACACACCCCACCTTCACAATCATTGGGGTCTATCATCTTTTTGATTTCTCAACTATTTCTAATGCGATTGCTGCCGTGCTCCTTCGAACAATTGGTTTCGGCTCCTGTGGAGCTGGGCGGCTGCTGATGCTGCTGATGCTGCTGATGCTGCTGCTGCTGCCGTCGTTCGGGCAGCTCGTTGTCATCATCTTATGCCACTTGGAGACCACTGCTTCTCTGCGCCCCACAAGTGCACTCATCGGTTTGGTATTGCACACACTTCAACCACTGAACCACCGTCTCGGTGGCTGCTTCCACAGCCTGACGCCTGCTCCATCCTGCCTGCTGGCTTCTCTAATGGTAGGCAAATTCCGTTATCAGCTAACGGCGGCTGCATTTAATGTGAGATGCTCGTCCTTGCAGCCTGCTTTGCATTGTGTCTGCTGCATGTATAAGTGGGTGTATATCTGTGTGATTGTGTGTGTGTGCCGTTGCTGCTGTTGCCTGATTATTTGACTCTAATGGCTTGATAAATGCGATTTCGGAATTGAGTTGGCGCATTGCATTTAATTGAATAAGCACGAAGCCATCTATTCGCATACATCAGCGCCCACTGCATTCTATATATATCGCATATCGCACGCATCTATCGTAGGAGCCAAATAATTGGCAACTAATTGAGAGCCTGTTAATATAAAGTGCCTTGAATGGAGTCGAACATTCCGGGTTAGTGGAATATCAAAGATGAAGCCATGTTTGAATACTTAATACCATTCGCTTGGCTGAGAGTGAGAAATTGCAACGAATTATGTTTATGAGATTAAATAGTTGTAGGCACTTAAATATTCTATATTGATGTGTGATACTTAGTTGAGAATTTATGTTAATTGAATAAAAGGGAAGGGATTTTCATTTATTACTTAACATATTTGAAAATTAATATGTCTATTAATTAAAATAATATTTTTTTATTTAAGTTCTATTAGAAATCAGTCTATAAGATAGGTTCAAATTAACAAAAAATTAAAAAGCAATCTATATTCAAGCATATATGAACTGCCTCGCATTGCTTCCGTCCGGGTCTATAGACAATTCACATTTTGGGATATTAACACAAGGAGGAGCTGAACCCAGAAACCAGAAGCTACTTGATTTATAGGCGCGACTTTACGGCCATGTTTTGTATGCTTTGTTCATATTGTTGTTGTTCTTGTTGTTGTGGCTGACAGCAAACTAAGTGCGAATCATTTAGGAAGGGAACAGGCAGCACCCGCTGCCCGCCTGGACTCTGGCCCTGGCAAAACTTTTAATAATAATTTGCAAATAAATTACAGCCAAGTTGGCGGCAGGCGCCGCAAGTATCCCCCTTGTCCTTAGTCCTTCGCTTTTAGCCGTTAGAGGGTCCATTAGAAGGCATTGAGCAATTGTTGTTGCTCTTGCCGCTTGTACATTAAGAACTCATTGGCATAAATTGCAATTTAATGTCTGCCTGCTTGCCGTTTCTTCTTATACCCTGTTATTATTGCAATAAGTTCCAATGGGGTTTATTGTTTACTTTAACAAGCTATCGAATAAATTTATTTGTGGGAAGGGAAAACTTCAAAAATAGAACGATTGTATCCGTTTTTGATGAGCATTAGAAATGATTTTTTCGATTTTCCTGAATCTTATTAGAATTCACATTTTAGAATGCCAACTGACAGATTTTATTTGGATAAGACTTTAGCTTATATCTGGAGTAGAGGTATTATAGTAGAGGTATCATCGAAAACCCCACCTTCTGTTGCAAATTTTGTTTCCATGGTCCCATGGTCCCATTGCTTATTTGCAGATTACAGGGTAACTGCCTAGTAAGGTAAAGCCAACTAAAGCAGTCTGATATGTTTTTTGCTGTTTGCTGCAGACCTCTTAAATACGCTGGCTGCCAAATAGTTGAAGCATATTTATTGCTGCCCGGTACTTTACCATTGCCAGCTATTTTTGTTGTTGTTACTGGTGTTGTATTGTTGTTGCTGCTGCCACAATTCACGCAGCGGGCAATGCAGCATTGCGCATACGCCTCACTGGTCGCCGTGGCAGCCGTAGCAGCCGTAGCATACTTTTCAGCGCTGGCATTTCAATTTTATAGCTTCTCGCACTTGTGTGTTTATGGATTCGCACCTCAATTTGCCTGTTGTCCAATTTTTCCGCTTTTCCCCGCCTTCAGCTTTTCGATTAATGTGCTTATATTTCAGCACAAATGTTCGCAGCTTCTGTCTCTCATTATCGGCGAGGGAAGGAGAACTCCTCGTTGCAGCCAGTTAATTGCGCCGAAAGTTGGCCGGACCATCAATATATAAATATATATATATATATATTTATATATATATACATATGTATGTGAATATGTATATAAGCTGAGCCAGAGTTGGAATTTTATTAAAGCCTTGGCAAGTGCAAGTGCACGAAAATATCTTCACGCCAACTGCAGCGAGTCCTTGGCGCCATAATGAGCAGCAGTAACATCTACCTCTCTCTCTCTCTCGTTCTCTCTTTCGCTTGCACCATAATTGTGTATGTATTTGTAAACGCTGAATTAAACAAGCGTCATTAAAATGTAATTAATTGTAATTTACGTTCACGTGCCGCTGCCAAAGGTGTTGGCCGCCTCGTCCATCCGGACGCATTTTTATGCCCCGAGCTTTCAAGATGAGCCTTTTGCTTCTTTCTCTTTCATTTTATTTCGTTCTCTTTTCACGCAGCATTTCCTTAACGACTTTTGGCCTTTAAATCAACCAAAAAAGAAGCACATTGAAAAAATTCATGTTTTTGGTTAATTAATTAAATTGCAATTAATATGAAAAGTTAATTTACATGTGCACTTCGTAATTTGATTTATTTTCTCGCTTTCCGACAAAAAGCGCACTCAATTGTGTGTGAAGTGTCATGTTATTATTAACAAAACATAAAAAAATGGGGAGCACAGAACGCTGTTCAACTATTAGATACCCTGTACGCATGTAGGAAGTTAGTAAAAAGAAATGTATTATGAATTTAGCCCTAAATTTGTTTCAATTAGAGATCGTCGCAGTAACAAAGCAATTCGAATCAACATCGTACAGCAATAGGTACCAAAAAAATAAGAAAAAAAAACATTTACAGAAGGATTTCAAATATTCAATAGGTAATTAAAAATAAACCCTTGTATGGCATACGATATTCAAGTTTCTTGCACTTTAACAACAATAGCAATAAAAATAAGTCAAAAAAGGTAAACTTTTTTTTTCGTTTTTAATCTCCTCTGTGTAAAGATATTGTAACTGGATAATTAGTGTTGCGATGTTTTTGTTTTTATTTTCGTATATAAGCCTAAGCATAATATTAATAAGACACTCTATGTGTAATTATAGCCGCTTTTTCATGTTGATTAAGCACAGGGTGTTTGTATTTTTTATGGCAGACACTGCTGCGTATGCGCAATCAATTGAGCGTCAAAATAGTTTGGCAAACTCAATTACAATCTTGGCTCTGGTAATGAGACTTGAAAATTGATGTGAAAGCATTTGCATAAATGCGCGCAGGCAAAAACAAAATAATTAAAATGGGGCAGCAGCAAGTGCAACTGCAAGTGCAACAACAACAACAACAACAACAACTGTTCAAGTTGCAAGAAAAATTGCGCGTTTACATGCAAATTATGCGAGTTGTGGCAATAAAATAAGACGAAATGGAGCACCATCTGCATAAATATATGCACATATACATATACATACATGTATAAATATATACATATATAAATAGTGTATATAGTGTATATAGTGTGCATTATAAGCATGTGGCAGGCACTGGCTGTGGCATGCCACAGACAACATTTGCATATTCTAATTATAAGTGGCAACAACGTCGGCGCATTTGTCATTTGCCATAGCGGACAAGCGCCTCGAGTCGAGCAACTACTTAGCCTCAGTTCAATGCGCAGTGCAATGTCCCTTTGCCTTTGCAAGGACCTTCGCTTCAACACAAATGCACACAACAGACGGTCATACACATACACACACACACCCACACACATACATCCACCCGCTTACTTGCAAGAATTGTATAATTTTTTATACCCTGAATCAATAGAAGTTGTGTGGAAGGGGTATATTGTTTTGATGCTTTCGTATATGGGATCAGCATTGAGTTTATATAGTTTTGTCTCACTTGACATTCATTATAATATATTCAAATATCTGATCATATTTTCTTAATGCATTTCGATACCTACAGGATATCTAACGTCGATCACTCTTTCAACTAAAGCACTTTAAGTTGTTCTATTTAATTTTCTTATGTGCTTGCAGCTGCTGCTGCCAGCTCCTTGCTGGCTCCTTACTGGCTCCTTACTGGCTCCTTGGCGCTTTGCTTGAAGGATAACGCGAGCAATGACATGAAGTGCTGCTGCAGCAGCTCCCGTTGAAGCTGCTGCTGCTGCTGCAATTCCCTTGCGTGCGCGCTACACGCTCTCTTTTGTATTAGTTGCACTTGGCTATTTATTTAGATTTCATTTTATTTGCCAGCTTGCGTTGGTTTAATTGACTGCGGGCGAAGGATCTGTGCATCCTGTTGCTGCTGCTGCTGCCACTACTGCTGCTGCTGCTGCTGCTGCAGTCGTTAATCAGGCCTTGACTTTGGCCAAAGGACTGTCCAGCCGTGAGCTGCAATCAGGCATTCACTTATTTTTATAATCGGATCGGCCATTTTATGATAGCTTGCATCAAACAAATGCTGCGCACGGACAATTGTGTAGGTGCACAAAGGATTTTAAGTCTTCGCATTGTGCATACGTTTTTCATATCTCTTATTCTTCTTTTCTGCTACTCAATGAAGCGCGCTGCCGTGTCGCAATGCAAATAGTGCAGGAGGACGCCCACGTTATGCAATGATAAAGCGAATGTAAGGACGAGCTGAAGTTGAACTTGAGAAAAGAATGTGAGAAACTAATCTGAGAAGTAAAGACCATTAAATACTCTGTCGACATAGCTGATTTTTTGATTCCAAAGGCTTGTCATATTTCGATAGTGGTCGAATATTAAGAATTGAAATATAAAGAAATTTCATTATTACCAACTTTACCTGCAATCTCTATAAGAACGAAACAATAACGTGGCTTACGTTATTATATTTATATATACTTAAAACGATTCTTCTAGATCGGTATACCCTCGGTGAGGGCATTTAAAGAAATCGTTCAATAAGCTTGCATAGGGAAGGAATTGTGGGCCAAGTCTTCCCCTGCTGGCAGCGCGAGACGCAGTCAGCCATATTTGCCATTCCGTTTTGGGCATTTGTCGAGCTACACAATTTGCTGCTCAATTGTCTTGGTAACGACCAACTCCTCCCACCTCAATTCCTGTCTCTCCTTGGCCCACACTCTTTGCTCTTGAGCGCAGCTCGTTGTGTGCCATAATTCAATTGATTCTTGGCAACATTATGTATATACAAAATGCTCATCATGTTTATCGCTGGCAATAACCATCTATTCCAAGAGTCATCCACCTGCAGCAGACTCCCACACACTCACCCACTCGCATACACTTATATATCCTTATATCTCTTTGCTGTAAGCCTTTTCGATGGCATGCACTTGAGCCTGGGGACAGATGAGCTCTACATTATTACGTTTTATGTCAAGTGCTGCTCATTGACGTCATCGCAGCCTAACACTCCTCCAAGTGTCATGCTTCTTGCTCGATGTCCTGACGATTCCATAAAAAAGAAAACGCTGCATATCTGCTTAATCCCAAAATTCCACGAATTGCACTCGTTGTACTTAGGCAATATGTTGAACTTTTCTTTGCAATTCTCATTTTAATTGGCTTTATTTCCTGCCTTGCATGAAGAAAGCAGCCCTGAGAATAATTGATTGGCTAACGCAAGTGTCAAGTACTACTTTTGCAAATCTATTGTTAAGTATTTGATATTGTTACTGTTATTGGTACAGTTGTGTTATTAAGTAATAATTGTAATACAAAAAGCAGTCAACAAAAAGATAATTTGCATTTCATTAAAGTGAATTTAATACATTGCTTTATCAATATACATAGCTAATAAATATATACATTTTTAATTCGGCAAGCAATTTTTGATATTTTGAGAGGTTGCTTTTAATTAAACTAAAACACTTTCTGAAGTTTTTCTCAATTTCCAATTGCTGCATTTTTGTCCAAAAGTAGGCCGTCCAATTTACATATTCTTGACTTTTGTGGTTTGCAAATAAACAAAATAAATTAAATTTTCCTGATGACCTTTTTGCCATCGTTTTAATTAATAAATGCCAGCAACTGCAGGCAACAAAAATGTTATAACTTTTCAAAGAGTTTCGATTGGCGACTGGCAGACAACACAAACATGAAAAACAAAGTATTGCAATGGGTTAATCAGGACACCAAAGGATACCAATGGACAGGACATACGCATTGGATACAACCCCACCAACTGGAATTTATAATTTACATAAAGTCAATTGCAGTCGATGCCAACGCATGTCCATTTGCCGTTGGCACTAATAAAATATATATTTTTGCTTAAATCAACAATACATATATCTGTGTGTGTGTGTGCGTGTGTGTGAGCCCTGCGACCTTTTGAGTCAAGTTTCTGTGTTTATGTTAGGCAAATAGCTTAAATGAACGACTTCTAAAAATTATTATTTGCTTTATTTATTATTCATTGAGTAGTGTGTGTGTGTGTCAAAGAAAAGCCGTTACTGTAAACAAAATGTTCAAGAATCATATTTTTGTGCGTATAGTAAAATATTTTTGTAAATATTTTGATCAGTTTTAAAAGCTTATCACATAAATTAGAAAAATCATAGCCTTAAGGAATAAAATAAGCTAAATACATATATTTATTTATTTACAATCACCACTTATTTTTTTCCTTTAAATTTATTTATCTTTAAATTTTAAGCTTTTCTCATAGATCAAATTGTAGTTCGCTCTTCTATGCGATTTTCATTGCAGCTTTTGTTAGTTTCTTCTTTTGTTTTAATTTGTACGTTTCACTCTCTTCCTTGTTGTAGACTAAACTCATAAGGAATGGCTAAACAGGGTGTATAGTTTTTGTAAATATGTATATAATATGCAGTATATACATTCTTAATCACGATCAACAGCAGTGTAATAAATTTAAACAGTAGCACTGCACGGTTTACGGGATATCTCCTAGTTGATCAAACTTTACAACAGTTTTCTTACTTGTTATTTTATTATCCACACATTGTCTAACCTTATATTTTACTTTCTTTGTTCGTTTCTTTTGTTATCTATTATACTATTTGTTTGATGCAGCACATCCTCTCTCTCTCTTCCACTCACGCTCTATTGCATTCCTTGATATTCAAATATTCATTCACTATTATGGTCAATATTTATTAACCCATTTAATAGTATAACAGACTTTGACTATTTTTGTGGTAGATTTCTGGACTTACTGTCATAATTATTTGTCAAAAGGTCATTTTTGATTAAACAACTCGATGCGGGGTCTTAATTATAGGACTGCATTATTTTTAGTTACTATCAATAATTTTGTCAAATCAGGGCATAGTTAAATGGGGATGATGATAGGTAAAGGTGATGGAGTGGGGGAGGGGGGGGGGGTGCTTGTTTAATTAAGCGGCCCGCCACGGAAATAGCGCTTTAAGTGGGCAGTTTGTTCGATGCGTAGAGGCGAGCGACGAGTCCGTTAAAATAGCTGGCAATTGGGACGTGACTGGGCTACCAAAATAATCCAGGGTTGAGTCCTGGGCGGCCCATTCGCTGGCATCCGCTTTGCGTGTGATTTAAAAATAATTAAACACGTACAGCGAATAACTGTAATTTTCAGTCAGGCAACACGCAAGGGTGGTTGCCAGGGGTGGAGTGGTGGAGGATTCCGAGAGGGAAATTTAAAATTAACATTTTTATTTATTTGAAAAATAATGCTCGGTGCCGGCTCATTGGGCATTGGGCATTGGGCATTGAGCATTGGGCAGTTGTTGCGTGAGCATTGAGCATGTCCTGGCGAACGTCCTGGCTCATGTCCTGACTGTGGTGTTGGCTGCTGGCATCGGGGCATTGATGCTTTGCTCGGCCGGGAGCGGCTCAAACATACTGTTGATTACCATGGGCGGCACGAAATCGTACAAAATACCCTTCGGGGCATTGGGACGACCGCCTTTCAACCGGTGAGTGTCTCCCCTTCCGTAGCCAACAGTGTTTGGCGACTGTGCTGTGCTCTACTCTGTTGTGTTGTGTAGTGTACTGTAGTGTAGTGTAGTGTAGTGTAGTGTAGTGTAGGGCTATTGCTAATCCCTGCAGCGACCATCGGATTACGTTTGTGAATGGCTTTCAAGCGTATTTCCATGTGGATGGAATGGACGAGGTGTCGCCGCAGCGACTCATTCAATATAAACGCAACTTTACATACTCGGATTTGGTGGGCGCAGGCTATGCGGGCCACGCCCCACTCTGAATGCCCCATGCGATGCGATATCCAATTTAGGTAACTACCGCGGCGCAACATCAAAGTGGATTTAACGGAAACAAACCCACACACACACACACACACACAAACACACATAGGCTCATTGGAGAAGAATATGTGAGACTGCAATAGTGAGAGTGTCTGATGAACAGATACCCTGTACGCGAAGACTTACACTTTTACGTAAGAAATTCGGACATATTATATATTAAAAAGTTTAGATTAGAAATGTTCCTCTCTGAATCCAGATCTATTAAGTACTTAAGACGTTTTTTCAGGCTGTAAAGTTCAACTTTATAACATATAATACCCCATTTAGCCATTGTTAGCGTTTACAGGGTATGATAAGCTTGCGGCTGACGTTTATTACTCAATGGGCGACAGGCGTGCAACAGTTTGCTCAACGATCCTGTCGCACGACGTCTGCTGCGGCATGCAACGCCATCAGGACACTCCTGACTTCAGCTGGCGATTGTGGATGGGGCATTTCCGGACTACGCGCTGGGCATTGTGCATCGTTTAAATGTAACGGCATTCATCTACATCAATACGGTGGCCTTCTACACCGGAAGCATCTCGTTGGCCGGCAATCCGGTTGCGTATGGTGTCACGCCTCACGTCTTTGCCACATGGATGCTGCCGATGCAGCACTTGCAGCGTGTGGCAAATTGTTTAACTCATGTTATTGCCGATTTGCTGCACTGGATGGGTATCCGATGCATCTGTCCGTGTCTACATAGAGCCTATTCGGCCGTAATCCCTTCTCTCTCTCTTTCTTTCCTTCTTTCTCTCTCTCTCTTTCGCTCGCTTGTGCGTTCGGTTTTTAACTTTGCCCCTGAGGCGTGCAACCGTCTAGCAAACGCATTAATCCTTGCCTTGATTTAAGACCAATTTTGTTTGATGAATGCACAGCAAAAAATTATGTTTAATTTTGACTTAAATTATTGAATTTTATTTGAGTACAATTTAAAATTGCTACTATTATTATTTTAACTAAATTGTTTGCGATTTTTCATTGCTAAACAGTATTTACCGTATTTAACAATCCTTATTTCTTACAGTGCATTCGGTACGTCAAGTGGCAACGAGTATTGCCCGGGCTCACCTGACCATGATTGGCTCCTGATTTATCATGCATCATCCTGATTAAATGATGCTTAGTGGTCCAGTGCCTGCCCGACTCGAGTGTTTGCCTGTGTGTGTGTGTGTGTGTGTGTGTGTGCTTGTGTGTACAAGTGTGCGAGTGTGTGGTCTTGGCTTAGCCGTTTCCGCTTTTCAGCGCTGCATTCAGCGTTTGCATCGCCTGCTGGGTTTGCATCTGGACCAGGATGTGCCGCACGGCTGTGTGCCAGGCCAGGAGGAGTCCTTCATTTTGCAGAGCTTCTGTCCGAGCATATATTATCCCAGCAGCCATTTGCCGAATGTGGTGGAGGTGGCCTGCCTAGACTGACGCCGTCCCGCTGTCAATCTCGGCCAGCTGTCCGAGCTTATGGACGCAGCGGCAGACAGCGTTATTTACCTCCCGATGGGCACCTGGCTGCACTCGGCTGCTGGGTGAGCTTTACGAACACCGTTAGTCGCGGTCTTCGCGCCTGCCGCATCATCACGTCCAGTGGACGTGGGCGGCAACCAGCGGCCGACCAGCTGACCCAGCTGCCCCAGCTGCAGGCCAATTTACGTGTACGCCCGTGGCTGCCCCAGCAGGATATCCTTGGCCATCAGGGACTCCAACTATTCATTACACATGACGGCCACCTCAGCCTTCCTTTCATCGCTCCTGATGCTGGTTTCCACTCTTGGCCAGTGCGATGGCTATGCCAGGTGATTGGAGCTGAGCCAGCTTGAAAAGGAGACTCTCTATTACGGTTTCTCCAATGTTTTGTGTAATGGTGGCCATCGGCGCGCCGTTAGGAATTCCAGTTTCCATTTGAATCTAAGCGCATTTTCTTGTTCATCGGCTTCTTTCTTTTAACTTTGCACCATCTTAGTTCGGAACCTAATTGGACGGACGGAGTATGTCATCAGATAGCAAATTTGCAAGCATTTAGGAATGTTCATAAGGTTTTCAAAAAGCGCTTCTTAGCTAAAGTGAACCCATTTTTGGGTTGGAGTCATAATTATTTTTTATACCCACTACATTTAGACTTTTAGAAAAAAAACACTTGCTTCTGCTCTTGAACCATAAACAAATAATCAAGCAAATTTATTTACGCAGTCAATTATGTGGATATTTTTTCTGCAGAAGTTTCTTAAAATTTTATAGTTTGAAAGAAATTTAAGATTCGTAAATGATTGTTAATAATCACTTTATTTCAATACACGCAGGTCTATTTTTTAGCTATCGAAGAAAAAGTTGTCTCATTTTTATTCCCTCTACTTTTCCATTATCTGGATTTTCATTGTCAGTTATTTGTCCTTCTGCTGCACTCGTTGCGCGAAAACTGAAAACAGTTTAAAAATTTAATGAGTTCAGGACTTGGGCAGCGCGTAATTCCATTTTGTCCGGCCAGCGGGCAGAGAAGTTGCCTCTAAACTTGGAGTTGGAGTTGGAGTTTGTGCAGAAGTTGTTGCTGGAGTTGCAAGTTGTCGCTGACATCGTTGCAATTGTCATGTGCCGTTTATGACTTGTCAAAATTTTGCAGAATTGTCGTTGTGCAATGAAATATAAATGTCAAGAGATTTTTGAAATTGTGTTTTGCTGTTTCTGTCGGCGAGTTGTCGTTGTCTTCCAGTCTTATGCAGCGGAAACGGAAACGATAATGTTGCACAACTACAGTCACATGCACACGCACACAGCACACAGCACTCACACATGCGGCTAACAACAGCAGTTGCCTGCAAGTCGCTAACAGAGTCTTGCGGCCTGGCTGAACCCCGCGGCGAGGCGCCGCAATTTGAAACCGAAGCGATTTCAGAATGACTGGGACATCACATGCTTATACACTTAGCGAAAAAGCAAGTGTTGTTCATTTAACATGCTCTTGAAGAAATTTTGTAACTCTTAGCACTTAATTTAAGAAATTTGAAAGTCTTACCCCGTTTAGATAATCAAACAAGTTGGCTTTTCGATCTTTCGTCGGTGATCAGAACAGAAATGTATTTGGAATGTAGATTTTCGATCAGTGTATGGGAGTGTGCGGGCATAAAGCTTTGGCATTGTTGTTGTTGTTGTTGTTGCTATGATTATTCGATGCGCAACAATCAATTGCATGCCCAATAGATTTGCCGATCGATTTGGCACGAAAAGCTTATGATTGTGGCTGGCAACAAAGACAAAGCTTTCGAAAAAGCTTTCAAACCGGTTTGAGGCTCAAAAGCTAACGGCGCATGAGGTAAGCAGCGCGATCCGCGCGCGGCCAGCGCACAGAATTGAGCGTGAAGACATTGTGAACGGTTCATAGCGGATGAAAAGATCAAAGAAAAGAGAAAGAAACCAAGAAAACTGTGTGTGTGTGCAAGAGTGAGAGAGATTGAGTGAGAAAGAGAAAGAAATATATATATATATATATATATATATATATAGAGAGAGAGAGAGAGAGAGAGAGAAAGAGAGCGCGCGAAAGCATGTGTGTGTGCGTGAAAGAGAGCAACAAGTTTGCAAGTGGAAATTTTAACAATAAAATGCTGTGAAACAAAATAAACTCGCCTCAAACTCAAGGCAAAAGTAACGCATAAAATATAAAAATTAAATATATGTGTATAATAAATTACAGTAGTTAAATAAACAAGCACATAAAATATGCAGCAAACAAATCAAAAACAAAACCAACAAAACTATTCAAGCAAAATTTAAATAAAAAAGTAAACCCAAACACGCAAGTGAAAGATAGACAGAGAGCGTGTATAGCGGCGTGCTAGAGCGAGACAGTCAAAGACTTTCGCAAAGATACAAAATAAGAAGAAAAGAAAAACACTCAGATATAGTAGCTCAAGCAGCTTTAAAAAAGATACAAATAAACAAGTTGTTTCTCACAGTTCTAATTGACATTACAAAAATATGGAGTATGAGAAAATGATGTACATGCCAAACGCCAGCGAGGTGAGTAGCTAATAACTGTTTGTTTTTTCTTTTTTTTTTTTGTTTTATTTTTTGTATATATTGTATATAAAAATACAGATACAAATGTATCTACAGACGTTTGAGTGTGTAATCTGGCTAGTGGGCGAACGTTTGAGCATAGTAAGCGCTTGACTGCTGATAACCTCTGCACTTGCGCTTATCAACACTTAAATATAGACAAGTGTGTATGTGTGTATATGTATCATGCTTGTGTGTGTATATATGCTAAAATAATTTGCGCAATTGCCTTTAAGCATATGGTTGATTATGGTTTTGGCAGTCGTTATTAACGTTAGGCAAATCTTCCCCCTAAAACTGCCATAATCTGACTTTTAATTAGCAAAAGTAGCAGTAAGCCCACACACACACGCACACACGTAGGCATTCCATATACTAAGTTATGTAGGTGTGTTGTGGCACTGACAGCAGGCACAAATGAGTGTCAGTAGGTGAGAGTCTGCACTGCGTCGCATTGTCTGACATATTGTTGTTGTTGTTGCTGCTGTTGTTGCTGCTACACTTGCCAGTTACATTTTCCATTTGTCTTATGGCATTTCGTTTTAATTACAACAACAGCAGTAGCAGCAGTAGCAGCAGCAGGCATCAAACGCTAGCAGCAACTTTCAAAAGATGCTTTCATTTTGCAAGAAGTGATTCTAAATGATTGTCAACTATGGCATCGCAGCAGCAACAACAACAACACCAACACCAACTAGCTGCAACAATGTCAAGCTGGCATTTCACTCGGAAAGTGCATTCCAATGCAACAGCAACAGCAACAGCAGTAGCATCAGCAGCAACAGCAGCATTTGACAGACATACGCACATCAAGCACCAGCAGATAGTTTTGTTGGACCTACTTAAGCTCTATATAAGCTATATACGCTGGTCTGCAAAATACAAAAAAAAAAAACTTGTATTTACCATTTTTGATTGATTTGATGGAAATGTGTCTGCTGCTGCAGATGTTGGCCAACTTGTTGTCGGCCTTCTCGCGTTTTCCAATTGGCTGACACAGAAGCTGCGCATTGCGATTCTCCTCGACACTCCGTATGTCTCATTATATTTATGGACATAATAAAATAAATACTGCGGCGCAACAATTAAAAATGCAAGCGCTTTCGCAGTCAAGAAGAAAAGTACAAAAACAAATAAAATGTGAAAAAAAAAAGAAATGGAAAAGCAAGAAAAGCTGACATGACATAAATATTTAAAGCGCACTGCAAACTCTGCAAACTTTTCCTTAAGAATCCATCAATTGGATAAGTGGCCAACTTCAACTGCGATTCGAACGTCGAGACTTGGCCCTTTGGCCATTTGTTGGCGCTTTTCTAATAATAATTGAAAATCAATCAAACTCATTACACAACGTAATCAGCTTTGACTTGACTTTGGCATTTTTGGGGTGTGGCTGTGAGCAACACTTGCAATGGCTAACAACCATGCGAAATTGCTGTTGTTGCCTATGTGGGATACACTTAGAGAAAAAAGGCGTCTACTTTGCACTTAAAGCAGGGCAAAATTTAAATTAGATTTGCAGTTAAGCTATATATTTATTTAAAAATTCTTTTTTTTTTTATTTTTATATAATTTTAACCTATCTTATTTATATATTGAATTATTATTAATAGATAAATAATAGATTACTAAAGCTGAGAATAATCAAAGAAAATCATTACTTAGCATTTATCAAATGAAATAGAATATTTATTCTATAAATACTAATTTTCTCTAAGTGTATTGATTGTGGCTGCCACTCGATTTGCGTTGCAAGCATTCGCAAATCGCGTAAATGTCGCTTGGCTCTTATGCAAATTGAAATGAGTTGCCTGAGTTAACTGAATTGGCTGAGCTGCCGCAATGTCTTTTCCACAGAATAATTGTGAATGCGTGCGTTGCATAATGAGCAGCAGAACAAGAAGAAGAAGCACACGCAGACGACATCGGCCATCAGCTATCATCAGGCCAAGAGTCTGATAGAGTTCAGTGCCTAGACATTGGCCTGGGCACGTCAGCTATGAGTGTGCCAGCTTCAGGGTGTGTATGTGGGATTGTGTGTGTGTGTGTGTGTATGTCTGTGAGTGTGTGTGAGTAGTAAGTGCGGTTACAATGCTCTCTGGAGTGTCTAGTGCTGTCTGAGCTGGATTTAAGCAGCGTACCGGGCTGTCCTAATGGCTTTGGCAATGTTTAATGCCAGCCAAATAAATAGTTCCAGAGGTCGCTATCTAAATTATACTTGAAGATGAAATGGCTTGTGCTTTAATTTGGTTAATTTACCTAATTAACAAGGGCTTAATAAGACGCTAAGTTAATTAGTTCTTAGTGCTAGAATTTCACATTGGGTTTATTCACATTTACAGACATTATTTTATTCACTATAGAGTAAAATATTATTATTAATATGATTATGCAATTAAAAAAAAACTTAGAGTCCTCTTATTAACTGTATTTAATTTTTAAGTTTTGTAGCTTAGAGATGTGAATTATCGATGCTAATTGACAAAATTCAGATTTCTTTAGAAATATAATCCTTAATTATGTTTTCGATAAATCATTTTAAACGTGAAATACAGATATTCTAGAGTTTTGGATTCTATTTAAAAAGTTTATAGGCAGCTATGACGTTGCCAATTTCTAGACAATTCCAGTTACAGAAAGCTCAAATTTCCGAGTTGGCATTCTAATTTGCAAATGTATCTGAAAGGTTGCAACCTTTTCAATAACCCGGAACAGTTGACACATTTGCCACTGATACAGTTCTGCATTTGCATGAGGCATTAGCATAAACAGACCTAAAGTGAAGCTCAAATGCTGGCTCTAGATTCTCCGATCAGTGGCATATATTAAACTGTAAGATAACTGAGATCTGTTCGGGCCGTGTCACAACTATTTCACCTTGCAATTTATTGTGGCATGTAATGTCGACAATTAAATGCAATGCAAACGACAAAGACGAAGAACAGAATATAAAATTGCGCCGTCACGAACTGCGATCTATTCGAAACGACAAAAAAAAAAAAAATGAAAAAACAAAACAAAAAAAATAATTAACGAGCGATGTAAAAATAAGCAGAAATAAGTCTTGTCTCTGTGACAGCTTAGCCCACGCACACAAGTATCTGTGAGTACGTGTATCTGACCGTGTATCTATGTGGATTTATGCACTTATGCTGTTGCCTCTTGGTGGCTTCTACTCTAGCCATAATGCGATTAGAATAGATTAACAGACAATTGGCGCGACTTTGTCAGTCATTCAGTTATTCAGTCATTCAGTCATTCAGTCATGCAGGCAATCGAGCTGAACACCTGAGCCGTGTGCTGTTGCATTTGCATAGTTTGTTTTATTTAGTTCAAGACATACAAATATTTATATGAGGAAAATATAAATTAATTTAAATAACACTTGGCCATAATTCAACATCAACTTGGTCATGGCAGCTAAGTAGCTCTCAAGGCTGCTGCAATTGCAACTGGCTACCCTTCACTTTGCTGGGTGGCACTGGGGGGCAACCTTTTGTCACACACACACGCACACATACACTAGTATCACTCACACACTCGCTTCAAGGCTGCCAATGGTTTCTTTGTGCCAGAAATGGGCGCGGCCATTGTAACGCCGTACTTAATTTATTTATATAGATCGTGCGCTTGCCTTAGGCGTTGTCCATTTCATTTGTTATTAACTTAGGCAACGGACAAAATATAAAAAGCAACTAAATGTGCTGTAGTCGGGAGTATCCGACTAGCAGATCACCTAAAGGTTGAGTCGAGTTTCCCGTTGGAGTTTACTATTGTTTATATATATATATATATATATATATATATATATATATATATATATATATATATGTATATATATATATAAATAATGTGAACCGGAATAGCATAAAATTGTTCCAAATACCAAATTTGTCATTAAGTTGAAAAATCTATTTACATTTCTCAGTATTTAATATACATGTATAATATAAATAATTTCTATTTCTCATAATACATACATTTGATATGCCCTTTGTCATTGGTGTAGGGTATACAATGTTAAAAAGTTGCTTACAAAAACAAACAAAAACTGGCTATAAAAGCTGGCTCAGTTCTCTGTTCGCAGTTCTCGCTTTTGGCGGGTTCTTTGGGCCGCAGTGTCTTATCTGATCGACGCTTTATTAAAGCTTTTGTCGTTCAGCAAACGTAAACTTGATTTGATTATTAGGCTAACACACACATATACACGCACTCGCACACATGTACATACTCTGCCACATTCTTGTCTCGGAATTGTTCTAATGAATTTTAGCTATTTGATTATTTTTGCTTATGGCCTAAGAAATTCAGACAAATTGTTAAAACTTGTTTCTCAGCATATTTTTCATTTATTATTGCTCAATATTTTGATTGTTGCTAATTTTTAAGCCATTTTTTTATTTCATATTATTCTTAGCGTAATAAAATTGTAATCAACGAAACGTTCTCAAATCTGAATTATTTTTGATGTACCATCTCGAGACATCCTCAAAATTTTGTGGCCTTCGCTCAAATCTTCAATATTTACATTTTGTTATTGTTTTTCTTTTGTTAAAAGTTTGAATGTGTATGTTAACATGACTCAGTTATGATTTCATTTTGTTTTGTCAGATTTTGTCGACGGCTTTAAGATTTTAATCAGCTAACTGAAGCATTAAACCGAAAGATTTAAAGCAAACACTTTAAGATAAATATTTCAACGTCAGTCCATAAAAATATTATAAGAACATGTTTGCTTCTAATAAAATCGAAATATGTTCATGTGCTTTCTTAAGTGGATTTATCTTTAAGTAATTGCTTCATATATTTGTTAGAGCACTTTAGTATTTCAGCAGAGAGAAATAATCTGAAAGTAAATTTCAATTTCATACAAATTTTGAAAGGCAATATTTAAGCTTGTCATAGAATAATTTACCTCAGGATCTCATCTACAGTCCAATGAAGGGTTTAAGCCTGTATTCCCCTGCCTACCCTCTGAATACACAAATACATTTAAGAATTCGCTCTTTAAACATAAAATCTATTGAACTATTGCTTTAAAGGGTAATTACAACTCACAATTAAAGTACAAAGTTTTTTATTTTTATACTTTTTTTTTGTTATTTTTTTGTTATTGTTGGTTCCTTTTTATAAGGCTATAAAAATAGACCTGTCATTTAAATGGATCTATTAAAAATTGTGGTTTCTAAAAATACCTGCATGGGCGTTAACAGAAATAACTACCTGAGTGCCACTTTTTCAGTTCAATTCGCATTCCCAGCTCAATTGCTTTTGTGGTTAAAACGTTTGTGATTTGTTTTGTTTCAGCCTGAATTGTATACCCGTTCAATGAAGTGAAAAGGGCATATTGGTATGGCTTTCATGGTTGCTTATTTTGAAATCAGCTGAAGGGATCTAATCAAATCGATAGCAATATAGTATTGTAGAGTGCCAAGCACTTATGTGTGTTTCTTTCATCTTAACACCTTTTGTAACTTAGCGAGTATTAGGAAGTCGTTCATAACTGATTGTAACGTTCTTAATTGTTTTGTTTTGGCCCATTGTTGTGCCAACTTTGACACCCAAGCCGCTGGCTGTTTGAAATTTGTCGGCGCTTTGTGGTTTCCGTCTATCTCTCTCTCTCTCTCTCTCTCCCTCTCTGTCACTCTCTGGCTATTTTAGAACAGGAACAAGAACAAGCATATCATGTTATTTTTCAAAATTACCAATTTGTGACGTTTATTGTGGGTGATATGCCATATAATATACATATACACACTTAGCTCTATGTGTGTGTGTGTTTCTGTGGCTTTATTTAAATCTGAGCCGATAGCTTTATTGACAGCCATGTCTCATGTCAGAGCTGCCAATGAAATATGGTTCCAGTTGTTGCTGTTGAACAGCAATTGGCTAAATGCGGCACAAAAAGGCTTTTGTTTGGAACAGACATTGTAATAAAATTTCGTATTTGTAGGCTATTGGAAACTCCGTCAGAACTTGAGATTGTTCGCATTGTTGTTATTGCACATATAGAATTAATTAAAAATGTACGAAGTCTGTTAGAGCAATGCGATGCCAGCAGGAAATGTGATACGGAATAACCCAAATGATCTAATTGCCACAAAGATTCAAGACTGAGTCTCTGAGGATGTGGGGTTTGTCTCTCGACTGGACTGCTAATGGGTAATGGGCGAAACTTGAGTAAATTAACACATTTATAGAAAATAAATGTTATTATTTTTGGTACTCTGTTTGCAATTTATTTAAGATATCCCGTATAGCTGTTCTATTACAGAGTGACGTCTGAAATTATTTATTTTAAAAACTTTAAAAGATGAGTAGAGTATTGTGCAGTCGGGCATCACCCACAGAAGATAGTATTATATCCCTTTTTCGTTCTACAAGTCAGAATTCGTCTTAAAATAGAGCTGTTCCTAATATATTTATCTATGCTCTTTTATTTAAGAGTCCTTGAGTCCTTCAATTTATTTGTCGGTAATTTATGACACTTAACAAATTAAATTTTAATTGATTTAAGTTTATTTCGCTTGCACTTATTGGACAGCTTATACATTTCTTTTAAAGCCAATTAAGGACTTTTGAAATATATTTTTGTATAATTTATGACATCAGTAAAAAAGAAAGAGCCATAAAAGAATGTTGCAAGCAGGCTAAGCGACTGCCTGAATGTTTATGGTCTATAAATAGCTGCGATTGACTAAAATACTACGCCCTACTGCCCCGCCCCGTTTTCCAATGCACTTTGTTTAGCACTGTTAACAGATTTAATGGGTTTTTTATTGAGTCACTTACTGCTTACTGGTAGCCTGTTGAATCACTTTGAGTTTCCTAGTCCAGTTTATCGTGGGGTCGTGGAATGCCGGGTGAAGCACCCTTCTTAGGCCTAAGAAGAAAAAAATCACAAATCGTTTTAATAACAGCAACTACGCAATGCTTGAGGTAAGGTTTAGCGCTACCAATTAACATCTATAAGTGAAAAGCTAACACAGAAAATCACTCATACGCCCGGTGCGCCAACAATTAAAACATAAAAATTGTATTAACATCGTGACTGGCTGAAAAAAGAGAATAAAAAATAATATAAAATGAAAACAACGACGACGTCAATATCGAATTGGAATTGCATGGCTATAACTAGTCACGCCCCCTTCACACGCCTCCCACATTCCTCACTCCACCTAACAAACCCAACTACCCTCAGCGTGTCGAACTCTTTGGCTCTGAGCTAAAACTGCAAATCGGAAAATCCAGAATGAGCTGTTAAATTAATAATAAGCGCACAACTCACACACACACACACATTCGCGCACACATATATACATCACGTCTGGTACACCCTGCGCCACCCGCTTAGAGCACGGGCCACTGCTGCGAGCTTAATGAAAAACCAGTTTACCAGCATTCAGCATTCACTCAGAGGCAAAAATCGTAGATGATAAAAAAGGAATGAGAAAAAAAAAAAACTAAATTAAAAGCGGCAGCAAACGCAGCTGCACACAAAATGAACAATTTATATTTATTGCAGTACAGCAATTAAAACAGGTAGGAGTCGAGTGTATGTAGAGAATATGTGTAACTGACTAGAATACTCTTTAAGATACATTAAGAGGGGCCAAGATGATAGTCTGTGCCTTAAGACACCCCGTCATTGTCTTTGTTGTGATTCGCTCGAGCACTCTGTAGTCGAAGTTTCCCTGTCAGGAAAATATTTGACCAAGTCTGCAAGAAAATGAATGTCTTGTAAAGTTTGCTTAGATTAGATGTATGGTAAGGCGTGAGAGGGCAGATGATTAGTTCTTCATTCTCTAATGCGTGAAGATGTGGAGAGAGCGAAAGTTATATTATTGCCCAACTAAAGGCTTGTCCTGGGACTTGGCCTAAGGCTCGAAGACTAGCTTTGTCTATATCCATGCTTCATTTTATACATATATATGCAACCTGCCCAAAAAGTATTTTACATTTTTAATGAAAGCAATTAGAAAGAAAACTTTTTAAAAGGGAATATACATAGTTCGATCTTAAAATCTACAAAAGTAATTTACAATGCGAGGGGCACAACTCAGAAGCGTTTGATTTGGATCTCGCGTCATTGTTTGCTGCTCATATAAGTGAAGTAAAAAAAAAAAGCACATGATTCTCATCGTTGTTATTAGTTTAGGTTTAACTGTCTATACAGATCCCCACTCCCCCACAGCACTCAGCTAGCCCTCTTGAGGCTGAGAGCTGGTGCTGGCTCATTTGGGCATTGGGTTTTTTTTTTGCATTTGTGACGTCACAGTCACAGACAAGCTGGAGTCGCAGTCCATGGGTCGGTGCGGCTCGAGTCGGCTTTAAATTGATAAATGTGAAAATCGATGCGATTTTGAGCTTAGTACAAGTCTTGCTGTTGTCGAAAGAGCGCTGCGATACGCTTTGGAAACTTAAGGTTAACATTAAGAAAACAAATCGTAAATAACAAAAAATAAAACAAACTTTGCCACATTTAGGGCAGGTAGGTGCCAGCCAGCCAGTTTACAAATTAGAAAGGCAACAACAAATAAAAAGAGATTTAAAAATTAAAATTAAGTTTAAAGCTTGGCTTTGAGTGTGCTAATTAAACAGTGGCTCAATTTGAGCAATAAAATCTTTGATTAAGGCCTTTCGGGGCTGGGGCCCAATTAGCAGCCCGTTGAGAATGTGGAATGTGGAATGTGGCGCCCAACTAATCAAGCTCGATGCTTGCTTTTGCAGATGCCTCACAGCTGTAGTACTCAGTACAAGATAGCCGCAGAACAGTTCCAGACGGACTCCTATGCGGCCTATGCCTATGCGGACAACTTCGATCTGTCGCTGCTGCCGGAGGACGCCGGCATACCCACCACAGTGTATCAGTACAACGCGCCGCAGATCAAGATCGAGACCGCCTGGGAGATACAGGAACAGCCAGTGAATGTTCCATGCGCACCCAGCTCCAGCCAACAGCTGATCCCGCCGCCCGCCTATCCGCATAGCGCCTATCCCTCGCCGCAGTCCAGCCCACAGCAGTCGGAGTTTGCCTCGTTCAAGTTCAACGGCAGCTACGATTCCCTGCACAGTCCCTGCCCCTCGCTGGATGCGAGCAGCATCAAGCAGGAGCTGCACATATTGCCACCCTCGCCGCCCGAGTCCAACTGCGAGACGCCTTCGCCGCGCAGCATCAAGGCAGAGCCGCTGGATGCCGACGTGGATAGCTACGTGGATATAAACCAGCTGCAGCAGCAGCTCTTGGACATCAAGCCGAATCATCAGGTGCTGCGCGAGTGCCTCGAAGACACAACATTCCAACGCAAGCACAATCTGAAGCCTCTGGCGCTGGAGTCCTTCATTGGCGGACTAGCTGAGGTGCGAGGAGACATTGAGCCTGTCATATCGCTGGCGCTGGAGCATGCCAAGCGGGAGGCGGACGCCATATGCGCGCAGCTCCAAATATCGCAGGGTATGTACACACGCAGACTTCAGCCCCCATTACAAGTTGACTGAGTATCTTTTTTGGGTGACAGATTCCAATGCTTGGACAGCCGCCCAGGTACACGCATGGCTACGATCCACCTTGGCACAGTTCAAGCTGCCGCCGGCCGACAACTTGGAGCTGCAGTTCACCGAAGATGGCGCCGCGCTGTCATTACTCAGCGAGGAGGAATTCCAGCGGCGACTGCCAGAGGTAAGCCCCCCCTCCACACACCCTTCTCTTCCTCTTCTTCGATGTGACTTACTCAACCTCGAAGCAAATATAATGTGTATTACAAAATCGAGGGTAGCTAATAAGCATAATACAAGAAGAGCAGACAATACAAATGCCAAAAGCAAAAGGCAGAAAGCAAAGCGAAGCCAAACAAAATACCAATCAATGCGATTGAATTGAATTTCGCGTACGAGCTTGGTTTTAGGTGAGAAGAAAGAGAGCGAGAGAGACAGGTTGAGAAGAGAAAGAGTAAGGGAGTGAGAGAGGCACAATACAATATATAAGAAGAAAAAAACAACACAAAAAAACAAAACAAGTTTCGTAACTTGGTGTTGACGTCATGGCCCAGGCTCGACCAAATCGGAAAGCAAACCTGTTGCCAACAATTAGGCAAAAAAGAAACAAAATCAAATAAATAAATAATGTGGCTTGCGGCATCCAAAAACTACTCCAAATGCGCTCCCCCAAAGCCAAGTCCAAGCCAAGAGCCCGAGTCGAGTGCCAGTCAGCACTTTGCCAAAAATATCAATATGATTACATTTCCCATCAAATGCCGACGCATCAAAGTTTGTTTTCAGTGCAGCTAAACGAAAACAAAAGACTGAAGCAACGAACGTGACGGCCGGCCGAAAGAGATTTAGAGAGAGAGGAGGGAGAGAGAGAAAGAGAAAGAGAGAGCACACGAAATTAGTAACCGTGGTCATGGCTGTAAAGGTGAAAGAATGTGTGAAGGTTGTTTGGTGAAACTGCAAAGCACTGGCTTGATTACGAGCCGCAGTCTCGGACTCTGTCCCAGCCACAGTCGGGGCACAGTGGGGCGGAACTGAGCAACTAAAGGGTATCAAATTAAGGAGAGAGAAACTGATGTGTATATAATAGAAAGAATACTTACCTTTATTATTTCAATAACCGAAAATACTTAACATTATCAGGAAATTGATATCAAATTTTTGAATTCGACTCATCAAAATAATAACACAAAGTTATTATTGACATTTAATAAAAATTGAATAAGTGAAGGAAATGAATTAAGATATTTAGGTTACGAATGTCTTCCAAATTCTATTTTATTACATTTAAAAGTGACTGAGGAAAGATAAAGTATTAAGGTCAGGCTTATTTCGTATATGTTGGCATCTTCATAATTTATGTTACTTCCCGTGTATTTGCCTCACTGTGCACAGCGCCAGCTATAGGTACAGCCACAGCTCAGATGACAGTGGAGACGACGGCGTCGGCAATTGAATTGAGCCAACGACCAGCAACGACATTGCAAGGTGAAAGTAAGTCGCAGTGCTTGTTGTTGCTGTTGTTGTTGTTCAGCCACTTGCTTTGTTGTTGTTGTTGGTGGTGGTGGTGATGTTGTTGTGATGGTTGTTGCTGCTGCAACTGCAGACAGCGGACAATTTATGCGAGCAGTTAGCAGTTAGAATTTGAATTGATATGCGGCGTCTAGATTGGTCAGCTTTGTGGGAGAGAGAGATTGAGGTTCAGATTGAGATTGAGATTGAGATTTATGCGAGATTTAAGTTGGGCCCAATTGATATTTATCAACATGGTTCGCTTTCTATCTTACAGAGCGGCAGCACGCTGCACGCACAGCTGGAGATTTGGAAGATGGCCTATGCCGATCAGCTGGGCAACGAAATGGACGCCGCCCCGCCAGCTGCCAACGATATGCCTTGGGGCTATCAGGCGCCGAATGTGGAGCAGGACGAAAGTGAAGGTGTGTATGGGAGAGATACTCCATAATGTGATATTTATTCTATTGTGTTCTTCCTTTCGACTTGCAGATGATGAGGACATGGAGCCCA
Organism: Drosophila pseudotalamancana; assembly: GCA_037075185.1. Taxonomy (NCBI): domain Eukaryota; kingdom Metazoa; phylum Arthropoda; class Insecta; order Diptera; family Drosophilidae; genus Drosophila; species Drosophila pseudotalamancana. The sequence goes on from JBAMCK010001164.1 coordinate 95,426, forward strand.
CAATGGTGATTGTCACGCCCCCATCAGCAACCGTTAAGCGCTCGGGCGGCACGCGCAACGGCGGCAGCTCCCACATCCATCTGTGGCAGTTCCTCAAGGAGCTGCTGGCGTCGCCGCAGGTGAATGGCACAGCCATACGTTGGATAGATCGCAGCAAGGGCATTTTCAAGATCGAGGATTCGGTGCGGGTGGCCAAGCTGTGGGGCAGGCGCAAGAATCGCCCCGCCATGAACTACGACAAGCTCTCGCGTTCCATTCGCCAATATTACAAGAAGGGCATCATGAAGAAGACGGAGCGTTCCCAGCGTCTGGTCTATCAATTCTGTCAGCCGTATCATCAGTGAGTCAGAACCGTGGAACCAGCTCCATTTACCTAGTTCTAAGCCTATTTATTTTGGTAGCCTTAAGACCCACCCACCAACCACAATCTTTGCCCGCAACTATACTCGACTAGCTAGAGTCTAGCGAGCGTTAGTGCCTGTACATATATTTCTATATCTCACCTTATACATATACATATATGTATCTATATATTTATATTTATATATATACATATATATATGTAGCACAGTTTAGGCACGAAGGTAAGTTCGTGCATAAGTTGGGCTCGTCTTGAGTTCGGCTTTAGTTGTTTAGGCTCAAGCCAAAGGCAGCAGGCGAAGGTAAGTTCGTCGTGTCGCGGCTTTAAGTTTACTTTCAATCAATCACTTAATTTTTGTATTGCATGTGGGCGTGGCAGCTAACTGCATATGTTTGACTTACCGGCGACATCTTTATTCAAATGTTGACTGTGCCAGCGTTTGCGCTCGTCGCAATCCCAGTTCCATATCCTGATTAGGTTTTCTGTTGGCGTGTGTCCTGTTTGTCCTTTCTGGACACTGAGCACATGTAAGACCAGCACAAGCTCAGGAACAGGTTCAAAAGGGGTGTGACAAAGGGGCGGCAAGCGGTGCGCACAGCAGCAGCTGAAGGTGTTGCGGTAATTTTAGGAACCATATATCTATGATATATCAAAAGTAAGTTCTATGAACAACAAAACAAACGAACAATTTGTAACGAATATGAATATATATGTAATTAATGAGTAAGGGTATGAATATCTCATATCAAATCGGAATATGAATATGTTTTTTTAATACAAATTTCAATAATGAACAATAAATAAATATCAAGTAGTAAATAATGATCAATGAAACTCGAAAAAAATTTTAAATTTATATGTTAAGCTTTTAAGCACCACTTTGTATGTAGTTATAAAATTCTTGAAAATTTTTTCTCTTCTCCGAACGAAAAGATAAAAAATTTTTGACTACAATATCATTTTTTTGGCATTTTTCCCTATGTTTCAATTAATTTTAATTTATTTCTGTTTAACTGGTGTTGGTTTCACTAATAAGTGTGTGTCTGCATGTGTGTGTTTGTGCGTGTGGATGCCAGTTAGTTCATTTTATTATTTATTTTTGGTTAATATTTAAACAAAAGTCAATTGTTATGCTCTAATTATTTATGTTTTGCAATTTGCATTTACAATTTGCGTACTTTGCGGCTTGGCTTATTTGTTTATGTAATTTTTATCATATTAAAATGGAACATACAATTTATACATATCCATAGCTTAAATGCAAATTTGCATAGATATAGATAAATATATGTAGATATAAGCACAATTATAATGATATTGTTTTTGAGCGTTATTTTGCAGAAGATTTATGTTCAATGTTTTTATTAAGATTTCAATTTTTATTATTTTACTATTTATTTATTTATTTTACTAACATATTGTCATGCTCAAATATATATTTTCTCCAAATAAAAATCACAGCAAAACACAAAACCTAATTAAATTACTGGGAAGGTGATATTTCAGACCTAAATGAAATTGAATTTTATTTTTTTTTTGATACGCTGCCTCTGGGACTTGCATATCGAATAAAATGTTTCTTTTCCTTTGAATCTTTTACGGTTTCGCACTATATACCGAACCCTTTATTTTGTGTACAGGGTATTATGAGGATTTGCAGTGTTAATGAATACAAAAATCCTTTAAAGCGCTTGTAAAACACTTTTTAAATTCAAATGCCTTTTAAAGTGAGGTTAAATATTGCAGGGCGAGGGCAGTTTGATGTGTGTTTTTAACAAATAAAGCTGAAACTAAAAGATTTGTTTACCATTACATAACTTGGAACAATGAGGTTATAACGGAACGAATCATATTGATATTCAAGATCTGAAATGCCAAACGGCAATCCGCTTGCAGTCTCAATTCTGGCAACTCGTGTGATGACCCTCGCTCACAGTTCACGTGCTGTAAAAGCTTTTTAGATTGGCTTGTCAGTCAGTGCGGGGCATTGCACTCGTGTGTGACCGTTTGCAGAGACGATTTTCATGCAGGGAGCGCATTTTCAATCAACTATTTTCAATGCTATTTGCGCTAACAACGCTTCGATACACATAGTGGGGGCGTGGCAGGGATTCAGTAAATGCCAAATGGAAGCTGAATGAATATATGTGCCTGCTTATATGGAAGCAAATGCATTTGGACTGATAGGTTGATCCTAAATGGTATGCTGCTCATTACAGCGGACATGGCTTCAAATTATGAGGTTTAGGTTGCCAAATATTTGGGTCTAGGTACAAACATATACATATACATATATGTATACATATTATATATATGTATTTGGCTGGCCTTGGCTAAGATTATTTTAATGCGCTCCAATGAGTTTATCGTCTTTGTTGTCCTCATGCGGATGTGGATGCGGATGCCCGGAGAGTGTATCTTAGCCCAAGGGCTGCTTCATTTAAATACTAAATCGCATTAAATGCCATCAAGTGGAAAATTCCCAAAAGCAATAAATTTATTGCTTGCTGCACAAACCGTCCACGATCACGCCCAGGACGAAAGTCCCGTTGCCCACCCACCGGTTGTCTGCTCTCACTTTTTTCGGGAGGCTCCATTCCTATATAGTGCTTATACAATATTTGCATTATAGCTTACAGAAGGGCTGACGGGCTGATGGGCTGATGGGCTGTCGCTCGTCCTGCCAGCCAGGACGCTCTGCTTATCCTTAGACCGGCAGGCTTTGTCTTTGTGTTTGTTCCTTGTCTTTGTCATACGCTCGTTTGGCTTTTATCTATCTGCTTTTTTTATTTGGTCTGAGGGGCGCAAACTACAAAGACAAATATTTAATTGAATTAGTGCAGCTAGCGTTAAGCAGACAATGCAAGGCCACGCCCACCTTATGGTCTGCTCAAATTTGAATATTTTGTTGCGCGACTCATCAACAGGTTCGTTAAGATGTGACTTACAACCCCCCGTCCACCCTTCCTAAGCTTCAATTCTTATGTTAATTTGTCAATTGCTGGGAAACCCATCCGCGAAACCATAATACCTCGACCAGCTTCGATATACCCTAGCACAGGGTTATTCAGCTGTGTTACGATGTTTGTAAAATTTATATATGTGTTTCTATAGTCCATAGCTGCAAACTTCATCATACGCTAGTTCATCATATATAGTATATTATCCAATTGTTTGACTGTAAGGGTATTTAATAATCGGCATTTAATTTCTTTCTCTTTGGTTGCTGCCAAATTCTGATAATTACGCTTGAGTTGTCAATAGTCCACGCAATCGTCCTTTTTTAGCAGCCTCTGCTAAGCCTTGGTTACACCCCACTTTCCCGTTTTCTGGGCCACATCGGTTGCCTTTTGTTAGCCAATTTCGTTGACTTAAAAATAGCCTCGAATTTTGCGCGCATTGATGAACTTTTTAGCTTTTGTCGCTGTTCATGTTGTTGTTGTTGTTGTTGTTGTTACTGCCTTTTAATTAGCATAATTGGTGATACGGGAAGAATCTAACTCCCATTCCACGAGCCTGATGAAGATGAATGCGCTTTTATGTGTGCCCTGTCCACCTCGCTAGCTGGTTGACACGCTTTCATATTCGGCTGCTAATTAAATGTGGCGCCTAATCAATTAAGATTTTCCAACATTCGCTTGGCTTGACTTAAATTTTACATTAAGCTAATTCAAGCTACAAATTGCCGGCCAGCTGCGCGGCATACCAAAAACGTGGTAAGTGAAAATTCAATTTAAATTGATGTCGACCAGGCCTGAACTGGCCAGGTAAGACCCGGGCAAGTATATGCCATTTAACTTAAGTACCTTGGCCACAGACTCCATTTCTCTCTCCAAGGGAGGGTGGGGAGCAGGAGAGGTTCGCCGCCGTTTTGTGGCCACGTAAAATAGGTAACAAGTGGCCGAGCATTTGGGTTTACCTGGCCCACACGTCCAGCTCCAGCCCATGACTGCGAAATCAGCGCCGCAGCCGCTAAAGCAGCAACAATTTTAAAAATTCATAAAATTGTTGTTGGCCCGGCCAGGACCCGAGCCAGGACTCAAGCCGGGCTATGCTCGCTACGCCTGGCTACTTCATTTTTCAAGTGTGTGTTTCAATTTTTTTACTTTTATTTTGTTTGCCTGCCCCATCTGATCTGTTCACCTGCCAGTCTGACTATTTGTCCAACTGTCTGTCCGGCTGTCCAATTGCCTGTTTGCTGGTAATGAAATTACAATTTCTGCCGGCCAAGTCATGAAAAATAAATGAGGCTTAAGCGCATTGCACAGCCAGCGTCTGCAATCTCAACCCCACACACTACACACTACACACACACAGACACCGACACGGACACCGACACTGATACCGACACACTATCTCGTACAGGCACATACGGACACACCCACACATGCCATTCAACAAGTTCGTCAGTCCACCCACTTCAAAAGCCTACGCACAATCATAAATATCATCCAAGAAAAGAGCAACCCAACCGTAAGGACTGCGACCTAAGCCGCAACTGAAAACTGAAAACGAAACCCGCAGGGAAACCTTTTTTTTTTTGCATACTCTTGCTGGGGGTATAATGTATTTTCTAATGATTTAGATTTAATTTTTGCAGCCGAACAAACTTTCTGTATGCTAAGCTTTTGACAAATCTTTGGACAAACCTTATTCAGCCAGAAAGATCCTATTTATAATATAAATTTATGTACTTACAAATAATTAAAAGAATATATTTTTTGTAGTGTAAATTAAATTTCTATTATTTCCAGCAATAGTCTCTCGATTAAAGGTGCCTTATAAGAACTACCAATCAAATAGATGCATTTATATACTATCTATCTTCACATATTGCTTGTTATTTCCGGTGGAAGGGTATTAAGTGTAAGTTGTATCGGTACTTATTCTATTTTTTCTTAACGTTTTGGTGCTTTTCAATTAACTTAAAATATATGTATATGTGAACATTGGGCCGGCCGCAAAGGGAGCGACGCCCTTTTTATTTTTATTTATTTATTTATTTTTTTTTTTTTGCGAAACAATTTGCGTTCTGCTCAATTTTTATTTTTCGAGAATTTTTCAGTCGAATTTGTTGTTGCCTACATTTGAGCGCTGGTAGCATTTAGTTAAGTGCATTTGATTTCGGTAAAAAAAAAAAAAAAAAAACAGTAGTACGCCCTCGACACAGGTTAACAGCGCGTAATGCGCATCAACTCGATTGCAATTTATTGGATAAAGTATCAAAGCCCCAAACGAGCGCATAAAGGGTATCGTGTGTGTGCGTGCGTCTCTCTGTGTATGTGTATGTGTGTGTGTGTGCGTGCGTGTGTGTACATATGTGCCAAATGACAGAGACAATAACCGCATTATGCGGTTTAATCCGAGGGGAGTTTATAGCCGACGCTCTTACACATACACATGCACATACACATTCAAGTGGTCATTGGCCTTAAATTTGATTAGGATTTCGCACGAAAAACTCGCATCGATTTTAGGGGCTGGCGGTTTATTAATGGGGGCGTGGCACTGTGTCGCATTGTTGGGCGTTTTTAATTAGTTGTGTCGCAATGCTTAGGCAGCGCGCATTTAATTTAATCACGTGCCGTAAGCGTCAAATATTTGAGCAGCATTGGAAATTGCGTATACGCCATGTGGCCCAAGTCCGACTCAGCGGAGCTGCCAAACCAAACGGAATTCGCTCAGGGGCAGGCAGCTGTGTGCCATTGGCGTCTGCTGGCAAATGTGTTGACGCATTTTACAATACACAATGGGCCCAAGCACACACACACACACGCACACGCACACACACACTTACTTGGAGCTGTAATTATGAATTTCATAATCATTTTGTTAATATGCGCAGCACGCGAGCCGTCGCCTGGCGCCTGGCATAAATTGCAGAAGCAGGAGGCGTGGATGGTGGTGGGTGTGGCATTGGAGGAGTCAAGAGTTAACGCGGAGTCTGTGTCCTGGCGTCTCCTGCTCATTTCGTGTGCGCTTATCCTGCGGGGAATTAAAAATAATTTGGGTCGTTTTGCTCGACGCTCGCAGCCAGGTGTTAGCTACTGTCTCCCTCTCTTCGCCCGTGTATGTGTGTGTGTGTGTGATGATTACGGCTTAATTTTTGTAATTATATTAACATGATTAAATTAGTTTTGATTTTGCAACCTTTGCCACATAACGCATTCTGGGAAATGAAATGGGAGACAGCTGGAATACCGTTCTTTTTTTTTTCTTTTTTTTGTTTAATACGGTATGAAATAAAGAGTCTCTTAATTAGAATTAAATGATTTAATTTCAAAAGCTTAAATTAGGTGTGGATCACTTATAAAAATTCCTCTCATATTCACAGTTTCAAATGTCGAATTAAAAATGTTTCTTAAGCTCATCTAACAGAAAATATAGAATTATAGTTTTTAATTTCAATCCTAGCACACGTGCGTGTGTGAATGTGTGTGCGTGGTAAGACGTGCGCTTTGAAAATAATTAAAAAAAAAAATACACATGTGAAACTTATTAATTGCACGGAATTTGTGAAATTATTTTTTATGATTATTTTTATTGACTTGTTCGTTGCGTGTACGCAGCCTAAAGGAAGATTTGTTTTTGCTGTGCAACAACAATAACAAGCAAATGGCTGCCACCTGGGTAATAGTTGCATTAAAAATAAATCTGAAATTATGCAATTAAATTGGTGCATCCTGTGAGCGAGCGAAGGAAACGAAAATACAGAAGTTGTTGATACAGAAAGGGCTGTGGGGCATGTTGTAAGTAGCAAGTGGCATGTATATCAACTTGCACAGAGTGCAGAGAAGCGAATGAGCACAGGTGCTGTAAAAATCAGTATATGTGCTTGATTGGGAGATACCCTGTACTTGCATATATATATATAATATTATTGATCTTTGCTAACCTACTGTAGAGATATGTGCAGTAAACTTTAGCTGACAGTCGATATTAAATGGTTACCTTCAAAGACGTAACATTAATATACCTCATTTGCTTCAACTATTTAATAGGTGCAAGGCACATCTTCAGAGTGAGCACTGCTGAAAAGAAAAGAATTCGGAGCATAAGTTGCCATAGCGAAAGTTACTTTAAAAATACATGTGTATTTGCGCCAGGTGTGTGTGGGGCCTCAATTGCCCGGGGAGGGGGGGAACTGAGTACCTGACGGCGTCCAAGGTGGCGCTGCTTGAGCCTGGCCAATTGCGGCAGTTTCTTTTTTTTGCAATGCATTGCGTGCGCTTGGGAGCTGCAACTGCTTTGAAATGAAAATACGCATACCGAAATATCGCTGCAGCAGCTAAGAGGGGGTATTTAATGGCTAGGGGTGCAGTGGGGTGAGGGAGTTGAGAGTTGTACGAACTTTGCCCAAAGGACGACGACACGTTGACTTTGTAAAGAATCGAGCAGGACTTTGCGTAGTTATAAGCATTGTCAATGCATTGCTGCTGCAGTAGAAGCTACTGCTGCTGCTGCTGCTACTGATGCTGATGCTGCTACTGACTGCAGTTCCTTATAACATAAGCAACTCATAAATAACGCGACTGAGGCCAATGCAACTGAGATCCAGTCGAAAAGGGGCGCCAAGCCACGTACTTACACTTTTCTACTTACTATCTGTGGGTGTGCGTGTGTGTGGGAGGGTGGGTCTGCGTGTGTGTGTGTGTGTGTGTTTGCGGCACTTCAGCTGTAATATAAAGTTTGCGCTCGGAAATGTGCTGTGAGCACTTTTTGGTATTACGCAAAGTTTCTCGCGCGCTTCAGCTAAATGGGGCGCGGAGGGGGCGTGGCGGCTGCCTTAAATGAAATACGAGAAAAAAGAACTATAGAAAGGGGAGTAAAAATTAAATTGCTCGCAATTTGCACAGTTCAATGCGCTTTAGCAAAGTGAGAGGGAAACAGATTGAAAGGGAGCAAGAGAGCGACAGATATAGAGGATAAGCTGCAAGCATTTTCGCAGAGATTTTCATAACTTAGATTTACAGATTTTCAGATGTTCGCGCACTGCGAACAATGCGACCAAAGTTCTACTGACATATGTGTGTGTGTGTGTGTGGGGGTGTGTGGGTGTTGGTTGGTGTGTGTGGGCGTGTCAGTTGGTACCTGTGTGCAGTGTTGTAAACTAATGCAATGACAAACGCAATCACAATAAGAAATTTTACAGTTAGTTAAGTTTGTCTTGTTACGGGGCGAGGTTTTTCCTGCTTGTGTTTCGGTTTTTCCAGCTGCTCTTGCTGTTGTTATTATTGTTGTTGTCTGAATCTCGTTTTGCAATTTAGTCGACAGCAGTTACAAACCTGAGCGCCACCCTTTTTCCCCGTTTCCACGTGTGTTGCTCGTTTAACAAAATATGCATAACTAAAGCAAAAAGACTTTCGGCCAAAAACCTATTGAAATATTTAAAATATATTTAAGAATTATGAGAGGCTGAAAGCCTCGCTCTCTCCCCTGAAAGATGATAATAAATTGCGCAAGTTAATAAAAAAGTTCAATAAAAATCGAGCAGAAGGAAAAAGGGTGCTGATTTGTGCTGTCAAGGGAACCTTCGATTTCTGATGGTCGAACCCTCATCATAGTTCATTAAATGCGTAAGCGCATAAAAAATACGCAGAGCCCTCTTCCAGGGGCAGTTTTCCTTTACTCTTGGCCATGTGTTTAGGCCGGACAAGGTAGTGTAGATGGTTGATAACGAGAAGGGCACATAAAAGCATTTATTTTGTCTTTCACTTTGTACTTCATCGTGCCTAATGCATAAAAGCCAAACATAAATAAATTTTGTTTTATGCGCCAATAATGATGAAGTTATTATGATGACTTTATTAGAGCCAGCAGCCTCCTTAGAAACTCGAGCTCAAGAACCCCGAAAACCAAACCGACGCAATTCCGTAAAATACAGTAAAGTCACTAACGACTGCGGGATACTCTGTTTTAGTGTAATAAAAGTACATTTTGATTTATTTGTTTACTTCGTAAATTCAAAAAGAAAATTAGTGTACGTTACGACTGATCCATATGCAAATGCTCCATAATACTGATTGATATTTTTCTCTACTTTTCACTCCTCAAGATCACAGAATCACCTCTGAAGATCACAGATATGAATGTGGGCATCTATATAATCTTACCACATCAATACTCTCTCTAAAGTTTTTGTGAGTTAAAGAACACATAAAGACAAAAACAATCGAATACAGAAAATATAATTCCCTTGGTTGAATCTGAAATACTCTTGCAGGAGGGAAGACTATCAAAAGAAAAAAAACATTGGGTCATTTTTGAATACAGTTAGATCTACCATATAAAGAACATGCTTACAACGATTTACATTTTAACGCTAAAGAATGACTAGACGAATTCTTTCAATTGTTTACTTTTAAGTTCTGATTGTAATATGTGCTACTTTTTTGGGCATAGGAAACAACGATACCTGTTTCAAGCGTTACACATACTATGACAAAATTATAATACACTCAAGATGAGGTAAAAACAAAAATTGAGAAAAAAGCACATCATAAAAATGATGCTGCCCACGCAGGGCAGTAAAAAAGTTTGGCAAGCATATTTATACGTATCTATATAAGCATATATATATGTACATATGTATGTAACTGTATAATATGCTTAACCGCAGCCACTCTCTCGGCACTCTCTCTCTCTCTCTCTCTCTCTCTCATCCATTCACTCACTCCCGCTCTTCTCACGTTCTTTCACCCACTTGAGCGCAGGACGCACTTAAGCGACGTCTGAAACTTTTTTATTAAACTGCGCTAATAGAACCGAGTGCGGAGAGGTCCCGAAGTTGGGTCAATTTCCAAAATGGCCGCCCGGTTGCGCTTAATAAAATTTATGATTTCAACGCTCGGCTTTGACAGTTAAAATTAAAAATTGGGGCGGGGCTTGGCAGGTGACTGGCAAAAAGAGAAAAGTGGAAAGTCTGCCAACTTAAATACAAACTTGAGGGCGCAAATTGATAACATTTGCCATCGCCTTGGCTTAGGGAACGGGGAACAGGGAACAGGGACTTGCGCCCAGGAACCAGCCCGGCTTATCCTTCCTCCCGCAACTGTCGCATAATGCAAAAATGACATGGCATCGGGCGCACAATATGAAAGATTATGTTATGCAGGGCTGGCGTCAAGTAACAGCGCGGAACCAGCTCCTTCTCTGATCTCCATTCCTAGTCCACCTCGTCCCTTTGGAGCGGATGCGCTGCCATCAAATCATTTTGCAGGCGGAAAAAGCGCTTGACTGGCTCGTCCAGCTCAAGATGGAGCATGTAATCCGGGCCGGGTGAAATATTGGGGTGCTCATTGTTGCTGGCTCCGATGGTTGGCCGCCATTGGCAGCATTTATGGCGCTATGTAAAAACTTGCAGAATGCAAAGCAAAAACCAAATAATGCACAACAAACGAAAGCAACCAAAGACACTGCACAACATGGGCAACAAAATCTGCGGGCCATAAAAAAACCTTTAGCAAAATAATTGTCTAAGCTATTGCGAATATTCATTACACTGCGGCAGACAGTCGACCTTTTATGAAAAGACATTCTTAAGTTCTTGAGTTGACTGATCAATCAGTAAATCAGACTGCTTATCAGTCATCAGTTAGAATTTAAACAAACTCATCCGAGTGAAGTGTAAAAATATCTGTATGAGTGGTTAACATATTTCACGATAATATGATAGTACTCCCTCTCTTAGTCTCAGTCTATTGTAGGGTATAGAAACATAATCAGGGTGGATAGTTGTATAAGTTGCAAGTAGACGGGAGTTATGGCTGTTGACCAGCGCATCCGCCGGTTCAGCCGCCACGTTTCGCTGCCCTGAGTTATTTTCCTCATATTTTGTTTTGTTTTATATATATATTTATTTTCTTTCTTTTTTTATATATATATATATCAATATTTTTTTGTATTATTTTTTGCCCTTGCACGCTCTTCTGTTTGACTTTCATAAAGTTTTAACGACTTTTGCCTCTGCTGTCATAGCTCAAAATGTCTTACATGTTCAGCAGCCGCAGCTAAAATGGGGAAAAAAAGAACACAAAATAAAGTAAAATAAAAAATGAAATAGAAAATAGGAAGATAAAGCATGGAAGAGCAAAAACTTGTACAACTTTCGACTTGTGCTCGTAAGTAATTTTGCAGTCTTCGCTGGACATTTACTCGCATCTCCTTTCGTCAGTCGGCGACGCACTTGAGTTCGCATCATTTCAGGCTCAACTTCATGAGCCCCCTTTGCATAGTCACCTCCTCTGCCCCAACACATTGATGCTCCATTGGACTCCAGGATAAGTTGCAGTCTCATCCAAGATCCAACGCTAAACGCTCCTTAAATACTTTGCCCACAACCAGGACATTGTTGACAAACAATTTAAAATTACTCGGTTGGCAGTTGACTTCGTGATACACAGGGTGTCGAATTAATAAATATGTTAATAAAGTGAATATTACAGTTTTTTTTTCGAATCTATTTTGTATTATTTCTTATTATGTTGGAAGTGCCAACTGACTTAACTGATTAATGATCGCATTTACCTCTTTTAAACTCTGGTTGCGAATTATAAAGAATACATAGAGTTAAATGAAATAAAGTTATAGTATTATTAATTTAAATAGCATAAAAAACGATGTCCTTCCACCATGACATATGAAATTGAAATCCGAATCCCCATGTTTTACTGTTACTATTACTGTTTCAACCCTGTCAATAGTTCAAGGAGAATTAGTTTATGGCAGTCAGTTTAAAATAATATTTTGCAGTCAAGTATTACAAGCAATTTCCTTTCGAGGATTAGCTGAGAGTGTGGAGTCTAAAGTCTAGGTTAAATTGAAACCAAATATATGACAATTTCAACAGAATTTCAAAATTAAATTTGACATAATTTATTGCGCTTAACCAACAGGCACACACGTACCCACGCACACACTCACGCACACATACGCACAGTATCGGACGTGTCGGGTGAGCTTTATAAATATACAAACAGTAGGAGCTACGGATATGCTAGTGCGGTCTCACACATTCATCATCTATTTATATAGCCATATGACAAACCCCTTCCAAACAAGCCTCTCTTCCACCTTTCGTCCTTGTTGCATATTGGCTGACCCAATGAAATCTGCGAATGGCTGTGTGTGTGTGTGTGTGTGACAGTATATGAGTGTGTTTCTGGTTTTGGCTGATTTCCGGCTGGAGCCACTGGTAGCCTACTAACCTCAATATGAGCAGGGTCCAGGGCCAGGAGGAGAGGGTAGAGGTGGAGCGGGAGGAGGTAGATCAGGAAGCTTTGTCCTGTCGGCCAAGTATTTTGCAATTAGTCAATGCTCGTGGCACAGTTTTGCCGCCTGGTTGCCCTTGGCCACAAATTAAATCATATAAATGGACAATTATTTAATGGGGGGCTTCCAACAATAAATCAATTGGGGGAAAATGCGAAATGGAAGTGGAAAATGGAAAATGGAAAATGAGATGCGCTTCGGATCGACTTGAAAGTAGTGTAAATAAATGTAAATTAAAATGCATAATTTATGTGCCAGCGCAATTTATTTATAAACCGACACATTAAAACGCAAAGATAATATGCTGTATGTGTGTGTGCGTGTGTGTGTGTGTGCGTGTGTGTGTGGGTGGTGTGGTTGGGCGTGGCAGTCAAGTCAATTGCTCATTTGGTTTTGGCAGCACGCAGCTGCTGGCCGCAAACAACAATGCGAGTGGTCCCAGCTGACCAATGAATGCTTAATGTGTGCCACGCAGTGCTGTGGGCATTAGCTGCTGCTAATTGTGCGTGTGTGTGTGTGTGTGTGTGCGCGAGTGTGCGAGTGTGTGCTGTGCGTGTGTGGCAGCTGCTTATCAGCGCTGTGCGCTCGCGTCAGGACTTAACTGAAAGTTCGCTTATCGGCCGCATTTGAGCCCCTGGCGCGGTCAGCATTTGTAATTATATAATATGCCGCACACACACACAAACACACACACGTTCATTCACGCACAGGGGGCTACATATACACACAATGACTTTTAAGGCAGCTCGTAATTCAATCGAACAAAAGCTGCAAAATTGTGGCAATGCATAAATAAATAAAATACACTTTTAAAGCGCCAGGTGAAACAATTGCAGTGGGAAGCTGAGATTGAGGGGCGTGTGGCTGGGACTACGAATGGGGCTGGGTCAAAGGTCAGGGGGGACAACCAAGTGAGTGTAACTTAAGCTTAGCAGCTCATGAATATTGTGCTCATGCAAACGGGTAACGAGCTGTCAGAGATTAAGTTGCAAGCGTTACTTTTTATTATATTTACAGCGGAAAAGGGGCCAAGAGGCACGGAGGGGAGCCGGAACGGGCTCGGTAGAGGGGCGGGGGTGGCTTGTCGCTAGCTGCCCAGATAAGGGCGCAAAATATAACATTTTGCATATGCTTACAGCTCAGTGTAAAAGGGAGTGGGAAGGGGAGTCAAGGAAAAATCGTTTTGACCAACGCGCAAATAAACAAACAAAACATAAATGCAGAGGAAATCGTGGAATGGGAAAAAGGGTGGAAAAACAAACGAAACAGTCGAATGGCAGATGAGAGAAGCTCAGCAAGCCAAAACGAACGCTTTCATCGGGATGCGACGATGGTGTAGGGTCTGTGAAGGGTTCGGGAGGGGAGGGGTGGCAGGTCAGTGTGCAGCCCCCGAGGACACAGTTGCAAGCGAATTTATGCGCTTTGTTAAACAGCTACAGCAGCAAAAAAAAAAAATAAATACAAAAAAAAAAAAAAAAAAAATGGCAACACCAGAAGAAAGTAGCTGAGCGTACACTAAAGTAGCTTGACCGACGCGAAGATACGCTGTTAACTGAGTGCGATTTGCTCTTAATCAGGTTTTTATTTTACAATATTGAAAATAAATCTATCTCAGCTTGTAAGCTTTTACTATTTTCATAACGCATATAATTCCATTCCATTCCATTTTATCATACCCTACTTTCACATGCAAAGCGGACAGGGTATTAAAAAGTGAAACGAAAAGCATAAGCAATCCGCGTGCGGGAGCTGCAGCAGCAGCAGCTAAAGAAGGCGGTCGATGTGGGCATGGTTGGGCGTGCATAAATAACGCAAGCGGGCACTCTTGCACCTCCTCTTCCCAACCCCAACCCCACCCCCTAGCTGTGCTACACAAATGAAAATCGTGTTTGCGCCGGGTGCAAAGTGGCATGTGTAGTGGTGCAGCGGTGCAGTGGTGCAGTGGTGCTGTGCAACATTTACGTTGCTGCTGGTGATTTACAACAAAACAAATATGCTAGCCGGAGACGCCGTTGTAGAGGGAGACCAGAGAAGCGGCAACCGGGACAGCTTACCTTGCCAGCCACGCGAACCTTGAGCTCCCGCACGGTCCGCGAGAGTTTCTGGATGCGGCGCATGGCACTTCACTTTGGACTGACTGATTTACAAGGCAGCTGGCTGAGATTGGATGGGGCTGTGTAAATAAAATAGGAGACGGCAAATGCAATTTTCGTATTTCGCATTTTTGGAAAATAATTAAACTTAAAGAAGCTTGCAGCGGGACGAGCTGCGGGGCAGGACTTTGCCTAAGTGCGCTTTGTGGACAAAGTTGCCAGCTGCATTGCTGCAGTTAATTGCAAAGTTTTCTCTTAGCGGCAGGTGTCAAGGCTGCAACAGCAGTAATATTCAGAGCAGCAGCAGCAGCAGCAGCGGCAGCAATATGCACAGCGACAACATGTATAGCGACAACATGCACAGTAGCAACAGCTGCTATGCAAAGTAACCCTACACAAGCATGTTGTTCGATAAGATTTGGTTTTTTTCTTTGCATACCCTATGCATTCGCCACGGACAGGGGATGAGTATGGCAAAGAGTAAGCAAGTGGTTGTGATAAGCCTACAGGGTAACTCCTAGGCAAGCACTCGCGATTTGTCCCTTTTTTTGTTGTTTATAAATCCATTGTGAGTTGGGATTGTGAACATTTATCAACGGAAATCATAAATAAAATTCTCTGCATATTTCATGAGATGCCAGCGAGCTTTCCTTATGGGGTATGCGGAGTGTCCAGTCTGTAAGTAAAATCTGATTTACCTTTGTAAATTTAAATTTGTTGTATAAGAATCAAATAATTACAATATATTAAACCGTGGGAATTTTTTTATCATTCAGCACTTCATTAAACATAGTACAGGGTATGTCTCTGTTTCAGTTTCTGCCACACTCAATCTTGTTAAAACAAGGCTAAAATAATAAATGGATTTACGAAATATAAATAAGTAGTGACGGTCAATATTGTTGGTTGCATTCTTCTTAAAGTGAGGTATTTTATTGGGTGTTATACCCTTCCACCTGTAAATTGGAGAGGCCTTTGCAGTCAAAGGGCACACAGACAAATGAACCGCACACATTTATCTCGTATGTGTATATATTTCGCTTAATCTTTTTAATTTACAATCACGCTCATTGCGAATTTTAAATGTTGGAGAACGGGACAAGGACAAGGACAAGGGCAACAGCTGCAGCGAGGAGCTCTGCATGCTTCCATTGGTATCAGTCGAAATCGGAACGAGGCTGAGTAAAGGGACAGCTACTGAATCAGATTCGGAAATACGTTCCATATCAAGTTCAACGGATATGCCCTTTTATTTACGGTCCACATAAATTTATGGAACGTTCATACAAATTCTCTGCCATATCTTTAAAGCATTATTCTGCTGGCAGGGTTGGGCCCATACCTTTAAATTATTAATCAAAAAATTCTTGTTAAAAATGAATTCAATTCACCAGCAAAAAATAATCTACTTTGATAACTGAATTTAAATAAAAGGGAAACAGCATTCAATATTAACATGTAAATTTCTGAGTCTACAAATTATTTACCTTAAATATATTTTTAAAATATAAAAATATAATGTTTGAGCTAACAAATGTAAATGTTGAAAAATGCAACAAAAAGGAATTAAACAAAATTGTAAATATTTGTGACACAATTTTCCAATTTATTCTTTCAGCTATAGTTTGCGTTGAAACACTTAAAGATCGCAGCTTTGAAATATTAATTCTGGACTTCAGAATTACTGAAAAGTTTGTTATTTCCTTCTTATGTATGAACAGATAGCAAGCTGTGTAGCTGTACTTCTCAAAGAAATCGAAAATGATGGAAATCTTGGATGCACACACTCAATATAAAAAGTTCAATCAAAGGTGGAATTTCATATGTGACTCGCTATTCAGGTGTGAGTGAGCCTACGGGGCGCCAAAATGTATTTTGGGGAGCTCAAATAGGTTTTGGTATTGGTTTCGTTGCCTAGTTGCAGTCGGCATTGAATATGCACGTATAATGAATTGCATACGTGAGCTCAAGCAGATCGATGGGGATGGAGAAGATTGGGGAGATGGCGTAGGGCTCGCATCGATATGAGGCGAATTGCCTTCTGTGCGTCAAATCAAAGCATGTTCATTGTTTGCGTCATCTAAGCAAAATGTTTATAACCAGGCGGCGGCAATATCCTGGCTAACTGCAAGCCTGACAGGCGGCTATTACTCATGCGCAGTCAGCAGGGGGCACAAGGATGGTGTGGGTTGAGGGAGGGGTGAGGGGGTGGGGGAAGGGCGAACAATGGCAGAAGACCCCCAATGCGCTTTACGGTTCGAATGTGCTCCACTCGTCCACCCCGTCATTCCCGTCATTCCTCTTCGGTTTCTTAGCGGAAAATTTATGTTTTCCTGCCATAAGTGGCACCGCGTGGCGACGCATTGCCTCATCCGTTTTGGACTGGACTGGATGTGGTCAATGTGCTTGACAAATTGCTTATTGTTATGGCACTCGACTGATATATCACAGCGGCGGCTGGCTGGCAGCTCCCAACACCAATCTCTTAATTCCAGCTGCAGCCTCTGATCTAGCGCATTAGGGCGTGGCAAGGCTTAATAAGTCGCCTCATTATTTCTGATATTATTTTTTATCCGGCGGCTTTTACGTGCGGGCACTTCACAAAAAACGGAAACGTCCCCAAATGCGGCCTCGTTAATTGTTTTGATTAATGAACGAGCGACCTGACCTCACGTGCCTGGCGCGGATTGAAGTGGCGGTGGGGGGGCATGGGGCGGTGACTTGCCGCTTGGCGTGGCACGCTCTGACATCGTTTCAATTTGCAGTTGCATGCACTTGCACTTGCCACCCTGCCTGTCCCATGCCTGCCTTCAGCCCGCTTGCATCACGTTGGGGCTTGCTGTTTATTCGATTTTGTCGTGTGCTGCATTTTCTTAATTTGCAGTTTTTGGCCATGCCACGCCCATTCTGTCCCCAGCCAAGCGCTTATCACACACTGTATTCAATGGAAAAAAAGGAGTACATCGAATTAGCTGTCCGCCTATAACTTACTAACTTTGTAATTAAAAACGCCGACTAGTTACTACATTATTATCATTGAAATCAAATATTTGCCATAGCTCAGATGCATTTAGTGTCAATTTTAAACAGAGTATGGCTGGTCGTCTACAGCCTACTGAATGTTTCTTCTCTTTTTATATATACTTTTTGGATTTTCTTTATTTACTTTTTAATTAATTTAATGCGCCAGTTTACAACAAGTCGAAGAGTGGAACGGGGAGGAAATAGCTCGCTTGCGTGCAGCGCAGTACATCCACACACAAGCACACACACACACAGTCACAAACACATATATACACACACACACACGCACGCACACGCGCAGACTTTGTAATTAGAAAATTGAAGCACTTTGTTTATATTTATTTGTCGCAAGTCTGCAATTTTTTGAAAGCCGCTAAATTGAGCCATTTTGGAGGCGAAGTCGTGGCTAATAGTTGAACGGTATGCAGGAAAATTAAAGCCGAGTGGGCTTAACGGCAACCAAATCCTTTCCAGAAAATAATCTATAGGAAACCAAATGCAGCAGCAGCGGCAAGAGAATCTTAATGCCACTTCAGCTGGCAGCTGCCTGACAGCTTTCAGATACGGACCGTCCAGGACAACGGGCTGAAGGACAACAAAGTTGTTGTATGCATGTCCTGGACAGAAAAAAGTACGCTCCGAGCCGGTCTGGAAATCGGGCTGGATGACCTGTAAGGAAAAGAGAGAGGGCAAAGTAAGCACTCTGGTGGATGTGCACTAATTGTGGCCAACATGTTAAAATGAAATGCACTTTCATTCAACAATTGGCTTACACGCACACACACACACTCACACACACACACACACACACACACACACACATACACACTCGTACACTCGCACACTCGCACACTCGGTGAGCTGCAAACAAAAGCCGAGCCAGAGCTGGAAAAAGGCGCAAATGTGCAGAGAGGGGCAACTCAACTTATGATGGATTATGGTAACGTTATCGTGTTGGTCCTGCTGCTTACCAAGAGCATTGTTAGCCCAGCCCGAGCAGACCAAATGCAGAGCTGCAGCACTTCAGTGTTGGCCATAATGCGAGCATTGCGCATAATAATGCGATTGCCGGCTGACAAAGCCAGCACAGACTGGAGCCGACTCCATTGGCCGGGATCATGGCCAGAGCGTGGCGCCAGTGCCGGTTACACAAAGCAGCTGCCGCAATCAAAACACACGCATTAACTCATTGAAAAGGGAGCTCGTCCAGCAGCTGGGGTGCTCAAGCTCGGATCGACCCAACAGAGCTGGCTGCAGCCGGAAGGCAAACACATGCTAAGGTGAACGAGTGCCGGACTCTTCTGTTTTCAATACCCTGCACCCACAGAAAGAGTAAAAAAGAATGGGTTTAATGGTTATGCTGGCAATCACACACTCACACTCACACTCACACTCACACTTTTTTATTGATCACCTTAAATGGCGAATCGTTTTAGCTATTGCTGTCGGCATCAATAGCCAAGCCAAGAAGAGCAAATTAAAGTCATTATATAAGAATATTCCTTTAAATGAAAAGGTGCAGAACGTTAATTATCATTTAACACCACAAAAATTATAATAAATATGTATAATACCCAGATAATTACTTTGTATGTTGCCAGTTGTAGGGTATCTTTCTGTCAAGGAACATTAAATAAGTTCACGTAATTATTTTCGGCTCTGTGCGCGTGTGTGTTTGTGTGTGTGTGTGTGTGTGTGTGTGTGTGTGGGGGGTGTGTGAATTAAGGGGAGTGGCACAAGTTGTGGTTTTGCTGCGGCTTCCACTTGGAGGCAAAGATAACAAGCAACAAGTGAAGTAAGCATCTGCCGGGGAAAACAAGCACAATAACAATGCGAAAAGGGTGGCCAAAATGTGGGCGAGGGTGGGAATGGAGCTCGAGCTGGAGTGGGATGCTGGGGTAGGGAGGATATCGAGCCAGGAGCTGGCCATAAGGAGCGTGCTGCAAAACGCTGTGGGGAAATGTTGACATGAGAAACATGAGACAAAATCAAACTGAATAAGAGAATTATGTAGATTGCGTTATTGTACAAGAGAAACTCTTGTATGGCCCACGTGCACATACACACTCACACACTCACACATGTAAAACAGTGTAAAGTTTTAGCGAAAAATGCGCAACAATGTGCAATGACAACGAACAATTGGCAAGAGAAGCGCTGAGTGGGCGGTTGCTGCCGTGTGGCAAGTGGCAAGTGGCATGTGGCATGTGGCATCCTGCAGTCGAAAATGACAACTTCGTTGACGCCGGTTTCAGTGCTCGAGGTCAGCAGACAAACCGATATAAAAAATCAAACACGAAAACATATATTGATGGTAAAAAACAACACTCATGAAGGACTTGAACGAGGACATGAGCCTGACGACTGGCGACTGGCTACTGGCTAGTGGCAGGAGCTGCTTCAATTGCGGACATGCCTCAGCTCACAAGGATGCTTACATGTAAAATCAGTGAAAAATTCTGTAGCTAGCAAGCGGAGTACCCAGCGGGTCAGTTGGCAAGGAGAGTGAGGAATCGAACGAGGTTAGGCGAAGCCAAGTGTGAGGTACAAAATCTAACCAACGAATGAATGAACAGGGAAAACACAATTTACCAGAAACAACAATACACAAACAAACGGAAAATAAAAATTAAATAAAAAACAGTGGTGCAACCAAGAGTGAATGCCTACCTGACTAAGAGATACCCTCTTTCTAGTTACGAACTAGCAAGGATATTATTTAAGTTTTATTTCAAAAAATACTGGTTTCATTCTTTTTTGTCTACAAAAAATTTTGAATCTTAATAAGCTAAATAGGCTTATTTAATATCGATATATATCGATTTTTTTAGAAATGTGTTGAGTTATGGATGGATCTGATCGATAACATAAATATGTTAAATGTATATTTTGAATTATTGCTTTGCATGGCTTATTCCCTGCAAACAGGGTATACAAATATGGAGGCATGCAACAAGAACCAACCAAAGCGCAAAATAGAAAACGATGGCAACACTTTTTATTGAGCTGACATTAAGAAAAAATAACAAAGTCAACAGCAAGAGCAACAGCAACAGCAATAGCAACAAAAACACCAACAACAGCAATTTCAATGGCTTGCAGGATAATAGCAACAACATTGGCGGCAGCATTGCGCAAGGATCCAGCGACAACAAAAGAAAACCAACAAATCCATGCAAATCGGATTTTCTGATTTGGCTGCTGTTTGTTATTGTTGTTGTTGTTGTTGTTGCTGTTGCAGAAACATTTTGTGTACCGCTTTTTTTTTTTTTGTGCTTTTCCATTTAGTTTCAGCTGCCCACATCCTTGCCACACCTACCCCCTCGCAGACATTTCCCTGTGCTGCTATTTGCTTTGGCATTCAGCTTTGCCAACAATTGCAGCCAAGCGATGGTCTCTCCAAGGCATCGCTCGTTAGCGCCGCTGGCTGCCGGCTGCTGCCCGCTGCCTCATGGCTGCTAGCTGCGAGCTGCGAGCTGCGAGCTGCTGGCTGGTATCCTGATGCTCCTGCATCGACTGCTGCCTGGTCATTCTCAAGGGTCGCATTAGCTGCAATATCATCAATAGCACTGTGGCTGTGTGTGTGTGTGTGAGAGTGTGTGTATGGGTATTGTGTGTCCGCTCGTTGTTAGGCGTATTTATAAATGTTATTACGTATACGTAACGTTGCTCCAATTTAAAAGGCAAACAATAGGTAAAACGAGACCACATGTCAATTGCATAAGCCAAGACAACTACAAATGCAGTAAAATAAATAATTGGCAAAATCATTTGCTACTCCTTGCAGTAAAAACATAAAACCGATGCTTTTGCTCAGATGTACCCTAAGAGTTACCCTGTAAGTAGCATTTTATACCATACACCATATGATGCTAAATACCGCGCTTCATGTGCTTGCATTCAGGCTTGGCAATGCAACAAAGCATTTTCTTTTTCTCGGAAACTATTCACGATCAAAGAGAACACAGCATTAACACCGTTACACCCGGTGTAAATTCGTCGGGAAGAGAGTATACAAAAGAGCATGGAAACTAGTCGCATTTGATTCCCTGGTGCTATTCACTTTGAGTCTTGCTTAATTAGTGGACTTAATTAAAGTCCGAGCATGCAACGAATATGCAGACAAAAGCATTAAATGCACTAATGAAATATCTGAATACGAGTATTTGAAGATTTAATAGTAATGGTAACGTAATGCAAATCAGGTTGAAAAACATGTTGGACGTTCGTCAGTTCGTCAGAGGCGGGCAGCAACTGACAAGTGCTGTTAGATGGACCGGCTTAAGCGGGTGTTGGCCAAGTTAGCGAGAAACTGTCGCCGGCAGTTTACTTGAGAGCGGCATGCATTATGAATTAAAAGCGCTGCTAAGCAACGGCAAGCAACAAAGGATATCCAGGACAAAGGACAAGCCACATATGAGTATAAATGTGCGCCGTTGTGGCCGTCCATTAAGTGGCTTTCGCCTCCATTGCATGTCCCCTCTCCCTTGGCCTGAGGCACAGCATGAGTGGCACTTGTTACGCGCATTGGTTGTTGCACGATACGTGTGAGGAGTGCGGATGGGGAGGCGTGTGGCAAGTAGCGGAAGTAGCAGCCAGTCATGATGAGCAGCTGCACCCCCACTGAGCGGCTTTCCGTTTGCTGTTGCTCGCTTGTGAAACGGATTAAGCCGACTCCGGCTATAATGGAAGGAGAGACCTCGGGGTACCTCGAGCTGCCGCAGTTGACAAGCATCAAGCTTTTAAGTTAAGTCTGTTGTTAGCTTTATTTGAAGCTGCTCAAATCTTAACTTAAAAATTTCTCACTCAAACAAGGCTTGCTTGCCAGTCTATAGTCTATATAGTTTATATCTCTTTGTGCAGAAACGAGTTAGTTATCAACAATTAGTCTAGATTAGAGTGTAGAATAATTGCATATTTAGAATCTTACGCTTTAGTTGAGTTAGTTTGGCGAATTGTTGAATCTATTCAGTATTGTAGAGGGGCAGTGTGTACTCTGCCTTGTCGGTCAAATATAATATAAAGGGATCTCCTTCTAATACTTACATTAAAGTATAAATAGATTATGTGGTGAATGGGGTGGGGCTTTTGCCCCAAATTTGGTATGAGTGCGATACGAAGGGGACCAAAAATGTAAAGAATCATAAATATGTTAAGTTATATTTCGTAGCTATTTGATGTAGAGAAATCTGAGTTTATCCTTGGGATTTGTCGAGTTCTACTTCTTTCGCTGGCTATACGCCTAAAAGCATGCAAATGCTTTGTGCCGTCGATAAACGCATTACGAGCGTCTTAGCCAAACACTTAACAAGTTGGCAACTGACGGGCCACATTTTGCCTCAAAGCCGCTTAAAGTTTAAGTTAATTTATACAGAAATTGCGCAGAGCCACAGAAATATGAGCACAAATACATGAGTCGAGTGGAAGCACTCGACTGGCACAAATGTTGTGCCCATTTTCAATGCGAGGGGAAGGTAAGAACGGAATGTTTGGTCGCGGTCTTAATTACAGGCATGCTTGGTCTTTGTCTTGGCCTACAGACTGCATTCCTGCCCGCTTACCTTTCTGCCTGCCTGCCTGCCTGCCTGCTTGCCTGCTTGCCTGCTGCATGCATATGTGACCCACTTCCGGCCGCACAAAAGGGTCTCAAATTGCAAGGAAGACGACGACGAGCCAGTCGCTTGCCTTGTCACATAAATAGGCTTTCAGTTGACGAGGTGTGAATGCGGCTGATATGACTCGAAAAGGTCGGGAGAGGGTGCTGAGAGATGTCATGACATTTGTTGCTGCAGCGCATGTGGCTTCATTATGCAGCTGCTTTGGCCCGGGCTCCAAAGATGGCCTTATTTTGCCATACTTTTAAATCTTGGCTTATTTTTAGCATAATAAATTTTATATGCAAATATTTATGTAGTGGTCGCTGTGTGTGTTATACATTGCAGCCTGTGATATATCAAACGCACACACACAGGCAGCCGAGTGTAATGTTGAAGAGCCAAAAGGACTTTATGCTGTACACACATGCTGCAGCTGTACAATTTGTATGTACAAGTGTGTCTGTGTGTGTGAGCGTGTGGATGTGGATGTGTTTGGCAGCGCATGGGGACAACAAGTAGCTCATAACGTAAAAACAGCACAACTCCAGCTAACAGCAACTGCAACGGCAGCTGCTTGGACGCAAAAACAATGCCCGGAAATGAGCTGCACACACGCTGCACACACGCGTGAACACATACACACACACACACCTGTACATACATGCAACACGATCACGGCATGTTTTTGCATTCCATGTTCGCCTCATTCGCATTCGCGTTCGCTTTCAATACGCGCTGCGGCACGCTGGCATTTTGGGTTCATGTGCAACTTGTTGTAGTTTTTGTGTTGCCTACTTTTTGGCGCAGCTATTTAATGCCATTTGCACTTTGCAACGGAGCGACCCGTCAGGCTTTAGACTAAAATTAGCCCGGCAATAATATTATGCCAACAAAATTTGTTAAGGCTATAATCTATGTTTCATACCGTGTGGCTTTTATTCGGATGTTTGCAACTTTTCGACCAACTTTTCAATTTTCAGCAGCTGTATTTAGTGTGTGTTATGTATGTGCGAGTGTGCGTGGGTTATGCATATATTACATTTGCCTGCCTGTCTAGCCTCTCCTGGCCATTGTCAACAGCTTTTACAATCAGCTACACCTCACTTTCTCTACGTTTCTCCTATTTAAATAAACGTTATATTCGCCTGTCAAATTTTCCATTTAAAGTTTTGCCTGGCAGTCTGTGCTGCGCCTTTCCCTCCCGTGGCGATGCGTACAACATTTCTGCATGCAAACTTTTCCATTTGCCATTTCCATACACTCTCGCCTCCCTTCTCTCAGTGTGTACACGTCTGATGTGTAGCCTCCTATAAAAAGGTGAGCCAGCTACTAAAGAAATTGTGTAAATAAAGAAAAGTAAGTTTTCATCTCAGCTCCTCAACTACGACTGCTTTAGAAATTGCAGTGAGAGGTATGCATTCGCCTAAGGACGAATCTGTGAAGCTCTCAAGTGCTTAGCTTAAGCAAATAAATGCAATTTTTGAGATGAGCCACATCATAAGTATCTTTGAGCGGGATGAGTTGATATTTTAATATTGCTGTAATATATGTTAAAGAGTAAAGCTTTCATATTCACGCAGATTATTCAAATATTTCAGTTTACGACTAGTTTAAATATTCTAAAAAACAATTCAACTTGAATTTTGAAACTTGTTTTCACAGTTGTACGTTTTGTTGATTATTATAATACAATAAAGTAATATATTTAAGTAGAAAAGTAAAACAAGCATTGAACATATTGAGTTAGGAAACAAGTAAAAACATCAGTGTTGTGTACATTTATATGTTAATATAGACTTTATTTATATGTATTTGTTGTTTGAAAAATGTTTACAAAATAATCAAATATACATATTACATATACATAGGAGTACGTATCTAGTCACATATACATTGAATGCAGAAAATGTTTCATTTTTGTTGTTCTTGTTGTAGTGGGCTATATATTTAGATTTGCGGATTTGAGAATCTGTTGATCGGGAAAGTAGAATTGTACACACTTATCTTTTGTTTTTGGTTATAGCAATAACTAAATACAATTATATAACTAAATGTATATATATATATATGTATATATATATATGTTCATATATATTAAATTACACATTTAAACGCACATATACATATACATACTAGAACATCATTATACCATATAGAGACTTATTTTGGGCGTTAAGCAAATTGGAGTTGGGTGGGAATCAGGGCGGGACGTGGGAGTAGATTTATCTGAACAAAAGGTTGCAAATACATGTATGCATGTATATTTGCTTTGACGCATATCATTGTGTATGTGGTATACTATATATGATATACGATACTTATGTAAGTGTGACGCACTTTTTTAATATAATTATAATTACGCTTGCCTTGCCTTTGGTGCATTTGGCCATGAGTTTGAATTAAACATACAATTTATTATATCATTTGGGAGTTTGTTTTTCTTTCTGTATTTCTGTATTATTTTTTGTTGGCAGCCCTTCGTCCAGGCGAATGACTTTTATTAATTAAATGTTTTAAAAGCTGTGTTTTGAGTAAATTGTTTATTTATTTTCTTATTTGTAAATCAATTTGCGTGTTTACACATAATTTTTTCTTCATTTTTTTTGTTGTATTTTATTTAATATTTATTTTTAGCAACAGCTGCTTTAAATTTATCATAATTTGTATTCTCATGAAGTGCTTACTGCATTTGACTAGATTAAATATTTTTCCTAGCTTGAAATTTGCTAAAAATCAAAACTCAAGAATCAAAATACAGGGTGCTGGTCACTAACTGAGAACAAAAGGTGCCTATGCAACATTTTGTTTTTTTTTTTCTTTTATATTTATTTTAATATGTATATTTACTTATATATTTGGAATTGTATTTGGTGCATTTTATGTACAAACGAAAACTATGTTGTTATATTGGAAGAGAAAAACAACCTTGGCTGCACCCTGTTTGCGAATCGAGTTTAATTTGCATTATGTTATAAATTTGCTAATATATTTTAATATTATATATTTGGATGTATCAATTGGATTGCCGCTTGGCCTTTGAATCGGCTCAGCTTCAAATTCAATTCTAATTATTTACACTTATGACATACAAAGCTTTAATTTAAAGACTATGTGTATGTGTGGGGGTTTCTGCGTATTTGTTTACATTAAGAAATCAAATTCTTAATTCTTATTTATCTGTTGTTATTTATGCTACTTAGTACTACAGACATCAAAATAGCAAAAAGCTAGAAAAACTGCGACTTGCTTTAGCATTTTAGGTATTCCATTTAAAAAATGCGCAAATAAATACAGTTTTTTTTTTGGTTTTTTGTTTTTGTTTTTGTTTTTTCTATGAGTACGAATAATTGGCTATGCACTGGCATGTTAATTTCATTAACACATACAAGATACAAGATACTAGATGCTAAATGCTAGATACTATACGCTAGATACGCACACACTCAAGCAAAAGTTATCTTAACTCGATATCAAACTGGGTGTGTGTGTAAAGGTGTATTTGGTTGCACTGTATCTTTCATATCATAATTCATCAAGTTTCCCACATTAACTTTCAATTCTTCTCCTCCATTCCACGCTTCTTTGGTGCAGTTCTTTACCTACGCCTAAGAGTATGCAATAAAATCTATGTACAGTGGAGTCTCGAGTGCTGGAATGTTGAGATATTATGTGTATGCATATGTATGTGTCTGTGTCTGTGTCTGTGTCTGTGTTGTGCTAGTATGCACAGTTGCTTACGCTATGACATTGATTGTATCGTAGTACATATATTATATATATACCTATATATGGTTCCATTTTGTTTCTTTGGTTATTCGCTTAATGTTTTGAAATGTTATGAGAAATTGCAAAATTGAGAGTTGAGTTTGAGTTTTGAGAAAATGTTTGCATGTCTTAAGCTAGTTACAACTGGAGCAGTTGTTTCCTCTTTGTTTTCTTCTTCTTCACTGCCATTCACTGGCACACCCACTGCCCCTTCAAAATAGGTGTATTTGAACAAAAACCCGTTCCACTTTGTAATGCTATTGGCGGTGAAATTCGTTACTTAAATCCAATTGTATCTAACTGCGCCGATCTAGGCCAGGATTAGTTTAAGCACTAGCGTAACGCCGCTCAATGTGACCAGACTGAGCTTCTGCCGATTGACTGCACCACTGCCATAGAAGGTCACACTCAGATCCCGCATCTCGTTATCTGAAATGGTAAATGGATTCGAGCATTAATCGATTTTGCAAGTAATTGCGCTTGAATATATTTTAAGTAAATATGTATATGTTTCGAACGTATATTTGCTTGCATAAATCCATGAGGAAAAGCAAATTCAATCATTAGTTCATATATGCAGTTATCTATATCGAATTGTACGCGAATAAAAATATGTGTGCATGTATATGGATCTACATATATGTATTTTTTCAATATTGCCGCCATAAAAGAAATACCATGATTCATGCAGGTTGCAACGTTTGAAATGTTGCCAATGGGCTTTTAAAAAATAATACACATACACACTCATGTGAAACGAAATATTCGTGTTATCCATTTAAAGTGTTTTTTGCTATTGTTTTATATTTTTTTTTATTTTGGAAGTATTGCAAATTGAACAGAAAAGGAAATAAATTGTAGCCACAAAATGCTTGGTAAACTGCACATACATAAACACATACACGCACACACACACACACACACACACACACACATCGATTCACATATGCATATATTTGCCATTTTATAGAGAACTTTATTTATTTATTTAGTTTTTTAGAAGCTGTTGGCTTATCGCAAATATTGAGTTTTTATGGAGCATGCATATCGTAAAAACTAAAAAAACAGGCAGATATAAACAGGCAAATAATAAGAGAGACAGAGAAAGCAAGAGTATGTATGGCAAAAGAGATATGAAGAGAGAGAGAGAGAGAGAGAGAGAAAAAGAGTTGAAAGAGTGAGGGAAAGGAAACTAACCTGACTGACCGTGATTTAAGAATGTGGACAAATCGACAAGCACATCTGCAATTGATATGTGTGGATCAGTCATTGGATAGATACAGAACGATAGTTGCGATAGTTGTCGCTAATAGCTGTAGCGATAGTCGGTGTTAGGTGCTCTTAAATAATCAAAATAAAAAGCTAACTGCCAAATCAAAAGCCTGGCCGCAAATAAATCATTAACGCGCTCTTCACTGCAATGCACAATTCGGCCAAAAGTTTCCCTTGCCCAGCCAGGCGAGAATTGCACAGGTTGAAAGCTGATTGGATGTATGGATGGACAGCTGGATGGACTGACTGGCTTGCAGCTCATTTTGTGTAAGCCGCCAATTAAAATGGCAAACGTGCGACATCTGTCAATAATGACAAATGAACATTTTGCCATTAAAGCCTCGAGTAATGCTCAGCGTATCCTCCGACTGGGGTTTACTCGGGGATGGCGTTGCCAATTTCAATTGGATGCTCATCCAGGCAGAAGTAAAAGAAACCAAGCGATAAAGTCGAGCGCAGGCAGCAGCCAGAAGGATCTGAACCCGGCCAGGTTAAATGAATGCGCTCAATAGCCAAGGCAACGTTGAGCTGAGCCGAGTCCAACAGCTGGCTTTTAATGAAACTCCAAGCCAGTTCAGCTCCAATTGCCTTCAACAGTACTATGGGCTATTGTTAATATTTATCAAGCAAAAAACTTGTTCCTAGCTTAAGTTGAGCACGCCACAAAAGTGGGATAAGGCTAGACTACGGTTGTGCTTTCTATCAACTTGTTTTGTAAAGTTCGAATTTCAATCTTCGTAGAAGAAGGGCGATGGATATTGCCCCACAGTGCACTATATTTGTATCTGTGTATGTGTTTGTGTGTGTCTATTTCAAAGCTGTTACACGACGGCTGTCAATGAGGGATAGTGTGCGAGGACCATTCAAAAGTTATTCATATTTGATGTGGCTAGCCTTTGCCTGAGCTCCAGTGGTTCGACATTATCTGAAATTTACGAATCTCATGCAGCGAATTGAATGTGGCTGTCAAAAGCTTCGGCGCTGGCGTGCAACATCCTGCAGCCAGCTAGCAGGAGGCAGTCCTTAACACACCGGCAGCCATTGACATCCTTGACGTGTTCTCATTTGCAGCGGCGCACATGTTCAAGTCATTTGCTGACACTTTTAATAGACAGACAACAACGGACAGCCAGCCGGACAACGGATGTGTCTGGGTGTGTGTATGTGTGTGTGTGCAGCATGTTGCATGTTGCAACATGTGCTTGCAAACAAGACAGCTAATCTATTGAGGCATCTGTGCTGTTGCCAGCGCCTTAAAACATGACACGTTCAATTTAGAAATGCTGTTGCACATGGCCATAAATTCAACAATTTTCTGCCCACCATTTAGTGGCAGCCACATGAAGCATGGACATAGAAAAAATCACCAAACGCATCGAATTACCATATAAATTTGAATGGTCTACGCATAAACAACTGCCAAATTGTCAATTGTGGCACAAACCAAATGCTAACAAATTTTGTAATGAAAAGAGACGCATGAATGCGACTGTGTGTGTGGGTGTGGCTGTGGGTGTGGGTGTATGTGTGTGTGTGTGTGTGTGTGTGTCCAGTGGGGCTAATGCTGCGACTGCTTCTGTCGTTGCCATCGACTGTCATTGCGTCTTTTATTGCCTGCGGTTTGGTGGCACAAACCATAACGTCACTTGTGATTTGGTGTGTCGCGCTGCACGTTGCACGTTGCACTTTGCATGATTCAGGTTTCGCGTTGCGCTAAACAAACGCCCACGTTGCATTTACCACAGCTGCCGCATTTCAGCACCTGACCCAGCATCGGTTCGTTACGGTTTGGTTGGGTTGTGAAATAGGTTTTTGTGCTCGAGCGGCTGTTGCTTCTCCGGACGAACGCACTATTCACGTAATAGCATTGCGGTCCAGCGACAAATATCTACACACCCACACACACACACACACGCACACACAAATGCACGCGGAATTTACAGTTGTGCTGATAGGTACATGAGCTAAATCCGATTTTTAAGCGCTGCATTTTTGGGCACAGGGTTTTCTTTTGGTTCGCAATTTGTTTCTGTTTTTTGGATGGAAATAGAAATATTATGGGGCGGGGGGAAAAGCTTCAGCTTCATCGTGTGTGCATTTGCAACAACAACAAAAATAACGGGGATTTAACTTCACACACTGCCCGAATACAGGAGGTGTTCAGCATGGGAAAATCCCAGGCCTTAAGCTGCAAACATCACTCAGCGGTTTTCCCGCTAAATTAGGACAAAACAGTAGCTAGTTTATAGTTACAAATAGGTGAACATTGAATAATGTATATATGATATGTATTATTAACTAAATTATTAATATAAAATATAAATTAATATATAGGCATATGTGTAAGTCATATTTAGTAGAAGATAGAAGAAATATTTAGATAAACTATTTAGTTTTAATGTATTTGATATTTGTAATATAGTATAGACACTTAATACTAATATTCAGATTGAAAAAAAAGGTAAAGGTATATGTAAATGATGCTAAAAATTATTTTTATATATATTCGTATTTTCATTTCATTTCTCTCAGTGTTAGATTTTGATTTTGGCAACATTTTGGCGACCAAAAGGCAGCACTCACAGTGAGAGAGACAGAGTACAGAGGGATAGAAAGAATGACAGAGAGAGAGAGAGAGCGAGATAGGCAAATTGTACTCGAATTAGGTTCGAATTGTTGTTGCAATTTCTGTGGTACGGTGGCACACGGCGGTTGCGCAGACTTAGCGCATTTTTGGGTCGCTGCTAAATGCGGATTTTCAATGCATTGTTGGCGGTAGTTGTTGTTGTTGTTTTTGGGACTATCGAGTGCAGCCGACTTGCAGTTAACTTGGGGTCAAAAAAGCCCTAAGCAATGCTGGTTGCCCAGTTAAAGCCGGGCT
Organism: Drosophila pseudotalamancana; assembly: GCA_037075185.1. NCBI lineage: Eukaryota > Metazoa > Arthropoda > Insecta > Diptera > Drosophilidae > Drosophila > Drosophila pseudotalamancana. The sequence continues at coordinate 126,689 of JBAMCK010001164.1, forward strand.
TAAAGCAGCCCCGGATGAATGTGCGTGTGTGTGCGTGTATGAGTGTGTGCTGTACTTATTATAATGCAGTTGCATCTCTTTTGTATTATCCGCGCAGCACTTGCGGCAAACTTCAGCAACAGCTTCTCGCCCTCTCTAACCAACCCAGCAGCACTTTACATAAACATAACATTCACGTCGAGAATTCGCATTACACATCTTGCAACAAAGCACATATATACATATATACATATATATATATAATATATATATAAAAAAAAAAAATATATATATATATAGATATATACTTATTTAGTTGTGTGTGGCTTGGCAAACTTTCGCAACTTACATGCAACAGAAAAAAAAAGTTGTTGCTGCTGCAGTTGTTTGGGGCCTTTGGTAAAGCATTCCCCGCGGCAACACAAAAGCTGCCAACAGACCGCCAGAAAGAGAGGAGGTAATGTGCGTAAGGGAGATAGCAAGGCATTGGACAAGTAAATTGAAAATTTGAGCTGCGCTGAGCAGACGGCAGTCGCGTCCTGCTGCCAGTGTAAGGGTCCACTTTGTCATCCTTTGAATGCGTCGCCGCCTTCTTCTTATTCTACTTGTTTGTTGTTGTTGTTGTTGTTGTTGGTATTGCTATTGCTATTGCCATTGCTGACTGGTCCTCAGTTGGCAGTTTCAGCAAGTTTTTACGCAACTTTCAACGAGTCTTTTATTTTTGGATATTTCTTCTAGCAGTCGCTAGCTGCTTGCCACACACAGTCACACACACACACACACACACAAATACACTAACACACACTTTACTTTATGCTGTAATTTTATTTAACTTCGCTTTTTCTTTTACTTTTTCTTTTTTGCTTTATGTCGAGTATTTTTTCGCGTGCACAAAATGCATTATTTTTTATGTCTCCATGTGCTGAGCAGAGTGTTGACCCCTCAACCCAGTCTGACCCCTCTACAACATACACACACACACACACACAATGAGATACAGCTAAGCCACACTAAGCGTGAGTGTCTAACGTTAACTACTTGCTTTGTGTGTATGTGTGTATGATGTAAATAGTTGCATACCTCAGTCGACTCAGTTTCCTTCTCTCTTCACGCTACGCAGCTAAATGATGGCAACAACAACAATACCGAACAGTTATTGCCATGAAAATAGTCCAGCTCTGCGCGTACATTAAAAAAGTGTCATAAAAATTAAATGCCCTTAAAGGGCGTGCCAACGTGTCTGCGGCAAATCGAAGTATATATGCCCTGTGGGTAACCCATAACACATATACATTCACATACATCCACATGTCCTACACACACATATAGAAGTTTCTGCTGTCATGCACAATTATTTGTTCACTATCGCACTTAAAGCATATTAAAATATGGCGGGCTTACATTGTCGACTATTATTGAAAGATATGTATAGATCTTCGAGAAAGACAAACAGTAAAAAGAGATAAGATAAACTATAAAATGCTTCAGATAATCAGCTAAGTGGAACGCAATTTGAATAAATGAATATTTAGCAACGAGGAAGTTGTTCTTCGAGCAGGTTGAGGATCGAACTATATTTAAGTCAGAGAGAAAGAGAGAGAGAGAGAAGAAGGCTCAACCTGTCATTAAGAGCAGATATGTGTTAAAAATATAGCTAGATGACTCTTACTTGTCGTTCTCTTTTATTCTATTTTAATACTAAATAATATGCCCTACAACAAAATATTTTTTTCAATTACTGAAATGCTTAAATTCTTGCTGCTCGACCTGCTCGTCCGTTTGTTGCCAATTTGCATTGGCCAAATTGTTCACCTGTCCAACCGCAACTCTATTTGGGGTTGTGAAATGTTATTCGCAATAAGTATCAAAGAACACACACACACAGACATGCTCGCTCTCACATAGATACTATGTAAATATATGTGTGTTTGACTCCACTCGAGCGCATATGCCAGCTGTTGCAGTTGTTGTTGTTTTTGTTGCTTTTTTGTGTCTACAACGGCACTCGATTGGCGTTTTCTTTTAGTGCCATGGCCAGTCAAGGTGCCACGAGTTGGAGCAGCAGCATTTGAACCGTTAGCAATTGCTGCTGTTGTCCACACTGGTCGACTTGCAGAGCACGTCGTTCAGGTAAATGAACTGCTAATATCTGCTAGAGTTTGCGTGTGAGTGAGTGTCTGTATGTATGTGTGTGTGTGTGTGTGTGAGTGTGTGTGTGTGTGTGAGTAGTGTTTTGGTTGTGCGCGCGTGCAAGTCCTTGCTACAGTTGGCTTGAGTATGCTTAGGTGTTGTTGCTGCTGTAGCTGCTGCTGTTGCTGTTGCTGTCAGCAATTGCTGCCATTGTTGTTGACATTGTGGTGATAACCGTGCTGCTGGTTGTTGGCGTCGTTGTGGTTGTTGTTGCTGCAGTTATGACACTCTAGGCTCATTAGTTGGCGCTTGCCACGATTGCTAGGTGGCATTGCTCTGGCTATAGTTACTGCTGCTGCTGCCGATGTTGCTGCTGCTGCTTGTGTGGTTGTTGCATTGCATGTCCTGCCGCTAATTGCGTAAATTGTTTACGTTTCGAAAATATAATGAAGTCATTTCCATTAGCACAATGCATGCCGATGACTTGCCACAAAACGCTGCAAACGTTGCAATGCAGCAGTTGCAAGAACTATGCGCCTTACAATGGCGCTTAATGAAGTTGTTTGCCAAGCTGTATATGAGTGTGTGAGTGTGTATGTGTGTATGGGTGCACACCTGTCAAAGCCAAAAGACGTTTTGCACAAGTGACATCGATACTGCAGCTGTGCGTGAATGTGTACGTGTGTGTGTGTGTGTGCGTGCGAGAGCAAGAGAGTTGGGTGTATGGCATGCACGTTTTACTTGATTTAATTTCGTCGTATCGCTTTGTGCTCGCTCTATAGCTGCTGCCTCCTTTCTCTACGCCTCTCTCCATTTTGCTTCTTGTGTGTGTGCATGTGTGTGTGCGTGTTTATTGCGCATTTCTCTTGGCCTGTCTGCATATTTATTCGTTTGTTTGTCGAGTCGACGGCATTCAATGCCGCTTGCTGCGTTCGCATTTGCATGCATTTCGCAGTCAAAAGATGTTGCCGGCTGAGCGAGGAGCACGACGTAAGGCGAGGGGTGGCGGAGAGGGGGACGGTGTGTGGAGTGAGCTTGGTGGGGAGGGTACCTGTGGCAAATATGCGTCATTTGCATGGGTTAAAACGGTTAGCCAAACGCGCTCGCTACATTTTATGTGGCTGGCACACAGCACTCTGCCTGGCTTCCACTGCGTTGCTGCCACTGCGGCACTCATTCAGTATGCAATGCAACAATAGTTTTGCATATAAATGGTTTTCGTTTGCGCATTTAAATGCAATCCACCTGCATGCCACCTGCCCCAAACGCCAAAACCCAATCGACGCCCCGCATCTTTGTTTATTTATAACCGCAACGACGACTCATAAGAAATGTGTGTGAGTGTGTATGTATGTGTGTGTGTGTGTGTGCATCCAATTAGTGCCGTGTATGCATCTGTGTGCGGGTGTGTACTTATTTGATTTTTCACGCTCATTATGCAAAGTCGAGCTAGCAGCAATTAGTTAAACAACATCGAACAGACTATTTCTGCATACACTTAATTTTTATTTGTGATCTAAATTGTTTGCATTTAAGTCCGCCATTTATTGTCGAGTCTTGCAAAAAGTTGACGTATTTATATTGGAATGCATTTTACTGCAACAATTTGCAGTATTTGCGAATATCTTTTGCATGGGTTGAGCATGTGGCACGTGGCATGTAAAGCGATTTTTATAATGCTACACTGTGATACTTTTGGATTATCTGCGCAAGCAGCTCTTAATACAAAATTATTATGCATGCGGACATCACAAAACATAAATAAAAAAGATACAACAGAAGCTTGAAAATAATGAAAAAGAATTTAATAAAATAAAGTGTTGCATAAGCGCCAGGCGCATGCATAAGCATGTCTGTGGGCATGTGTGGGTGCTTGTGTGTGCAATAAGCTGCTCGCACACAATGTACACACTCTCACATAGTGATTGTCATACGCCTGGGTTAAAATTTGATAAGCTATTTATACACATATATTCAATATTTTATGCCATACACAGTTATTATATAAATTTCCGTAATCCCACAAGCGGGCAACACTTACCATTTGATGACGTGGAGAAGAAGAAGCTGTTGGTCAAGTCGCTCCAGCCATAACGATTTCTGTGAGTGGTAAACAAATGTGGCATTAATATTGCTGCTATGATGTTGCCACAACGAAAAGTGTTGGGGTTAGCAACTATTAGCATTGAAAGATAATCTAACACTTAACTACTCTCCTCTAGAGACATGAATTATTGTTAGTCTATATCTTAAGATCCATAAGATAGTTCTGCAAGCATGTTTCACTTACCGGGATTGCACGGTAGCCTCGTACTGCTGATCGGGATCCAGGCCGCGCACCATGTAGCTCATGCCCTGCGAGTAGTGGTGCGATAGGGGGAAGGCGGGGAGCACCACATCGCGCCAATCGTTGTGGCCCCAGCGCATCAGATTGCCATAGCCGCCATAGTTGGCCAAGTTGCTGCCGATGCGATGATTGTGGCTGTTGGTGCCATAAGACGAGGACGAGGACGAGGAGGATGAGGAGGAGGACGAAGACGATGACGACGAGGATTGCGAGTCAATGGCATTGTCAACGACCTCATGTCCTTGTGGCAGCTTGCGGAAGGACAACTTGTACTCCTCGATGGGTGTATGCGAGTCGACCGCCCACGAGATGTTGTATCTACACGCCGCAGCGACAGCAAGAAAAAGTAGAGAGAGACAGAGAGAGAGAGAGAGAGAGAGAGAGAGAGAGATAGAGGGAGAGAGAATTAGTTGACTGCGTGCAACAGTTGGCGTCAGTTTTATTTTTAAGGCGAACTCAATCAATATGTAATTGTTAAATTTGATATAAAGCCATGCTGCTGCAGTCAGCACGCAACAGCAGCGGCAACGCAACAGCAGCAGTTATGGCTGCAATTGTTGTTGCTGCGTCAACAGCAATATAATCAATGCTGACAATGGCTGGGGCTAAGATGCCGTACATAAGGTTGTTGCTGTTGCTGGTGTTGTTGTTGCTGTTGTTGTTTTCGTCCCTGTTGCTTGTGCTGATGTTGTTGCTTCGCTCTCTGCCTTTGTTATTGGCCCTTTGTTTGTCCCTCGTTCAGCGTACAATGCGTTTCGTTCATTCAACCGAAAGGCCAACAGCAGGCCACGCCCACTGCCCAAACTGAGTCCACATTGCCAACTGCACTTTGGCCATTGGCCTCAGCTTTAAGCCAGCGTCCATTTGCCGCAGTTTAAAGCAACACCAACACCAGCAGCAATAGCAACAGCAACAGCAAAACGAACAACAACAACAACAACAACAATTGCCAGCAGATTTGGCTGTATTTATGGCGGTAATCGAGAAGCGAAACTATTCAAGCAGCGTTCAAGTAAACAACTAATTACAAGCAAGCGCTTCGTCCTTCTTGTCCTTGTGCCTCTTCCTCTCCATCTCCCTCTTCCCGTTCGCATTCGCATTCGCATTACAAAGGCGCTAGTTCATTGCTTTGCGATAAACTCGGCACACAATTTGAATGCTAATCAGCTGAGCGCGCGAAGGGGCGGGGTCAAAGGCTATAAACAAGCCAACTTATACAAATGCCAAAGAGCCTGCTACAAGGATCTGTGCTATTTCTGCTTGTAACTGTGCTTGTGTTTGGCATTTATTTCGGTTTCAATGTCCGTAATTTCATTTCATTTTTTTTTTATATGTTGTTGTTGTTGTTTGTATTTTTGCATGCTTATTGAGCCATATGAACTAATAACCTGAAGTCCTGGGCACAATAAAAACATAAAACGCCAATCAGAGCAACTTTTCGCATATAGCATCAAAGTAAGGCTGGCAATAAAAATGATTATGAACAATTGAAGAGGCAACGACTGGCGCCAGCCTGTGGCCCCCCTCTCGAGCTCCCCTTCGTATATTTTGGCTCCACGGGCCACCAATTTGGCAGCCTTAATTGCCGGCAGCAGTTTCCGGCGCAGCCAGCAAATGAAATCAGCGTTGCGTTGACAAACCCGAATCCCGCTCAGAATCAAGCCAGAAAAGCCATTTCTGCTTTCACAGAGACCCATTGCCAATGCCAATGTTCGTGTTTGTCTAGTGAAACTTTGTCATGCGGGGCGTATGCGCAACGCAATGCGGTCACAGTAGTCGCTCCTGAGGTAGGAAAGCTAATATTGTCATGTCTAATAAAATTTTAATTATGCTTTTTAATTTTTTAATTAAAAACTAACAAAGTGCCATAAATTATCAAATTCAATTGTTTGCATATCTAAAATATTTTTATTTTAAAAATCTAAATTATTATTATTAAGTTTTAAAAATTCTCGTGATTCGGACTTGGAAATTTGGAAAAATAGTTTTTCTGATTTATAAAATCTTGAATTTGCCAGCAGTAAACATTTTGCTGGCAGTCACTGTAGTTGCGTAAATTGGCTTTGGAATGTCAAATTATATCAGAGTTTTTTGATGTGCTCGACCTTTTCTTCCTCTGCATTTTCAATTCCCCACATTTCGAATGGCATATATATTTTCTCTTTTTTCTCTAGTTTATTGAACTTAATTCAAGTTGAATTATTGAAAGGTGCCAATGCCACTCGCTGGCAGCTTGCTGGGTCTATAGCTATCTGAATGCTTGTCTATGTCTATGTCGATGTCTGTCTGTCCCTCTCCGTCTCTGTGTGAGTGTGTGTGTGTGTGTGTGTGACAGTGAGATGTGAGCTTGTTTGTCGCTTGGTTGCTTGTCCTCTTACCCACGTGTGTCGGTCTGTCTGACTGGTTGTGTGTGTATGTGTGTGTGTGTGTGCGTCTGATGACAGCTAATCCAATTAAAAGTTTTATTTGTTACGTATACGACCAGTCGGCCGAATATCCCCACAGTCCGTGTGTCATTCAGCGAAATGATTCCAATAAAGCCGCTGTCTCTATATGCTGCACTGTCCGAAAAACTGACATTTCTTATTTTAACGCTTTTTTATTTTTGTGGAGTGTGCGTCAACAAAATGTAATGTTACGTATACGGCGTGTAAATCTGAGCTGTGCTAATTAGCCGATCTCAATTGAACTAAAGTTAATTCTGCTCAACTGAAGTCAAGCACTTTTCCAACAGTGTGTGTGTGTGTGTGTGTGTGTGTGCATGTGTGTGTGTGGCACGTAGCCACGTGGACGCACACGTGTCTGCCTGTCCCCGTCTGTCTGTGTGTCTGACATAGTGGATCCTTACCTGTCCTTGTACTGACTGATTGCCGGTGAATTAAAAACGGCAACATTCGGTTTTCCGCTCAGCTGCAAAGTCTTGCGTGACTTGCCAAGCTGATTCTCGGCCACGCAGGAGTAGTTGCCAAAGTCCTGCGGATGCACTTTGCGTATAATCAGCGTGTGACGTGAGCCGCGATTCTCCATGATGTGCCGCTCGGTGGTGTCCAATTGCATGGTGTCTTTGAACCAAATTACCTGTAAATAATTGAAAACTTGGTCAATCGTAGCGAACACGAGCACGAAATCATTCAAACAGCGTTAACTCTCAACATTGAAATGGTAGCTCAATGAGTCTCAAAGTATCTGAGTAACTGTAAATTGCCGCTATGTGTGTGTGTGTGGCGAGTGTGCTTGTGTGGTATGAGCTGTAAGAGGGGAGATGTGAAGAAGCTCAAGTGATTTACTGTCAATGCTTTCACGTCTATCGAGTTTAAGTGCATTGCAGAGGCTTCGCTTCCATTCATTCAGTGGAGCATTGCAATTTATGCTCTCAAATACAAAATAGCCAAGTAATTAAATCTATAACAGTTATTTCTAAGTGGAACCCTGAATAGTAGTTTGATAGTCATTAAGTGATAGTTAATGCATTTATCAAACTTTATCGATGCTAATATTGAATTTATATCTTTCAAATTATTTTACATTTTTGAATACTTTAAATGCATGTAGATGATTTATAGCGTAAACTTTAAAACAACACTCTACCATTGTTGAATGGGATGGTCTATTAGTTAATATTAGATTAAATTATCTGCTGTCAAAGTCAATTTAATATTGTTGATTGAAATATGAGATTGGGACCGAAATTTAATGCTGATGGTGATGATCAGCACATTTGAATTTATTATATGGCAAGCTAAGCTTCGCTTTGGTGGCTTTTTAGTTTTGTGAATATCTTGACAACCGAAGACTAATGTATATGTATTTATTTCAAGAGCCTGTTTCGTATGTCAAGTGCGCTCATATCCTGAACAAACAGAGAGTCGCAGCCGAGGACTAACTAGTATTGTGTCGACAGATAGCGAAGCAGGGTAGCAACAGGGGCAGGTGGATCCTTGTGCGTGTTTTGGCAACGAATCGTGCTTTAGGCCCTGAAAATTTGCCGACTCTGCTGGTTGCTGTTTGTTCACATGTGTGCGTTCTACCGGGCGCTTTGACAGGACTCCGACAGACAGCCGCCGGGTAGATGCCGCGCCGGGCCACAACGCACGAATTAACACAGAGACCGGGTGGCAGCAGGTGCTCCACGCATGACTCACATGCCAAAAAGAAGCCGGCGAAAAAGCCCAAAACAAAAACCTTCAACAAGAAAGTACATTGCATAAAGAGAATAAACATATGTATATATATATATTTGTGTACATATAGAAAACAAATAAAAGAAAACCAAATATAACAACAAAAAAATGTCTAGGAACATGAACACGAATGCTTTACAGTGGGCTTGATAAGGAATTTTAAGATAACTTTACTTATAAAGGAGCATAGATAGTTAAGGTTATTTATTATTGTTAACCATCAAATTATTATTATTATTTATAAAGATTAAACATCAATAAAAGTGAATACCAAACTAAAAAGTGTAACTGTACTTCTTTGTACTATAAATAGAAATAGCTATTGTCGTCTATATTTAAGAGATTTTTTCGTAATATGCCCGGGAATAAAATATATTTGCTGTCCAACCATGTGGCAAACACATTTGCTGCTTGTCTCTGACCATTCGGGGTTTAGCGCTGTTTTGGCGCATATTCCATTAAAATGGCTGTCAACGCTGCACATGTGTTGTCATATATATCAAGCCCACACCAACACCCACACACTTAGGCATTGGTGTACGTGTGTAGTTACAGTTATGCCGTCATGCCATAAATGTTTGTTATTATTTGTGGAAAATGTTGATGTTTGCGTTTTCCATGCCTTTTGTTGGCCTCGTTGTACCCGTAGCTGTTGCCTGTTGTTGATTTTTCGCTTTTCCCTTTATTTAAGCCACGCTCATCAGCCATGGCCAACATCATCACCAGCCGCACCGCCAGCCCTGTCGCTCAGCAGTGCGTAACGAGGCGTAAGTGTTGACATGGCACTAAAATGCCCAAAAATTATTGTGTTTCATATTTTTCTCTCTCTGCAGGTCTGGGTGTGTGCGTGTGTGTGTGTGGCTAAGCGCATTAATTACTTTGCTTTATTAAATTGTGCTCATTGATTGTAATATGTGTAGCAAGAACAACGTCTTGGACAGCCAATTGATTGGGCACTTCATCAATATCAATATCAACGCAAAATGTTGCGTCAATCAATCTTTAGCACTTGCTCTTCATTTGCAAATTGTTTCTGTTGCTGCCCCAAACGTGTGGCAACAACGGCTCACCAACAAACTCGTGGCAAAGCAGAACAGAAAACAGCAGAAAAGAAAAAAATAAGCATTGATGAGCAGCAAGGCGAGAAATGCCAATCAACACTAATCAGTCCCCCAAAAGTGGAGCTTCACTTTAGCAGCGCCTTTGCCTTTGACTTGGCCCTCAATGCTGCAATCCCCACTTGAGTGCCAAAGCGGAAATTGTAAACGGAAAAGTGTTGTTAGGTGTATGCGCGTGTGTATATATATGTGTGTGTGTGTGTGTGTGTGCGTGACAGGGTGCGAAGCAGCTGCGTGTCGAGTGCTGCTTCAGTTTCAGTCTCAGCCTGTCCGTCAGGCATAAAGCAAATAATTACGCATACGCAACGTCCTCCGCCAGCACGCATATACAAGTGTGTGCTCTTTCTCTCTCTCTCTTTCTGTCTTTCTCTATGTATATTTTCCTCTTTCTCTCTCTGGTGTCGCTTCTAATAGCTAGCGATTGACTTAAGTTGCCACCTGTTCGTTGATTGCTTCCCACTTCCACTTCCCACTCGCTTTTCCATTCAGTTAGAAAACTCTCATAGAAATTGGTTAATAAATAATTTGTCGTAATTAATTATACGTCAGCAATTTACAATTGTACTCAAATCATTTGAAATGTCTGTCAATTTCCGCATTGTACAAACAATAATCCCCATCGGCTGGCCAAACTGTCAAGAATCTAATTAAAAATCAAATGAGCGCAGCGAGTGAAGCATTCACTTCATTTAACTTCAAGAGCGACTCTTCAGATTAATGCGGAGCGTCAACATCATTACCAATCCGTGGATAATAAAACATAAATAATATTGTATTAATGGACATATTTTCACGGAATAGTAAATAAAAAAAAATGTGAATCATTAAATGTACAGATGACGCACAATAATATTTATTATTTATGTCATTAGCTCTGGGGAAAATAATTTAAAGTACAATTTAATCACGGAAATAATGTAAAGCACTTATGCTTCAGTTAAGTAAAATAGTGCTTCAGTAACTGATTGAGCGAGTGATTGATGATTGAATTTATTTTTTCCTTTGTTTTTAAAAAAACATGAAAAGTTCTTCATAGCAGGATAAATTTTAACAGCGACTTTCCACTCATGTGAAGCTCAAAATACTGGTCAACATGAGTGGAATTTGCTGTGTTTGACTAAATCAAATCAGAAATTGATTTGATTTCGAATTGAGTGCAATCGACTGCATAGTTGAGTCTAATAAAATCAGGATAATTAATGTCTACATCAGTTTTGCAGAAACGACCAATTTTTGATGACAATATGTGAGCATTTGCCTGGGGCATCTATTTCTAAATAGACAAACTTGCAGTCAATTACAGCGTCAGTTGATTCTAAAACATCCACAAACACGCACACACACACACAACATAAAAACTCATTAGGCCTCTCGGTCCATAAAAGTATGTGTGTATGTGTGAGTAAATGTGAAGAAAATTACCAATTTGGAAATTAATTTGCAAAATAATTAAAAGCAATGATAATAACTATGGCCGGGACCCAGCGTTGACAGCGTATTAAGTTGCATGGCCTTTGGCCCCGGAGTGGGGTTTGTCCTATTACGTACTGTACAGGCAACACCCATTAATGCTGTTAGCTGTTGATAGCTCTGTCAAATGCGGCTGCATGCTTAATGCGCCTGGCAACGACATCAATGACATCGATGACAACAACAAAGCCTGAGCCTCTCTCACTCTCTCACTCTCTCGCTCTCTCAGTCTCTCTCGATATGACATTGATAATGATGTTGTCTCATTGCTGTCGCTCATGTTAATGACGATTGCTCTAATGACAATGTTGGTGCCCGGCATCGCCCGTTGAGACTGGAGTTGCAGCTGCCAGTCATTGTTGCCACGCGACATAGAGGGGGAGTGGGTACGTTGATGCTGCATGCTGCATGCTGCATGCCTGTTTATGGTATTCATTATGCAACAAATCAACAATATATATCAATGGATTATGAATATGCCAAAGCGTGTGCCGCAATTCCTAATTAATATGCAAATATGCGCACATGTAAGTGGCACACATACACACACACCACACACACACACACAATACAGGTGTATGTAGGTTCTTTTCATGTGGGCTTAATAATTAAAAGCTATCGGCGGCATTAGAATCTGCGGATTTTCTACGACTTTGCCGCATTTGGTTTATTGTTGCGGGCAGCTTTGTCAAGGCTTGATTAAAAATGCGCCACACCGCAACACATGTAATGCAACAGACACTGCCATCAATCAAAATCAATCATTGCATATTCTCCAATTCAACATTCAGCAATTATCAATTTGCAAGGACTGTGTATTAATTTATGCACTCTTTATAATTAAAATGAGATCTAATCAGCATTTGAGTCCTGATTAACTACAAATGTTATTACACAAGTATTTCCGATTCAAATGCAAGACATTACTTTAATTAATTAAAACAAAGTTCCCACAATTTCTTAAGTGGTTTCAATGACTGAAATATAAATGTACTTTGTGGTTCACAATTTGCATGCAATTAAATAATGTTAAGATGCGAGAATCAATCAACTAAAATTGTAAAATAACTGTTATATACCCTGTAGATATTAGTTATAGGCATTGTATTTATCTTTCATTTGTTTGAAGTATAAATAAACAAAGCAAACATTGTTGTATATTAACACATACATATTCCCTGGCAGCACATGCACACATAGAAATTAACTTTACTTTCCTTTTCCCATGAGTGTATAAAATTCGGATTATTCATGATATAATTCAAGCACACTTATACATAAATCATCTTTTGCATTTCCTTTGACGATTGTTATTACATTTCTAGGATAATTAAAGAGCTCGGTAATAAGTAGAAAATGCCTTTGAGATATGAAGCTGATAAGCAGATGAGATACTTTTGTAACATAATTGTCTCTAAATATGATTAAAACAGACAAACAGAAGAAGGTTTATTAAGACAACTATTAAGACTGTCGAATTCAGTCAGCCATTGCTAATTCTCGCTTAAGGGTTGGTTATATTTTTGAAAGGATTTAGTTAAAAGGTTTACTTAATTTGCTTATCGAAAATTTAGCATTATTTGAACTCTAATCAAACTTAGTTAAAAAAGAGTAGTACTACAAGATCTATTGAAAATATGGCTTCTTGCATAAAAGTATTTCAATACTGATGAAAAAAAACAGCCGTTGACTTTATAAATAACATAAAACAATAAAAAATATTTTGATTAGTTCATATTCATTCATTTTGACTTTAACTTTACAAAACACAACTCTTTGGTGCCCCTTATACATCTTTAGTGTAGCTGAGAGGCAGTGTTGTAACTGGAATAAACCACAGAGTGTAGAACATTGCCCAACACTGGCTGCGGTTTTTACAAATTTGAAATGCAGACACTCGCTGTGAGCTGTTGCATGTTGCAAGGCTCGTTAGCGTGTTGCATGAACAGGCGATGGCAGAAGAAAGAGCGAAGCGTTAAATTCTATGCATTCAACTCGAACTATAAAGCAGCGAAACGAGGGGTCAGAGAAAGAGGCGTGGCAGCAACTAAAAATTGCATGCGGAAATGCCATTCGCAAAGACGACAAAACTACAAATGCCATGCCCATCTGCAAATAGAGCTGCGGGGCAGGAGTGAAGCATGCAACTTGTCGTATAATCAAATGTGTCCAGCAGCACAAACAAAGGGCTACAATTGCAGCGAAATAGAGAAAGAGAGGAAAAGAGAGAGGGAGAGCGGGAGGAAGAAATAGTAAATAAGTAGTTGGCGCTTTTCCTGTGAAAGCGCGGAGTCAACTCTTTTGCGGCCACAAAAAAAATTGTGAAAAATTAAATAGCATAAAAACGTAATGCAACGCCCCCAAAATTCCTAGAACAACGAGAAGTTGCATCGAGCAATGGGCTGAAGAGGAGGAATCAGTCTTTCACTCACAGTCCGAGCAAAGTGAAGCGAACCGAGGCTGTATAATTTTAAGCATTGACATTTGTGGTCTCCAGTCATTATATAGCGTTTTCCTTTTCTTTCTTTCTCTCTCTCTCTCTCTCTCTCTCTCTGTGTAACACACAGTCCCTCTCCTACTCTCTTGTTTCAGCTTTTTGATAGCATTTTTTACATGCTCAACTCGGTTCTCCTTTAGTCGGTTTTTTTTGTAAGCATTTCTTCCTTCACACTTCCGCTTTGGCAACTTCCGCAATTTTACTTTGAATTATAGCCAAGCGCATTAATTTAAATGTCGGCAATGGCGACCAGTACGAAAAATAAATACTTCTCTATAAAAAAAAAAAATTGGGCAGTAGCAAAAAACTGTATGTGTATGTGACTCTGGTGTGTGTAAATGTATCAAAAGAGCATATTTCTGCTGCTTTATAATACTCTTTTTTGGGGGTATTATAATTCCTTTTGACAAAATGTACCACAGATTTAAAATAGCAGTCGAGCACAGTACAAATTGTATTTTTTAAATGAATGTTAGTTTTAAATTATCGTTGTTGCTTTTACTTTGAGTTTTTCTTATGTTTTATTGAAGAATGAAACAAGTCGCAAATGTTTGAATGACATTCATTGTTTCAAAATAATTAGTAATTATTTGTTTCTTTGCTTAAAAGTTTGGCTTAGAATGACGAAAGTAAATTGTTTCTAATTTTAATATTTATTAAACTCCTCTCAAAATCTGTTCAACAATTATATATCCCAACTAAAGGGTATTTTAACTTCTACAATTCAAAGAACCATTTAATTATCTTATTTGTTTCAGTTCTTTTGTATGGCTTTTGTGAATGAAGGGGTTTTGCTTTTCATGTTTGATTAAAATTATTCTTTGTCCGGCACTTCAATTTGCCTTTTGCAGACTTTTAATTAATGTGATAGGCAGCTGTTCTTCTCGACGCAGAGTTCTGTAAAATTCTTCAGAGAATTGCCATCTGCAATTTAGCAAGTTGCTCGACGAATTCTCAAAATTTGGATACAATTGCCATGTTTCCAGATTAAAGATTAAAAATAAGCCCCAGAAAGTATGCTACACAAAAATATTTTTCAGTTTGTGGCATTGCTTCGATTGTTCAGCCGGCAACAGTGTTGCAAATTAGTATGTGTACCCGTGTGTGTGTGTGTGTGGGTGTGACTATATATATATATATTAATGGGTTTTGTGGTAAATTGTGCTGTTTTATGTCCAAGTGAGAGCCGGCGCGTAAATGAAAATTTATGCGGCAAATTTAATTAAAACATACCTCAGGCTGTGTTTCGCCATGCACGATGCAGACCAACATAGCTTCGTGCCCCTCCCCCGAAAAGACAACGGGACGCTCCACGGAGATTTCTGGTGGATCTGTAAGTACACATACAAATATAAAATATATATTTATTTTGCTTAACTTAGTAAGCAACATGGTGAACAGACGAAACACAAAACAGAACGAAAGCCGAAATCAATGGTTAAGAGGCGTTGCAAAGGGCGTAGCTCTATATAATAAGCTGCTAGAAAATTGTAGGAATAACTTTTGCCACTGACTTTCATCGAAATTGCATATAAATTTTTAAGTAAATGTCAGTCCGAGTCGGCACTTCCATAATTGCAAGTCGAAGTAGTCCAGTGGGCTGGCAGGAGCTTCACCGTACGGTCGTACGGTCGTACGGTCGCACGTCTAAGACCAATAACCATTGAAATCAGTTCTCAAATAAATTGAAGTGTCTAGCAATTGGAGCTCAAATTAATTTGTTTCGCTGCGGCCCATTGCATTGGCAGGACACACGGGCAGGATGCGGCTGTTACTTACATAAGACGTGCAACACGACCTGGCTGGATGCGGGTTGGCCGACCCCATTGTTGGCGGTGCATATGTAGACGCCTCCCTTATGACGATCCACATTCTCGATGGACAGTACGTGCGAGTGAAGCTTCTCCTCGCCTGCAAAATACAGAGTCAATAAAATGCGGTCATCGACGAAATGACAGAGGCAATTACAAGGACAAAGAAACAACCAGCCAGGGCAGACACATTCTGCTTGCCGTCCGGACATTTTCTTGACTTTCAATTTTTATGGAAATGGTTCAAGTTTTTTATATTCATTTACTTTTGCACTTTTTGTTTTTTTTTTTTTTTTTTGTTTTACTTGATGCTATTAATTTGCGCCGTTATCCTGGCTGGTTGGGATACTTTTGGCCTACTTATGCAAAATCTTACCATTGGGCAAAATATTATTTTTGCGGCTCCAAGTCACATTTGGCGTTGGATTACCAGAGGCCGAGCACTCAATGCGCACTGATGAACCTTTTTTGACTTGCAAATGTCCGCCGGTGCTAATGTGATGAATCCTCGGTGGCACTGCAAAAGGACACACAGGCCAAAATAAACAGAAACAGAAAGTAGAAAGTAGAAGAGAAAAAACACATTAGAAATGGGCAGTAGAAGTATCTGCTTTTGGCTGAAAAACAATGACTGCCCGGCGTCCAGCCGGACTGCAAATGTATGCAAAGCCCAGCTGCCCTGGCCAAGGATCAAGGACCAAACGGACGCCAAGCAATTTGAATAAATATGCGCACAAATGCAAATTGAATGAGTGCAAAATGGCGGTTACGCATGTGGAACGAGAGCCACATTCCCACAATGTGAATGTGAATGTGAATGTGTATGAGAAGGAGAGCGAGAATAAGGACGAGAAAGAGAATGGGAACGAGAACGTGAATAAGAATCAGAATGAGACATAGATACAGCCAGTTGCCAATTGTTGGTACGGCCATCAGCTTTGGGCCATTTTATTTAATTTAAGCCTCGCATTTATTTATATTTGTGGCCAAATTATTTTACAGCTGTTCGGCAAAATTACGACGATTTCTTCTTCGGCCTGTCGAATTCAAGGACATTCGACAAGTGGCACGCCCCTTGGGCAATTGGCATTTGAATTAATTGCACGCCATTGACAGCTGGGGTAAAAATTTAACTTGGTGTATGCATTGATTTTATTTGAATTTTAACTTGGAAAATTTTGTATTGATGCCCTCTGATAATGTGAATGAGAATTGGGGTGTGATATACACATATTTTAAAATACAATATATGCAGTTGAAACTTGTTATGATAACAAAATATATGAATCATTTTTAATACTTGTTTTATCTATATAATTTACTAAAATATCTTTACATTATTGAGCGGGTAATAAACATGTTATAAAGGAGAGAGGGTAACTCTCAATTTATTAGCTAAGCGATTCCATAGTTCCATTTACTATTCAGTTGCAAAGTGAAAAGTAAACAACAACTATACAATTGCAGGGTACTGAGCAGTCTATCACCCAAAGTGAGTTGCATTTCCAAAAGCATTTTCCACAAAAATTGCATTACACATGTCTGAATTAAAAGACAGAATTTGTTACCAAATGCATTTGATTGATGCAATTTGTGGCTGAAATAGTATCGAATTTTCAATAAAGAAGACAACTATGGGATTTATTTTGGCAAAAACAAATAGGAAGAAACAGAGACAAAGACAAAGCAAACCCAATGCGAAAGATATTTGCATTTGAAAGAAAATTACAATTGATCACAAAGATGAATATATATATATATGAATATGGAAGCATGTATACTGATATGCATGTACGTATATATGTTTAAATATATACATGAATCTGCATGCGGCTGTAATAAATCATGGCACTGTGGAGCACAGCCAAAACTAAACCACAAAAATATAAAAGAAAGAGTAGAAGGAACTGCAAAAATAAATAAAAAGGACATGCCCAGGGACTGAGCACACAATGAAGTCGTTGTCTGTTTGCTCAGCAAAGGACGCGCTGTCTAGTTGTGGCTCTCCATCTTTATCTCTATCTGTAGCTGTATCTCTATCTGCATCTGTATCTATATCTATTTCTATGTATCTGTGTGTGCGTGTGGTTGGTTGCCTGCTGCCTTATATATACATTCAATAATTTCACGCTTTGGTGAGACTTTATGCCCGACAGCCGTCAGCGCATATTGAATTCAATAAATATGAGAACTCGTTTGAGTACCCGGATTCCATGGTCATAACTGTAAGGCAGTTGACGACTTATAGAGCAGTTCATTTTCACTGTGTGTGTATGTGTGTGTGTGTGTGTGAGAGAGTGTGTGGGCATGTAATACGTGGATTGCGGCATGTAATGTCATGCAGATGACGACTAATGCGATGCCAATCGTTGCCTCACACTACGGATTAAGGGCGTGTGGCTTTGAATGGGACTGTAACGGGAACTAGGGCGGGGAATAGGAATGGAAAAGGGAATGGATGTGGGGCCAGCAGTCAACAATTTTAATAAGCGAGCTCTTTCATGGCAAACGACGCCGCAGTAGCCACAATATCCGCAGCAGCAACAGCGGCAGCAGCTTTTGAGTCAACTTGCGGCCATTTACAAGCTCACCGATCCCTACATATATGTTCATCATATATTACACACACACACACAGACTCACCCATTTATACGCACTCGTACACGTTGCGAAAATGGGAAATTGTAAGCTTGACTAGAGTTGAGTGAGGTATTAACACATTTTACTTTAAAATATGGGAATCTTCAAATTTCAAGCAAAGAGTAATTCTAGAAAAATGCCAACAAATCTTTTAAGAGAATTAGAGATTGAAATTAAAAAGCATTTACCATGTGCAAAACATGATTATATCAATTCAATTTTTATTATTTTTTTAAACTGGACTTTAAAGAAATCTTCAGTAATAAAATCAGTTTAATTTTGAACTATTTATTTAAAATAAATTCAATGAATAGCACTTTGGTTAGAGCATTTGTATATGATTTCAGCTTCCACTCAAATGAAAGAAAGACTATTTTCTGACTGTATTTTGTATTGATTTTATGTCTTATTTCGCTAGCTGCAACGTTAGCTTTTGGTTTTGCGGCTTGGAAAACTTGCAGAGTTCGATTGGGAGGCCTGCAACAAGCCCCGGCACACACGGCGCTATATATAGGGGCCGGGGCAAGGGGGCGGGGCTAAGCGAATATATCTGCCAAGTAATTTAAATCTATAGTTAGCTGGAAAACTTGAGTGCTAAAACTTAAACGGTATCCGAAGTGCTTATGAAGTGTATTTTGTCCGGTCGTTTAATTGTTGGTTCGCCTTGGCCAGGCGTATCCTTTAGTGCATATCCTTGCAATTTACTTGCCATTATGTTTGTAATTTGTCTCAAGTATCTAAGGAAAGTTGGCCAACTGTCTGCTTCGCCCCACCCTTTTGTTTATTGCATATTGTGGGGCAAGCATGCATACTCCACAGCTCTCCCTCTCTCTCTCTCTCTCTCTCTCTCTTTCCTACTGCTTCTCTCTCTGTGTTTCCCTTTGTCTCTGACTCTATTGTTATTACATTTCACAATTATTATTGTTGCTGTTGTTGTTTATGCTGTGCATAATTGACTGCTGCACGCCTCTTCCTCTGCCTCATGTGTTTGTGTTTGTGTTTGTGTTTGTGAATTTCCGCTCAATTGTTTTTGTCTTATTAGCCAGAAAATGTACAATCGTGTGGTGTTATTTTACATCTATAGCTGGCGTTGTAATAATTATAATTTCCACTCCATTGGGTTTCTAATTATGGGCATTTCCAAAGGGTAATCAGCTCAGTTCTGGATTCGCCTTTCAATTATTGTCATTAACTGAAATTTGTTGACCTGTTGGCGGCTTTTCAACCACTTGCAACCTTCCAGCTGTAAAATGAGGAAACACTTGATGCAGTGATATGGATACATCAATACATTTCATCAACAACAATAAAATGGAGTACATGACGAACTCAATGAATGACCACAATAGCTGCCCACAT
This sequence comes from Drosophila pseudotalamancana, assembly GCA_037075185.1. NCBI lineage: Eukaryota > Metazoa > Arthropoda > Insecta > Diptera > Drosophilidae > Drosophila > Drosophila pseudotalamancana. The sequence goes on from JBAMCK010001164.1 coordinate 146,221, forward strand.
GCCAACCACATTACTTAATGTTCTGCGGCCCTGTTAGTGGTCAGATTCGTTCAAAAGCAGGTGAAAGAGATGTGGGGGTGGGGGAGACAGTGCATCTGGGAGTTAATGGAGATTTGGCTGACAGATGTCAAATTGGTTTTTATTGCACGCAATCCGTAATTGGAATAATGTCATCAGCAAACCCACATTAAGTCCATAAAGTCGACAGCTTAAGTCCACAATGCAACAGATTTTGTAACGGAACGAAACAATTCCTGGCTAAGAATGACTTCAATTACACAATAATGTGGGTTGTGTTTACATTACTAGAGGTGTAAATAAACCTAAAGTTAAGTCTCTGCATATTCATAATATTATTAATAACTTATTGCAATTGTATAACTAGTTGTCTTAATAATAACTAATTGTTCTCCCATAAGATATCTATTTAAATAGATCTTATTTGAGTATATAAATAATAAATTTAGTCAGATTATAATCCCAAAAAGTGCATTTCATCATTCGCGTAATACATGTTATTATTATATTTTTTGGCATGCCACTTCTCAGCCTGAAAAATTGTGTGTGGCATGCCACACACGTTTGCAACAAAGCATGTGGAACAGTCCAAATAAATACGTGTTAGTCCAGATATTCAGGATATATGTTTTTGAAGTTGTTTGGCTGCGCTAAAAGATTTGTCAACTGGCAAAGTTTGGACTCGTTCGAGGCTCGAGGCTCGAGGCAGCGCTGTTTATTGAGGTCCGCTTCACTTGACCAGCTCGGAGCCAACCACGGGCTAATGTCTTTGTAAGTGCGCGGACGCTTTGACGTCGCTGCCGCTGCCGCTGCCGCTACCGGCGTCGCTGCCAGGGAGTCAGGACAAGTGCAAAAGTTTGGCAGGCGCACATTATTTTTTCATCTTTAGTGCGGAGGCCAAGCCGAAAGTAATTTACGCTCGTAAAAGCTGGCGAGCCAAAATGCCAGAGCGAGGAAAACTTTATGAAATTTATATTCGCGCACATATTGTGGGTGGAGGTGGGTGAAGGTGTGGGTGTGGGTGTGGGGGTGGCTGCTGGTTTTTGGGGGTGTCTGCTGCTGAGCCTATAAAAACTTCGCCAGGGCATTATTTTGCTTGTTTCTCCTTTGACAACAATGCGGCAATTGGTAGCGAAAACAGAATCCACGACGGAGTCGGAGTCAGAGTTGTTAGGGGCTTCCCCTTGAAAGAGGAAAAAAATGAGTCAGGGGTGGGGCATGGCACAATTTACGTGCGCTGCCAAAGTTCAATAAACGAAATATTTCTGGCCATGATCATTATTTGGCAAACGGAGCGCATAATAAACACATAAAATAAACAAAACTTTTCAATAATCGACTTTTTTGTCGACTCCCCTCCCACAACCAGCTGCTCCTCCCCCCCTCGTAGTCATTGTTTAATGTTTGTTTGTGGCGATGCCAGCCAGCAGGATCAGCGACAGCGAGGACCAAGTTTCAATGACAAATGAAAAAAGTTGTCTGCGGCGATTTTTTCGCCAGCCTCAAATAAATACTCTTTTTTTATAGGCCAGCAAAGTGGAGTGTAATGCTTTTTAAGGCAACTACGTGCGCTGCTTAAGGACATCTTTAAGGACAACTGCAGCCAACTACTGACTTCGACTCCGACTCCCTAGTGTTCCACGCTTCGAGTTGAATCGGGACTGTTCACTTTGGAGGTTTTGGGAATTGTATCGCAATTTGCATGCGCCACACACACCCACACACACACACTCAGACAAAGTCGGCAAAAGTGTTAACGTTGCCTGGCGTAGAGTTGTGTGTGTGTGTGTGGGGGCGTGGCCCAGAGTATGCAAATAAAAAGGCAACATTGTAATTGTATGGGGGAAATATATGCAAATTATTCATCATTGCTGATTAGAAGACGCAGCACCAAAAAGCAGGCGCAGGATACAAGAAACAAGCAGCAAGGATAAGTGAACGACCAGGAAGTAGACAATGGCAGCGACCAGAGCCGAGTCATGGCTGTGTAGGAAGAATGGCCAAAAGAAACGAACCCTTGTTAGGCAGAGTGCGTAGTTGGGACAGGCAGGAAGTAGTTAAGAGCCTGGGGGAAAAGGAGGAAATAATGCTGTGGGGGCAGTTGGTGGGGTCATTGGTGAAATTTGCATCCGCTGCCAGAAAAAGGGAATCTGTTGAAAATGACTGCTGCTGCAACGGGTGGGGGCAAATGGCAGATTAGTTTTGATTTTTCCGCTAGCCCTCGAAGAATTTCTATTGAGTCTGCGGCCATAAAGCCACCAAATTGCAGCTCAGCTACTTAGCATATTTGAGTGGGCCATGCCAGGATCTAAAGATATGTTAATTTAAGTCACACACACACCCACATACACACACACACACACTAAGGAGAGGTGTCCAAATGATGTGCACAATGGACCCAAGTGATTTGTGAGCCGCATAAATTTGAACATAAAAATAGAACTATCCCAAATTCAAACTCTCTCTGGCTTACAGCTGCTTTGCATAACAATAAAGAAGGAGGGGAGGCCTTAAAATATGAGCCAAAAATTGTGGTTGATTGGCTTTTTGCAGGACTTACCCAGTATTTCGACGGTGTGCGTGATTTCCCGTGGTTCCATCGTCGCTATTTGGCAGATATAATCGCCCGCATCCTGAGGCACAGCATCGCGTATTTGTAAATTGAAGCCGCTGACCAAACGGACACGCGGATCGGGCGTCACTTTCACGGATCCGGCTGTCAAAATGGCAATGCCACGCTTCCAGGCAACGACATAGGGCTCTGCAATGCAAACGAATTGACCAAAAATATCAGTTTTGACTGTAAATTGTGGCCGCATTTTGTAAAGTTAATTGGCAAATGCGGCTGGGTAATCACCTAAATTAAGTTGAAAAGATTGAATCACGCACTCACACAGAAGCACACTTGCTGCATAAATTGAAAAGTCGGAATTGAAATGACTCAATTACAAGGCATTTCAAAAGATCTAAAAGGCTAGAAATTCAATTTGGCATGGACTCGCGCACAGCACATCAGACACAACAAACACACACACACACACACACACACAGAGGGAGACACAGGGAGTTTGTGCGGGGATGGGGGTGGTGGATATGGAGGGTGTGTGACGACACATACACTCGGTAACACCCACTTGATATCCGCTAATGTGCGGCATTTGCAATCATATGCCAGGCACTCGATATGCCAAACGGAAAGGGGAAAGGGAAAAGGCATGAAAGCGGCTTTCAACAGTCAGCCAGTCAGCCAGTCAGCCAGCGAGGCAGTCAGGCAAGCAGGCAAGCAGGAAGAGTCAGAACGGAAGGACAGAAAGACTGACAGAAACCCGGGCGCATTCATCGAACTCATTAATTGTGATTCCTTTTTATACCCTGTACCCACTGAATATAATAGAAATAGGTTTTATGATGCCGTTGTGCAAATGTTTATGAAAGCGAGTAGTTCGAATCTATAAAAAAAATTATTTTTTTTTTCCTGTTACTACATTGTTTCTACCGTCGGACTATAACGACTATGAAAATATAAGAGTGTAACAAATGTAACATTTTGTTATCAATTGCAAATTTCACCATGGTAAATAGTTTCCCTAAGCCCAGAAATCTTAAGCCCATCAGACAGCATTTAGACAACCTTTTTAAAAGTGAAATTGCTGTATTATAAAATAAATTAAAAGAACAAGCACAGAAGAATCACGGCATGCACAGGGTATCGGCAAGTCGAATACCTAAAGGTAGCAACGGCCTTATTGGTGAAAATACATTTCTGTGTTGTGTTTTGTGTCTGTTGGTACTGAGTCGAGCATCACGTGCCACTGCAATATGGTGTGTGCGTGTGGCAGGCATTGGAGGCGACTCCCATGCGTTCGCATATTGAAATTGAAATTGAAGTTGTCCGGATTTGCTACTAATGATGTATGACTTCCGCGAATGGCGCTCATTAAAAATTAAAACAACAATTTCGATATGCGGGAATCGAGTATTTGAGTCAAGCCCAAAAAGCGTGCTGAAAATTAAGGCTCCAATGCTCATTATTGACGAAGAATGTGCAAGTGACTGGCGAATGGGAGATAGACGGAAAAGAAATTGATTTCAACACATTCACAGTCACACTCACATGCATATGTAAGCCTCTTTATGTGTGCAGACACTCGCTGAAACTTGGTGGTAATAAAATGCTTATGAAGTCATTTACATGCGCATTCAAAAAGCGTATTTATTTGCAATGAGTTCAACAACATCAACAAGCCAAGCAGGAGGGGGCAAGCGACAGACGACGCAGGCAGGCAAGCATAGTGTGTTGTGCAACACTCTCTTACAAACACACACACTCACTCACACACACACACACACACACACACACACACAATCAGAATCGCATTCACACTCGCATTCACATTCTCAAAGGGATATAAATAAACTAGCGCCACCTGCTGTCGTTACCGTGCACTACGAGTTGAGGCAGCTGCCTTCGTTGCGGAAAACATAATTCGTAGTCTGTGTGCGCGTGTGTGTCTCCGAGTGTGTGTTTCCGAGTCGTGTGTAGTTTGTTACTCAAAGCCTGACAATTGTCTCTTAGACGAAATGTTGCATACAAACAATAAATATTATTTTTGACCATCTAAGTTATGTAATGTTGTTAAACAAGCTACGAAAATTAACTTAAATATAAAATAAAATGATGAACTAAACATAGTTTTTATTCCATTTATACCATTTGTGATCTATTTTATAAGTTTTAAGTTCATATTTTGTATGAATAATAAAATTCATTCTTAGGCTATATTTATGCATTAGAATTTATTACGGAATATATCGAGAAGTTTACGATAGTAATAAGTCATAAATAATTTCCATTTTATTCAGTTTGAAAAATAGCTTCAAAGTGAAACATGGAAAAGGCTTTTATTACAAGAATTTAATGTGGTTTCATTCGAATGCTCAACATAAATGGGGCTACAAAGCTGAACGATTGGGGCGTTACATTTTATAGAATGTGTTCCCTATTATAATAGCATACCGTATGAAACCACAAAATGATTGTGCTGGCTAAGAGATTTGAGCCTCAAAGCAGGAAATTAATAAGACTTTGAGATGACGTGAACAGGAGGATAGATGAAGGTGGGTGAACAATTTGGTAGAGGTGCTTCGTCTGCTGTTGGGGTTGCGCTTAAAGTGTGGTCAGGTACTTGCACAATGCAACATGCAACGCAAATAATTCAGAAGATCATATAAATTGTAAATGTGTGTGTGTATGTGTGTGTGTGATTGTGCTGTAACTAAATAAATTGTTAACTAAAATAACAACAATCTAACAAAAACAAGCAAAACACAAAACGCCTCAATTTCCGGCTTAGTTCCAAACTAAATAGAAACACGCTCGCACACACATGCATACACTGGCACTCATACACACGCAGAGGCTATCTGTTAGGGCGGAAACAGGGTAAAAGCATTTCGGCTTTTGTATGTCAGCCTCACATGAACAGGGGCTGGCGTTTAGCCTCCTGCTGGAACTGGACAAATTGTTGGCCATGGCCAGCCGCATATTGTGTGCGAAGGTATGTGTGTGCGTGTGTGTGTGTATGCGTTTGCCTTATTTAGAGCCAGAGCTAAATTTTAGTTTTCTGCAGTTCAGACCGAAACAGACAATCGGACGGATAGACAGACAGAGGCGCACACAGAGGCTATTCAAATATGGCCGACATTCGCTTTTGTTGTCGAGCTGTGTTTGTTTGCACTGGTCACACGGTGCGTATGCGCAATTTGCCTTTAGGCCAAGGCACGAGGCACGAGGCACAAGGCGTGCGACTTGCAACAAGGAGCTGGCCGAGACAGACCGAGAGACCCGTTAGACCGACCGACATGTTGTTTGCCAGAGCGCAATTTATTGCATGTCGGAAAGGCCAATATTATAAGATGATGACCCCCGAAGATAAACGATGTTGCGGCTAAGCCCAAAGCACATACACAGACTGACACATACACATACACATACCCATACACAAATAAGTGGGCAGAGGGCGTGTCCGACAGCTGCCTCCATATGGCATTATTCTGCAACTTCTTGCACAAGTAATATGTATGTGTGTGTGCGCCTGTGTATGTGTGTGTTAAGTGTTGTGCGCGTACGTAAAAAGCGAAATTAGAACTGTAAATGGCATTAATATTGAAACTTTGTTGCTGCTGCCACAAGCCCCGGCTCCTCCCTCTGGCCGTCCCCCCGTTGTGTACAGCTGTCCTGCTGTCCTGCTGTCCTGCTGTTTGCACAACTTCAACTTTTGCAGCACGATTCCATTTCCGTTACTCTGTAATAGTTTCAAGCGCTATAGCCCCAACGCCAGCACCATCTCCGGCTCCGGCTTTGACTCCTGCTACGACTCCGGCGCTCCATCAAAGCGTAATGAGCGTTTTCTCTGTGGCCGCCGTAGCTGAGGTTTTTGCGCCTTTTTGCATTTTATTGCATTCGAGTTTGCCAGTTGCTACTTTTTGTTGCTGCCACATTTTGCTGCCACACTTTGGCACTGCTGTTGTTGTTGTTGTTGTTGTTGCTGTTTTGCCATTGTGTTGCGGCTAAAACCATCAACAGGAAAAGGTCTTATGCGTGCCGACAAGTTAAGCACCGGCCTTTGGCCCAACAACAGCACCAACAACAACCACAATTAATTATTTGAATCCACTCGGCAAAATAACAAATGAAAATTAAACCGAAACCAATCCAATGCATTTTTCATTCACACACACACACACACACACAGACAGATTTGATATATTTTACACATATCAATTAATAACTGCAAATTACTTTTTGAGCTACACAACAAAAGCTTTTGAGGTTTTCACATTGCAAAGGGTTAAGAGTTTTGTCTTGCTTCAATCGTGAAAATGGTTTAAGAAATTTCATTTTCTTTTTTTTTACTTATAAATTGTTGGCAAAAACCTTTTGTTTTATTTTCTATGCTTATGCTGAAACTTTTTAATTAATAGACATGCATGAATGTATAATACATAAAGTACATCATGCAAACAGTTTCCATATAATAAACAAAATGAATTGCATATACAAACACATATGACACATTAACAAGTTACAGGGTATTCATAAAATATTACACATATGCACACAGAACGAAGCACATAGCACTTGACATGTCTTTCAAGAACATTTATATTTGATAAAATTTGATGAGTACGCAAATATTCAAATGTGTCTCAGGAATTGGGTGTGAGTGTGTGTGCGTGTGTATGCGCGCGTGTGAGTGCGTAATCAAAAGCAGTACAAGTAGACTATAAGCCTTTGAGTAAGCGCATGAGTATTTTATAAATTCATTACAAAAATAATAATTAAAGCAAATGTCAAAACCACAGCACAGCTCTGTCAAATTTTGAAAGTCTTGAAAACAAAATTTGTTGGTATAATTAAGAAAGAGTTGGTTAAACAACTTCAGAACATTTTATTACATTATTTGATTTAAGGAGTTGAGGCTTCTTAAATTAGAAGGAATGGCAAGGTACAGCAGGCGTTTAAGTAACTTTTATTAATATTCTAATGAAGTTTTCTTTAAAAATTAATGTTAAAAGTTTGATTTAAACTTTCCACCTCCTATATAATTAATCAATCAGCTAGTAAAATGGATTTCCCTTTAACCATATAATAAATCTGTCTTTCATATATTTGAAATAATTTTTTTTTCTCTTAATGAATACAGGGCATCGCCTATGCCGGTGAATGCTTAAATCTGACGCCCTTGCGTGTGTTTGTGTTGGCGGAATTACTTTTATAATACATAGCCCCAGGCAGAAGTGCCGACTAGTATATAAACAAAGGCAGCAAAGGGACTCGCAGATGGAGGGTCCAAGAAGAGGAAGGTGGAGAGCTGAGGCTAGAGGACCTGACAGTCTATAGCCTTGTGTGCACCTCGCATATCCTTGCACATATGCAAAGGAACAAAAAATTCAAATAACATGATAAAATGATAATGATGAAATGCTTCAATGTTTATTTAGACAAACTCATGCACGCATGCACACACACTCGAGAGCTTTGCGTGTGTGTATGTGAGTGTGTTAAGATGTGCTTATATTACTTATTTGTCAAGACATAAGATTACTTTTGTAAAACTGCGAAGCACCGCAATAAGTATTTAAAGGAATTTTCATATAATATGCAAATGAGCATCCGTACAAAGAGCGTGCGAAAGTGAGGGCTCGAGAAAGAGGGAAAGAGAAAGATAGAGAGAGAGAGAGAGAGAGAGGGAGACAAAGTCATCATTTTGGCTCATTTTCATGTGATTTTCTTTCGAATTTTATGGGCTTTCGTCATAAAATAAAATGAAAATGTGCATAAATTTTGTATATTGTTCATCATCACAGTGAAAACAAATACTGAGTGGAACCGAAGGGATGCAGGATTCATTGCCTTTGTTTAGGGTGGGATTTTAAAAATTCTATCAATTACATTTTTAACTTTATGACCGACACATAAAAAGCATCAAGAAATGAACAACAGCTGCCAGTCTTAGCATATTTTTTTTTTTGAAAGATCCATAAAGTGCGCTTTATGAACACGTCACGAGGTTTGATTTTAATTATTGCATTTAGAAGCTGAAGCTGAGTCGCGGCACAGCCTGCCACAGCTGAGAAATGTCTCTAATTAAACTGTCGTATGGGGGGCACTTTATTAGCATAGAATGGCATTAGAGGCTGTGCAGAGGGGAACGGGCACAACTCTGAAAGCGTATGATCTATAATTTTCTTTTATTTTGCTTGCGCTGCTTTCTCGTCTTTTTTAAGCTTCGCCTTAGCTTCCTTTTTATTATTACCCCAAATGCCTGGAGCCATAATACTCTCTGCCCGGCGAGAATGTTCTATGTATCGTCCACGTTCTCGTTGTTATTGTGATTGTCCGGCTTCCGTTTCATTTACTTTTTCTTTTTATGTTTCTTATTCTACTACTTCTTCATTTTCCTTCGTTGGAGCAATGAAGTGCATGAGATATGCCAAGGAAAATTCTATGTTCTTTGTTGTGTATGCTGGTTCTAATAAACGGTTGATATGGCCAGAACCGCACACATACAAAAAACAGAGATACACAAACTTTAATATTAATATAAAATGAATACACTTAAAGAAAAACAACATATTTTACTTTAAGTGAATTATAATAAATAAAATGTTTCAGCTAAATTTCATTTTATTTAAGCACATACAATATTTAAGTGTCTTATTTGATTATTCTTTTTTATATTATAGTTGGGGATTTCTTTGTGCACATGAAAACTTTTGTACTTGTTTTACAACCTATTTTAATATCCATTTTCTCTACGTGTAGATGTCTATGTGCAGACCATGTCAGCCGCCTTCATAAGTCGTATGTGTAATACGTATAATGTATGCCAAGTGCTTGGGACCAAGTTTTTTGTGGCATTTTGTATACAAACTTGGCCAGAATGTCCAGACAACGACGACAACAGTGCCCGGCCTTAACCTTACGGAATGGGGGCAAGTATGTGGGTATATGTATGTATTTGTGTAAAGATGTCCCCAGCAGTCCTCCTAGACTGTCGCTGACCACCTCTGCTTACGCTAAATCCTTGTTATGTACAAATAATCTCGCACACACGACCGCATTTAAATTGAAAAACGTACATGGCACATGCCGGTAGTGCAACCGCCACTTGAGTGGGTCCGAAACCGAAAATAAAACCGAAACCGAAACCGAAACCGAAACTGAAACCGTAACCGAAAACAAAAACGTGTTTGGCCACACCCAATGGCTGGATCTTGGACAGATGCTCGTCAAGTCTTCATCCTTTTGGACCGAAAGCCTTGGATTAATGCATAGTTGCGGTCAGCAGGCAGGCATCACATGGTGTAGGGTTAATTATGCACATATATCCTAAGTATGCAGGCCGCAACATTTGAATGACAACTGAGTTAAGAATGCTCATACACACATACACCCAAACACCCAAACACTCACACATGTCCACTTACCCGTATTGGCCACTTCGCAGGGCAGGACTATTATATCTCCGGCAATGAATTTGAATGTCTCAGAACGTGATATGAACATCGGCTCATGTTTGGCCATCAGACCTTGGGCGTTGGCTGCAAAAGGACCAAATGAATTCAATATTAAATATGATATTTGATATATACATATATACATATATTTATGCATATTTCAGTATAAAATATCAACTAAATTACAGTAAATATTATGAGGCTAACGAACGCACGTCTCGCACTTTTGCATTTATGTCCGGCAGACACAACATAAACCATCATCTTTTCTCTCAGTGTGCGTGTGCGTGTGTGTGCGTGTGTGTGTGTGTGTGTGTGTGTGTGTGGCTAATTGGTTTAGGTCATTTCGGAGAAAATTTGTCAAATGTCGCAAAGTTCATAAAGTGCATTTTATTATGCTCATGCTAATGAAAGTTGTCAAATTGCTTTCGGACAGCTGTCGACGAAGGCAGGATGATAGCCGGCATCTCCTTATGCACATTCCTGTACGCACAAACATTCACACACAGACACTGGCATAGCTTCAGAAATAATTTAGTGCATTTGCTGTTGATTTGCCAATCAATTATAAATGTCAATATGCATGTGTGTGTGCGTGAAATACTTCAGCCTTGCAAAGTGTTAAAATGCACTTAAATATTAAAAGTATGGAATCGTCTTCTCCATTGGGATATGCATTAATTCAATTGCTTAGTTTTATGGTATTAAATACATATACGATATGTTATTTTATTTATTTGTGTAGTGAGGTATATTAGATTCCTAATGATTAATAAAGTAAGAATACAAATTATAAGTCGCTTTCCAATCCAATCCATGTTTGTCAATGGATTATCAATTATTAAGATATAAACAATTTATCTAGCCGAATCTAGATTTACGAACCGAACTTCAAGGCAGAGTATTGCACATTTGGTTACACCCGACTGCAAGCCACTTGCCTGTTGTCATTCAATTTCGTAATTAGGCCAAAATTACTATAAATAACAGCTGGAGATGGCCCTCAATTATGTGAGTCTTGCAACATTTGCTGCGTCAAATGCCCAGCGGAAGCGAACATATCCGGTTACAGGCCCCGTAATCGATTACTTAAAGTGTGACAATGCAAAAAAAAAAAAAAAAAAAACAACAGTGTGTACAAAAGCGAGCGGACGGAGCTGGTCGCACTTCCGCACGCAAACAAGCGCAAAAAAAAAACCATCAACCATCAGGCATCAGGTTCTCGAGGAGCAGACAGCAGCCAGGACAACAATAATGCGTACAAGCAAAAAGCAGGCCATTGCTTGGCCTGACCAGGAGCAGCTACAACAACAACAACAACAATAACAATAACAAAAGCGCTGGCAAACAATTTAATACGTTTAAGCGAATGTGTCAACAGGCCAAGCCGGCTTGAGCCTTGGGCCACGAACTCAAGCACCAAGGACGACGAATGGCCAAGCACTTTTGACACCAGGACGGGACGCGGGGCTGACGCTGGAATTGATTCGATTACGCTGCGGGCACAATAATGAAGTGTCAAATGTTGTATTTATCTGCTGCGAAAACATTCGTGAATACTGTGAACACTGTGAATAGTGACCGAGTGCGTGTCCTGCCAAACAACAAAAATGCGAAAAGAAGGACAAATAGGTAAGCAAAAGTCGCCAAGGCTCAATGGTATCGGGCCCCTGACATGACTTGGCAGCACTTGGGCCCTCGATGCCATGTTTCCGGCATTTTATTTGATTTCGCCCAGCCGTGGCCTCCGTGCCCCACTTATCCTACTTGCCCCACCTTTATCCTATTTTTTGTGTGTGTCTGTGTGTGTGTGTGTGTGTGTGTGTGTTTTGTTTTCGTTCGCTTTGCCCCACGCCCAGAAGTAAATATAATTTCTTTTGTATCTGCAGCGGCTCGGTGCGGCTGTCAGTTGTTGTCCTGCCTCTGTGTATTCTGGCAATATTTTCGCAAGGATAAAGGCGTTGGCAGCACGTGCTTGTGCCGCTGTCTATGCCATTCACAGTCAGCTTGTCAATCGAATCCTTGATGCGGATAATAACGAAATAATGTCAGCTGAAGAAACTTATTTCTTATGGCATTTTCCTTTTGAAGTTCGTCTTAGAAGGGTTTCCGGCCAGACCCCTGACCCTCCTCCATAGCTCCATTGGCGACACTTGACTGCTAATAACCCAAATGACTTTCTGTCACTTGGGTACTGATACCATCCAAGGATCCAGAAGTATCAGGAAAACGTGTCCTCCGGCAGCAGCGATTCGCTAATTGGACTGTGCCGCGCAAGGACTTATGCTCCAGTCTTTCTTTTCTTTTCGCATAATAAGGACATAAGTAAACGGCATCTGGGCAGATCTCGCACTCTTCCGACATATCGATCGATAAATTCTTACACTCATAAATTTAGAGATAATAAAAATCTGAGCCTCCTCTTAAATATCTTTACTGTCGAGCCGAAATCCAGCACTATCCTATTATCTACTTAAAAATTTTTGTTTGTAGTTTTTAACTATGGATACTCGTATCTACATTCCAAAAACATTGAAATCCAATTCAGAGATTAAATTTATATTATAATTCTAAATTGTTTTGGACTTTGCAGCCCAACGGAATTTATGTATGTATGTGTGTGTGTGTGTGTGTGTGTGTCACTGTGTGCAACAACTATTCAATTTTAATTTTCAATTGGAGTGCCTGGCAGGGACTCCGGAGTGGACCTGGACAAGGTTTTTTGTTTTTTGCGGTTTGATATTCAAAGTTTTTCCATTAAAGTTATTTGCACAGAATAAGAAAAGTTTGGCTCACTTACACATACACAAACAAAAACACAAACACACAGACACTAATGCACACATTTGCGAATATTCAATTTGAGCAGAAAATTATCAAGCAAGTTTTTTTTATAACTGGCTGACCTTCATAAAATTGAAATAGCAACTGGGTGGCAGTTTCTGTCGCCCACGAGTGAAAAGCAGGAAAATTGAAACATTTTTAAGCACGCAAAGTACATAAAATATGAAAATGTTTGCAATTGCAGTTGGCAACTGCCAGTCCTATATAACGAACACGAATACGCGAAAGCGAACGCGAACGCGTACGAAAATAACTACAGTGAAGCTCATCTGGTTGAACATTCGCCTCACGGCACATTTAGTTTTTTACATTTATTATTGGGACGGAGCGAAGCAGCTGAAAAATTTCATTAAACACCGCACAGAGTTGAGAAAATAAGAGCTAACTTAATGCACAGCAAACTTTAATGCACGCACATTTGCAAAAGAAGCGCTGAAGGCGAGCAAAGTAACGGCCCGAAAAAGTATGCTACGAAAAACTAAAGCATATAAAGAAAATTGAGAGGAGAAGAAAGAGAGAGAGAGAGAGAGAGCGGTAAAAAATGCAGCTGGAAGTTTATCTCATGCCACTTGCAAAACCAACACGTAATTTCCTTTGAGTGGCCACTTATCTCCTTCCCCCTCATTCGATCTTTCTCTTTTTCTATATCTATTTCTCTCTCTTTCTCTTGTCGTCGTCCTACTCGGTAAACAGTTCTTGACTAGTTAGCTGCATAAGTCTCCCATAACTTGGGCAGTCGAAAAAGTGCAGGCGATGGAAGCGTGCCGAACGACAGCAAAATGAGCCACCAAATGCAGCGGAATCAAGGATTACCTATAGTGCACACACTCGCATACACTTACATACAATAACACACACACACACACACACACAGATAGTTGCGCCTGCTTTCAAACTGCTTTTCCGGCTGGCGAAATTGAGTGAAAGCCAAAGTTGCTTGTTGCAACTTTACGTGTGGCAGCTGCAGCTGTAGCGGCCGCCACAACCGACATTTGCCACGCCCACGCCCACGCCCATTTCCGCCACATGCTAAAACAATCTTAAAAGTTAGCGGGAAAAACAATGTGATTGCAAGTGAAATATTCATGAGGTGTAGTACTTCAGACTCGTAGCTCGCAACTCGTAACTCGCAACTCGCAACTTGCAACTTGCAGCTCGGCGGGCCGTAGACAACGGCAATGCACTTGCAACAACAACAATGGCAACAACAATGGCCAACTCGAAGGTGTTTGTGTGCTTACCCAACGCAAGTGAAGCCAATCGAGGGGCTGGAGGAATCGGCTGAAAGCCAGTATTTGGGTAGCGGCCAGCTCTCTAACTATTTCGCTAACCAACGAATCGCTAATTTTACCGCTCGACCAGCAACAACAACAACAACAACAACAACAACAAAATGACTAGGCCAAATTGATAGTAAACTGACTTGTAGTTGGGGCCCTTAACGCACGCCCACATGTGGCCCATAAAATCTAAAGTTATGTCGAAAATTGTTTGGCCGGCAGCTGTAGGAAATTTGTTTGCTGGCTGCGTTTGGCTGCGGTTTGGAGCACCGCATTTTCCGCTGCATCGGCTTGGAAAATGTGGAAAATGGCGAAAATCTGGAAAAGTGAAAATCTAAAAATCAATAAAACTTTCTGCTTTTCGCTCCCCTTTTGTAAGAACTTTACCAAAGTAATACAACTGATGGCCAACTGACTAACTGACTAATTGATTAACTGATTGATTGATAGACTGCTATCGCAATTTAAGTGAAGCAAAAATAAGAAGTTGAAATCGAAACTCAACAAAACCCGTGAAAAATGGTTAAAATACGGATTTTCAATAGTTTTTTTTTGTTCAAGAAAGATTATGAAAGATTATGATTCAAACTTAAACAATGAAAACCTCGTTTTTATATTCGATGCTTTGCATTGGAAATTTATACTCTTTTAGAAAAAGCGAAAAATCAAAACTAAGAATCGCTAAGCTAATTAAAATATGATTTTAAATTTATCATAAAATACTCTGCACGGTCGATGCGGGTTAATTCATGCATACATAACAGTTTTATGTTTTTTTTTTTTTGTTTGGTCCGTGACTAGCGCTTAACATGTTACGCATACGCACTGATGGGCAAGCCAAACAAGCGCCACACACATGCCAAATGAGGAAATGGCCAACTCACACACACAAACATACACACTCACATTCATATACACACACGCGCACAATTGCAATGTGTCACCTTTATGGCGACAGGAAAATGAAATCACGTTGTCCCTCACGTGACAAATGTAATGATAGATGTTCGAGTGTGTGTGCGTTTGTGTGTATGTGTGTATGTGTGTGTGTGCGTATGTGTGTTCTGTAAAACAGCCTGTGCCTGGGCAACAAGCACGTTCCAGTCACTCCGTGGACTCCGAGCGTCGACAACACGTAGCGAGATGCGCATTAAATTGTGAAAAATGGAATTTGGTGCGAATCAAAAGCGTATTACAGGCAGCCCCCAATAAGTGAGACGCAAGATTTTGTTCTCTTTGTTGTTTGGCTAGAAACGTGCTAAACAAATCAATGGCAACGCTGGGCGGAGTGGCCCTTAACTGTCGCCATGTGAGTTTCACTTTTGGACAACTGTCTCAGGACCTGGTGCCCCCACCCTTCAACGCCTGCAGACTGAGCCCAAATGCCAAAGCACATGAATATCTCAGAGCAGCATATTTATTGACTTGTCGTCGCTTTGCTTTGCCCTTTGACCCAACTCATATGTTGTCAGGACATCTGTGTCCCTGCCCTGCCTTGCCCTGCCCTGCTCGCCTATCTTCCCGCTTGGCCACGCCGCTTGACTGCCAGCTCGTGCATTAGCCAAAGGTTATGTTGGCTGACTTTAGGCGCGATACTTATGAACGCGGACGCGACTTCCTGCCGCACCGACTCACGCCTACAACATTTTTCACACTCAATTGCCTGGCAACCTTTTGCACAGGATCACGCGCCACGGCGCCAACCACCAGCACAGTCAAGCCAACCAAGCAACCACCCACTTTACCACCCACTAGCTACTTAGCGTATGTGTTGCATACAACAAGGCGCGCCAACCGCTCGAGTGCGCCCTTTTTTCTCTGTGTGTCGCACGATATGATGTTGTTGTGAGTGTACACACATGTAGCTGCATGTGTATGTGTGTGTGCGTGTGTGTGTGTGCCTCAAGTGCTTTTAGGCAACGATTTTAGTTTCCTTTTTGCCAGCCTTTTGTACAGCGTCTTGTGTATAAATTGTACTTTTTTCCATTTTGATTGTTGTTGCTGTTTTTTGGTGACATTTTTATTCACTCGGGTCTGTGTGTGTGTTTGTATGAGGCTGACTCTGTGTGTGTGTATGTGCCTGCATATCAGATTAGCGCATATATCATACATAATGGTTACCAAATGACGGCAATGATTTCAATTTTGCGATAAAAGCAAAACAAACAGCACAAAAAACAAGTCGCCAGACACAGGACATACAAAAGCAGAAGACCCAAAAATGGGCTTAAGATATGAACTGTAGCGGGTTTTTCCTTTCAATCTATTTTTATACCCTCCTCAGAAAAGCACGAGTAGAGTATATTAGTTTCATGCCGCTCAAAAGATGGTCCTTTAGATTTCACTCCGTTTACAAAATAAAGAAGGAGACTGTATAATTTATTAATGCTAATAATGAAATGTGAAGTTGTACAGAGTATTATCTAGTCGGCTAAGCGCTTTTGCAACGAACTTGTTTATTTATAACATTTTTGGCAATTGAGTCATAAAAGTAAGCAAAATATTTTTGCTCTTGAGCATTTTTTTGTAGTTCTGCTGCATTATTAAGAGTTAAAATTTGGCTAGGTACGACGGTGCGTATGAGTAATGTGCGCTCGTTCTATATTTGTGACGACAATTTCTGCAAGTCAGCAGTAAACCGAGCAGAAAAGAGAGGGCAAGACCAATAGAAGTGGGTGGCAGCAACAAAACGCTGTCCAGTGATTGACGATAATTGAGTGTCGCCAGCATGCGGCATCAATCATGATGTCAGAATGGACAGCAGCATGTAAATTGCATGCGATAAAAAAGCGAAATTGAATTCGCCTAACAAAATGATAAAAATCTCGTTGATAATTTATGCAAAGGCAGGCAGAGAACAGTCCCCGAAATAAAATAGACTACAAAAAATATATATATATATAGATTTATATATAAGTAGAATAATTCTTTTTGCAAATGTACTTCTGGCTCTGTCTCTCGTTCAGTGTCTGCCTTATTTTGTGTAGGTATTAAATATTTGCGCGTGTCAAATGAAATTTTTTTTCGTCAAATGTAATTTGCACCAGCTCTGAGTGGGAAACAGAAAATCAGGTTAAAAATTCAGCTACAAACTAATTTGCGAGGCCAAGAAAATTTCCATTACACTTCTCTCTTTTTCTCTGTCTCTTCCTCTCCTCTCTCTCCCTCTCTCTCTGTTACTCGCGCAGTCGGCCAGGCTATTGCAAAATAAATGTTGTAGAAAAAATCTAGAAAAATTGTTGGCAGTCGCTGCATAAATGCTGCAACTCGGACTCCCTGGCACACACAATTTTCCGGCGCAGTTCCCATTGCGAACCGGAAAATGCGTGTATGCAAATTTCCAAGCAGTCGTAAGGTAGCTGCAAAAAAATAGCTCGCCTCACTAAAGGGAATGGCAGAGGATGGCAGGGGGACCGGTTGGCCCAGTTTTCAAGCGGAATGTCTGCAGTGTCCAAAACATGTTTGCCGGGGGTAAAGGCCATGCCTTACGAATGACAGATACATGCAAGGGTCGGAAAGAAGAAGCTTAGGAGCGGTAAATGAGAAGAAGGAGAACGGTAGTTCGGAGAAATGGAGTGCAGATAAAGGCAATGCCAGCAGCAGTGCGTTATGTGGCATGTTAATTAGGCGGCTTTGTGTTCAGTTGAATGCATCTTGTGACTGCAACTACATTTCATACGTTGCCACGCATATTGATCCCACAGTTAAAGGACGCATACCGAGCCCTTTTCGATAGGGACAAGTGTCTGTTTCTTGTGTGAGTTTTGCACTCACTAAATCTTCGCAAAAGGAAAATAAATCCGATTAACAAATATTCTTGCATAATTGAAAATTCGGCAATGCTATCGTGTTCTGTCAAATATTCGTTTATTAAAATTATTATTTGCTTTGACAACATTTATAGAACCCTTAAAATTAATAGAAAATATCTTTGTGAGGGCGAATGAAATTGAATTAAAGATCCATCATTTTAGTCGAGATGAAGTCGTTAAATATTCAAAGGCTGCTCTTCAAATTTAATGGCAAATATAATTTAAATAATGAGTGGAAAATTGCCTTTAATTAAATTTAGCTCTATTAGTTATGAACTTGCACACATTTGAAACCATCATGATATTAATTTTCAATTCCCTTTCAATATATTTTAACACACACATTTAAATCGATATTTGACTCTTTCACTTAAACAACAGGGGTCAAATAATTGAATGGCTAAACGAATATTCATGTCTCAAAAGGTGGGTAGAAATAAATCGAAAATACAATTCGAGCTGTGGAATTGCACTCGTAATACCTTTACTGGTATCCAAGTGCCCACATAACTGAGGCACCTGCTGACATTAAGTTGAAATTAACATTGTAATGTGACAGGGCATAGAACAAAAAGAAAAAAAAGAGAGATAGACAGAAGGGAATAGACAGAGATGGGTGGCAGTGAGAGAAACATAGGGAGTGGGAAACTAGAAGTTTGTTGCGTTGGTTTCTGCTGGAATGGGGGCGATGAGATGAAATGCAAAGTGAGATAGGCAAACAAACAGCCTTGGTGTTAAATTTTAAGTGTTACAAGGACAACAAGCACACACTCACACACACACACACACACACACACACACACACAGATGCGCAGATACAATAACATACATTCACACACATATACAGTAGAGTGAAAATTGTAATGTCTGCGACGGAAGCCGCAAAGCCCTGCGGCTGTCGCATGTTTCACTCTGCCACTAGCTGCGTGTCTTCATGTGCGGGAGTATGTGTGTGTAGGTGTGATAGTGTGTGCTGGTATATATGTACGTGTGGGTGTAATTGTTTACTATTAAGTTAACGGCAACCGCAGCGGCGGCAACAATCGACGATGCTTAACCCAGCCGCAGCCACAGCTCGCTGAAAATGCTTGCCATATACCTTTCAATGCTTTCCTTTGACACTAATACCCTTAACCCACACACACAAATACCAACATACAACGACACATACACACACAAGCAGTCGTACGCATCTTATTACAGTAACCATGGAAATACGCTGGCTCAGGTATTTGACTTTGTGTCAGTTTATTGGTAAAATTTAATTGATAGTCTTCACAGTGCATGACATAAGTAAACGCCATAGCTCAGCTTGTGTGGAACGGTCGCTTTTTCTGTTTAACTGTCGCATGCGTTAAGTAAGAGCTTTAAGGCGCCTTCGGGCTAGGGCAAAAAGTACGGATACGCCGCGTGTGCCGCGCATTAACATCCTCTTAAATGCCAGCACACGCCACGCACAACAACAAGAAAAATAGCTGCAACAGTGGCTGTTTACATATTTAATTTTGGGACAACACACCTTAAACCCCAAACTCACATTCCGACCCAAAACGAAAAAAGGGTCAACATTTTGTGATGGCCGCCTTGGCACTGATTTCTTTCTATTAAAATTTTAGCTTACGACATGCCTATGCGTGATGCAGGCCCCACACTTAAGGGCCGAAACTGATAAAAATGTCAACACACAATTGATTCCCGCACTCCTCTTTAAGCCATATCCCAGCTTTATGCTGGGCTCCCTTTCGTAAAGGCAACGCTCAGCAAGTTGACATCACGTTTGTTGTTTGATTTTATTGAGCCACATTTTTTGTTTCAGCTGAAGGCCTGACTATGGTTTTTAATGCCCTGTTAAATGCTTGAATAAAGGGTATTTTAAAGCTGCACAATTCTGAACAGCCGAAAAGACACAACCAAGCAAAAACTATATATACGATAACTACAAAATTGAATGAAATTTATATTTCAATTGAGAAAATTTAAACAATTATCGCATATTAATCTAAGTCTGTTATATTAATTGTTATAATATAAAAAGAAAGTGGATAGCTTTTACTAATCTGATCTTATCAAACTTAACCATATAAGCAATAGCAAAAATATTAATCATATATTAATATCAATCATATCTTCATTAAATGGAAGTGCTGAGTATATTGAATAATCTACGTTTTTTTTTTTTTTTAATATAAATACTATTATAAGAACTGATAAGTTTGATTAGACTTTTCCAAAAAAGAAAATATCGATATAACATGTGCTCCGACGTCGATACTACATTAACGAGGTATACATTAGTCTAACTACCCCAACTATGAGGATTCTGTCTTGGTATTTGTTTGCTGCTGCCCTTTTTTCATGGTATGGATGTAGATGTAGATGACCAGGCCAATTGTTTACAGCTCTTGGGCTTGATAGGACTTTGGGTACATGCTTTGCATGAAATCACGTCGTCATCAGGCGGACATTACGAGTATGTCCCTGGGATTAAAGTATCGAATTGGCACTTTGAATTTATCGCTCAAGCTGCACGAGAGTGTGATTTTTATTGATGCTTCAGTTTTGTTTTTAGGACTTTTGACTCGGGGCTTCGGTCTCGTAACTCGTAACTCGTAACTCGAAACTCGAGACTGGCTGACTTTAGTTTCTTACAAATACTTTTTATCAACTGTTTAACTGTTAACTTTGTCAGTCGCTAAACTGTAAAACTTTGTTATTCTCCTCGGCAAATGTATGCAAATACATTTGGAAAAGCGTCTGCACTTTTCATTATCTTCCAGCTGGGGCTGAAGCAGGCTTAAGACTTTATTTGCATAAGCCCGGAAAATAATATCAAATATTTTGCATTCAATTATCACATCTATGCAGACATACCCACGCTCACAAGCGAAACGGCGAAGTGGGCTGGACAATTGCAGTACATCCGTGTGGCAGGTGCAGGCGTTGGCTCTGGCTACGTGAGTTTGTTGCAAGTTCCAAGTTGCCGTCCAGCCCATGTTGCAGGCAACCTTAATTGCAACGTAATACGTGCGTTAGTTTGTATATTTTTTAGCGTCAATTAAGTTCCAGCGCGCAGATTGTTGCACGGTTTTTAATACCCTGTTTTCGTAGCCGAAGGGTAAGAACGGTATAATTGGACCCTATAAATCACAAATGCAAGTACTCCAACTTCCAAGCGAAATAGTCATGTGTGTCGGTCTGCCCAGCTATCTCTTTAATTTCGAGCATGATGGAAACTCAGAAATTCGTTGTGGGAATAAAGGCAGCTCTCAATCGAGTACACCCGCCTAGAGCACACTTAATTTGTTGTTGGTGTAGTTGCAGGAGTTTCTGATTTTGTTGTTGGCGACTGTCGCTGTCGCAAGTTTTTAAAGCAGATTCTCATTACGCGATTGTAAAACTTTTAATGCTGTTCTTTTGTAAGTTTGGCCTTGCCGCCAACTCACACACAGACACACCCCTCCCCGACCCGCCCCTCGTTGTCCATGGCTCTGGCCCTGACAGCTCATTGTTTTTCTTTAGCTGTTGCCTGTTGCCGCTCGATGTTGCTCTTGTTGTTATTATTCCTGCTGCTGTTGTTGTTACTGTTGGAGCCTGATTTATGTGATAATTTCAACTGGAGTCTCTTCGACTCATATGCGTTCTGGTTACCGGATGCGTGCAGGATATGAGCCACTTTTACAGCTATACTTCGTAGTGATTGTTGTTGTTGGTGTTGCTGCTGTTTATTTTGCGTGCGTCTTTTGGAGCTGGAACTTATTTTTATGTTTGCTCTACATGGCAGGAAGTAATCATCTTGATGGCTGTTCAAAATTTATAGCGTATTTTGTCTCATGTCTTACCCTCCTACCCATCCAAGGA
Organism: Drosophila pseudotalamancana; assembly: GCA_037075185.1. Lineage (NCBI taxonomy): Eukaryota > Metazoa > Arthropoda > Insecta > Diptera > Drosophilidae > Drosophila > Drosophila pseudotalamancana. The sequence continues at coordinate 168,056 of JBAMCK010001164.1, forward strand.
CCAAAAGGCACCCACTTTGTCTCTCTTTTTTGTAATGAACTACACGATTTTAACATTTAAGACGGCGCTGCCTAGCAAAAAGCTAAACAAGAAACGAAGCCGCGGGCCTAGCGTCAAGAGCAAATCGTATGTGGGCGGCTGCTATTCAATGTAGGCGTGACTCTCAGCCAAATCTGAGGCATGTGGTGTATGTGTGCGTGTGTGTGCGTGTGTGGCACAGACAGCTTAACACGGCCTTAATGCTGTTTAACTCAACTGTCGCTAACGCTTTTAACCTGAGGTTAAATTTTCAATTTGCTTTCATGCTTCGCCCAGCTCAGACACAAAACCCCATAACCAAAACCTAACCAATCCAATCCAGACAAGGACCAGGCCAACCAGACGACAACAACGCTTCTATATACAAACACACACACACACACACACACACACAAGCACATAGTCACATGTAAATGGGTGATGGTATGGAAGGAAGGGGGTGGGTGTTATATTGCATACATATGTATGTATTATCTATGCATGCCTCTGTTTCGCCAAGCGCCTGAAGCTTTTTGTGTGCCACAGCAAATTATTCGCCAAGTTGCGGCTATACCCTAGCTGCAGAGCCTCATAACTTATGCGCAAAGTTTAACACCCAAATGCTGCAGCAACGACCAATTAGAACTAACATAGCATTAATCTACATACCAAACTTTATAGTATCATACTCTTTTATAGTTTTAAGCCGAAGTAATAGACACGTTGTTCAATTTTCTTGCCAAATTCTAGAAATTTGACTTGCATAAACTTTGTATCTTAATTGATAAAATCTGACTGAGCAGCGAGTGAACCTAATAATTCTTTAACAATAGTGATAGATATATTTTCTTAAACACAAATCAGAATTATTTTAATTGACAATTTCATTATATTATATATTATTATTTATTATATTTATTACAATAAGATATAAACTTGAATACTTCAAAGCTTATTATTTATATCGCTTAATTTAACTACATATTAATTTAAATTTCGCTCTCAAAAAGCTCAGGCAAAGTGTTCACAATTTCGACTTGAGGAATGTATAAAAATTTTCATTAGAATATGCTCGTCCTTGCGGAGGACTGTATTGCTTTAAGAGTCAAGACAAAAATATTTGCCTGAAAGCACGTAGTCGTGCACTTGACTTTGGCCGGCAGAAATTGAAAATTAAATTAATTCTATAGGATTTTATTAGGTTTCGCCTAAGCGACGACAATATCCTTCCACAAGGATACTGCCAGGCATTCCAAGCGCTTAGTTTGCTTTCAAAATTTCACATTTTCAACCATATTGCAGGCAGTAAAGTTTGCCAAACTCTCTCAATATGTGTCCTGATAATAATTTAATTTGCCGACTAAAAGTTTGCCGTAATGTATGTGTGTGTCATAATTCGGGCATTTGTTATGCAGCTAGGATATACTCTGGCGCAGGGCAATTAATATAATCCTGCTAGAGTGCAAGCGCTCAATAAACAGAGTTTCAAATTTAAATTATATAAGAGTGGCAAAAACGCAACGGTTCCACAGTTTGAGTGAAAACAAGAAGGGGAAGTGGTTACTGTTTGCGGCTGCATTTCTGTTGCATACTTTTTAGCGCGCGTGCGAATACTTCCGCTTCCGCTCCAAGGCGTCACGAGAGAATTAGCAGCTCGCGTGTGTGTGTGTGTGTGCGTGTCTGTGTGTATACAACAAGCCAGTTGACAATTTAAAATATTGCATAAGCTTTACAAATTTGTTAGCTAATCCTCTTTATTAATAAAATTCTAAATACAAATTAATGTTAATTAAAATGCAATCATTAAATAATTTAATAGATTAATTAAAATATTCGCTTATGTAGTGATTTAACAACTTTTTTTTTTCGAATTAATTTCAGCGCCGTCTAATTAAAGCTGATAAGCGTTATTTAAGCTTTTAAGCTGTTAAGCTTCTCACAAGCCTCACATTACATGTCTATATATTTATATTTGTATATATATAAGGACTTTTTTTTTGTTTTTTGTCACTTTTTCACAGGTTCAAATGGCTGCTGGCTACAGTTAGCGGCACTGTTCAACACTGGGTCTGGGTTGCTATGTTAAATGTTGTAAATGACACGAAGTCACGTGTTAGAATTTGCGACTTTGTCGCTTGTTAGCGTTTTGCCTGTTAGCTAATGCCTAAAACGTATTCGCTGTATGCTGTAAAATGACATTTAAGTTGTTGCCAAGACTTCAGTAGCCCGCTTTCAGCATCCCAAGCATGTGCAACAGCGTCCAATACAAAAGTCACTAAATCTCAAAAAGGAAAACCAATTACGGCCATTACCACATATGGCAATTACAAGGAAACTTACACACCCGCCACGCCTCCAAATACGTATATGTGCAGGCGCCGTAACAGCAAAGTCTCATTAGTTGTTCGCAAAACGAATGACGAGGATGCAGGACATACAGGACGCGGCACTCAGTGGCAGGCCAAGCCAGGGGGCCACAGACTGGGCAAATCGTACGACTATATATGGATATGGACACGGTTGGCTGCCAATGGTAATGACGCTTAGTATTATAGCCAAGATGATGGCCAACAAGAGTTTAATGGATGGCAGGTAGCTTGCAGCTGCGGCTAATGGAGAATGGTGCATACCCCGCTGCCTGACTACCAAGCACCCCGCCTCCCCCAGCCCGTCAAATCCACACCAACTCTCAAACCCCACCCTACCAATGTTGTGCTGATCAATCAATTTGCGGCATGTGCTGTTTTTCCATGTAGCTCCAATATTTTCATTCGCCGCAATGGAATCGTTTATAAAGCAAATATTATATGTCACACATACTATTTTTTCTTTACGGAGATCTCCCTCACTCTGATTTTTTATAATGCGTCGCGAAATCATTTCGCTTCAATTTGTAGCGAGCCCGAAGAATAATTTATAAAAAATATGCATAAATTACAACAACAGCTGGAACAATTTAAATACCCTACAGGCAAAAAAATACTTCATATGGGGATTGATAACAATACGCGAATATAAAAATGGCATATATTTTTCAATAAGCAAAACGGCACTTAAATTCATTTAATAAGATAACGATTTATAATAATATATAAACATATATACACTTCTTATTATTTTAGTCTTAGAAAATAATATTTAAAGACAAGGAAAAATGATTTCAAGCATTCAATCTCAAGTTTGCTAGAATTTAAAGAGTAAGGGGTATATGCTAAAAAGATTATCGATGTCACAATATTCTTATCCATAATTTAAAGAAATAATGTAAATAAAATTATATTAACTTTTCTTTTAATATCCTAATTTTATATTAGAACAAATAAATCATGCATAGATCGATTAGCAAGTTAAGCATGACGGACTATATTTATAATTTATACACTGATAGATGCCATATTTCTTAAAGGGTATTCAATCGACGCATACTTTATACAGGGAAGCAAAATCTTTTGTTTATTTTGGACTGCATGCATGTGGTTTTTCGTATTATTTTCTCCTTCTGTTGTTCAGCTGATATTTTATTTTTTTTAATATTTTTTGGAAAATTTCATTTAGCGAATTGTTTGGCAGGCGCAGGCAGAGCCGTAAATTTGCGCTAGTAAAAAATTTTAGTTGCGCAAGGACATGTGTGCGTGTTTACAGGAGCAACATGGAAAATCAACATGCGACATATAAATTTCATGATATTTCATAGTTTATGCGCGCGCCGAGATGATCTATCACATATATATATATATATATATATATAACACATATATACATATATATACATATATATGTATATATATTTGTGGTATATGTATTTCAGCACATGCAAAAAGCCATTAACAATAACACGATACGAAGTTATGGGACGGGGTGGGTGTGGCAAGGGGGTGTGGGGTGGTTCAGTGTTCCAGGACATTGTCTCATTAGCATATTGCGTGGTGGGCGCCTATTTCGGAATATCGATAAAGTTCGTTAAAAAGATTGAAATGTGCGATTTGAAGCGATTTACCCAATGTGCCAACAAGGCAGGCAACTAGAGGGAGACAGAGTGTGAGTGCTGTGGAGGAGGGGGGAGGGGGAGGAGCTAGGGGTGGAGGCTGCTGTTGTCGAATGAGAAATGAAAACAAGGGTTGTTGCTGCGCGGCTGCTCTAAGTACTGGCGGGGGTGTTGGAGAGGGGGTACGCTGTTTTGACACTTGTCACCATTAAGCTAAGCAGCTAGGGGTGTAAGCTCCATGGGTGTGTGTGTGTGTGTGTGTGTGTGTGTATGGGAGTGTACTTATGTATGTGTGTGGGGAAGTTCGGTGCTGGCAATTTTTAGCCGGCTTTAAACTGCTGCCAAGCGGTTTCACATCGTTTGTTGTCGCTGCCTTTTATGCTTTTTAAGTCAGTTTAAGATTTTGACATCGAACGACAACGAACGAGAATCTTATACCGTTTGCACTGGGATAACATGAGTATGTGATGGGATATGTAACACATTTGTCAAACCGATTAAGTGAATTGAAAAAAAATAACTAAAATAAGGTATATCTAAATGAAAAAACTAAAGAAATCACTAGTTTAGGCAAATGTTAAATAGAGTTGTGGACATAAAGCAATGAGTCATTCGTCATTTATTTTGCATTGACTCCCAGTTTATAGAAACAGCTTACAAATATGTTATGCATTTCCAAAGGGTATTTAAAATTCGGCATGGCATAACTTTTATTTTTCTTGTTTCGTATTGTATTGGCTGCCCATGTCCTGCCAGCAGCCACTCCTGCTGCTCCCTCTGCTGCTCCTGTAGCCCCCTTTTGCCATGGCAGCTGCTCGTTCGTTTCTCTTAGTCATTTGGGTAGCAGAGCGCGGATTACGTTTTTATCCTTGTGTCCTGGAAACACTTTCACAGCCAATTTTATTATACGCGCGCGTTTCGTTGCCTTTTGTTGCTGTTGTTGGCGTTGTTGTAGTTGCTGCTGCTGTGCATTTTTATGCCACATATAAATAAATCTGTTAGTTGTGCATGTTTACGACTTTTTAAGCCAGGTCTGCAAGGGGCGGGGCACGCGATGGGGGCTGACAAGTTGTGCATAAGCGTCAATTTTATGCACACTTCGCTGTGTAAATAGCGTAAAACGTTGTTGCGAAGCGTATATTACAGCCCAGCGACTCGCTCTTCAATTTATGCTAATCTTGACAGACCTGAATAAATATACCCTGCAATTGAAGCAGACTGGTGTCAATTGGTCAGCAATTCAAAGTTAAGTATCGGCCAAACTATAACAGAGTACCAACTGGAGTCGACCTGTACCAGTCGAGGGGGAGTGGGAGAGCGGTGGATGTGTATTTTATGCTCTGCACTTGAGTGCGTAATTTTATGAGACGCTTTTCGCTTTTATTAGTAGCGCCCGACAATAAACTGTTTATGTTTATTATTTGCTGATGACCTACGTGCAAAAGGGCCGAAAAAAGAAAAAAAAGAACAACATCAACGAGAGCCTAAATAGTGGCCAAGCAGCAAAATGAATCACTTACGGCCATTTGCCAGCAACAACAACAGTGGCAGCACAAGTAACAACAACAACAACAACAATAAGTTGGAAAAGTTCTGGCAATGCGTTTGGAGTAGTAAAACCGGAAAAGCGCCCGTGGGTCGACTGCGTAAATTACAAATTAGCAATCACACTAAAACTGCGGGACAAATAATGGGAAGAGGGGAAGGTAGCGAGTAGGGGAGGGGGTGCACTGCTATAAATCGAGCCAAAAGCGAAAACTTTTCATATTCAAAGCGTCAACTCATTAAACGAGTATCTCGAACTACGCCAGAGCCAGCTTGAATCAAATGAAGCACGAAAAACAAATCAAAATGGCAGCACACAGATACGGATACACACACATATAGAGACAGTCACACTCACACTCACACTCACACTCACACTCACACTGAGAGCCACGCAGCAAGAGGTGTAGACGGAAACGGATGCGTGTGCGTTGAGCAATTCGAGAGCGGAAATCAAAAATTGACCTAAAGCTGAAAGAGAGCAGAATGAAAGGGATAGGGGCTGGGGGTTGAAGTGGGGGGATGGGGGTTAACTGCTGGTAAGGGTGATGGAGGGGCCCATTAAATCGACACCTAGTACGATAGCAAAAGCCAAATGATGTATAAAAGTAGCAGAATAATAAAAATTTATTGAGAAATAAAAAACAATTTAATTTATTAGTATTTAGTGTGGAAAAGGAAATAATCGATGTTATAAATTTTTGATGCCAGGACCGAGGCAAGTGCGGTATGCTGCTTTATATGCCAAGTGGCTGCCATGGAAGTGTATGTATGTGTGAGTTTGTGCGTCTGTGTGTGGGTTGAAAGGCACATCGAAAACAAATGAATTGGAATACGTTGGCAGCCCAAATAAAGCGGATATGCTGCCGGATGTGAGTACGTGTGTGAGTGTGTGTCAGTGTGTGTGTGTGGGCATGTGGATGTGTGCGTGGCAAATACGTGTCTATTTGTGAGTTAGTGTTTTAGAAATTCGACTCGGATGTGAAGTTCAAACGCTTATCAAGTGTGTAGATCTTACTTATGAGCTTAACGGCCAGGCCAAAAAGTCGGGAAGGAAGGCCAAAACCAAAACCAGAGCCAAAGTCGAAGCCGAAGCCGACGCCGAGTCGTGGCCAAAGGAAAAGCCAAATTTGTTGTAGGTCCGGATAATTTAATTTATTGTTTTCTCTGTTAAATGATGCTCAAGAGTATAATTCAGGCACAGCACAGTACGCGACTAATGTGCGCACAAATTGCCACAAAGCCGGAGAGTCGAAGAGCCGGAGAGCTGCTTCGCTGGCATATCGATCCGCCTCTGACCTTTGATGCGTGCAGAGGATGCCAGCAGGACGCACAAACAGGCCAGCAGCTGGCTGGTTGGCTGGCTGGGTGGCTGGCTGGCTCGTTGACAGCAAGTGGTTGCATAAAGTGCTCAAACTGCTTTAAGCAAACACACATTAACATGCACACACACACAAACAAAAACTCACTCTTTCTCACACACACTCACACAATATGCAAATACGGTTTCGCAAACTCTTCGTGAACGCGCACGGGGCGCAAAACAATGCACATTTTAATTTTAGCCTAGTTTGTTGCCTCAAAACACGGCACCATCCAACAGCCAACAAACAGGCAACGCAAACAGGCAACAGCAGCGGCAGCAGGACTGCAGGATATGTGCCAATAAAAAGTTTGGCAAACAAAGTTGGCGTCACAAAACTGTAACTGCAGCACGTTGCGGCATCACAGGCACGGCCCAAAAAATTAGTGGCCTACTCTCTAACAAGGCACCGTGGAGCATTCCGGTCACTTTATTGCGGCTTTCATCAAATTTTAAGCTTTAAGAAAGGGGAAAGTTTTTTTAGCTTAGTCATACGGGCCATAAACTTTGAAGTGTTGAAAAAAGTTTATAGCTGCACACTTAACACATATTTAAAATAGTCCATTGTATGCACTTTTTGGAACCCCATAATTTGATTAAAAATAAATATAAATCGAATGCCAGATTAATTATAAGTTAATCAAAACAAAATATACTTAACAGAAGTTTACTTTAAGCAACTTAACAGCACACAATATTAACATAATTTAGCTTAACAGCAGTGAACTACTGATACACAAGAATTCAAGTTTACAGATGTTAACTTATAACTTAACAATTGTTTAACAGTAGTCTTCACCTAATTAACTTGTCTCCTCAATGAAATTATAAAAGCGTTAAAATGTAATTTTTGCCATTAAAAGGGCGCATACATTCCACAGTGCCACAGTCATGTCAGACACACAAACACACACTCACACACACATACTGGTAAAGTTAAGTAAGCCCGATTTTGACTAGCCAACTTAATTAAACTGCATTTGCGTAGAAAACTTGCAGTAAGTTCCACAGAATTTAACCGCGGAATTGGACAAAAATTTGTTCAGCTGTCACAGACAGTTGGAGGGGGTTGTGAGAAAGTCTGTGGGAATGGGGATACGGTTGTAAAGGGGTTGAGGGTTGCCACATAAACGTTATATAAATAATGCAATTTATGTGCAGCGCATAAAGAAATGTGCTGTGGCAGACACTAAGGCACTTGTATTATGCATGTCGCTTTTTCTTGCCTCCCAGCTGCTGCTGCTGCTGCTTACAGAATGCGCCAAGGACTCGTTCATACACACACACATACACGTGTCACTTGAGTTTGGCTGCGATATGGCAGCACTGGCTGCACTTTTGCTCTGTTGCATAAATCGCCAGCGCAAAAAATCTCTGCTCCAAAAAGCAGTAAGCGCAAAAAGTTAAAGACCAAATTGTTGCCAAGCGACATCTTTTAGCCACATTGCCAAGCAACCCGTCAGACACTTCACATTATGGTGGTGCGGTGGAGCATTGACTAAATCATTTGAGTGCCACACGTGCGCTGTTTATCCCATTGATATATGCTACAATTCAATCAGCCACAACAACAACAATTGCTTTGGATGGACAGAGTATGTCGAATGTTAAGGCCAAAGCTGTCCTTTGGTCAAAAAGTATAACCTTCAGCGGCTCGGAGAACTTAGCAGCTGTTTAAAGCTCATGGCAGGACACGAAATATGAAAATATATTTGACCATCATTTGTTTGGTATTTCGGTTAGGTTATAGCCGGAAAAAGTATTTGAATGAGGTCATCAAATTTGTGTATATATATTAAGTTTATTACATAATACACGATATAAACAAGTTGGTAGTTTACTTTTAATATTCGTTAATTTAATATGCAATTATAATAATAAATCATTATTATTATTATTATGTTCAATCAACAGCAATAATCTTACGGCCAGACTGTTATATATTGATTAACATTTTTCGTTTTTCTATGAACGTAACATATTTATGTAAGAGATGCTCTGTTAAGATTTCACGCTCTATTATATAATTTGTAAGTAAGCTAGATTCGTTTTGAAACCAATTATTTATATTATAATAAGCGACTGGTATTTGTTAAGGGTATACATAAGATATAGAAAAATTAATGATTTTTGTACACAGTTAACATAACATAGACGCCCACTTTAATAATAAATAAAGAAGTATTTTAATCAACTCAGTATTCTTAATTATTATTAAAAATATATTTAACTAGTGGCAGCTCTGCTCCAACGAATGGAGTTTTTATGCAAGGGTATTCAACATTCCGCATGCCATTGTTAACCTTTTTTTTTTCAACTGATTTCCATTTTTTTTTTCGATTTTTTCTGCGTTCTTGCGCTTTTGATGATGTGAAAGAAGCGAGTGGCTTGGCTTGGTTGGGCTTGGCCAGTCGTTGGATTTTATGCCGACATGCTCGCGCATTTTAATTAAGAAATTAAATTAAATACAAACTGATGCGTAACAGATTCCTCGTTACTAATTAAAATTCAATTTCTTGCCATTAAAATGAGCAGCAGAAACAACAACAACAACAACAACAACAGCGTCAATTACAAGCGAAAACCCTTCGCACCGGAAACCAGCAACTGCCACACCACCCAGCAAATGGGGCATGGCCACGACCTCACGCCACCATCGCCCATCTGTATGGAACACAGAGCGAGAGCCGGCAAATTAAGCACGCAAAATTAATACGCAATAAAAAAGCAATAATAAAAGCCAAAGTCGGGCAGACCAACATTCCTCCATTCTCTTCCCTCGAGTTAACTGAAAACAATTTGTAGTCCTGGCCAAGGCTCTCAACTTTTATGTGTTTTTCTATTTTAAATTGGAAACAGCTGAGAAAAAAAAAAAATAACTAAATGAAAATTAAGGAAATAATTTTCCTAATGGCGAAAAACTTCTTCGTCGACTAGTTACTCTTGCTTGTTCTAATTAAAAATTTTGATATTGTAGCAGACGTTTGATTGATTCACTTCAAATTGAACGCAGAGTAGGCGTACGAGCTGCGGTTAAATAGGGCGTGGTCCACAATGGGTAGCTGGCTGAAGGCAAATCCGCCGCCAGTCTAAAAGCCAAACAAAAGCTACAAAATACTTGACGCAACTATCCCGGGTATGTTGCTGCGAGCTGTTCCCTCCCGACCACCTTAGACCCTTTCCTCTTGCCACATTGTGGAGCAACATTGTTTGCCATTTGCCAGACTAAACGCCATAACAAAGCTGAGCAATAGCCGAGGTTTGGGTATGGACGTTGGCTGCAAAAGGGGTAGCAAATTACTTAAGAAAACTGTTGTTGGCTTATTGGATTAGGTGCAGGCTACAAAGAGAGATGGAGAGACAGAGAGAGAGAGAGAGGGGGGATTGAGCGTTTCAGATCTTTCAACGCACAATTACCAGCGGCTCTTTTATAATTTCTTTAGCAAGCGGCCTGCGGGGCCCCAACAAACCACCAGGAAATATCTTTAAAGCTAAAGACCGCTTCAACTTTTTGCTCAAATATTTTGCCAGCTCAGATTCCCGTTTTACATTTTTCTATTTTTATGCGGTGTTCGTTACCCAAAATGAGGGTATTATTAATATGTCATTGTTTAGGTATCCCATACAAGCTTTCATTTTCTACTTTTTAATGCAAAGAGGGGATTTACTTCCCTTTGAAAACATTGGTTCTGTAATGAAATTTCCTGATGACGATCTGAATGTTGATTTCATCAAATCTCTTTCATCTAAATTTGTATATTATGTAACCATATAGATAGTATAGAACTTTGTTAGTTTTCAACATAAAAGTTGGAAAAATGAAATTTTTTTTGATTTCATATGAAGCATTTCAAATTCAAGTCCAAAACTGAATCCGTTATGTGAAAGTTCGGTAGGGTATTTAATCAGCGACACTCCCCACATGAATATTTCTATGCATTTCAGTATTTTTGTGGCCAAGTCAAGTTGCAAGTAATATTTGTTTTTCAGTTGCTTGGGTCCATTGGCCAAAAAAAAGCAATAGAAAAAGGAATATAAAACGGTCACATTCACCCCTGAGGCCTGTTTTGGCGTATTGTTACACAATTTTGTTGAAATTTATTTACAGAGTTTATGCCACACAGAATCAACATTGAAGTTGGCAAGCGGCAACGGCAGGCGGCAGGCGGCAAGCGGCAAGTGGCATGTGGCATGTGGCAACAAGCCGAAGCAGCAGTAGCAGCAACAGCACCGGCAACAAAATTGAGAGCCAAAGCCGAGACCAATATCGAGCCAAAACACTGCGCCAAGTTCTGCTTCTAAATTTCTATTCCCAATGCATGGAAAGTTGCCCTGTGCCCCATGCCACATGCCCCATGCCCCATGTCGCATACCACATGCCGCGTGCTGTGCATGCTAAACAGCAGCTGGTCGAGGTTAGGGCAGCGGGTGGGGGCGTGGCATAAAACACAAACAAGATAATAAGTTCATAAGTATTATTTGCAAAATAATCTAACAGCCCCCCTCCCCAACCCCTCTATCGAGTGCCCTCTTAACAATTTTAAAATCCGCTGCAAAAGTTGAAATCGTGTCAAAGTTTTTGCGGCCATTGGCACAGGATATTGGCAAAAGGGAAATGCCAAGTTAAATGCATAGATTTGCGGACAAACAAGAATTGAGTCCAAAGTGGCTTACGGCATTTATCTCCCTCTAATATACGATCCACAACTCGCACCCTGATTACATCTTCATAATTCATTCCGCTAAGTGTGGGGTCAAAGTTCGGCCAGGCGCCTCTTTATTACGGACGCTCGACCGATTCCCCTTAGCCAATTAATCAGGGCGAGTTTAGTAAACAGCTGCTGTCTGCTTAGTGCAGCTCCAGCTTATAGACTTTACAGCTCCTCGCTCATCGCGCCTCGCTCCTCGCTCCTCGCTCCTCGCCGCTTCACCCCGGCCCAATGCGATGAGGGATCAGAAACTTTGACTAAGTGCAATTTATGAGTGCAATGCGCAACGCGGCGGCAACTCGGCGAAATTTGTTTACAACTTGGGCGTTAATTGACACAACCAGAGCCGCAGCTACTGTAGCAGCTTCTGCTGCAGTGGCAGCCACGAAGGCCAGCCGAGCGCAACACAGTCTAAAAGCAAACCAAACCAAACCAAAGTTGGTTACACAATTGACTGCATAAAGTGCTGCCAACAGTTTTTGTTGTTGTTTTTTTTTTTTTTCTCTCATCCTCAACAACAAACTTTTTGAATGTTATTCAACACCTTTTGACCCTCAAGGTTGTTTTTGAGTTACTTTTTAAACAATTCTCATAAGCCACTAAACTCCATGAACTCTGAATAGCTGACAACAGTTTCCAATTAGAGCTGAACGCAGCTCCTGGCCTTTTGTGATCCATAATAGAAGCTGGTCGAATAAATCAGTGCATCGATCAAAGCTAACAACTTTGCTGGTGCAACAAATTGCTGCTTCACAAGCTGAAGACAGGAATTCAAAACTCCTTCCAATATCTTTCTGTCCATTTCGAATTCAACCTGCCAATCTTTTACTCAAATAGTTGCCCAATTTAAAGAGCTACTGCTACTAAGTTTTCGCTTGCAATTAGTTGGCAGGGAAGCAAAATAAACTGCAGCTGCACAATCCACATAAAAAAAAGGGGAAAAAACCAATAAAAAAATTGGAAACCTGCAAAGTAAAAGTAAATCCTCAAAGCGTAGTAAATCAATGTCGCCTTAATCCTCGCATAAGGCACTTTATCAATCAATGCAGAAAGGATTTCGCTTGAGTTTTCCTTTATGTCAACGCCTGAATAGGCGGAATAGCAAAGGGGAGGTCGGGGGAAAGATTTGGTGTGCGATGACAAAGCACACACTCAAGCACACACTCATACACACTCACACACACACACACAACACAGAGAGCGCAACGTAAAGTAATAAGCGGTAAAACAAAGTAAGACTAAATAATACAGTAAATCACAAGCTAATGCCACACTCGCACACACACACTCATACACACTCGCGCACACACACTCGCACACTTGGCAGGCATTGAAGCAATCAAATTAAATCCCAATCGCACACTTAGACAGACATAGACGGGAACTTGGGTAACGGCAAAACGGCGATAAAGCGTTATGGTTCATTAGGCCCATCGAGTGCGAGGAGGAGCCGTACCCAGAGCTGGTTACACAACAGCTATATCTACAACAACGACAACAACAAGAAGAACAATCACGTTGACAATGACAATAGCGTTGAGCCGAGTTTACAATCGATGCGTATATATCATGCCTCATGAGTCCCGCCGCACAGTTCACCTACCACCGGGGTAGATTTGGCTTAGGGGTTGCTACAGCGACAGGACTTAATGTCAATATCATTAAGTGTTCGCCCATATGGTAGAATGACCCGCAAGCCGCCACCACCATCACCACCGATACCATAACCACTCGAGCCGTCTGCAATTGTCACCCAATTGCATGCTGTGACACTTGGCCAATATTTGCTGCAACAAATTGTTAGACTAAACACGGCTTGAGAGGGTGTCGAAGGCTTAGTTTGTGACAGGCAGCACATAAATAAATAACTCACGATATCTATTCGACGGCCGGGTCTTTGATCAAGAGCTTAGGCCGTATGCCAAGGCTGCAGATGTATATCGACGTAAGATAAAATTACGTAATTGTATGCTTTAAAATGTACTTATTTTCAATAAACCTGCATTTACTTATATTTCTCTCAATTTGAAATACTTGAAGTATTTAGTTATGCAATTATCTTTGTACTTGTAGTTCATTTAATTAATATAGAGATTCGAGCTCCAATAAGATGAATTAAAATGAGGTTTGCCCTCGACTCTCAATCTGACCGTTAACTGCCCCAAGGATGTTCCATTAAACTTGCAACGTGGTACGCCGTTCACTTCTTTGGGACAGCTTGGAAAATGGACACCTGCGCATCGTCTTAATGCAATGGAAAATTTTAAGCAAAACTTTTATGAACGAGTTAAAGAGAAGTTAAGAAAAGCGCCGCGTCTGACGCCCGGAAAAAACTAATAATGAGCTTTCAATGTTAATAAGCCGAGAGTAAAACTTTAGCGGCGCTGACAACGCAACGAGAGGCAACAGCTGCAGTTGGGGCAGAGTCGAGTAGAGGGGAGCCTCTTGGTTGGACGCTGACAAAATCCCTTTTGTAAGTAATTTCATTTTCGACGCTTTTGCCCACTCAAGAAGTAATTTAAAAACTTTGTTAGGCATTTTTAAAGTCATTTATGGTGACAAGAGCACAAAAAAAAACCAAAAAAAAAAAGGAAAAAAAAAAACGAACGCGTAAAAAATGAGACAGCAGAAAAAAGGCACAAATTTAGATGCCTGCGTTGATGAGCTACTGATGAGGTTGTCACTCGATGAGGCGCAGCGGGGCAACAGCAACAGCGACCAAAAACTTTCCACTTGGCTTTTGTTTCGGGCAAGTAACTTAAAAATGACAAAAATTAAGAAAAATAAAGTTAAACAACGAACAACAAATATCGTGTACCTTGCGGCTGATACCCTGTAACAAGCCATTAGATAAGTTTAGTGATGTTCTAACAGCTATAATATATGTATATACCCTAAGGCTGAACTTTTAAATGCTACAGGGTATTACAAATAATAATGTGGCTGCCATGTAGTAAAGTAGTATAGATATTAAGCTGTTTCATCAGAGTGGGGATAAGAAAACAGTTCAATGCTCAAACTCCGCTTAACTTCAAGCCTTCGTATTAAGTGCTGTATGTAAATAAGCCAGATTTTAGACTTGAACTTCTTAGGCCAAATCTGGGAACAAATCTATCCATAAATATCAAAAGAATACTTGAATGATTTCTTGCTTTTTCATCGAGCTTCACGGAAATTGTAATGATGAAAAAAGCAACTGCTGAATATGAAATAAGGCAGCTGGACAAATGTTGCTTCCCTCTACCCTCCACGATTGCTCTTCGTGCTCATCGTCCTTTTGCGTGTCCATGTCCTTGGTCCATTGCCACTTTTGCGCCGAGGATAATAATAAAATAATAAAGTCGCCGCGCCTTCACAGCAGCAGCTGTGTGCGAGCACTGCCCCGGCTTCTGGCTTCTGGCTCTTGGCCGCTGTGGGCTGCTCCTTGCCACGCCCCGCCGCCCACCTCCATTGTGCGACAGCTGGCGTTGAACTTAAATTAGCCTGTACACACAATCCTCTTTTCAGCCAAAAAGTTCTTATCAGCGAGCATTTATCTTTCATATGGCAATGCGACAACCTCCGAGTGGAAAGTGGCAAGTGGGGCTGATGGCATGTGGCATGTGGCAAGTGTTAGTGGGCACGCAATACTTGGCAATTGGCAATTTATATTGCAACCACAAACAGGCGGCCCAACTCTGGGTAAAAATAAACATTTTATCATAAAGAGATTAAACGCCGATAAGCAGCAGAACAATTTGTGCTGTGATTTACGTTCTGCTGCCTCGAAAAACAATGCCACATGCGGTAAAATTAATTTGCAGCATTTGTGTGTGCTGACTGGTACCCAGGAGCACAAAGTGAAGCTTGCGCTGATCAAGGAGCTGGGCTATCTGTGTGCACAGTCTCCCCCGGCTGCTTTCAACTGCAAACTTTGGGGCTGCCCGCAAAATGGCCACCTCCCAGGGGCCGTACACTCGAGTCCAGGTTGCAAAAATGAAGGTAATCTATTTGGCTGGCCCACTGGGCAACCGGCTCTCGATGTCAGTTAAGTCCCGAGGTTGCTTTACGACAAGCCGAGCCCCACAGACCCCGCACATTTCAACTCCCCCAGCTCATCTCACCCTGTCTAAAGATAAAGCTGCAAAAATATTTTAACATCCTTTGGCAACATGCCGGCGCACGCCCATCTTCACTCCACACCCACACCCACACCCACATCCATGTCCATGTCCATGTCCAATCCCTGCACCACAGATGCAGTGCATCCCATCGGTAAGTGGGTCTGGCAGCCGCAGCTCGACCTGCACTAAACAAAGTCTTTTGTGTGAGAAATTTTCATATTTAATGTACGAGCTGAGAGCTGCCTGAAATAGAGGCAAAACAGGACAAAGAAAGCAACAAATAAATAAGAATGCACAACTGGCAGATATCCTGCATCATATATACTGTACATACACATGTAAGCGCACTCGCTCCTTCTTTTATATTGATGATGTTTACTTATTCTATGTAAAACAAAAAAAGTCTAGTATGCTCTTCATTTTTCTTTTTGATTGGAGAGACTTATCAATTTTCATTCAGCCAGAAACAAAGAGTATTTGTGTTATGGTACTGACAAGAGAATACCAATTACTTAACTTCCATAGATTGCGTTCAATATATAAATGAGAATAATAAATAAAATTGTCTTTGACTTCTCTCTCCCTATTGAGTCGAATATACCCAATTCTTAATCATTTTTAATGGGTAAGCGCAAAAAAATTAGCCACAAAACTGTTGCAGTTGTTGTTCCTTCTTTTTGGTTGTTTTTGTTGTTTTTGTTGCATTGTAATTTGGGAGCCTGACTCGTGGACGCACTTAGAGCTCTGAAGAGCTGACAAATCCTATGCTAATACGCTGCAAATGAAAATTATGATGCCTCTGGCCAGGCATTAAGAGCCGTTTCAGTTACTTAGTTAGGGCCGCATTGAAGCCAAAAGCCAAAAGCAACGGCTTCTAATGAAATGGCTTTTTGAAGCGGGCTCAACTAAACTAAATGAAAGTGCCTCCACGCACAAAAATTCTAATGAAGTGCAGTCTGTCTGTCTGTCTGTCTGTCAGACGCCCAAATGAGTCTGGCAGTCACTTTATTTTATTACCAACTTGTTTGTGCAGCCTTTTGTGCACAAAAACTAAATATGACTTGTTCTCTTTTGCAACTGGCTGCTGATGACTGCAAATTCAATTAGCCCAGTTAACAGTCAGAGCATTGCCTTAGCTATCGCCACGTTAATCGGGCTAACACAATTTGGACGTTTGTGGTCCTAAATTATGCAATCAACAGCGCATTGAACTAAGCCCAGAACTGTTTACCAAAAAATAGGCAAGAATGAGCTTTTTGCTTAGATTTGGGTTAAAGACAAAGAATAATAATTACAATAATTTCATAAGTAAGAAAATAGCAAGCAATGTTAAATATAAAAATATGTTTTATATGTAGATCAAAATTAGGGTAACATTACCGAAGTATTGAATAAAGTTTCAAGATTTAAAGCAACAAAAATAGTCGTCGTTCCAGAGGGTGTAAAAGTAAAGGGGCATGTCGATAAATTTAGTTTCGATTGTTATCGATATATCTCAAGTTTTAGTGCCCATTAAATGATCTATGTGAATAGTGAGCAAACAAAGAAACTAAGCTGTGCTCTGTGCATTGAAGTGTCCATCAATCTAATCAACAACCTTGATGGACGTTGCTCGTCATTAAGGCTGAAAGGATTTCCCAGCGACATGTGGGCGAAGGGAGATGCTGGGCAGGGGTCAACCAGAGTAGACACATCAAAGCTGTGGTCAGTGCCAACAACCAAAAGGACTACTTAGCAAGGGTCTGGCGTTGCCTGGCAGCCACAAAGCAGCTTTCAGCAAGTTGCAAATAACGCACGAGATTCCTTTTTCTCTTATTTTCTGCCAGTGCAAGGCCAATATGGAGAAAGAGAATGAGCTATATTTATATGGAGCCATATAGAGCAAGAGAGAGGGAGAGAGTGAGCAGTTGAGACATAAGCCATAGCATTGTCTGGTGCCAAGTGCGGCCATAAACTTCAACTGCTGACAGTATTCAGGAGTTAGACAGAAGAGCAGAAACCTGCAGAGAAGCGGTTAATGTCAAGTCTTTACATTCATTGCAATAAAAATTTTACTCCTTACAGCGTGTCAAATTGCAGATGCCTCCATAAGACCCCTCCTTTTAAGATATGTATATGTGTGTGTGTGGATTTATGCTCATCTTTTAATTGTCAATAAAATAATCAACACATGCAACCGCAGCACGTGCCCATAAGAAAATACCAGAACAAAAGTGTGTAAGCCCGCAAATTGTTATCAATAAGTGATTGAGCTGTAGGCAGGGGCGTGGCAAGAGTTGAGCTGGCACCGCTGAAGCAGCAGAAGCAGCAGAAGCAGAAGCAAAAGTTGCCTCTGGGCCTGAAGCGCTCTTCAAGTTATTGACGAGATAAAGTTGAAGATTTTTGTGTGCTGAGTTTTTTGTGAAGTGGCAGACGGCAGCCCATAATGATTGAAGTCCTAGAAGTCTCCCGGCAGTCCTTGGAGCAATAGCAGTAGCAGTAGCAGTAGCTAGTAGGTGGTGTACGAATAGTAGTAGTCAGGGAGCACGGAGTTGATGACGTTGAGTTGTTGACGCTGAGCATGGCACTGGCAAGCATGTTGAGAGTTTTGATGGCAACAGGGAAGGCAAAACGCAGGACGTCAAGCGCTTAAGATTTTCCTATAGCCATTGTTGTGCATGTGTGTGCGTGTGTGGTGGCAGGTCTAGTTTATTTGCTCAAATGCTGCTCGTTTGCTCATGACACCAGCAACCGGCAGCAGCAGTAAAAAAAAAAAAAAACCCAGAGAAAAGCAATAAAAAGCCATGCGAAGCGGAAAAAAGAAAACATTGTGGCCAAACAACAATGCCAACAGCGCAACGCACACTTCACACACATGCACACGCAGGCACACACTCGCGCACACCAACTCCCGCCCACTCGCACACACCTCATCGATTTTCACTTGAACGCGAAACGCCGCCGAGCAATTCTCTGGAGTCGTACAAACAAATGCGCGTAAATTTTGCTTAGCGCAAGTGCAAATACTTGACACAGCCGCACCTACAACAAGTGCCCGCCTAGTCGTATCCAATGATAAACATTGGGATACCCTTTAAGCTCAGTCTTTAACGAAATATCACAAAACATTTCAAAACTTGTCATTCATTGCGACTTCATTATTTTAAATGAATACAATTGAATGAAACTTGCTGATAGAGTCAAGAATACCCTCTAATCTGTAATAGTTGGAAACTGATTATGCAAGTCTAACAAATCTAGCAAGACTGATGGATACCCTGCTACCGCTTCAAATAAAACAATTTGCAATATCAAAACAAACCTTCAGTGCAACTGCACCTAATAGATATTTACAGCCAAAATACCCTGTAAATGAAAGAGTTTGGCAACTCGAGAGCTTTTTGCATTTACATTTGTTGGCATTTTAGTCATATGTCAATATCCCTTCTGAGGTTTCTCATGGGCGTAACTTTAACGCTTGACTTGGCTTATCGCAGTCTCAGCCCCAAAGACACCCTTTGCAAAGTTTCGAGTTTATCATTTTTATTTATATATTTATATGCATACATATCTATACATTTTATTTTATTTTTTGTTTTCTTGCTGATTTATTTGCATGTGCTTGCGAAGCAGTTAATAAATTTCAGTTACATTGAACTCTTATCTGGAAGAGCTAGGTAAAGTTTACGAAAATCGAAAGTTTTGGCAAAGTTTTTCCAGTTAGCTCGCAGGTAAACCTATGTCAATTTGATTAGTTAGGGGTTGGACAGCTAAGCCCCAATCTCAATCACAACCCCCGCCTCGGGGACTATAGATAAACTACATTCGTTTGTGATTTGTGACACAAATATTTTAAATGAAATACTCTCGGTTTTGCAGCTTCCACTATCAGCTCTCATTCATAAAACGATTTGCACTTCATCAGCAGGCCAAACGATAAGCTCGAACGGTTGGTTCAGGGTGGTTGGATTGTGGTTGTATGGGTGGTTCAGTTGCAAGCGCAAATATTTAAAGCAACAGAAAAAAGAAATGAATGAAAAAACATGCGGAAATAAATTGCATTTTAAAAAATACCAAAGATTAAACACTCTATAAATAACTGATGTCATTCAAACTGCATTCATGGTAGATGTCAAAAGCCTCGATTGTTTCTATAGAGAGTATATTGTAAACAGATGTGATGTTAAAAGGATGTCAAAAATATGAAATCAATTAATCGCGTGCTTAAACAAAATGTTCTTTAAGCCAAATGATTAAGGTAACATGCCCTCTTTTATGGAATAAAGCAACAAGAAACCCAAAAGCCAACCGAAACTAAACCAAATTTAACACAGCTCAACTAACTACAAACCGAAATAATTGTTACCGACACTCCCACAACTTCTCTCACTGCCACTGTTGTTGCTGCAACAGTTGCTGTTACTGTTGCTGTTGCTGTTGCTGCTGGCTGATAGCACAGACAAACGTCCCGCAGCAATTGAAACAACGGCGTGAATGGCGGCGTGTTGGATTTGGTTAGAAACGGATGCAATTCAGACGGCGGAAGGCTGCTGGGTGGGTGATGACGGTGAGTGTGGGTGGGTGGTGTGTGGTACGGTGTCGAGAGTGGTGCAGGGTGATGCTGGTTGTGCAAACTTGGCAGCACAAAGTAAAGTTATTTGCGGTTCATTATTCACTTTTGGATTTTATTTCGCTGCCAACACGATCGAAGACAAGTGATGGACAGCAGATTGAAGAACCGTTGCGGGCCACGTCGAAGCACGTCGACGTTTGTTAACTTGCCCAAAATCGCCATTGCATGCAAAATGACTTGGCAGCAGAGGATTAGGGACTAGGGGACAGCGCAGCGACATTTAAATAGAAAATTTTGGTTGACTGCATCTAAGGGAAAACCGTAGTCAGTCGTAGAACATTTTTGCTCTTTGCTTATTCATCTTGCAAGTTGGAAAAATAAATTAATAATGCGTTCTTGCCACTGACAGCAGCTGCAACCACAAGGAAAGAGTGCCACAGAAAGAGAAGAAGAGACAGAAAGAGAAAGAGAAAGAGAGAGAGAAAGCGAGAGCAAAAGACAGAGTAAGCTGGAAAATAACTCGAATATTCTATGCGAAGCTTGACACCCCTTGTACTAAAATTTAATTGCATCTTTTTCAGCAATTCCAGCACGGAATGAAAATGGATGCAAAGCGCTCTGAGAGGGTCTTAAAAAACCAAACCCCTCTTCAATTCCCACTATCTTCATCCTCTCGCCCTCACTGGCAGCAGTTTAAGCTTTCAGTTAAGTTCAGTCAAGATATGAATACTAATAGCCACTGGAATGTTTGAGTAGCCAAAGGACATTGCACTGTCTGTGTGAGCCAGGCAGCAGCTCCCAAGACGATGGCTCGTTTGCTTCCATCGTCTTCTTGATTCTTGTCCTTTGGTTCGTTTGGGGTCGCCGTCGAAGATGGGTCAGAGGGGTTCAGAGGGGCTGCTGCAATGTCATTACTCTTATTTGATACCGTGGACATTCGCATAAATGTCAGATTGAGTTTTGTGCGGCGCCAAAGTTGAGTCCTTGAAATGCATTTGAATGCAAAACTCAACGAATAGCAGCACAATGCCACGCCCCTTCGTTCTCGCTCCTTCGTCTGCACAACCGGCCGTCCGCAACTTGAAACAAAAACGTTGCGAAGAAAAGCAATTAGCGAAATTAATTGCTTAAGTTTCGCTTTTGAAATATTTATCTGGCTGAGTGACATTAATTCAACAACCATATTGCCAAGGATTTCCCAGTGCCCGCCACAAATTGTCGACCTATCAATTGAATGGCAGAGGCTTAGAGATTGACCATTTTAATGCAACTTCTGTTGATTGACTTGGGCACAGGTATTGCAGCTTTCGAAATGTGGGGTTCAATTTAATTCAATATAAGCTAAAGTGCGATTAAAGAATTAATTAATTAATACTATGCAATACAACTTCTGATATATATATATATATATATATATAGGTTTTCTTTTGCATTTCTATTCTTCATTTTCATTTTTCGCCTCCCACAAATTGAATTCCCAGCACGAACGTGTCACAACACGTCTCGAGCTGCAATCTGTGCGCTGATATTTTGGGCACGCTGACAGCTGCTCCCAGAGAGTAGGCGATTGTATTTCAGATCCGGGCTACTTAAGTATTGCTCCCGGTTCACCACTTACCGCTCTCCCAGTGCTGAGCTAGCAGCAGCGCGACGATGATGACAATGGGCAGAGCGCGGCCCAGGACATCGGTGAGATGTATCCTGTTGCGGATATGTCTTCGCTTGTCCTTGCATTGGCTAATTGCAGCCATTTTACAGGTGTCTCAAGTAGCTCAGTTGTTGCTGTACTGGTTGTGGCTGTGGCTGTTGTTGTTTTTGTTCCGGTTGTTGTTGTTGTTGTTGTTGTTGATGTTGTTGTTGTTTCGGTTGCGGCTCTGCTCTTGCGGCGGTTGCACTCAATTGAATGTGAAAGAGTTTTGTTTACAGGCTTGCGTATTCAGGTGCATTGAATTAATTATATCATTGTTGTTGTTCTTGCCGCAGATTGTTGCAAAACTTGCAGTCGTTTCTTCAAATGCAACTGCAGCAGCAGTAGCAGAGGCAGTGGCAACAGCAGCTGCAACACTTACGGAAACTTAATTATTCAAAATAGGTTTTTAGCACAGCGTTCAGGGCGATTCCAAATGGTCGACACTTGGCCAGGACTCGCTTGCAGGACCTCTCGCTTTATATGGCTGCCTCTCTCTCTTTCTGTCTTCTGCTGGTCTCAGCCTCAGCCTAGGTCTTGGTTTTGGTTTCGGTTTCGTTCTCTGTTTTAATTGCTTGTTCTGCTGCAATGCATTTTCCTCGGGCCGTTGCAAATTTATAGCTGCAAAATAGAAACAAAAACAATACATAAATGCGTTAGTTTTTCAACATAACCACAATGTCCACAACCGTGTGCCGTGTGTGTGTGTGTGCGTGGGTTTGTGTGTGTATACGTATGTATTTGTATATTTGTGTGTTGTTTAATGCTGCTAAGCCGTTGTGCCCAAATACATAATTCCTATGCAAATAAGCGTAGAGCAAACCCTAAAATTTATGTGCGTCCATTGCATTTTGCATATCTACACCGAATGGGAGCAGGGGGCGTGGTGCGAGGGCAGTCACTGCAGTTTCAACTATATTCATGTTTGCTTTTTGTTGTTGTTGCGAAAACTCAAGCGTGCAAAAAAATCTAAACGCTGCCTGGCACAAAAAACATAGTGAACGCTGCCAAATTAACAGTACTTCTTCTTTTTTTTTTGTGTGTGTCACCAAAGGCTGCCATCTCTCTCTCTCTCCCTCTCTCTCTCTCTCCATCTCTCTCTCTCTCTCTCTTATTGTATTGTGTGCACTCGACGGCAAGCCAACTGAAATAATCCTGAAAAATATTGTTGGCTTTGATTTGGCGCGGCTTTTCGTTTGGTATTTGCTCTGCATTTTCTTTTATTTTCCCCAGATTTTGTTCTCATATTTTTTTCGAGGCAGCATCTACATTTAATATGACATGGCAGTTCTGCATGCATGACACACAAAATAGCGAGGGTATAAGAAAAAAGGAAACATAAACTAACGGCGCATCATTTGCTAACCAGCAGGCACCCGAGCACGCCCTCTTTTCATATGCCCGCCCATAAACAATTCTATTAAAATTAATGTTGCATATTTTTAAGGGCTGTGCACGCCAAAAGAAACTTAAACGCTTAACAAATTGATACGAATTTGTTAGAAGCTCGATATAATGGGCAACAATTCTGACCACCAGATACCCTACATTTTTAATACATAAATCTCAGTGGGAATATTATCTTCAAGCTACTCAAACTCAAACTGAAAGCAAAGGAAACGAATCAACAAATTGAAAGGCAAGTAAGCAAAAAAGATAAATACAGGTTAAGAGAAGGCAACCGAGAGGCAGAGAGAATCAGAGTGTTAGAGAGAGGGTAAATACCCAGCAAATATAATATGATTGATTTTATGTGTTTGAGCTGTGCAGCAGAGGGAGACGAGTCCGTGCCAATGACAAGCCCGGCCTAAAGGATATAGACGGAAATATGCAAGAAGACAGGGGAATATTGCTTATGTACACACACACAAACACACATACATATAATTTCATGCAGAGTTTTTTATGTGGAAATAAACAGAGAGCAAAGAGCAAAAAGGTGGGGGCAGAATGCAGAAGTTGGGGAAGCAACCCAGAAGGAAAATCGAAAAGCAAGCCGCAACAACAAGAAAAACCACACACATACACGCATGTAACCCATGCGTATGAGAAAATTTGTGTATTTGCCATAAAATAATTTATCAATTGGAAAAATTTTTAGACAGGATTCGGGACAGGAAGAGGAGTCCCCACAGAAAAGAAAATGCTGTACGAGGCGAAGAAAAATGCCCAAGCACTTTATATAAGCACATGTATGCGTCTGCATGTGTGTGTGTGTGTGTGTTTGTGTGTGTGTGTGTGTATTTGAGGGTAAAATTATGACAGGAGGAAATAAAAAAGCATAAATTTATTACTGGGCAAACGATGACTACTAAAACTTGGCCACAGGCCCGTTGGGAGTGCGGCGCGAGCGCTGCAAGCGAGCATCATAAATAATCGAAGGGGCGACAATATTGAACGGCAGGACAATGGACAAGGACTCCAGGATCCAGGAGCAAGCAGCGTCGAGTGCACTGACGCTTTTCCCCAACAGCATAAATAAACATAAATACAATTCGATTGCCGCAGAGACTGAGCGACTAAGAGAAACAGAGAGAGACAGTGATAAAGCAGAGAGAGAGAGAGAGAGAGAGAGAAAAGGGAAATTGTATCAGAGATAAAGAGCGGCACACGCAATGCCAGAGCGACGAGTCGGCGACGTGGAAATCGACGGGCGGGCGGGCAGGCAGCAGAAATAATTGTACATACAACAATTTGCCATAACAAGGATATCAAATTTGCGCACTGGCAGCAGGCGGCGTGGGCAAAATAAAAAGGATAACGAGGCACAATAAAAGAAATGAAATCGTAACCCAAACTGTTACTAATTGGACAAAGCAGCCAAAAAAAAAGAAGCAAAGAAAAAGTAAAAAGTGAAAACCAAGAGAACCGACAACACCCATAACAAAGTGTGTGTGTGTGTGTGTGTGTGTGTGTGTGTGTACTTGTGTGACCCACGATTCAGAATGCTAGTCAACTGCTAGTCAAATTTCGCCAGAGTCCAGGATCCAAAATTCCACAGGGAATAAGCAGTCAGTCGATGCGACGGGTTAGCTAGCAAATACCCTGTAGTTAAGTTTCAAGCAGAGCAAAGCGCAATCCGCAGTACAATTTACACACCAATGTTTGGTGCTGTAACTCTTATTCGTGGATTGAAACCGAATTTCATATGAATATAGATTTGTGTAATATGGCTTCAATAAAAACATTTATACCCGCGATGATTTTGCCCTTAGGGTATAGCCGCAAAGAAAATAAAAATGGAGCGGCAAAAAAAAATTGGCTTTGTTAAGTCTAATTTTGCAGAGAGACAAAGTGCTTAAAAAATAATTACGCGCTGGCAATCAAGAAGGCGTCGTTATCGTTGTCGCTACAGGAAACCGGATACGGATGTGCATGTGCGCGATGTCAGCATCCGGCAGACATGCAAGTGGGCGTGGAAAACGGGACTTTAGCAAGGGACATAGGCAATGGGGAATGGGGAATGGCGAATGGCGAATGTGCGAATGGGGCATGGAACGTGGGGGCCATTGCTATGGCTGCAACTGTTGCCCAACTGACCGTAGCGTGGGATCAAATTGAATTTGGTTGCTGGAGGACAAACGCCTTGCCACAAATTCGCCAACTTACAAGTAATTAGGCTGCAGTCCCCGACAACTCCCTCTGTCTATAGCTAAGGACACAAAGGACATGCACGCGTCGTCAGTCGCTTGCCTTTTGGTTGATTGTCAGTGCGACTGTTGGCTAATTGCAGCAGTAGCAGAAGCAGCAGCAGCAGCAGTTGATGCTGCTGCGGACCACGTTCCGTGGCTCGTTTTCTTTTACGTGTTTGAGTTGCACTTCGGCCCTGGTAATTACCAATTTGAGGCGCCAATTTGGCTCTTTGCTGCTGGCCAGCAAAAATTTAATTAGTTTGACAAGCAAATGTCAACTGAGTGTGTGTGTGTGTGTGTACTGACTGTATAGATGTTGTACACACACACACACATAAAAAAAAACATAAATGGAAAGAGAAATATTTGGGCTGGCCGCAGGCGGAGGCAATTATGAGCAATCGCAGCTAACCCTTTGACCTTTTGTAATCTCTTTAACGACGCCAACAGCCAGAAGAAGAAGCTGCAGCACATTCAGCTACTCATTCAGTCAGTCAGTCAGTCAGTCAGTCAGTCAGTCAGTCGGGCAATTTTAATTTACTTTACAAGTGTTCGCCAATTAATTTAATTTAAGCCCTCTGCCCCGGGCGGGCTTACTTTGACACTTTGACAACAGCGAACTTAAAGGCCGGAAGGATACGCCACGAAATGGTTCAACAGGATTCATTTTACACTTGCTGATAATAATTTTATACTGTCGTAGACACTCTGTCTAGAAATATACATTAATGTGTATATATGTTTATGCCTGACCTTTGAACTATAAGTTTTGCACAAATAACTATTAGTACAAGCTTTAATAGCACTTGAATTCCTTCTGAGTGATCCTTTAGCTGAACTCTCCACGGACTTAACTTGCAAAGATTACTCCAGTCTGATAAAGAATTTCTTCTTCTGCAACAACGTTATATTGCCACAGTATAGAAAGATTGCCTTGATTAATGCAGTAATTACGAACTCCTCTATAAGGAACGTGAGTTGCTCAACGTAAAGTTTATTGAAATATCTTAAGTATTTAATATTCGTTTACTCAAAGCTAAAAGTTTTAACATAATTTAATGATTAAGAGCAGCTGGTCTATTAATTAAAATCCTTGCATATTGCATGAAATTTAAGCTAGTCCAATAAATGTCCAGAGTTTGGTTTGAGTTGAATTATTCACACTTTTTCCAGCTGCACTGAAGCTGCCAGCTGGCTGAGTGGATAAACGTTATGCACACAAATACACACTATACACACACACAAACACACATGTTGGACACATGGAACGAGCAGCAGCTGTACTCAATTTCAAGGACACTCATTGGGGCAGCTGCCTCAGACGTCGATGCTGCAGTCGGAAGAGCTCTTCACAGTTTATAGCTTTAAGTGGCAGTTGCCAAGTGCGAGTGGAAAATTCCGTAGCAAGCAGTTTGTTTTCTATGAAAGTGCACACACACACACACTAACAGACACAGACTAATATACAGTACAGTTGCCTGCACTGAGTACAATTGATTAGTTGACACTTGAACTCATTGATTTACACACACACACACACAACTTAATTGGCCTGCATCTTAGTTAATCAAAGTTTGATTAAGTCCAAGTGCCTGTCCTTGAATTCATTTTCATTCATTCATTCATTTTTCCTCCGGACACACAAGGACAAAAGCCTTAAAGACTCAGTTGGTCATTTTTAATTTGATTAAATTCAAACAGCAGCTGCGCCGCCACCCGCTAATTAAGCTCGACAACTAACGGAAAGCCATTCAATGGACATGCCAAGCACTAATTAAGATTTTGTCAATTACTTATGGCAAGTGCCACGCCTTTGTATAAGAGACAACGCCAAGAAGGACACTAGCTGACGCAGCACAAAGTGCACGCCTTCGAAGCTTACCTCGACCAACACTCAGAGAAAAACTATTAAGTGTTTACTAAAGGGACTTAGATTTTGGTAAAAAAAAAAAAATGAGATATCAAAATTTCAAAGCTAAATTTGTAATTCTGTTGCAAATATATTTTATTCATTAGCTTTAAGATAATTAAATAAATTCACTAATTTAAGGGAAACAATCTGAACAGCACAATATTGAACAAATTCACACATTACCTGACTTTTCTCTCAGTGTATTCTGGATGCAATGTGCTTGTGTGAGTGTCCAACTATTTGTCTGACTCTATGTGTGTGTAATCATTAAAATTAATTTATTGGTTTCATTAACTTGGCTTCGAAGTCTTTAGCAGCTGCTTGCATATTAACCGCCGCTTGTTGTTGTTGTACTCCACAGTAAGCTGCAATTTTTTATATATGTATATCTCGATGCCAAATGACAACACGACGACATTCCGTAGAAAGCATAAGCCGGCAAAAGCACAAACGGCCATAGGAAAGCCCAAGTCCGAGCCACGGCCAAAACCAGAGCCAGAGTCAAAGCCATTTCGCTTGGCTGCCCAACAATGAAAACGTAATGTTGTTCCCCGTGGTGGGGAGGGTGTGGATCAGAGCAGGGACAAGGCCCAATACAAAAGAGTAGCTCTTAATGGGAATGGACTAGAAATAATCATCATTAAGCACGACCAGGGCGAACTCTCGCGACCAGGCAAAACTCTCGCTAAGAAAAGAGAGAGTTTAGGCAAGATTTTTCGTCTCCCTCTATCTTTCTGTTACACCTTGCGCCTGCAATTATGTACAGTTAATTTTTACTTGGCCTTAAATTTTGCAGCTTCTGCCAAAGTTTTTGTTTTCGGCCTGCCCGACCGCCCGTCCTCAGGGTTCAGCCTGTCAGACAGTTGCAAAAGTTCTTACGTTAAAACAAACTCTCAACACTCTGAACTTATTTAATAAACTCAAAAAAGGAACGCACGTCAAATGGAAAAACATAATGGAATATGCATAAAATACATATATGTACGTACAATTTGTAGGTCTAAATTCAATCTCTTTTGCAAAATGGTTACCGAAAAACAAAACAAACAGAAAAGTAGCAAAAATTTTACCAAGCATACATATATAAAAGTTAACATTGAGACTGAAACAAAGTTTTGTTGAATATAATGAAAACTTTGCTTTTTTTTTGTATTTGTCTCTATATGTAAGTTACAATAAATTTATATTCTACGCAATAGCAGAGTGTAAAATTTGATAAAAACATAACATAAAAACAAAGGAAAATATTTACTTAAATTCATTGCTTTCTTTAGTTTAACTGAAAAGGAAAATAAACAAACCATTTATATTTGTATTAATAAAATTTAAAATTCAGTCAGATTTACATAAAATATAAAAATCACTCATAGAATTAAATACACATTTTGTATAGGATGTTAACCGACCTTTTAATACTCTCTTAAAATCTTATAGAAAGTTAACAACTGAAATTTTACTAAATAATATCCCACTTTTATACTAATTAATCTGATCTATACTACATTTAACTTTATAGCTTTAAAATATAAGGGAAAGAAAGCCAATTGAGTCTGAAGCAAAGCTTATATTCTCTTTTAAATTATTGCAAGCGTTTAAAATTTGAATTTGTTCATATTTGCATACAGGCATACAGTTTGATTTTAAAATTCGTATCGTATTTTGGGAAAATCTTTTTTATTTTCACATCTATTTTATCCTCTTATAAAATGTTTATATAATACGTATTGCTGATTAGCTAATAATGCTTAGCTTTTATATATTGAATTTTATAGTTGTCATATATATAGCTGACGGGCTGTCTATATTTAAGCAGTCAAACAGACACCAATGAAAGATTCACACCCCCAGGCACACACACACACACAAACACAGACACAGCAAACGCCACCCGTTTGATGCATTGCTTTGCACTTTGCCGCATCGCTGCTGACGTCGACGTCGACGTCGACTGAAGTGCATTTGGCAAATAAGAAAAATTGCATAAATTTCATTAAATTCGAAATGTCAAGCAACTGTCGTGCACCCGCGACCTGCAGCAGCAACCAATGCGCTATATGCATATTTCTCTATCTCTGTGTGTGTGTGTGTGTGTGTGTGTGTGTGTCGGTGTGTGGCTTTTCATCAGGAGCCATGACGTCGTCTGGGCTGTAAACATTGGCGTGGCGCAATTCGCCGTGTTCCGTTTGCAGCAATATTAAAAATTGTGCACCAAAATCCCCAAAGTAATTTATTAAGATGCCTCATGACTGTTTTACGCGCCGTTGACTTCACGCCATTAAAAGCCAGGGCACAACCAACACACACACAGCACACACAACGCACACATACACGCTGAGGGTAGAGTAAAACATGAAAAAAGCTGCATAAATTTTCAGCACAACAACAATAGCAAATGCGACACTTTTGCTGGCTGCCTCATTGGAGCTGCGGCTTGTTTAGCAGCAACAACTACTACTAATGCAACAGCAACGGCAACTGCTGCTGCAGCCGTCTTGAGAGTAGTTGCAGCGGCAGAACTAATGCAACTGCCGCTGCTTGAGGCATCTCTCGTTAGATTCTTGACATTTATATGGGATTTTCTGGCTTGGCCTTAGCCATTTGGCTTTGATTGCAGCTACCAAGTTTTTGCGGCTAACACATTGTCATAAATTACTTTCTTTCTCTCTCTCTCTCTCTCTCCGTCTTTCTCTTAGTTATGTAGGGTGTATATATGTACATATATAGATCTGAAAATCGTAAATCAACTTGGCACACATTTAGCTAGCTGTGACTTTGCCTGCTTTCGCTCACCACACAATACACTGCGTATGTGTGATATTTCATAGCACGTGTCATGAATTCTAATTACCTTTTTTCCCTGACGTCCTTTTTATTGTTGTTTTTGCATTGTATGCGCACACAATTCATAAATTTTCAAAATTTCTAAACAAAAAATTTAAATTTCATTTGTAAAGATTTTACATTAAATTTATCATATTAAATTTGGTAAAAAAAAAAAACATTCTACAAATGTAATAAAATAAAGTAAAGAGATAAAAAATTAGTGCATATTGTTATTAATTAATGTTACTGTTCATAAATATGAATGAATCTTTATATATATTATTCAGAATGATACCTATCAAACACAATATTTTCTGAATTCTCATATAATTCTGAATGCAAGGGCATACCCTGTGCTCAATTGGGAGAGGTTGTTCTGTAGCTAATCAAAGGCATGTAACAGAACATTAAACAAAGACTTCAAACCCTAATAAAATCGTGCTTTGTAGTCGAGCATGCTCATTTAAACCCTATTAATATCTGATAAGTAGTTATCATTGTGATAATATATGTTGATTTATAGCCATCAAACAGTTACAGCTTACAGGATACTTTAGCGGCAATCAATGCCAATTATTTGAATTTGTATTTTTTAAATTCATTTATGCATCCAAATAAATGAAATAATCACCGTTATGCAGTTTAGCGTATCAATTACGGC
This sequence comes from Drosophila pseudotalamancana, assembly GCA_037075185.1. Taxonomy (NCBI): domain Eukaryota; kingdom Metazoa; phylum Arthropoda; class Insecta; order Diptera; family Drosophilidae; genus Drosophila; species Drosophila pseudotalamancana. Next base: position 199,046 of record JBAMCK010001164.1, read on the forward strand.
GCCATTTAGCCACATACTGGAAAAAGGCTGTAAATAAATTATTATGCCACATATTTCAGCTTTGGGAAACTGGTAAAATGCATGTGAAAAAGTGAAAATCAAAAGCAGACATTAAATGCTATACAAACATTTCAGCAATTTCTGTTGTTGGACACAGGAATTTCATTCATTGAGCGCTCATCAAATCTGCCGCAAATAAAACTACATACATATAAATATATATATATGTATATGAATATATATCTGGCGAATCAAAAATTGATTTGAATGGAAGTGCGGTAAGCAAAGTTGCGAATTAAATTATTTAAAGCTGCAGCCAAAACCGTTCCGGCACCAAATGACGGGAACATGAAAAATTCATTAAATGCGTCCTGCCACACTAAACAAAAGCAAAACAGATGTGTGTGTGTGGGTGTGTGTGTATGTGTGTGGTCTGTGAAATATGTCAAGTAAAGAAAAAAATTACATTTCCACAAATTTCAGCTTATATTTACCAAATACTTTTCGACATAATTAGAACGCGTGCACTTCCACACACACACACAATTTTTGGGCTGATTTGTATATTATACAGCTGGTCAAATATTTGCGGGTGCTCCATGTTTTTGGTTTAGTTAATAAATTAGTAAAATTACCAGCTGGCCAACAGCTGATGGCTGTCACATCGACTGTTTAGAGCAGGCAACAGGCAGACGCAACAAAAGCTAATATAATACATTTTTGAATGCATTTGTGTGCAGCTTTTGGCTGTTCGCGACAGCTGCAACAATAGCCAACAGGCAACAACCAACAACCGACAACAACGCCAACTTCAAAAAATAACCAACACTGCAGACAACAAAATTATGTTGTCGACCCATTAAAATTAGCAGAGCGTTTGTTAAATATGACGCTAAAATGTTCGCTGACGTGCGTGTAAGCAGTGTGTGTGATCGTGTTGTATGTGTGTGTGATTACGGTTTTTGTTCTAAATATTTTTCATCGAGCGTACCGGCGTTCATATATATGTATGTAATAAATATGGAAAATATGTATATTTTCAAAGCATGTAAGCAGACATTCTCTTACACTGCTCGAAATTTTGGAACAACTTCAATCAATCAATAAAATGAAGTGCCAAATCTATTATTTCAATAGAAACATTTTGTTTTTCATAAATGTTCTATTCGTTTTTTAAAGCATTTGGTATTTATGAATGTTTGATTTATGTTTCAATACAGTTTTTCTCTGAGTGCATGCATGGCTGGCTGTTCACAAACCAGGCATCCTATAGGGGTGCCCACGCACGCAATCAAGAGGAATTTTGCGCTCGGACGCGAGTGTTTGGGCCCATTTCTGGTTGTCGCTCGTTGACGTTGCAATAAATTTCTACGTTTATTTATTATTTTGCGGCACGTCACTGATAATTAAAAATAAATCAATTTTTAATGGCGCTTGCGAGAGGGAAGCGCTCACAAATGCTTCATGCGTGGGGTATTTTTTATTCAGGCCGAACAAGCGATTTTCGGTTTGAGTTTGTTGTTTGGGCTTAAAGCAATTAACGCCCAATTTAGTTGGCGTCAAAACCTTGCGTGTTGTTTTCGGCGAACCAAAATTCAATAAGGAGGCCGACGTTGCAGAATTCAATAACCGAACTCTCCAACTTGAATGCAAAACACGTCAACACAATTGGCAAGTGCCAGACGCGCCTTTACGGCTAAGCAAATCAGTTTATGATTCATAAACAATACTTCATCAAGCTGCCATAGCATACAAACACGCGCGCTCACGCACACTCGCACACACACGAAGGACGCACATATTTGCCAAACGGCCAACAATAAAGATCAGCACAAATGCAATACCCAAACAATTTTGTGCCTAGTCAAAAAGAAAATAAAAACAAAACAGCGGAACAAATAGAAAAGCCAAGGAGTTGGCTGGACTTGGCTATACCCTGTCCTTAAAGCAAATAAATTATATATTTATTAATAGAAATTAATCTAAGCTCAAGCCAAGTTGATTATAACTGACTTATTCAGTGGCAGATAAATTGTTAAATTGACAAAATGACATACAACAATGATAGATATCTTGACCATATGAATGGATAGGAAATTGTCCCATTGATTGAGTGACTTATTATTTTTGTAACATTTCGATTTGATAAATACTTCTATTCTAATAGATATATTATCATGAATGTTATCTTCTCTGAAATTATAACCTTCCTACTCTCAGTACACAAATACAGGGTATACAAATGCCCATGCGTCACGTTGTTGCAATCATTAGGCAAAGAAAGAAAGGCAAACAGATAGGCAGAGTGAAAGTCTTCATATGCGCATATATGAGTGTGTAAGTGTGTGTGTGCGTGTGTGTGTTTGGAATCATCAAATACAATCCTGATGCTCGTACATCTGCCACAGATTGAGCGTGCGTGCAATTGGCATCCCAGGACTATGGGGGATAAATATATGTATCTATATAGATAGACGGCAAAGGCAACGAAATTGATGCGGCCAGCAAATCGCCAGCAATTGTCCCGGCCAATTGTTTGACTTGGCTTGGATGAACACTTTACGACGGACTCGTGTTATGAACTTTTTCTGTTTGATGACAATCATGATTGAAGGTCACTACGTTGCGTTGCCTTCAATTATGCAGTCAACTCTTTGTGGCTGGATATTTAAATATTTCGACATGTGGCAGCATGTTTATAGGGCAGCATCAACGTAAATCTAATAATATAAACCCGCATGCAGAAGCCATGTTATTTATATTCACGCATAAATATCAACCACAACAACAATAACAACAACAACATGCCTGACCACAGTTAGCTTGGAAACCGCAGGAAATGGCATAAAAGTCAACATGTTGAGCGCTCGCTGGAAAAAATATAGCTTCAGCTCTAATACGAGTGTGGTTGTGTGTGTGAGCGTTGGGTGTGCGTGAGTATTTGCTGTGTGACTTTTCATATCTTGGTAGGCTATAAAGTATAAATTACGGCAAATATGTTACGTCCCAGCGAGAGAAGAGACACAAGAAACAGAAGAAGTTGCAAAGCCGCACGCACAACTAACTAACAACTATTAAGCCTCTGACACACACAGAGAGGGAGAAACCTCTCTCTTGCTCTCACTCCAACTACGCCTTTCATTTCAGAATTTCCCTGTCTCTGTCACTGTAATCAACATGCGTGGCACTAGCCTTTGGTGTATATATATTCCTCGTAATACTCTGTGCAATTTTACACACTGGCGCCAGGCCATTTTTCCGGTGATTAAGTGTTGATAAGTCTATAAATTAACTAGCAGACAGACTCGGAACGTCTGCATAGGGTGCACAAGCACACACACATACACACACACAAGCACGCATACATACATATTCAAGCTGCTGCTGCGCAAGCATATTAATCATGCTGCAAAGCGTTTACGAGTGTGTAGAACAATTGCCTACTTATTGGGGCTGCGACAACATGTGCTCCCTACCTAATGAGAATTGACCAAATTCGAGTCCAGCCTGCGAGAAACTCCAAATTCATGAGCACAATATGCTTGAGAATCGATTAAATAATATATGGGAAAGTCATTTCAATGATATATTGTTATTATTCTAGCATTGCGTAGAACCAATTGCCTAGAGCCTACCAAAATTGTTTTTCTATGATGCACGCATGTTTGTATGTTTCCATAACTAGTTTCAAGATGTCCCCTAAGACCTACTCATAAAATATAAATTGCTCTTAAAATAGTTGTCCTTGTGATATCCAATAATAATATGTTGGTATTTAATTATTGACTTTATTTATATATATGTTAACAGGTCAGTACTTGATTGAAAATTGTAAATTTTTAAAATAATGTCAGCCCCTTGGAACGGTCTTTAAGTACTTGAGCAAGTTGTCCCCGATCATGAATATATAATATTATAATAGATGTACTTAACTATGCCAACAGACCGCCTTGAATAGCCCATATTATACTGAGTACTTTAAATAAATTGGAATGATGAAATATATAAATGTCGAGCAAAAGACACGTCAGCTTAAAAACAGGTTATATTCCTGCAGTTATAATATACAAACACGCTTAGCGAACTTATATGGATAGCTTAGCTTATTTATCATAAATATAAATATAAATAAAGCTTAAAGCAGCTGTTTGATTTATTTATTCAAGAAATTGCGTAAAATTTGTGCTTCAAGCACCTGTAAAAGTTAAATAGAGTACCTGGGTCGGGAATCCAATTTAAATGGGGATGAATTAATTGCTTTAACTACGCATACAATTGATTTACTCAAATTTGCGAAAGACAACATCAACAAGAAATCTGTTTTAATTGCGGTTAAGCCAAGAGCAAAGACAAGACTCAGACAAGAAAACGCAAGTTCAAAGCGTTTGCCGCAGGCTCAAATGTTGCCTCAGCTTTGATGTGCCCCATTGGCTGTGTGGCAGAGACCCAAAATAGGACCGTTGCAGAATTAGCATTAAACACAAGCCAAGCCGGGAGCCGCAGCTAATAAGAAGAATGCTCTAGATAAGAATGATCGGCAATGGGATACCCTGTAGGCTGTACCAAATTGTTTAACAATTTCTTAGATTATTTATTTATTTTATTATTTTTTATTTATTTATTTATTATCAGTTACACATAGGATCGCATAGATAAACACAATATAAAAAGTTCAAACAAGAAATGATGCCAAGCAGTAATATATTATACATTTTGGAGTTCATCATACTCGTCTTGACCAATTTTCACTGAGTAGCAGCCAAGGCATGGCTTCTAGCGAACACAAACAAAAAATTGTTTCATATATTCGCCCAAGTTAAAGTGGACTGATACAAAGCGACCGCAACTGGCATACACTCAAAAAAAAACTATAAAAGCAAAAAATTGTATATCTGTCTTAGGTTAAGCCACAAGTTACCTTTGGGAAAAAATGTAGCATACTTTTGAGCAACCCACAATTTAATACCGAAAAATATACTTGACAAAAGTAGCGAAAATACCCGGCAACACGTTTTTCAATCTTATGCAACCCCCAAGATACCAAAGGCATTTAAAGACACTAGTATAAATGAGAAAGAGACAAAATGCGTCTGTGCGAGCGAGACGGAAAATGTACGCTGATCCGCATCGCGTAGACACATTAAATCAAATTAAAAGTGCGCTAAGTGCTGCACGTTGGAAGTGAGAAAACCCCAGGTAAATCCCATTTTAAATACTAATAGCAAAATGCCTGCGACCCATCTTATGGACCCTACCACAGCACTTCCCGAATGCTGTGCGGTTGGGGGCGTGGCAAGGACTGTGGCTTGCACCTTTGCGTGGCTCTGGCACACATTTTTTCAGAGCTTAGCGTCGGCGCTGTTGTAATCTTAGTTTAAGTTGATTGTGGAACACTCAGCCAGGCTCGAAACAAATTCCAACCATGCCAAACACATGACTATGAAATACCCTGTAGCTAATTCGAAGCAACTTTGATTAATACAAAAAATTTAAGTGAATATGTTAATATAAGAAAAGGCGAAAACAAAATGGAACGACTATCTATCTATGAAATAGACGACTATTTATTCAAGTTTCTATCTGTCAACCGAATTATGTTCTAACTCTAACTGCAATATACCCTGTAAGCAACTAACCACATTATTTGCAATATAATCCACCAAATTTTATCAAAGTGAGCCTTAGAAAATAGCATTTCGTGACTAACCTCTAAACAGTTACGGCTTGTCTTAAATGAATTGTTTTCATTGGGGACCAACGCGGAAAAATACCCTTTATTTGGTTAAGTATCTGTGTATATATGTGCTTGTGTGTGTGTGTGTGTGTTTGTCTGTGCACGGCTGACTGTACCGACAGGTCTTTGTGTTAACGTGAAGACAGGCTGACTCAATGCTCTTCTTTTTTCTTTTTTTTTTGATGGAGTATGGGGAAAAAGTTCACTGGTCTGCTTGCTTTTTCTTTATTTTATTTTTCAATTGCTTTTAGCGTAATTGCGAAAATTCCCACAGGTAGGCCAAATAACGGGTAGCTCGCATCGAAAATGCGTTTGTTTTTTTTAAGGCTCAACCACAGGTATATTTGCCCGTACAGCCTTTCAATTAAGTTGCGCTGCATTTTGATTAGTTTTTAACATTTTGGCCTACAGCAGCAGCCGAGACTTCGCACACAAATACACACACGCACACAAACGCAAGCACTCTTTCAACACTTGAACTCAATCAATCAATTAATCAATACAAAAAATTCAATCAACTTCAATTGCTAGCAGTTAGCTAACCTGAGGATAAACTTTAGGGGAATAGAAAATAGAAGCGCATTGGCTAAGCCAGGACAAACAGCTTCAATTCATTACCTCAAACGTTTTCCTCAAAGCTGGAAATTGTAAACCTGCTGAAGAGAAGCTGAAACACTGAGAAAAATATTTTAAAAAAAAAAAAGTAAAAATAAAAAAGTTAAAAAGATCAGATACTACCACATGCACAATTCAAATTATGCCATAAGCCAATTTAATATTATATTAGAAGGTTAACATTTTAAAAATAGATTTGAAGAGATTTTCTTGAATTTTATGCCATTTTGTCGCACTGTATTTGCAAATCGAATAGCTAAACACACACGCTTTTCTATCAGGGCATAAAAATTGTTTTGCTTTGCTCCGTACGTTCTTTACGATCTCCGGCCGAGTTAGGAACCGTAGCTGGAGTTCTCTTGCGGAAGTGTCGACCGATTCTGTGCATTTATTTTTATGTGAACGCGCGTGTAAAAATCACTTTTTAAAACAGGTTCCCTTTTCGGTAGCTCCAATGACAGTTGACGAGATATACAGACCCACGCATTGGAGCGTGGGCACTTTTGCGTTTTCCATTCAGGCAACAAACCAAGCGACCAACCAGCCGGACAGGCGGACAGGCGGACACCCGGATAGCCGGACAGACAGTCAGCACATTTATTTTATTTCAGTTTGTTTTGGCAGTGCATAAAACTGTTTTTAACATGCTGTTTGTTGTTGTTCTTGTTGTTGTTGTTGTTGTTGCCGGTTGTTTTTTATACGCCACGAGTCCTTTTTATGCCAAATGTAAGCTATCTGCGCAGGCTGGCTGAGGCAAATACCAAGCCAAAGAGACTAGGGCAGGCAGCATGGACAAGCAGATTTAAACCGTTTCGGTTTACCTGACACCAGCCAGTTACACATATATATATAGGTATGTATATATATAAATGTGTGTTTATATATATATATTTACGGACATGTGTTTAAATAAAATGTTCTTGCAGCAAATAGGACAACACCGCACTTTGCGAAATCACAGACAGCATCTGGGCAGCAGAGTGTGCAGCAGCCTTTCAGAGAATGGCTGGGGTTGAACGGAGCGGCGGGGTACGTTGGTTGTTGGGGTAGTTAAGACGACTGACTCAACGCAGCTCACATTGATTTTAACGGAGTCCGTTAAAAAATGCGCATAAAAGCTGTTCCGGTAAAAGCTTAAAATTATAAAAGGAGATAAATAAACAAACAAACAAGAATAAGCGGCACAGCCAACAGAAAGTATTTATCACAGCGAGACGAAACTTTAATACACTTTGAAATAGATGTACAAAAAATTAAGCAAGTTTTATTAAAGCTCAGTTCTACAATTTAATTTAGAAAAAAGTATTTTCAAATTCATTATCTCTTTTTTTTCTTGCTGTTGCAGCAAAGTCTTTTATTTATTTAAGAAAAAGTTTAAGCATTTAATTTTGAAAATCAATTGTACTAATAAAAAATTAGCGTTGAATTAGCAATTAAAATGCAAATCACACAAAGAATTAAAAGAAAACTATGTATTATCTGAATATATATGTAAATATTCGATGCAAACTGAATACAAGTCAGAGTGGACTCCACTTTGAAAATTGTCGTCAAGTGTTGCCGCGTTGGCCGCTTCAAAGGCCGAAATTACTCGGTAAGTTACATAAAATGCTTTTTGCATTCAGAGCAAATGCCAGAGCTCTGCATTTTTTATAAATCCCGGCAACGATCTAAGCGACAAAAAAGGAAGCATTAAGAAATTGCATAGCAATTGAAAAGCGGCCACAGGCAGAGTTGAAGGGTGGGCGTATGGCATGGAGGCGTGGGGGTGTGGCATGTCATACATTTAATTAAAACCGAGTGCAGCTTTGATGTCAACCACTGTCCAGAATCTCCGCAATGAATGCACATCAGGCAGATAGATGGATAGATATTCATTTGGCAGACCCGGATGTCCGCGAATCCGACATTGATTTATGTGGCGGCCATAATGAAAAAGAAGCCGTAGGGGGCGTGGTTTGTCAGGTGTCCCCCACAGGTATCAGGTACCAGATAGCTCTGGGATGAACAAAATTAAGTTCGATTAAGCTAAGCGAATATAAATTACACAATATTACCGCTAAATAGGCGACAAAAGTGTGTATGCCACAAATTGTTGCAAGAGCGTTTCAATAAGGGGGAAACACACACACATACATTCGGTGGGTTGTTCTGTGATTCTCAAGAGACCAGCCCGCAAAGTTGGAAGGCGTAATCAATCATCAATTACGATAAAATCCATCAGGAATTATGCGTTAAATTGATTGAAAGTCAGTTCGCACATTTTAGCCAAGCACGCGTCTGCCTTGAATTATGGCACCAAATCAATTCCGAGCACAAAATCAATAAAACTGTTGCACGGACTCCATTTTGTCTGCCTGTAGCTGCCTCGGCATTAGTCAAAGTCAGCCAATCGGTTGAACGCGGCGCCATGCTAATGCCTGCGACCTGTACTTAAATCTTCCAAAGCGGCTCAATTGACGGCCAACAACTGAGGGCCAAAACCAAACCAAATGGGACGACGCCTTCCTCAACTGGATTCCATTTGCACAAACGGCTTTTCGACTGGACTCGACTCGTCTCGACTCGCTATTTACGCCGCTGCTAAGAAATACAAATATTTTCCAAAGCTCTGAGAGAGATTGCAAAGAAAATAAAAATAAATAAAAGAGAACACCAGTCGTGCTTTGGATACTCTACCAAGATACAATTTTGTATAGTTAGTATACTGCTCAAAGTGAAACTTCAATAAATTATATAAAAATTGAAATATAAAATATATAATATTTTATGAATCGATTTTGGTTAAAGTAGGACTCTAAAAAACTAACTAAAATATATTTATATTAATACAATCGAAGATGTTAACAAGTTATTTCATTAGTAAGAGATTAGCTTTAAATATATTAAAAGAATATATTTAAGTATATACAATATATATTTTTATTTCGCTACTCAACAAGAAATTGTCTAAGCCCTTTTTGCAAGTATATAAAAACTAGAAATAGCAATTCTTAACCAGCAGACTACCTCGTGTTTCCTTCTCCCTTTCCTTCTGCCTCACCCCAAGCACTCCTCTTCTCCCCTTCCCCTACACTTGACTTGCACAGCTCGTCCAGAGCTTCAATTGACTGCAATAATTCTAAGAAAAGTGTAAAGTGCAAGTGCGAAGGCTGCAGCTGTCCATCTGTCCCGACTGTCCACTAGCTCCACAGACAGAACCCCCATCCATAGAAACAACCTTCAATCCACTCTTTCCACCCCTTGCCAGCCTTTCCACTTGCCCGCTGTCTGTCAGGCTGGCAAGTAATTTATTTATCAAGTTTCAAGCTGCAGCTTGAAAACTTAATACCAGGACCAAATTGAATGCAATGCTGAGACAGGCCTCAAGATAGCACCAGCTAACGGTAAGTGCAGCAAGGGCCCAGCCCCAACAAATAAGCAAGGCATAAGTATACAACCAAGGTAAATGCAATCACACCACGCCCCTCACCTTTGCCGGAAAATGAGGCAAAACACAAATCCATGTTGTTATTAGGTGCATCCTTTTAGCAATTGAAATTCACGAGTTAAATATTTTATAATAATAACATATACATAAAAAATAAGCATTCTTAATTCTTATTCTTAAATTCTGATTTCAAATACTCACATATCTGATAAACCTAGAACAGCTCATGCTGAACGATGAAGACATCAAACAAAACCAATTAAAGGCTTTATTTCTCTTGAACTTTTGTATTATCGCCTAGTTGCTCATATACCCATCATATGCCATGTACAATTTTGTATATAGCATTATATATAATAAATATATGCTGCTTTGATTGCATATCAAGCGACGCTTAAACCGCAAAATGCAATTTCGCAGCGATTATACGAGAGAGGGAGAAGAAGAGAGAGAGAGAGAGAGAGAGAGAGAGAGAGAGAGAGAGAAACAGAGAGAGAGAGTGAGAAGGCTGATGCAATATCTTACCGACACGAGAAGCTGCTCACGCGTGAAGCTGACAAGGCTGTGGCAGCAACAAGGACAACAAAGGCCACGCCCACCCACCCATATGTGTGGAGCTTGTAGCAAAATCACATTTATGCAAAAAGCAGGAAAAATAAAAAATAATGTGAAAGGCAAGGCGACAGCTCTTCAAGCAAAAACTGAATTACTTTTTTGTTGAGGTAAATATTTGCATAGCTGCGTCTATTAATTGCCTGCCGACAAAAGACCACACCAACACACTTGCATTCAATGTCACTTACACATTCAGACAGACATTCATTCGTGCCTCCATTCGTGCATACATTCAAACATTCATTTATTCATTCCTTCTTTTGTTTTTTAGAGGCACTTTTGTGATATGAATGCCAGATGTGAGTAGTCTAATCGAAAACAACAAATTGAATATAAATAAGTGATGCGCTCTAGTTTTAGCAATCAGCAGCAGCAACAGCAACAACAGCCACAACAAAGCTAGCAACAACAACAGCAGCTCAGGTAACAATAGCAACAACAAAGTGTGACAATAACAGCCACACTCAATATGCAAGTGAAGGTGTATGTGTATGCGAGTGTGTGTATGCAACCACACATTGATTGATTTGCCCATTTTGCTGCTATTGGATTGCTATTGAGTTTGTGGCAGCAGCTATTTCAAGGTTGTTGCTGTCGCTGCGGCAAATTTAAAAAAAAAAAAAAAAGCATTTAGCTCAATTAAAATTTTACGCCCATTTGCATTTGCAAGCATAGGCAAGCACATATATACATATATATTATACAAATATATATATATATATATATAAGCAAGTGTGTGTGTGCACTTTGAGGCCGAATAGCACTTAACAAGCAGTTGTTGTTGCTGTTGTGAGTGCAGTTGTTGTTGCCTGGCGGCAGCCAAGCTCGAGTTGAGCTCTGCCTGTTTTTGTTGAACAACTTTAGCGATTAAGTGCCTTAGCCTAGGGGCATGTGCGAGTGTGGGTATATGTGTGTATGTGTTGCGGTGTCCGTTGCATGTGCGGCAAGCAGATTTAATGAAACGGAGCCTATTGCATAATTGAGTTAATGCCACCATAGAAAAGCTTTGCTTAAGCTTAAATACTGCTCAACTTAGTTTTACCCAAACCTTTAGTTAACATATTGAAGTATATAATTAATTATAACTTTATATATTAGCCCAAAAACTATGTTATCGTTTCAAATATAGATAAACATTTGTTAATGTATTAAATACATTTTAAACTAATTTCTTTCATTTTAAGAAATAAAAATAACTCTATAAATGTATATAAAATTTGTTTGCTGCATAATTTTGTAATAATCTGTAATATTTAACAACAACCTATTATTAAAGTATGAAACATCTATATAGAAAACGAAACATTTATTAAGAAATCTATTTAAAAAAAAGAAAATAACAAATATGCCAAATGCTTAAAACAGTGTCAGCAACTGTTATTGCATCTTTTATTTATTTATTTTTTATCTGCTTTGTTGTGCGTGTGTGAGTGTTGAGTGTTGAGCGTGTTTGTGTTTTGTGTTTGTGTTTGTGTTTGTGTTATGGCCGCACCCGCTTGTGCAATTTATTTTTTATTAGCGCTTTTGTTGCCGCTTTCTACGCAAAAAGCAAACAAAATCAGCATGCAAAATATGCTGCATATTTTACAGAGTGCCAAAAACAATTGAAACAGCAGCAGCAATAACAACAACAACAACAACAACACAAACACGCAACAATAGCAATAACTAAAAGGCGCAAAATGAAATATGCAACAGCGTAAAAAATGAAAATAAATTGAAAAAATAATATACAGAGAAAAATAATAGCAAAACAAAATATAACAAAATACACTCGGTTTACAAATTGCAACAGATATTAGAGACGAAGTCTAATGCAACGGCAACAGCTACAAGGAGAGACAGCAATAGAGAAAAAGTTGTAGAAAGGGAGACAAATATTCGGACTGTTAGACAGACAGAGACAGACACACAATAGCCGCGTATTTCTGACAACGAATTAAACAAAATCCAACTGAATCCAACCAACACAATCACAGACATACCGACACACATACAATCAAACGCATATGTATACTATACATAGATAAATACATATGCTTTTCACTGTACTTACAGAAAATGCAATGAAGTGCAACTAAACCAAACAAAAGATAGAAATACAAGTTTAAAAGCTCACGACGGGCACTCACCACCAGCAGATACCCTGTTCAAACAAAGCTAATCTCCTTAATATTATATATTATATTATTTTTAATGTTCCATAATCCGAATCTTTGTGTACTAAAATAATTAATATTTATTTAAAATTATCATTAGGTATAAGCTTAAGTAAAAAAATAACACATATACCTTATACAAGGTTAAAAATGTTGTTTACTTTAAAGTGCTTAATCCCTATGGAAAAGAATTTCCAATCCCACTTGCGCAGAGTCCTATTTTTGTAGGGTATAAGGGAAAGACACTCGGAGCGTGCATCGATTTTGTACAGTACCAAAAAGAAGATGTTGATGATGGGCTGCAGCTAAAGAAACTGTGAGTGTGTTTGCTTGTATCTGTGCTAGTGTGTGAATGTGTGTGTGTGTGTGTAAGTGAATGTGTTTATGTTGCAGCAAAACGTAGTGGAGCGTATTACACTGCAAAGGCGGGGGTCCGCTGCAGGAGTTTTCATATTTCCGGCTGCCTCCTGAGCAAGGACAATTTTTAAAAATTCAATTTTGTTGAACATCGAAGCGGTTGACTGTGACTTTGACTGTGTTTGTGTGCATGTGTGTGTGAGTGTAAGTTGTCTAATATAAAAGATGCAACTACAAAAATTGCTTTCTGCGGCGTATGTCGTGCACCTCGTACTTGCGTCCTTCTAAGGGCTTCAAGAGAAACAACATTTAGCAAAATAAACTGAAGAAAATATATACTTCCCACATATACATGTGTATGTATTTATATACCAATTGAATGGAAGGGCCTAACAGTAAAGTCCTTAAAGATGAATATGGGAAAGAAAATGCAATTGAAAACCGAAAGGTTGAAACACAATTTGTGACTTAAGCTGTGCAAAATATGAGCGCAGGCAACGAAACACTGATGAGGCATAGCATACAGCTGCAGACCCAACCCACACACAGACACACACACAGAACCTGTCACGCCCACCAAAATAAAATGATGCGAACAAAAAGGATGCGCAGCTGCGTTGATTTCTAATCCTTAATATCAAATCTATTCAATCAATTTGTGAGCCCGACTCAGGGATGGCATGTGGAAGCGAAGTTGGAATTGGGGGGGAACGCAAGGCACGTGACAACGCATTATTATTGCGAATGCTGACAATGGAAGCTACGCAATGAAATCTCCGGAATATCGCACCTATATGGCATTCAATTTTCTGCATAGATAAGTCTGACACATGGCAAACTGCAGCGCCAAATAAAATGAAAGTCACCTTTTGGGCAAATCTCATACATCATTGTACAATGGTTCGTGTGTGTGGATGTGTGTGTGTATGCAGTCATATCAAATGAAATGCATAGTCATCCAAACAAGGCGAATACCAACGAACAGCATACTGAATCCAGTTAACAACACCCAAAGCCAGTTGATACACTTGGAGAAAGGCGAAGCTTTAAATTATTTTTGTTTATGTATTAAACAAAAACTTTTGCTTAATTACTTGTTCTTGTTTCATTTATTTATATCACAAAATTGTAGTTTAATATTGCGAACACATGTATTTAATAATGTAACAAAATTGTAGTTTAATATTGTGAATAAATGTACTTAAATAAAGTATGTTAATTATTCTTTTTAAAAAAATCCAACAAACGAATCTACTTGAATATATATGTTTAAATGTTATCCCAAAGTATTTAATTAAAAAATTTTAAAATCAAAAACAGATTTTAATAAATAAAAGTTATTTCCAGCATTCACTTTAACAGTTCTTAGAAATGTTTTGACCTAATTTAAAAAAATATTTCTCTATTGTTTTTCCAAGTGTAGATGGGGTCCAAGCTGAGCTAAACAAATAACGCAGTATTTTTGACATCAACGCCATGTTCTGACTGTAATCTGCGTAGACACACACACACACATATGTGAAGAGCTCGCCCAGCTGGCGACTGATGTATGGGCCAGGTCAACAGCCGAGGGTTTGGCTAGAAAAATGGGCATACAAAACGCCTGCCCATATGTCAGCGCAGGGGGCAAATAACATAAATTGCAGCTAGGCAAACGCTTAGAACAGGGGGCGTGGCAGGGCGCGGGGTAGCCTTGACCCATGGACTTTTTGGCCTTCGGCTTAGCATTGTTGCACGCGAAAGAAGGGTATAGTTATTCGACTCGTATCTCAGCATACTTGGCTGCGCTTAAAGGCAGCTGCGTTTTGGCTTTAAGCATTTGAATACGAAGACACGCAAAGACATTTGGCCAGATTTAACGATTCGGAGGGTGAGCGTTAAAAAGGATTTACGCAAGGCTGAAAAGGAAGCGGCAGATAATGTCAATATTAGTCGCCTGCATAATGTACAATAAATGGCAAAATAATACAAAAGGAAAAGCGCGCACGCAGTTAAAGGCCAAAAAGAAACCCAAACGCAGGCAGCCAAAGGACAATGGCAAAAGAAATCAATAGCATTCAAGCCGTAAGGCGACCAGCGACGCGCACAATGAAAAGCATATCCTTACTCACACATACATACGCACACAATGGAGCTGCTCCTTATAAAGTGTAAAGCGAAATATTTCGACATTAAGCCGGATGTCAAATAAAATATAAATTTGTCAGTTATAGCTTCTCCTCAGCCTCAGCTGTATGTGTAATGTTGTATTGGTGTGTATGTTGTGCTTGATTGTGTTATGCCAGCGATTGTGTATTAAAAAATAACCTGAGACTTAATGCTCTGCCTGAAGATATAGCCAGCTGATATGCATCAAAAACTAGGTCACAATTTGTTACATATAAAACTTTAAGCGCTTGTGTCTGATGCTTAAATATGATTGAGTCAAAAATAAGTTTAAGGTTGCTGACAGAAACCAAAGACTCAATGACTTAACAGAATAATTGACTTACTATCAAGCAAACTAACTGTCCGACTCACTTTTAACTCAACATAATAGTAGAAGGTAATATGAATTATTAAAGCAATCCATCTCAGACTTAAATAATGATTAAAATACTTTAAAAAAAAAAAAAAAAGAAAACTCATCAATATTTAAGGAGGGGATGACATTAATATGCGTTTCACGCTGAAGACACAGATCGAATATTTAGGGATTGCAAATGTTCATCTTCCCTCCACCTCGATTTCTGAGTCAGAATCAATAAACCCTCATCAAGCGTATGACAAAGCGCATTTTTGGGGCACATATTAATCAGTTTTGTTAATGTGGCAGTCGCTGCCATTGTATTTTGAGCATTTTATGAAAATTAAAAAGGCAATAGCATTAAGAAATATGGTGAAAAAGGAAAGGAAAGGAAAGGAGAGGAAGAAAAGAATACAAGAAGCGAGGGTATTACATTTAAAAATGTATCAAAATGTGCGCACATCATAAATTTTGGTAAAAGCGCAATAAATAAAATGAAATAATAACATTTTTATTGCACTCCACATCAATGTGAGGTACGCCCGGGCCAGTCAAGCTTTCAATACTTTCTCGAATGGTAAAAGTTTCCATTTTGGGGTAGCACAGCTCCTTTAATGGATGCCATCATAAATTATTAGATTGCTATTTGGTTTTTCCTTCTTTTCTTTTTTTTATTGTTTCACCCGCGATTGAGCAAAGAGAAGAGAAAAAGCTCAGGCCAAACGAGCCTAAACGCAATTATTATTACTTTTAAAGCATTCCATTTTTTTATATGCGCACTTATTTCCCGGCCACACGATTTCGCTATTAACAAGGCCAAGCATTGAGGTAAACAGCAATCCAACAATCCAACAATTCAACAATCCAGCAATCCGTGTCCCTTGCTCCGGTCCTGCATTTCGGTATGATTTCTTTTTTATGAATATTATGGAGAGGCTCGCGCGACACCGGGCAACCAGGTGAGACGCGCTGCTTGCCACAAGCATGGCGGCTTTAACCGCAGTTGGAGTCTCGAGTTGCGAGTTGCGAGTCGCGAGTCGCGAGTGGCCAACACCTGTGCGAAACGCGCTGCTGCTTCAGCATGTTTTGGCAGGACTTGAGCGGAAATTGTTAAAACTGTAATTGCTAAACGAATTTTAATGAGCTCATTAATTTGATAAAGGGATTTACAGCGTGTTTCGCGGTCCTCTGACCAAATGTTCATCTTGTTGCTGCTGTTGTAAATGCGGTCGACTATCTGGTGGCAGTGGGCGTGGCAAATGGGGAAGGAAGGCAGCGGGCGCATTAATTAAAATTTGCTTCGAAATAATTTTCAAGCATTTTCTGGTGCCAGCTGTTTGGCTGGTTAATCAAATTGTTGGTCGCTTTTCAGTTTTTCCAGGCCCCAGCCAAAAGGAAAGCCGATTGAAAAGCACAACAAACCATAGGCCATAAAAAATGAGTCTGAGTGTGTGTGTGCGTGTGTGTGGGAGGGCGTGTGAATGTGTTTAAAAAAAAATATGCACAAAATTAAATAAACGAAGCGCAAGAGATACGCAACAGGATGCAGCTGACTGAGCTGGTCACACAGTCAGCTGCCAGCCAGTCGCATTCAGTTACAGATACGGTCACACTGATATGCCAGCACATAAGCAACGAACAAAAACACACACACACTGCTAACACACTCGTCTGTAAACTGAGCTTGATACCACAAGTTTTTTTCAGATTTTTTCACTGTTGAGTTCTGACAGACACGTTTACATTTCGAGTGGCCTCTCGAACCCGAAACGAACTTCATTTTTTTTTTTTTTGTTATTTGTACCAGTTCATCACGTGTTGGACAGTTGGCAAGAAAAAGGACAACAACAATGCGAATAAATCGCTTTTGGGGCAAGACAATCAAATGTCAGCTAGAATTTCGGCAATTCAGCTTGTTGTTCGGCACGCCCATCGCCTGTTCCCGTCCCCTTACAGGCAGAGTCTTTGCAACTGTAAACGCGTTGATAAGCGCGCAAAAAGCTAATTGGATTTCATTGAACCGCAGGCATAACAATGTTCCATATATCTATGTATACATAAATATATAGCATTCATGTGGCAGAGATTGAACAGTCAAGGATATTTTAAAGACATTTAGAATGTGCTTTAAATAAATCAATAATTTTTGTAAGTCAGTTAACAGGCCCAATAAAAAACTGATTTTTCATAAATTGAAAGTAAAGAAAGGAATAACCGCAACAGCTGAAACAGAATACACATTAGAAATATATGATTTCAGGACTACTTTATAAATTTTATTTCCTCTAAGATATGTAAAGATTCTAAGCCTTGTTTAAATTTTTTAATTAAAGAGAGTTCTACAAGCTCAATTAGAAAATATTTCGAAATTTTCAGTTATCTTAAAGCCCCTGCATCATAGTTTTCTATTCAAAAGTATGATAATTCTCTGAGAACTTGCAAAACGTATTTTCCACCTTGCCTACTAAATATTTAAAGGATTTCTGCACAAAAGTGCCTTAATTTTCCATTTTCTCAGCAGGACAACGACATTTACGGACAGGACGAACCATATTGAGTGGGTTATCAGGCCACAAGACGAGCACAATTTGCACTCGACGGAGTCGTAAAACCATTTAAATTCATACAGCTGCAGATAGAAGATACTTTTATACAATAAAGGAATCCCGCCCAGGACGACAATAGTGTGCAAATTGTTGTCAGTCTTTGAGGACAAGTTGTAAGCAAAATAATATGCAAAATAAAATGAAAGCACACAAAAAACACAACAACGCTTGTTTCAGAGTAAAGCTTCTGCACAGGTGCGAAAACAAAAAGAACGCAAATAAAATGGGGGAAAAAATAAAAAATAAAAAATAAACAAAAAATTAAACCAAACAGAGAATTTATAATTAAATAATAAAACAAAAATGATAATATTTAAAGTGGGCAGTTGTTATCATTCGGTTAATGAATATGCAGAAAAGAAATTATTAAAACTGTGATATTGCAAATAAATTGCATTTGCCATCGCGCAAATTTCCCCACAGATTTTTCAGCCAGTTTTCATATTTTTAATGAGCAGCAACTGTACCTGTTCTATTTGGCGAATGGCAAAAAAGGATTTCTGGCCAAATTACGCAACCGAATGTTTCCCAGGCGCCAAGTCAAACGATTAAATATTCAACAAGCAGCACAAGCAACAACAATGAAAACAACAAAAACGATGAAAAACATTAGTAACATTTGTTTGAATTAAATTGAAAATGTTGACAATCTTTGTGACTTTGAAACCCAAAAGGCAGCAGCTTGCCATTCTTCCTACACTTAGCAAAAATACTTGAAAGAACTCTTAAGCTGATAATGTAAATGATAATTTATGAACTTTGCTAAAAAGCAGCTTCCCAAACTCAAAACGAAAACCCAATATAAGACAGCTTTAAGATTTTGTTTGCTTTTATAAATTATGCAAATTCTGGAATTGAATTTGAATTAAAACGAATTTCTTGTTTACGTCATTATTTCATTTTTGGGAATTATAAATAAAGATCTTAAATATTGAAGCTATTCTTAGATATCTTCCACTTTAACTGAGGAAAAAAAACGAAACCTCTTCAAATGTTGCAAATTCTTGAAAATCATGAATTTTATTTTAAAGTAATGTCTTCACTTAATATAAGAAATGTTTAACTTTCGCGTATTGACAATGAATTTGAGATTTAAAATAGAAATGCTTTCTTTTCTTTGAGTGTCATTATTTGTGTGTCTGTGTTTAAATAGAATTAACATTCGTCTTGCCAGCAGCGGCAGCAGCAACAACAACTGGCAACCAACTCGTGTAACCCCGCAGTCAGCGAGTCCTGTGAACCTTTTGCTAACAGCAACAAAAACATGACAGCAGATTTGCTTGGCAGCTCATTCATTTTGCTCTGCCTGTCAGGATGCTGCTGCCACCCTTAACCAAACCCGCTCACCCCCAACAGCCACGCCCTTGCTTTTCATTTGTATTCGAAGCATTGTGTCCTGCTGAACATTCTTAATTAGGTTAAATCTACTGTGTCGCACGCTGCTCCACACAAAAGGGATACATATCCCAACATCTCCTAGGTACACCAATACGGTGTCTGGGTGTGGGTGTGTATGTGTGTGTGTGTGTGCCCATTCAGCATAATTTAGTTGCGACTCATATTTGCAATTTAAATCCCGGAAATGAAACAATTACAAAACTTTATCGGCTGCAATCAGGCGCAGAGTCCTGGCGCCCGCATCCTTCTTGACTGCAGGACAACACTTAATGCCCACATGCGCGTCCTGAAAACAAAGGACACTTTACAATACAAGCACAACACATGTGCGGCCAATGGGTTTGAATATATTACGGCTGCAACAAGTTTCATGCCTATAGAGCGCAAGGAGAAGCCCACAGAAAAGGAAGTGTGGGATTGAAGTCTATCTGAAGCTGAGCACGTGATGGCGTTGATGTTTGAATAGGTGAGAACCATATGGAAATGTAGTTCGGGGAAGAATAAAACAATAAACACTCGATAGATACACTAAACAGTATGATGTTTAATGCTATAGATATGTAGCTTGAAAAATTAAGAGAACAAAATGTAGGCTTAAATTTTTTTTCTTTTTCGATTAATAAAATTAATTTTTTAAAACCAGTGCAGCCCATAAAGAAGTTCCTTTGCAAATGCCTAAACGATATATATAACATTCATCACGTGCTCATCCCTAACAGCTGCCGAAAACAAAACATTTTTCGTTATGCCTCGAAACCTGTTTTATAAATGAACTAAAATTTAATTAAGCGCCTCTCTCATATTTCATTTGAGCCAGTACAAACTTCAGGCTGTCCATGCACACGTCTCATACTCGGCGCAATCATCATTATCATCACCGTCATCATCATTATCATCATCATCATTATCTTGAACACGCGCCATTCAGTGCCACATCACGAACAACATTAACGTCACGACTGACGCTGCCTCATTTTCCAGACTTTATAGAAACAGCAGCAGCCAGCAACCATTTTGTAAACTAAACTTTTTACGCATAACAACATACACAAGGATACACAGGATACACAGGATAGACCATGGGATAGCAGCAGGTCCTGTGCCTGGCGAAAACTTCGAATTCTGTGGAAAATGTTGAGCGGCCAAGCCACAATAAGTGGCACTTGTGGCATAAACAAGCAGCGACTCACCCGATGCTATTCCTGCCAAAAAATTGACACCCTCTCCACCCGGTTGAACGTGTCCCTCCCACTAGGTACTAAGCTCATTTTGCTTGTCGTCGCATCGGTCCCTTATATTGCACTGTTCTTACTAAGCAAATGGGGTATATATGGTTTCTGTACACATATCTCATGGTGTAACTCATTGTAAATCAAGGGCAACTGCTTAAGTTACCAAAAAGTATATCATTAATATTAGGTTAGAATCGATGCATTTTTATGATCTCTAAGTTCCTAAAATTTAAGTTACATAGATTTTTCCCTGACTAAATTTTCATTTGCAGAGCATCTACTTAGTCAATACCTGACAATAACTTTCCGTTTAAGGCACCTCATAAAAATTTGCTTTTTGGTCGAAATTGAATTTCAAATTTGGTCGTTTTGGCTAACGTTTGGCTTTTGAGCTAACGTCAGGCTGATAAGCTCAAGAATTCAAACAGAGAACGAACCGAAATCGAAACCGTGAAAACTGAAAACGGAACTTACAGTGTGTATCGAAGAAGTTTGCCCAGCGGACACTTCACAGGGCAAATATCATCATCAGTTGCTCATATTTCACAGACAGCACAAAATTTGGCTCGACATGTTTAAAGGACATTTTGTATGGATAAATTGGAAGGTGTCTCACACGTTTGCGCACGAAATTTTCCTCTTCCTTAAATCAAATTAAAAACTCATTCTCGTTCAATTTGGCTTAGGTAGGAGTTGTTGCTATTGCTTTTGTTTGTTGTTATCCTGCTGTCCTGTGATCCAGTTTAAGTCCGGCACGGGCAGTCGATATTTTTTTATTGCTTTACTAGCAGAAAATCTGTTTTATTCGTTCTACTTTATTGTTGTTGGCACAAGTAATTTAATGTCCATTGCATTTAAGCTAATATTTGAGCTGTTGTTGTTATTGTTGTTATTATTGTTGGTGTTGTTGGAGTTGTTGTGTTTGTTGCTGCTACAGCTCGTCTGTTTTAGTGTTATTTTTGTATGGCTTTTACGAGCCTTTTTATTGCCTTTTTTAATGCCAGCGCCAAGCAGCTTTTGGTCACTTGTAGACCTACATTCGAACTCCCCAAAGGCAAACACATGACCCTTCCCCCTTACACTGTACTGTACCCCCAGCAACTAAGCATTTGTTTGCCATTTGCGTTACCAATTTCGTGTTAAGTTTACTGCACTAATTTTCACCCATTAAAGCACGTGGCGTATACGCAATGCCGCAATTTTAATTATTTGTAAAGCATAATCTTGGGGTCGGGGTAAGAAGTTGGGTGTGCCTAAATTACTTTATGTGTATTAACGAGCACACACACACTCGCACACAAACACACACACACACACACACACACACACGCACAGGCTGTGAGTGAGCTGCTTATATAAGCCTACTTATATTAACTCTTTGAGTCACTTTTGTGCATTAGTCACACTTGGGCGCTTACTTTGTGCCTTGCCTTTATTTGTTGTTGTTTGTTATTGGATTGCCTTTTTTTGCGTTTGTTTTTCTTGTTGTTGTTTTTTTATTGTGGCTCATTGGCTTGACTAATATTGGGAGTTGTTGAAGCACACATCAAAGCCAAAGACTTTCAAATGTTATGTTAAGTTATTTCAATCGAAAGTTGACAACTTCTTGACATTTTAATGCCCTGTTGAGCAAAGGAAGCGGTTAAAAGTGGGCCATAATGGTCTAAGCCTAGCATGTGATACAAATGGAGGATAAAGCTTTTAATGAAATGGACCAAAGGCCAAACAAATCTTAATTTTTGTTCTTTTTGTTGTGGAAAAGAAAGTTTGCACAGTAAACTTTAAGGAAATGACAATTTACTTTTTAAACTTTTAGCTGTGCTTGGCAATTACGGATTTTTATAGGGTATTCTTCAAATAAAACACGTTAGATGTTATTTAATAGGAATTGGCATTTTAATCAAATGCGTGGCATCAAAAGCTAGCCGAAAGGGTCAAAGGAACAAATGTCGCTAGGTGGGGCAGTGGGTCAAAGCGCTAAACTAATTTGACACTGACGTTGGCCGCAAACTGACGGCACTGACTGTGCATAATGCTTATTACCCCAAGTAATTTACGGGGCCAAAAAGGAGAAACGTTGCCAACTGGGCAACTGCTCTTTCATTTTGTTGCATGCAATTTGCAATCAGCAGCAGCAGAAGCAGCAGCAGCAGCAGCAAACGCACATTAGAGCCAGTGTTGGAAAATAAACAAAGTGAACTTTGTGAGTGACAGACAGGCAGGCAGACAGTTAGTCAAAGAGGAACACAAGGATGGCCTGGCCTGCGTTAAGTATGCAACAGTCTCCGCACACACACTTAATACTTAACACTTGCTATGCTTGCGTGTGTGTGTGTGTGTGTGTGGGTGTGTGTGGGTGTGTGAGTATGTGTTAGCGTCATGTTGCCTATTATGAATTGTGCAATTGTCGTCAACGCCAACGCGCATCTCCTCGGACCCTCTGTTGGGCAACTGACTGCACTCACTGCGCCTCAAACTGACTGACTGACTGACTGACTGACTGGCAGCTGCATTCGTCGCCATCGCCGTCTGTGTTTATCGCAAACGCTGCTGCCACTCCCACTCCCACTCCTTCGACGCCCATTCTGCATCAGCATCTATGTACATCGTGATCATAGTTTGCTTTGTTTGCACCGCTGACGTACGCTGTCTACTCTGTTTGCCGGCATTAGTCGCCATTTTTTTTTTTTTTCTTGCTTTCACTTGACTTTGCCAAGACCTCTCAGCAGCAGTTGATGCAGCAAATGTTGCCGTTGTTGCGATTGCTGTTGCACTTCTTGTAAATGACTCTTCAACGTTTGTCGTATTTGTCTGGCAGCACTTTAAGTGCCAAATATTTTTACATTTGTTCACTGGCATTGCTGTAGCTCTTTTTGTTGTTGCTGTTGCTGTTGTTGTTGTTGTTGCTGTTGCTGTTGCTGTTGCTGCTTCTGTTGCCATTTGCATGCAGTGCACACATTTTGACAAATGACGCATGTTGGCTCCAGCTTTGGGCTTTCGGCTTTCGGCTGCCTTGTGGCAAGTGCCTGCTATCAAATTTATGACATGGCACTGGCACTAATTAGACCAAGTGCCCAAATCAGAAATAGCCCAGTTAATCAAGCGTACAAGTATTTAATTAAGTGTCCAAAAAAGTAGCCAAAGCACGAAAAACTTTCTCATTAACAACACAATTAGGCTTTAAATGAAATTTATCGCTTACTGCTGAACAATGTAAACGAAAAAATAAACTTGCTGTTACTTTCGAATCCTTAAACGAGGATACTTCAAAATACCGTTCTATGTAATCGATTAAAATATTTCTAAGCTCTTTTTGAGTTTAATCGTTTGTAATTATCGATATAACGAGAAATTCTCTTAAGTGCCAAATAGTCGAGCTTAGATAAACCAAGTCACAACCAGTCATAAACCAAGTTACATTTGAATAAATATTCCAAGCTTGGAGTAAAGGTACAATTTAATATTTATACGCTTAGATGCGATCGCATGTCAAATCATCAAATTGAGAAATATAGAAAGCCCAAACAGAGAAATGAGAGTCGAGAGTCGAAAATCAAACCAGCCTCTAGATGAACTGGCATAGGAAAAGTTTATGTGCTGTCTGTTTGCATTCATCATCAGCAACGGCAATTGACTGACAGCAACATCATCAACAGCAACAACAACTACAGCAACAACAATTGCTGCTGCAGGAGCAACAGATTTACATGAACCAGTCGCAGTTGGCCTCATTCACATTCATTTCATGCACTCGCATCTGATTGCATGTATTAGCGACTATCTCTATGTATATGTGTGAGTGTCAGTCTGTCAATCAGTCAGATAGTATATTTTTCTGTCGAGGCGATTGTCTATTTGATTGCCAGCTAGTTACCGAGCTGGCGAGCTAGGAGATCCTTTATGTTTATGAATATGCACGAGAGTTTAGAGCTGATTCGCATGATTGTCAATCTTGCACTTGATTGAAAGGGCTGTCTGGTAAAGTGACGACTTGACGCATCAAGGATGCATACATAATGCGTACATCAATCACACATTAAGCGCACAGTGATATTTAACAGGCACAAAACGTGATAAATTTAAAAACTATTTTCCACAGTTAAGAGAACAAATTTGAACAGAAACAAGAATATTGCATAAATAAATGATAAGTCTGTCCATCAGAATAATAAGGACAATGATTGGATTAAAACAAGAAACTTTTTATTTTTCACGCTTTATGAAATAATAATTATATGTTATTTTTTCCAATTTAAAACAAAACAAAAATGAATTTATAAAACGCTTGTTTTTTATTTTGTATTATAGATCGATAGTCTCAAATTAAATTTTTCTTGTCAAAGGACCCCACTGTACTATGTATAGTCAGAACTTCAATTCCAACTGACAATTTAATGAAAATACTAAACAATTATGACGCACACTTAGCTAAGTCCTTAAGACTCGTTTCGCCCAATGATGATTGGCGAAAAGCAATTTATTGATTGCCAGCTGAATAAATAATAAACGATTAGAGCTCTCCACAACATTTAGCTTAATTCAGCTTAGCTGGGTACAGTTTAGTTAAGTTCTGCATCAGTCAGTCGAGCTGTCGAGCTGTTGGTTAGTTTTTGGCATTCAAGGCATTAAGTAACACGCAAAGGTCGCCAAAATACAAAATATTGATTATTGCCCCTGGCTAGACGCCCAGTCATAAGAGCAAATAACAATAACAACGGCGACCCGCACAAATAGTTCGAGCTGCCCTCCTTTCTAGACAGTTCAATAAAGTGGAACACCAAAAAGGGTTCGACTGAAGTATTCGAGTGAAATTGATAAGCTGCAGGCCAGGAGCTAGAAAATATTTGCGGTTGCTCATGAATAAAATAAATGAAAAGCATATAGAAATGAAACTTAATCAAACAGCTCAACTTCAGTTTAATCATTCTAAGTGCGGAAAATATCAAAAAGTTTTTGAATCGAAGCTAACAATATTGTGTTTCTTAAAGTAAACTACATCATAGATCTCAGCATAATTTAGAAAACATTGAAATACTAATTGTTAGCGGTCTACTTTACAATTTACAACAATTTAATAAAATTACAATTCAATTAGCTAATCAAGGCAACAAAACTAAATTGCTTACTAGAATTAAAGTTAAACTTATGTCGAAGCCAGGAAAAACTGAATACCATCATGGCTCATACTTATATTTATCTTAAAGCCATCGTTTTTTCTGTATTCAGTATGTTGCATGTTACAACAACAACAACTGTCGATTTCTCTTTTTTATATTTTGTTATATTAATTTATGTGAAATAATACATCTTATAAAAAACATTTATGCGTGATAAGAATATGGACACAAAATTTATATAATCTGTTATAGCAATAATATTGTAGATGGCAAGTAATAATTATTTTTTGAATATTTTAGGTTTCATATATCGCCTAGAAATTGCAATTGATTAGTGGTAGAAAAATGTACAAATTATATTAGATACATACGCCTCATGAGCTGGCATGTATACAAGGCACAGGATACCGTTACATAAATGAAGAATGCCCGCAACTAGTCCACAGCTTCCCGATACATAGAACATGTTGGCAAATTCATTTCCGCAATGATCAACCATGGCTATGAGTAGGACGAGCGTAACAATAATCAATATGATGCCGCTAACTAAATTGAATACAACGGCCTGTAAAGTAAATTTAATTGTAATTATATGTGGATAACTGACAGCAATACCCACGCACAATTGGATCCAGGCCGATAGTGCGACAAAATATACGAAATAGGACCAGAAATATCGTGTGTATGGTAATTGGCGGTATAAAATATACAAAGCCCCATACCGAAATGCCAAATTCGCTGCCACGCACACAGTGTGAGTAGAGCAGCTCAACCAGAAAATAGATTGCAATCACTTCCAAAATCTGCTTGAGTGTAAATGGATTACAAGAGAGCAGTATGCTTTGGTTCGGTGTATGGAATGAGTTATTTGTTATTGGATCCAGACTTACCGCCGAGACAAGTAATAATATCCAATTGAAATTACGAAATGGCAAAGTCATACTGAGAATTTTGTAGTCGTTGACACGATAAGCAAATCTGCTGCGACCGGCCAAAAGTAGGGACAATAACAAGGCCCCAAGTCCTGGCTGGAAAAGGGTTCCACTGCTGACACTTTTATTGCCTCAGGATTGACCTCGTTTGTACGGGCAAAGGGGCAACTCGTATCGCTAATTTCATTAGTTGCGGAATGCGGTGCGATGATTTCATGCAATTTAAAGCCACATTTTTCAGTTGCCAGGCATTTAGCATACTTGTAATTGTAGACCTGGCTTTTACCTGGCAAGTCTCTGTGTGGGGCAGGGCAAACCAGCCAAACCCTGCGCACTCAACCCGCAGGCTTTTATAATAATTGCCTGTTGACACGGGATGGCAATGGGGTCCAGTTAGCAGACGGGTCAGGTGAGAGGGAGCGAGGTAAGTAACGTTTTATGGTCCTGATAAATGAAATTTCAAAACGAAGTCAAAACAAATCGGACACGCGCAACTGAAAGATACCCTAGACTTTTCAAATAAAGGGAGATATTCGTTATTTCTTAATTATTAAACAGGAAACAATATATGTAATTTGATATCAGTTCAATATTTTAGTTTCTTCTGTAATTGACGATTTCAACACACCTGACTTTGTAGATTATTTACCTTACAGAATCAAACTTTAATATCCCTGTTACAAATTTTCAATGGGTGAGGTGTATAACAATAAACAGTAAAAAAGCCAAAAAATTACTTGCATCACGCCCAACCCCCAGCACGTAGACGAGTCCCAATTCTATCTACTACTATTTCCCTTTAATATACATATAGATTTTTTCGGTACGCTTCGATGGCAGCTCGCAGTTGTCTCATTAAATAGCCAATTCTCAGACGGAATCGATTTATATTTGAAAACTAGAAATACTGGAAATACATCCTTGGCCTGGATTTTAGGCATCGACAATTGCAGATTGGGCCGCAGGACAGTCAAACTATTTCGCCGGGATATTGTAAGAGACTTGACAAATTTATGGGCAAATTTTCAGGCAGAAACTTTTACAGCTCTATGCCTGGAGAGCTAAAGTAAAAGTATGTTAACTCCCAAACGCAACCAAAGTGGAATAAGAGAGACTCACAAAACAAAAAACTAAAGAAAAATAACAAAAAAAAGTACTTTAACTCGAGACTTCCCGAACTTGTAATACCCTTGAATATTTCAAAATCTATATTCGCAATAGTTTATGTTTATTTAAAAACTATCTGAATACATAATTGTACAACTATTCTCAGAGTTAGGATCGAAATTTATAGATTAGTATAAATGATAAATTAAGATTCCGTAGTATATTTCCTATGCAACGTTTCAAGGCGATAAGAAGATAGAAGCCGTTGGAAAACAGCTGGCCTGGCTATATTGAATTGACTGATCAAGAATATATATATAAATATCTTTTTCAATAAATCATTATATAACAAATTCACAATACCCATGGCAAGTGTATAAAAAGGAGACCCATTTTGCCTTGTTAAAACAACAACGGAAATGTAGGCTATGATTTGCTTACTTGCCAGGACATTTGCTCTGCAAAAGTGCTGAAATATGCAAGACTGGTTGTGTGTGTGTAGTTTCAATACACTTACACATACACATGCACACACGCACACACACACACACACACACACACACTTGCACACTGTGACAGCTCACATTGGTGTTGCTTGAGAGTTGAGAGCGCACATAAATCAAATACATGTAAAATTTGTGCTTTCCGCATATATATCCTGCGCCAGGGCATTGCCCATACACGCAGGACATCATGCTTTCTGCGCTCTGTATGTGTGTGTGTAAGTGTATGTGTGGCTATATGAATGCGGGTCTGTGCACTGTGTTTTGTGCGCATCCGTTAACTTTGTCATTTTTGCTCATTTCCTTCCGGTATGTACAAGAAAAGTGCAACAAAGCCAATGACAACAACTACAAACCAAACGATATAATTCCCAGCACTGCACCGCTGCACCACTGAGCCGCTGAGCCACTGACAGGCCGTAAGAAAGCAAACAACAGCAGATGAACGCAAAAACAAAAACAAAAACTAAGTGCACAGCGGGAACAGCAGCAATAAGCTGAGGGCATAACTTCGAGCCATACAAACACATATACATACGTATGTACGTATATTCACACGCACACACCCACACATTCAGGCAAGCAAGGAATTACTAAGACATTTGCCTTGGTATAAACTTTGCGCACTGGAATTTAATTATTTTGCAGTTCAGCTGGAACTTGGGTCCAATTTTTTGCACATTACACATTGCGATACACAATAGTTGCCAACCCCTAAGATACCAACCCTTCGCACCCTTCCACATAGAAACAGCTGCCAAAATAACGTCATTTGATTTTGCTTTCGCATGCTCTACTTCACACGCTGCGATTATTTTATGCAAAATTCAATCGTAAATTAGAAATATCAAAATAAATTTAAGAATGTAGTCGGGTGTAACTAACTACCACATCCTCTGTTTATAATATCCATTAGCCACAATATGCAAATAATAGCTTTAAATTTTACTTTTTACTTTTTCATTTTAATTTAAAATTTAAAATTTAAAAGCAAAAAGTTTATTGTTAGTATTTATTTTATTTTGTCAAATTGCTTATGCAATTCAAAAGTTGGTGGGAATTACGTTACTCGCCAAAAACTCCACATACATATGTGGTGCCGCTTGCCACCTGTGTGGGGGCAAGTATGCAGCACAATCAAAGGCAAAAGCAAAGCTATATGCAACTAATTAGCATGGCTTGTTGAACTTTTTCAAAAAACCAATTAAATCTCTAGAACTCACACAGATACGCACTCACATATGTATGTATATAACTTGGTAATGAAATATACGAGTGTGTATATGTGCATATGTGTATATGCCTTTGATCACAAAGTTCACTTCTGAAGAGTTACGAATAAAACCAAACACGTCAAACAACATTTTTTTATAAGCATTTTTAATAAAACTTTATAAACATGTACATATATAAAATATGTGTTAATATAGAAGTTAGTGAGAAGGTGCAACGACCGCATTCTAACTTTGTCGCATAGGGCAAAAGAAATTAATATAACAAACAATTAACAACAAATAAAAAACATTATTAACGTGAAATTAAACTTTGCAAATTTATTTTTACTACCGCCGACAGACATATAAAAATAAACACACTGAAGGGATATTCAGGATAGAAGGTGAATTACACGAGGGTTGCTCAATAAATAATCACGTTTTAAACATCTACCCTTCTGCCGTCTGGTTGTACTGACAAGTCGATCTCGAAAATAATAGCTAAGAGGTGCAATTTTAAACATTTATTCAGTAATATTACGCTCAAACGGGACAAGTCATTATTTTTAAATAGATTAACAAAAATTAGTAATTAAAACAAAAATCCCTTAAATTACCCTATTTTCATAGCTTACTTGGCTATAACTTGGGCAAATGATGTTCGATTTTCAAAAGCAATACATTTTTTAGCTCGTATGAACCAGCAGTATTGATTGGGATTCAAAATATCAAATTATAAAAATTTGAGATTTTTCGAAAAAATCACAAGGGGTAACATCGCATTTTTTGTCAAAATGGGCGTGGTTCTAAAACTAATATTTGATGACTCTATTTAATTTTTCCGTATTTGCTGATTCCGAAATGATATAATTTTCCAAAATCGGACTATCCTTAACCGAGCTATAGCATTTTAAAATTGATATATAAGCTCTATCCAGCTGCCTGTCTGGCTGTATAAACACGTCGTTCTCGAAAACTACAATCTCTATGAAATTGAAATTTTGAACATTCATTCTAGAATGACAGCCGCGGAGTAGTCAAGTCATTGTTTTTAAATGATTGCTTTAATTTTCTTAATATCAATAAAAATCTTCTTAAATACTCTATTTTCGTAGCTTACTTGGGTGGAACTTGAGCAAATGATGTTCGATTTTCAAAAGCTATATATTTTTCACCTCGTATGAACCAACAGAATCGATTGGTATTCCAAACAACAAAATCTAAAATTTCGAGATTTTTGAGAAAATGACATGGTAGCACGTAACAAATGAGCGTGATGCCAAAATCAATAATTGTTTTCTAAGTCCAAAATGGTTCAATTTTGCAAAACCGAAGTAAATTTAACTGAGCTATAATGATTTGAAATTAAAAATAATAATTCTATTCGTCTATATGTGCTTGAATAAGCAGGTCGATCTAGAAATTTATTCCGTAATATCAGGCGGAAACTACTCTAAGGATTTTTCCATTTTCTTAATTTTTATTGAAACATTATACTATTATGCATTATAAAGTATTTCATATAAGCCGACAAATTGAGAAAACTCTAAGCCACCCTAGCAAATGCTCTTGGCTATATAATATCGAAAAGTATGAGGACTACCTTACCTATGCAACTTTTTGATGATGCAACTTTTTTTTCGCAGTAACCATTTGTCAAGTAGGCAATAGTTGAAACGTATGCGCAACACGTACTATATGGAATGCTCAACTGTGTAGCAGAGTGTAGAACTCTCGAGTCCTGGGGGGGGCTTAGTGTCAGTTTTAAAGTGCAACCTTGTTGAACGAAGTACAAATGCAGCTAAATTAAAGTTTCACATTTTTCAAATTGTCTACACACACACTTTTTAACAAGTGTTTGCGAGTATGTGGATGTGCATGTATGTGTGCGGGTGTGTGTTTGTGTCTAAATGTGTTTACTTTTGCAATTTCCTCTTATTTGTTTAAAGTTTTTGGACAAACACTGCGCTCTCAGCTCTGTTAGATGTTGACGTTAAGTTCCGTACCCCAAAGTTTTCAGAAGTAATCTTTTAATTAAGTGCTCGAACAGTAGAGCTGGGTGGATGGAAAAAAATTATGAGGAAAGTGCAACAGGAATCAAGAATAACATTTAAGCGAGGTCCTTGCTAAACGGCCACAAACAGTGGTCAAAATGTAATTTGATTAATGGGAAAATGTTGTGCTTAATTAGCAAGGCATGAACAGAAGCAAATAATAAATAAGCGGATATGATAGAAAGAATAAAGCACAATAAGTACATACAAATAAAATAATGCAACAAATGAAAATAAATACTGAACAAACAAGAGTTTTGTAATAAATATGTCTACCAATAGACCAAATACCATATAGGTGAACAAATCGGAAAGTATATAAATAAAGTGGTCCAATCCTTAATTAGTAATTTTCATACTTGTAAGGCACGAAAATTCTCTTTCGTTTTGTTACACAATTACGGCAAAAGGCATAATATCCTCGACAAGAGTATAAAAATATATTTAAGAGCTAATTGCGCGCCAAACGGGAAAATGAAAATTGCCAATGAAATGGAAACAGCACAAAAGAGCACCAATGAGCTGGTAAAGAAGGAGGTGAAGAAGGATCAGTAAATGGAAACAAAGCAACAAAATGGCAACGGAAAAGCAAAAGGCAAACAGGAGAATCCTGCGAACCAGCGAATCCTGCAAATATTTTACAACTAATAAAAACATTGCAGCAGTCAAGTAAATCAAGTGAAAAACTACAAAGGCTACACGGAAAACAGTTGCTAAGAACGAGACAGAGACAACGTGAATAAAATGAAAAGAGAATAAATATAACTGCATTTGTTATGTAGGAAGCGTGAACAGAGTCAAAAAAAAAAAGGAAAAAGGAAAAAAATTGTAGAAAACTTTTAAAGGACGAGTGCCAGCGATTAAGAATCAACTAAATTACAACTGACATTGAAATTTCGCTCAGTGCTTTAAAAGAACTCGAACAAATTGGTGGATATGCAGATATAAATGTTGATAAGAGTATGCATGAACTAATGTAAATAGTTTTAAATTTCAAACATTTCCTTAACCTTCGAATTTATCCACATTCTATGTGTCTATTCCATTAAATAGACTTTAAAAACCACAAAATTATTTATAAATTTTATAAACAAGAAGTCAGTTTATCTGCTTAGAGCAGAGCTTCTTTTAATTATTAATTTATTGCTCTGACACATTATTGTTGATAGCTTAATTAATATATGAATAGTTGTGGCACTCAGCAATGGATATTAGATGAGTGTCAAAGCACAACGCAGTTGGCAAGTGCTTGGAAGGAAGACCAAGCCAAGTGCATTTAGCTTAGCAAATATTTGAGTTTGTCAATTTTTGCAAGTGTCAACAAAGCATTAAATGAAAATCTATTCAATGGCAATGTACGTGACAATATGTTCAAAACTTAAGTAAAATAAAGCAACAGTAGTTGAAGAAGATGGAACAAAAACAAACAAACGGACAACAAAAACTTGGCAAACCGAAGGCCGACAATTAAGTTTTATTATAAACGTTTCAATTAGCCAACATGACAAAAGCAGCAGAAAGAAGCTAAAAGGAAATTTCATTTGGTTTGCTTTTGGTCAGAGTTCAAGGATTTCCATGGCTACAGCAGCTGCGACTAATTAAAAGCGAACCCTCTGCCCACATCCTGCTATCACCAGCCCAGCCCTGCCCTGCCTTGCCCTATCCTGCTCTCGACTAAAGGACACTTTTGTTCAAATTTTATTTGATCTGGAAAGTAACCCTTTGTCAAAGAACGGACGCACCTATCCACATACATTGGCAATGGCCCCAATGTAAACATGGCTCAGAGCAACATTTTGTCGACTTTGACCAAAAGACGTTTGTGGCCAACTTTTGTGGCTGGCTAATTGAGTTAATTGCCAAATGATTAAGGCTAAGCTGCCGGACGATAACGATTACGATTACTATAATGATAGACAAAATTGACTTTAAGCTGGCCTTCTAAACGAAATTGATTTCGATCATAATTCAAGGTATTTTGTAAAGTAATATTAAAGACTACGTTAGTATGCGTAAGTTACGATACTTATGCATTTTTAAGATACTTTTAATTAGAGATAGCTGTCATACACTTATCAAAAATTATACATTTCTAACTTATTTTCTATTCAGCTCAACTTGAAATTATTTATTTATGTTATTAACAGCCATATTAACAATTCTCACGTGAACTACTAGATTCAAGAGCTCTGTTCGCTTATTTATTTATTTAAGTCACTGTTGACATTTCCACTTACTCAATTAGTCAGTCAATCAACGCTCTAAATGATATTTTCTTGTAAGCTGTCATCAAATGGATGAGCGATACGTGAATGACAATGATTTCGACATATCGAAACGCTCTTAAATGCATTTACGAATATCTTTCGCTGTCAACGTCAGTTTAATAAAATGATGACACGGAATTGTAATTAATACAGCACTCAGCCAATTTAAAACACATATATGTACATATGCTTATATACATATGTACGAATATATTTGACTCAGATCGATGCTACTTGCTGGTTAGAAAAATGTAGTTACCTGTATGTTTATTCAGCGAACATTTACGTTAATAGCGATTGATGTGTAGAAGCCTTAAATGAAAAAAAAAAACATGCATTACTTTATTATTAATAATAAGAATGTGTTTATTCTACAGCTATTTTAGAAAATGTGTTATTAAGTATTTATTTTTAATTTACTTTATTATAATTTGCTGTAAATTATCAATTTTACTTTTCTTGCTTAACTATGAATCACATTTAAAAATACTAAATACTAAATACCAAAAAAATGTACAACCTGAGTTAAGCAAAGTGATATACCTTCTGTTCGCATATTAATTTCTCTAAGTGTATTGCAAAATGTGTGTTTAAAGAATTTACAATTCAATTGCGGCGTAAACCATATGCGGTGTCAAACCGCCGGCGATGACCAAACGGTGCAGAAATTATGCGTTTGGTTAACGGCTGGGTGGGCGTGGCAGGAACATCGAACCGCATCCGCAATCACTAAAAATTAATTTCAATTTTATTGCATAAACGGGCAGACCCCGCGCAACGTGACCAGCAGAAGCAGCAGCGGACTGCTCCAAAAGTGGAGCATGAACTGCAAACGGCTGTGGCAAGCGGCATGTTGCATGTGGTAAGGGGCAAGTGGCATGCGGCAAGGGGTGAGTCTGTGTATAAAATAAAACTCAAGGCAGGGCTCGACTATAACAGAGGCTAAATTATACAGTCAAACAAAATGGTGGCGAGGTGTGTGTGCGGTGGTCTGTGTGGGTCGATTGCAATGGGTAAAGCCGAAAAATTTATGAAAATGCAAAAGCGTTTTCAGGTTTACCCCAGGTAAGCTGGTGCAACCCGCAGCTGCTGTTGCAACCAATTTTAATATGAATAGCAGCAAGCGCCAAAAAGCAAAACTGGCAGCAACCAACCCAACGAACCCAACCAAAAAATGGTAAATGAAAATGAAGGAAAAACAAAATACGAACATGAATTGCGGTTTAAACATTGAATTATGAATATTTCTCTCCGACCGGGCCGGAGGAGGCGGTTGAGATGGTTGAGGTGGATGTGGTGGATGAGCTGGACGTGGCAGGCAGAACATTTATCATTGTGGCGCTCAGATTTTGATTAAAAGCATAAAATGTTATGTAATAATCACGCTCAGCTAAATAGGTAAATAAAGTTTCATTCAAGCTGAAGTGAATGTGCGGTTGGCTGAGTGTTCTTCAACTAGTAGATACCACTTAACAAGACTTATTCAACATTCAAGAGTATATATGATATTTTATAAGTCGGCTTATTTAAAATTCAGATAACGAATTAATCACCGAATTAAAAAAAATTCTTAAACGTTATTAACACTGATAAAAGAAAATAACACTTCACAGCTGGCATTTAATTTGCCACATAACTTAAACGGCTTCACATAAAGTCAGACCAATTATAATAAATGTGGAAAATATATCAACCTTTCCTAAAAGTACAGGGTATAAAGAAGGCTCCTCGTCTTTGCCAAACAAATTCTATCCTTAATATTCGCAGAATGCCAAATATTAAATGAAAATTCTAAAGGCCATTGGCTTTTACTACTGAATGCAAAATTTCAAACATGAAAATGGTTTTCAATAGACGAAGTGCCCTAGTTGAAAGTAATTACCGAAATAAAACACAGTTCATTTTCAATAGCCCAGAGAATTTCTCTGAAATATCTCTGCCCAATGCAACTGATTTCCCTAATTGGAGTAGATTTTCGGCACGCAAACATATTCATTTTAACTCCATTCCTGCCTTTGAATCTGGCTAAGACCGGGAATAACACGATTTCGAACTATGGAAATTAACTGGACTAACTGATTGGATAGAAAAAACTAAACTTTTATATTTTTTGATTGACTTGCTGATAGCTCCGTTCATAACGAACATCTGCACTTGAAACAAAAACTTATTTATACAAAAAATCAATCTCTATTATTTTTACTTGAAACTTTTTTCAGACATTCTCACTTTTAAAAGCCGAGTAGTTCAACGTATTAAAATTCTTTTTATTTTGGAAGAAAACGGATTTCTCATTTAAAAGATTAAGTCGCACAACTATTAAGAATGAATTAAATTCGGATACTACAAACAACAATCAAAATATTTACATATAAGGATCAAGTATTTCTGGTTCAACATATGCATTACATTTTGTTGTCAAAGAAATTAAAATTAATATATTTTTTAATGCAAAATATAAAACAAAAGCCTTCAATATTCTAAATTTGTAAAAACTCTTTGTGTCCATTGTAAAATGGAATTATGCAAATCTATTGATTTTTTGTTGTTACAAATTCCCTTTGCTGACAAAACTCATTTAGCTCGCAAATTAGAGTCAGGTTATTAATTCTGTTTATGGCCAAAAATGCCACAAACACAATTTTTTTTGTTGGTTTTTTGTTTCAGCCCTAATTTTTGGTATGTTTTGTCATTTAATTATGGAAGCAGACTGGAAAATAATTTAAGCAATTTATGCGCGACACTAATTTGCATAATGCAGCACAATAAATCAGAACAAACAAAATGTTTATTAATGCTTACTCTAATGAAAATCTATAACAATATACCAAAGGCACAAAACAAAATGCTTCACTGGACTCTATAGCTATAGCTATAGCTCTGTCCATAATTTATGTGCAACAACTCAATCAAAATTCAAAATACGTATGCAAATGCCATTGTCTGGCCACAAATGAGACAGCAAATGTAAATAAAGAGAGAGGAATAGAGAGAAGAAAGTAACAACAGTAAAATAAATGAATTAGCCATATCTATGTTCATGAGTGAATAAACTACGACGTGATAACGCATTATTATACCATAAAAATCATTAATATAGCCGCTTTAGTGCGCCAAATATGTAAATTTTTAGGCATTGTCTTGCTCATACCAGTACACCGAGAGAAATGAAGCGACAATTCTCTGCTTCAAAGAGGAGTTTACTCTAATAAGTAACTTAGTATTAGATTTTTTTTTTCTTTATTTATATTTATTACCCTGTTGACAATAATGTGCTGACTTTCGTGACAGTGTTCTGTTTCGCTCAGTGTATAGACTGTTACACATACTCGTCATGCACATACCCACACTCATTTTCCTGCGTTTCCATGCGTATTAGGTTGAGTGTGTGACACGCAAACCGCGTATAAAGCGCGAAATTGCGGCATTAGAGCCAGCTGGCAGATAGCTAGGCAAGTTGAGCCTTGGAGGAGTCCTTTGACAACGCCTGCCATTCTCTGACGAGCTGACGGGGAGACGGAGTAGAGGCCCATTACCAAACACTTTGCCAGAGACACATTCGCGAGCCGAGCGACAGGCAGTCAGGCAACAAATTCTATTAGTTTGTCAAGCCTTCACACAGACATTTTCGTAAATTTGATATGCGCAATTTGTTGTCAAACGACGTCAAGCACGATCTATAAATGTGGCCCGGCAACAGGTTGCCTATCCACGCACATTCCCTGCTGTTCGCTACCAGGACAACGGATGAAACAGAAGTCCTTGCATAACGGCTAAGACGAGCTCTCTTGACAACTGGGCCACGTTAAGCCCCTCGCTGCTTATTTAATATAATGGCCAGGTAATGCATACCATTCATATTTCCACAAACTAGCAAATTACTGTACATATACATATACAAACCCTTACATAATCATACATACACACCTACATGCATACATAAGCATACCTTTACGCATGTGCTAAGCAAAAAGTGTTATCTGTCCCAAGAAATCGCTGAAGGCTGATTGCGTATTAGATTTCTCCTCTTGTATATATGAAAAATGAATTCGTAGCTATATAATTATAATTTTCAATATAAATATTCTTATGTTCGTTAATATTAGAATGAATTAACATAATTATTATCATCATTATACATACTACTTTTCCCACTCAAAACAGAGCATTATAGATCTGTTCATGAATACAGTATCCATATATAGATTCATGTGTAGTTAAATTCGTGCCAGTTCGTGTCAGACTTGGCCAATGCTAATTTGCATGTAGTGGTGCAGTGTGGTGCAGGGTGGTGTCCCCCTCAGCAAAGGAAGTCTCGAAACTGATAGCATAACTCGTTGCAGCGCACAATCTTGGCGTAAGACAAAAGAACCTACTCAACTTTGAAGCTAAACTTTCTTGGCATTTTCCCGATTTTTTCGACTTTCTATTTTATTTTATATTATTTTTTTTTTTCTTTCTAGACCATTGCACTGGCGCATTAAGCCAACTACAAGAACAACAACCATAGGAACAATTGAATTTTATAACAAACAATTTTACGCTTTAAGCACGCAACTGCCACGAGACTTGACTTTTGTTGTAACTGCTGTTGTTGTTGTTGTTACTGTTGTTGTTGTTACTGTTGTTTGCAGTACTGCAGTGAAGTGGTCCAAACATCATTGACTTTGCCTTTGGCCAAGCAATTTTCAAACCAACTTTTTGCTATTTATCGTTATTTACCATTTGCCCTGGCTCAGACCCCTTCCGTCCCCCTCCCAACCCGATAACGACCCTGATGTTAGCTTCTATACAAGCATTTGAGCCCAGAGGGAGTTCCGTTCTTTCGTTTCTCTCTGGCTACCTTCTGGTCGCATTAAGTGCAATGCTCGAGGCCAGCAGTAAGCCAAAAAATAAAAGGGGTCCAAATCAATTTACCTACCCCAAGCAATTGAAATTGAGTTGGTTGCATAAGCCGCAACTTTTCGAGCCGCATACTTCTTAATTAAGTTCAAAGTTTGGCAAGAGCTCTACACTTAGCGAGCCATTTGAGCTGCTTTGAATTAGCCTTTGCCTGGAATTAGCCTTTTTGCTAAGTTATTTGTTGTTTGAATTATAACAATAATTTATCACTCATACGCCATAAATTATTAAGTCGAGTATTATTCAACAATATGTCAGCTTTATGCATAATTCATCAACAATCAATCATTACTCTTCATTTATTTTTATCTATATTTGTCTTATTTTCTAAGCTTATGTCCTTGAAATCTGTTCCCCAATATTTCCTAATCTCACTCTGAAATCAGCTTAAGTCTTCACCACAAATAATCCTGCCAGCCATTATTTTCTATTTATATTTAGATCATACTCAGACCACACTCAAACATCATTTGGCCTTGTTCATTGCAATCTTTGGTGGCAAGTACAAAGTTATTATGCGGCCCTACTCTCCCCTGGGTGTAATTATTCAATCTGTCGCTTATGCATACTCATAAGCCAAACAGTTATGCACTTTTGCTTTTTACATGCGTGAGAGTGTGTATATGTGTGTGTACCTTATATATTCATATGCGGAGTCATAAATACGTATGGGTTTGTGCCCCACATAGACTGGTTGCTTCATTAGCAACTTTGTGCGTATTCATTAGGCAAGGAAAGCAAGGAATACAGCAAGCTCCAGGGGAGTACCAGCTGCGACTGGTAGATAAAAGATTTATGCCAAACCGCTGATAAACCGAGAAAACTCCCCCACATGCAGACTTCACATAGATACAGATAACCCAACGTTACGAAAATTCCAACTGAAAAAAACCAAGATCCAAGCCCGAGCAACTTAGTCAAGGGCTGAGGTTCAAACCTGCTGCATAAAAAGAGGAAAAATAAAAATTAAAATACAGAAAGGCCACGAAAAAAAAAAAACAAGAAAAAGAAACGGTGAACCCGACTGCGTAATTCTCGTTATGGTTCAAATTCTAATGAAGTGTATCGAAAAAACGTACCTTTAAAATATTTAAACTCCCAAGGAATTCTTCGATATAACATATCCGTGGCGAGGGATATCAAAGTAGAAATATGTGTATAAATACCAAGTTTTATATCTACAGAAACAATATACCCGTTTTGAACACAAGCATGAGTATGAGCAATGAAGGTGAGGGCTGCTGCTTGATTTGCCATTCAGCACAAAAGAAACTTCAACAGCTGCGACTCAAGCAGTGGTTGGTTACATGGTTATGTAACAGGACATGTTCGGCAGTTGGCTTGATGTGCCGCCTACTTTGCCAAACAGTTCATAAATTAAAATGCCGCAAATCAAATTCGCATTCGGCTCCAAGTAAAAAAAAACACACACACACACACACGCATTCGCATGCTCGTTTTCTCTTGGCCAGAACTTGAACGTTGTCTAAAAAGCCGGAGCCAAGCGGCAGCATGTTAAATTATGTTCACACTTTCGGGCCACAGCCGGACCCAACCAGACCAAAGCAGCACCATGTGGCAGGTTGAGGTTGGTTGGGTAAGTGGGTGGTTAGGTGGTTGGGTGGGTGTTGTTGGGTGGTTGGGTGGTTGGGTGGTTGGGCGGTTAAGCGGCGTTTGCATGTGCGGTTTTATGCTGTGGGTAGCACTTAATCTCTTACGGTCTGTGCCCGTTGCCTTTCTTCGTTTTTCAACTTAAATTTATTATATTTTAATCACTCCCCGGGGCGTTATTGTTATTGTTGCTGCAGGCGGGCAGACGAAAGGGCGGGTAGTTAAAGCGTATTTTTAAGATGAGCACCAAAAAATCTGCTTACACACACGCACACGCACACGCACACACACTTACACACTCTTGTTCACTTTAAATTGTTTTAAGCGACGCAACGGTCATATTTCTTAGCCA
Source organism: Drosophila pseudotalamancana (assembly GCA_037075185.1). Lineage (NCBI taxonomy): Eukaryota > Metazoa > Arthropoda > Insecta > Diptera > Drosophilidae > Drosophila > Drosophila pseudotalamancana. The sequence goes on from JBAMCK010001164.1 coordinate 239,757, forward strand.
ACCGCGTCCAGCATTTTGTGTATTTATTGCGCTGGGCTGCGCCACATTGCGTATACGCAACGTTTACATACTCTGTTATGCTTACCACTTGGGTGTTTTAAATTTGTCAATGATTGTGAATTGGCAACAGGCTCAATATATAGTTGAAGTGATATGGTAAATGACCTATTGTAATTTGATAACTCCTTTATATAGCTTAATAAATAATAGCTACAATTCTTTGCATTCATAAATCTTTTTCTAGTATTCATATAAGTGTATTCCATATTCGACATTCCAAGAAATCAATATTAATTTATTTTATTTGTTTTGTTTTATTACTTTATTCTTGTTGCTTTCTATCAGAGCACTTAATCATTTTGATTGTCGCAAATGGCGTTTTTTTAGTGCTTTTTTGTTGTTGAAGTTTCTTTTTTGGCAAAACTGTTTCAGATCATTAATTTATACATTTTGCTAAATATATAATTAAGTACGAATATTGTTGTGCTCATTTTTTATTCGACTACATTAAGAATTTTCCAACAAATTGCCATAGCTTTCTTTTCTTTAACCTACTTAAATGCAATTCCTACAAGGGAAAACGCTCAACTTTGGCACGTCCAAAAGAAAGAGCTCGAGTGTCAAGTGTTTGAACATCGATTGACTTGGACATCTATTAGACGTAATCATGACTTTCCACACACATGCAGAGACACGCAGACATGTGTGTGTCTCTGCGTTGCATGCCTAAGCAAGCAGACAGTCAACTTCCGTTAGTTGCCTGCTACCAAAATCGGGGATAGATGTATTGATTTCGTATTCCCCGCCGCCCACGTCAAGGACGACAATGAAGCACAGGACACAACCCAAATCGGAGGCACATGCAAAACGCATTCACTTAGGGTTTTTTCTTTTAGCTCGCTTCAGTTGCCGTTTTTCGTTCCATTTTTGGGTTTCGGTCTTCGCTAACGAGCAAAAGAAAAAACTTAAAACACAAAAAAAAGCAACATTTTCACTTTGCATGGCTTTTCGTCGGCTGTTGACCACAATTGGGCCCATTGAGAAGGCCTTCTCGGCCCAGGCGCAACGTTTTAAATTATTGCCAAAATATTTTGCTCTGACTTCAATGTAGAGCAACCGACGTAGCCATATATCAACGACACTTGTTGGCAACACCGTTTTCTGGTTTTCGCAATACCCTGCAGCGGTGAATGCGCTTAGTACAGGGTAACATAAGTGTGGAATAAGAGCACGAAGTATAATAAAAAATATCGACAATATTACTACACAATTTCTTTATAGATAGTCAAAAAAAAGTATCAATTATCAGTATATCAAAGTATCAATTCCTTCAATTTAATTCAACACATTTGATTTAAATAAACGTAAGTATATATAATACAAATAGATTAAGGGGTATCTGCTAGCCTGGCACATCTAATTAAAGCACTCTTGTTTTTATTTCAACAGCTTTTTCCGTTACGCCATGCAAATGCTACCACGCCAAAGCGCAGTCACAAAGCGAAAAATAACATTGCAGCACTTTAGGCGCACGCCACGTGATGCACGTTAACTTTGACGTAGCACATGGCCACGCCCCCACTGCCGCACCGCGCACCGCCCACCGCCCACATGCCCAATATACAAGCCCGTGCCACGCCCCTCGCAATGCCACGCATCGCACAAAAAAACCGCACACAATTCTATTGATTGACAGTTTGGCAAAACGCATAAAACAGGCGCATGGAACGCGAGCAGGAAGAGTCGAGCTTCAGGAAGAGGAACATCAGCAGACAGCAGCTCAGCCGTGTAGAGCCGCAGGCGTTGCTGTTGCGGATGTGTGCTTCAGCTGGGAAAAAAACGTGGCACAAAAACGAGGGGGAAAACCTAAAAAATAGTTGCCGCAAAGGGCACTGAAAATGTGCCGCAGAGCTAAGCGTGAACAAAAAAATGCTTGCAACGTTCATTTGTAATGCAGAAAGGTGCAACCGTTGCCTGCGGTGCTGACGCGGATGGCAGAGGAGGGGCCAAGGGCAGGACAAAGGGGCAGGGAAAGTGACAGAAGCATCGGTTAGAAGCGGAGTGGTGGCATGTCTGGCACCGGGACATCCGAATCCTGAATCCTGAACAGTTCGGCAGCTCCGGCTGATAGCGTTGCCCCTAACTACGCCGTAGACGAGTTTGTGGCACAAAACTAATTGGCTTGATTGGCTCGTCGTGATTTAAACACTATCAGCAAAACCTAGAAAAGGTTGAGATAAAAGTTAAGCTGACAGTGAATCGTTTACTAATATGCATGAGCCTAAGATACTTAGAAAGAAATTAAGGGACGCATAAAAGACTGTACTGCATATCATTATAAGCTGTGTCACTCTTACTGTCTCTTTCTCTTCCTCTTCCTTACATCTCTATTCATAGAGCAGCAAATAAAAACCTGAGCCAATTCAAAGGTCTCTGAGCTGGCAAACCCTTTGTCGAAGAAACATATGACCAGCGTTTTACTAAGTAAATGTCTGCTTAACCTACTTGGGTTCCAGGCTCGAAATATCGAATGTGTCAACAAGTCTTCAATTTATCTCAATTAATCAGGGCCAGGCTGACAGCTTATAAGCTACTCAACATGAGAAATGGCAAACAGCAGAGTACGATGACTTTATCACAGAGCGCTGAATGTAGGGAAAAGCAACTACGAACGCTTACAGCTAATTCATTTTTTATTATGTAAATTAATTTCAACAATTTGTAACAAGTGGCGAAGACAAACATACAGGAAAAAATGTCCATACAACTAGCCACACAATTGGATTTGGGTGGCTGTGTGTGTGCGAGGTTTCAGTGTGGTTGTGGGTGTGTGTCTGTGTGTCTGCGTGTCTCCGTCTATGTGCACCCACTAAACACCACAAATTATCTGTGTTGGCCAGTTGGGGGCTCTGTTATGGAAAAAATAAGTGCGTTTGGACAATAACTTATGTTAGTCAAGCGTAAATTGCTTTATTAAATAAAACGCAGCCGACGTAATATGCCCAAAAGGACAGGACGAATGAACCAGTCCCCAGGCGGGCGCCAACAACAACAAAAACTAAATAAAATAACACAAAAAAAAAAAGGAAAAAAAAAAAAAAGAAGAAGATAGAGAGAATCACAGTCGAAGTAAATTGTACAATGTGTGCGATGTCACTATGGTCAGAGGCATTCAGTCCTAATCATTGTGCACACACTCCAACTGCGGCTCCCAAACCCCGGACAAACAGAACGGAACAGGGACGACCAGAACACAAAAGGAAACAAGGCATGGGACAAGGGCTGGGGCTCGAGGGGTCCAGAACATATGCCACACACATTACACATATAGTGTAAGCTCAAGGACTAAAAGTATTTTTAGCTAATATCAATTTTTCATAGTTCAAAGATTTTCAGTTGGAGCACAAAACACAGAAAAGACACAAAGCAAAAGCAGGGAGAGAGAGAGAAAGAGGAGTTGAAAGAGAGAATGTGGAAAATGGGCAGCATTGGATGTAAGCTACACGTAAGGCTGTGGCTACTTTTTATACTATAAACCCATTGAAAATGGGTGTGGAGGGTCCATTGATTCTGTGGAAGTGTATGCTACAAATAGAAGGAGAGGCTATCAATATCTGTGTATGTATAGTATAAAGCAGATACAGGGTATTTTCAAATTGGAAGCTCCTTGCTCTATGGCGGGACTTTTTGGGGCCAGCAAGCAACATGAAATTTTCTGGTTTTCTGATTATAAACGATTGCCTGCAGTGTTCCAGCACACACACAGACACACACACAGAAACATACACAGGAACACGTACACACACAGAGAGACTATACACACAGGGTAAAATTTATGTTGGCATTTAAAATGTGGCCCGGCAGGCAACACTCCTTTAGTTCTTAACCCCATAGCCCTTTATTTGTGCACACACCAACATGAGCATATATTTATACATATTACGTATACGTAGAGTACGCCAGTGCATTGACAATGCCCAGATTTCGCAGCTGTAAGTGAAAATTTATAGTCAATACAAGAAGCTGCTCGCATTCACCATTCGGCAGCCGGCAGTCAACATTTGGCATTCAATTTCCCAGCCCCCTTCCCCTTCCATTTTCTTCCTCCCTTCCTGACCGTCTTAATCCATGCAATTCGATTTTGTGCAGCCAGATGCAGCTGCAGGTGCACTTTTATTATGTGTGTGGCCTTTGTAGATTCTCGTTACTCTGGCAACAATTTTGCCAACAGGCTTGCATGTCACTCAGCTGCTAACCTGGCTAACTGGAAGCATTGCATTGTTTATACGAAGCCCAACCAAAAAAAGGTGTCAGCACCTGCCCCCACTTCGATAATGCCAAATTTATTTGCACCCACCAGATGCTTCGATTAGGGGTTTCAGTTTCGACATTGATTTTCACCCAGTTGTGGGTTTATATATCCCTGACATTGTTTGTTGCATCATACAGTCAGAGTAATGTAGCTGATTCTGCTTAGGCCAAGTTACGCAGAGAAGAGAATTCAATTTGGCCATTTACCAATTGACCAATTTTCCAAATTACCATTTATCCATTGAGCCAATCGAGCCTGACCAAATAACACTGTTTTACAAAATATTACCAAAATTGCCAAATTCAAACCCATTCTCAGTACATTATAATTTATGACTTCATGTATCCATATACCCATCTAACTATGTATATGTATATGAGTTAACCGTTACTTTAGGACCGGGGCTTAAGCTCTTATTCCTGCCTAATTCTCGTAACCAAATCGTTGTTTAACAGTTGCGTTAACTAAATATGCTTAAATACTAAATAAACGATTACCGCACTGTGTTTGTGTTGCACAGTGTAATGGTGATTGCTACCGATGCCGAAAATACTCACAGCTTCCACATTGACTAACCAACTAATCAGCCGACTATCTGTATCTTTTACAGCAATAACTATCTTGCTGTTGAGCACCACTGCAGCAGACAGTTGTTAACTTGTTTTGTTTTCGATGTTGTGTGTGTTGCCTGGTTAGGATTTTGGTTTATTAAATTTGTGTGCGCTTCTCGTTTCCAGTATAATTGTGCACAGCCATTACGTATACGCTCTGTGGAGTGTTTAGCATTGTTTGCAAATGAAATTGTAAACTGACAAAAGCTGAAAAATAAGATCAACAGAACAATTTAATTTTTTTCCTTTAGCCGCAAAATTGAAATCGAGCGGCAAACGCCAAGCGCGTGGCAAATTTACACACCATTAAGTAGTTTACACAGAGAGATCAAAAGAGTGGGGGAGAGGGGGAGAGAGAGAGAGAGATAGGGACAAGGTGTGCCGTCGCAAGTGGAGCCATAAAAGTGTGCCACACACATACACATAAGCAAACACGCACACACGCTGTAATTTGATATTTTGCTGCTGCAAATGGCGGCATGTGCCGCTTGATGGCGCGCATAACAATGGCATAAAATGCAAAAGCAACTTCTAATATAATAAAAACCAAGTGTGTGAATGTGTATGGATAGGTGTGTATACGAGTATATTGAGAAAGCAAAGGCAACTATTCAATCCGCTCATTTCATTAAGTTACGCACAACACTTAACGCTAGCATGCAACATGGCGTATGCGCAATGTGTCTCTCAATGCGCAGCATAATGAAGTGACGCTCGCCCGGCTGTGTGCCTAAGCGTGCGTGCGTGCGTGCGTCTGTGTTTGTCTGAGTGCGTGTGTGTATTTGTATTGATATGCTAATAGAGCAACGTGTTGGCCAGGCCATGTCCAACAGCCGTGGCAACACGTGACTCTGCTGCTGCTGCTGCTGTTGCTGTTGCCTTTTTGCTTAATGGCCAAGACAAAGCACAGCAAATGGCAAAAACGCGCTGGAAATGCTGTTGTCATTGCGCCCTTTGTTGTTGTTGTTGCTGTTGTTGTGGGTGGGCTGCACTATTAAGCGCATTATTTAGTTACGCCCCTCACAACAACAAAAACAACAACGACAGCCGCACAGATAAGCACACTGTAGAGTGTAATGGGCCGCCCGAGCTGACCAAGGCCTGTCTACGCCAACGCCCGTCTCAGGTTGGGTGTGTGCCGGAGTGTGTGTGAGTGTGTGAGTGTGTGTTGAGCACACGTCTAAAGTGCCCTTAAGTGCCCGGGGATCTGTGCGGCATTACATGCTGCGGCGGCAGTGGCATTGACAAAGCCACATAAACGCCAACACCTACAAAACACGCAAACAACAACAGGGCAACCGACCGCATTGTTTCTACCCTGTACTCATACAAATTGCTTAAAAATGGGTATAATCAAGTACAATCCAAAGTGCAACAGGCATGTGGACATTCCTCACTCGATTAGGACTTATGAAGCATAACGAATTAGCTTGGTTCTACTTAAAATTATCGATAAATTGCCCACTCCACTTTATCGATAAATATCGATCACTAAATATGCACTTTAGCTCGAATCATATCATTTTTTAATAGTTAAATTTGAATTTCCGTTTACATACACTTTTATTGCAAATTAAAGCAAACTCTCCAAAATATTTGCAAGATTCACTAAATTTGTATAAGATCGATAACTATTGAATATATACAAGGACTTATACCTACAGAACATATCATAGTCGAGCGCTTATATTAACTGTACTTGCTTGCTGGACATTAGCATGCGCTTCCATTCAATCGATTAAAAGACAAGCGATGCGCAGCTTAGCCACTGACCCCACTGACCCCACTGACCCTGTCGACGACTCACACCGGCTTCAAGCTTTTTGTTCTGCTATTTTGTGGCTTGTTTGTTAATGCCTCAAACAGGCTAACCAAAAACGCTGACCACGCCCCATTGTCATTGCTGACATGCTCAATTGACAATGAGACATCTTTTTTGTGAATTCACAATATAATTATATGTGTGTGTGTATGTGTGCGCGCGCGTTAGGACTATGCATATCCTGGTATCTAATTAATTTGTGGGTCCCGCAGCAAGTTATGGCTTTTAATAAGCATAGCCTCTAAGCCAGGCCATAGAGAGAGGGGAGAGGGGAGATTTAATGTGGCAGGGGTAGGCAAATAAAAATAAAAGCAAACGACGCACCGAATGCAATTTCGTCCTGTCTCTGGCAAAGACACGCGTATTACTCAAAAAGGAATTAACTGCGGCCTCCCGAAAACAAGCTTCAAGCAATGGTCCAGCCAAATCAAAAAGTAGCCAGGACTTATGGCATTTGTTGCTGTTGTTGTTGTTGTTATTGTTGTTGTTGGCGCTCGTTATTGGGCCGTGCACGTTAATCCTTAAATCTGCCCAAGTGCTGGCAATGGCACACAAAAAAAAGGCAGATTGTTTGCCAGAACTTGACGCACACACACGCAACCATTGAATGGCATTGCGTATACGCCACATTGTACGTACTGTGTACGTATACGCAATATGGCTCCACTTTCGTTTTAATATGAATGCTAATAGGCTAAGTCTGGATTTCAGCACAGCACCCAGAACTCCGTCGACCCCCTGCCCCAGCATAGTCCTTAAGCCTAGACGCATAGCTCGAAATGTAATTTCCCACAATTTTTCCTCACTTTGCGTACAGAAACAGCAGCAGAGGCAGCAGCAGCAGCCAGACAAAAGGACCAGTTGGGAGGCCTGGGGGTGATTGCCAAACAGGATGCGACTCTGGACAATATGGCACTGAAGGCTACAACGCACAATGCCAGGACCATTTTTATCGCTTTTCATGAATGCTGCTGTGACCGGCTTATGTTTTGCAGTTAACCAAAAGTTGGAGCCAAGGCAGGCAGCCTGAAGTGCCTGCCGCCTCTCAATGCTTCTTCGACTCCTCCTCCCTTTCATCCAAATACACCTCCACCACCATCTCCACCTCCTCCTTCACCTCCACCTCCACCTTGCCCGTGCTATACGTTTTTCGGCACCAGAAGTATTCCCATTGCCATTACTTGTATCGCTTGGCCTTCTGCTTGTGTGTTGGCCATTTAATATGGCTTTACTTGCCCAGCCTTATGTAAAGATGGGCTCGTGTCTACAAAAGTCACGAGTCGAGCGTGCGCGCAACTTTGATAAGGCTTATAGTTAAATATATATCGATTGATTAAATCACATCTCATTCTGCTTTCGTGTTAAGTTTTTTTATATCGTGTTAAGGCGTGTCAATTACCTTTGAGAACTGTCATCCACGTAAAGTAGAGTTTAATTTAATGACAAGTCATAAAGTCGTGTTGATTTTTATAGAATCGAGCCGGAATTGTGAAAGTTGCTCTCAACGTGATAAGTTAGAAAAAGTGAAGCTTTGCCACTTTTATTCTTTTCTCCGGTTAAATTAAGTCGCTGTCGTGTTTCACTGCCTAGTAAAGTAATATCCCGTTGCATTACTTCTATATAAAATAACTTATATTCAAGCTGATATTAATAAATACACTATGTCATACCCTCAGGCATATGTTTTGAAGTTACAATTAGTTTTTAATTGTATTGCTTATTAAAATTGTGATTACTTGAGCTTTATTTCCGATAACGCAAGTCAGGATAAAATAATAACTTTACACATATATATATAATCGTATAAAGAAGGAAGGAATCGAAGGCTAGAACGCTTTTTACTGCGTTTTATCATTTTTTATCAATCAATGGAAATTTAATTGTCAAGACGCTGGTATTTGTTTTTTTTTTCAATTTCTCATTAGTATTTTTAACTGACGTATCGAACTTACATTTTTGGTTTAGTTACAATAAAAACTACAAATTCTGCTAGTGGTACGTAACAGACTCCCATCTATGCTCGACAAATTGTTTTGATAACACGAACAACTCGTGTTGGGCCAACACGACACGCACACAGCTCCAAGCGCTAAGCTCTACCTACTCGATACCCAAAAACCTGCTTCTGTAACATAAAGCAGACAATACTGACCCACATATACATATATACATATATATATACATATATATAAAAGAGTATATATAAACTGATTGGAGACAGTGTAGGGGCAGATCTTTGGGCGTTTGAGCTATCTGTGGCCGTTAACAAGCTTGCACTCTAATATAACACATTGTTGTTGCAGCTATACGGCTATATACACTGATGCCTATCAGTATATTTACGCCGTGTCGAATCTGGGATGCTATAATTGGCCTGTCGCAGTGCGTTTAGAGATTGTTTTGTGCTTCAATTTCAATTTGAGATAAGTAACATTTCGTTGCATTTTAATGAGGCTCATTTCATTAATGTTTCAACTGTTGGCTGTTGGCTGTTGGCTGTTGGTTGTTGGCTGTTGGATGCCGGCCTTTTGGCTTTTTGGCCTTGGCCCCGCTTCGACTTATCTTCGAGTCGTAATTGAGTGCTAAATTTTGCGCTGCGTCTGCAGAAAAAGGGAGCCTGGGTAAGACAAAGGACATCAATGTTCCGGCAAAAATGTGTCTAAGCAGCGTATTTTACGAATGCATGGAATAATTCGGCTAAAATACGAGAGAACCTACTTAAATAATTCGAGTGTTTGCCCTCGCTCGGGTCACCCAGCCAAAAGGGGGGCGTAAAACTTTTGGCATTAAAAGCAGCCGCAGCAACAACAACAATAACAAAAACAACAAAGCAAAAGACCGCATAAATGCTACATGGCATTTTTTCTTCGTTGTTCACAAACAACTTTAAATAAAAATCTCTTTTCAGGGTAATGAAACTGCAAAAAGGGAAACGAGGACAGCAAACAGACGACACCGGAAGGCAGGCAAGCAGGAAACAGCGGATAGTGTGGGGCACAGAGAGGTGTGAGGGGTGCTGCCACCTGCCACTTGCATGGGCTACACCTGCTGACAAAGACATTTACTCAAAAAGTTTGTCGACGCAAAATAGAAGCCAACAGTGCCAACAACAATTACAACAGCTAAAAGTTAAACGGAATCTTATACAAAACATCAGCTGCCAGATACCCTGTAAACAATCAAACAATCTAATTGAACTATCTGAACGTCCAATCCACAAAAGCAATTTACAAATCATTAGTACGTAATTTATAAAGATAATACAATATAATGAAAGCTGACAGAAAAGAGAACAAACGAGTCTTACAAGAAGATGTTGATTAAAGCTAAGCTTAAGTCAACATTAGTTGCATGTGACATTCACAAGCCACACTTCATAGCACTCCACTTACACAATTTAAAGACTGCAGGGTATACAAATAATAACAACAACAGCAAGCACCTTGGTATACCGTGATACGATGGCATGACAAACATTTTGGGCGCAACCTCTGCGCGCTTTTCGCCCATTAGAAAGAGAGAGTGCGAGAGAGAGAGAGAACAAGCGAGCACAAAGGGCGCATTTTTTCATTACCAAGTTTGGCGGTGGAGTCTTTAAAACATGAAGTGAAAAAGCAAGGAAAGTCAAGGATACGCCGTCAAAAGACGCCTGGTGCCACTTTCCCTCACTTTTCATTTCACTTTTTTTTTCGATAGTGGGGTTTGTTTTCGTTTTTCATGTCTGCCCCCGACCACATAATTTTTGGTTTTGGTTGCAGGTGAAACAGGTGAAAGTGTTGTCATTTTTATTTTCGTTGGCCTTGTGTGGGTTTAACTTAAACCAATCTCAATTATTTTCACATATCGTATGTCAAATAACCCGCCTTTCATTTAATTTATTGCAATTAATGAACTCATTTTCAATGCATGGCAAATGTTTACATTAAGCTAATAATCAGCTCTGCTGCCAAATGAACAAAATATTTGAGCATTTTTAATGGCATATATGTATGTGCATATATATATATATGTAGTATGTACCATAAATATAAATGAATTTATATGGCAATCATATGTGAAATTAAAACTTAATTTACCAATATGAAAGGAAATGCAGCTAATAGCCAGCTTTATTCAACGCATAAAGAGCTGAATCATTTGTTTAATAATTTATGTGCAAATATAATAAAATTATTTATGAATTTCTCCGCTTTGGGGCGTAGAAAAGTAGAAAACTAATTTGTAACATAATTTTAAGCAAATATAAATGCCACTTAAAAAAAAAAACAACAAATCAATCACAAGGACTTGGGCAAGTCTTATGCCACGTAAGTCGAAAGGAAATGTTCTCAGTAACCTTTATATATATTGTGTTTATTTATATCAATAATGGAATGTATGTAGTTAAAAGAAAAAAAAAAACCAAGAACCCATTTCTGAAATAGAACGGACAACTTAAGCCTTAGTCCTTGGTCCCCTTTGGTCAGTTGTCCCGCCCACCTGATAGACCCAATTAGACACGTTTACTGTGGAAAAAGAATTTATAATATTTAATCCGATAATATGCTTAAATGCAAAAAACTGCTTAGAAAGTTCATAAAAAGCAACTAATTGAACATGGAAAACTGAAGCAAATACTTGCAGACTCACACACGCACACATAGAGATATGAATAGATGTGTGTGTGCGTATGTGTGTGTATGTGTGAGTATGTGTGTGTGCGGTCATTAGCCGTGGACACCATCGTAATGAGTGAAGTGAAATTCTATAACAGAAGCTTACAACTTAAGCTAATTACGTGTAACACGTGAGGTTCTGATTTAGCGTTTAGGATTGCAATTAAAAGGGTTCTGCGTGCGGAGCAGATGTGCGAGGGGGTAGTGGAGGGAGGGAGGGAGGAGGGGCCAAGGGTTTCGGCTGAAGCAAAGGCTTATCATATCAAAAGCAGCACGCAACGCTAAAAGTGGAGTAAGGCATATTATAATGGCGACTAAAGCGACGACAACTAAACTAAAAAAAAAACCAAAAGCCAAAACAGGTAGTCCCTAAAACTGAGGGTATGCCCAACTAGGAGATGCGCTGTAATGAATAGTATAAGTATAAGTTGTATAAGTGACAAAAACCTGGTATTTAATAAATATATGTGCTATAACAATATTTACAACTATAAAAAAAAAAAAAAACAAAAAAAATGTTAAATTGTTTTCAAATACAACACACCTAATATATAAATTATTATTGCTGAATTAAATTGGACAGCCTGCGGCCTGTTTGACCACAATGAACGCTTTTTATTTACAGGGTATCAAAACAGCAGAAGGTTGCACAGCAGAGGCTTGCAAGAGGTGGCATGTGTGGCATGTGTAGCGTGTGGAGCATTGTGGGCTGAATGAGGTTTTGGCGCCCCAACCACAGCCTAACGAGGCGCTGTGTGCTCGTGCTCCAAAAGTGCAACAATTAAATTTAATTACGAGTGTCATAAATATGCCAGACCATACCACAAACACACACGCTCACGCACACACACACACACGCACACGCACGCACACATACAGAGCGAGAATTGCAACGACAAAATAATCAAATAACATGCAGCAAAAGGAAGCTGAGGCGTGTGGATGGAAGGCGGGGAGGGAACGGGGACGGGGACGGGGACGGGGAGGAGGAAGCTGCAGTAGCAGCTGCAATAGACCCAATTGCCAGTGAAAGCTTCTCGGCCGAAACTCTAACCAAAAAGCCAGTTGAACCAGCGTGTAAATTAGCAGGGCACAAATTAATTATTCAAAATGTGCGGCACTTGAATGAGGGAGGAAGATAGACCGAGTGAGAAGGAGAGGGCGATATGGATAGTTCGTGCAGCACGTACGCATTCAAAAGGATGAGCAACATTTCCAAGGGCTGAGTGCGTGTGTGTGAGAGTGTGAGAGTGTGTGCAACTGCAACTGGTACGCCTAATTAGGCATAATTAAACGCTAAGCATAGATTTTGGCCCTGGAAATTTTGATCAGATTTGCATTCACTTCAGCGTTTCACAACACGGGCTTAAACCACAGGTATAAAGGACAGACAGTGTAAATCAAGACTTAAAGAAACAGAGAGAGTAGAAAACTGTGAAGCTTTTCAGATATATATATAAATCACTAATTTTGCTTACAAACTTTGAAAATTCAGTTTAGACTATAAAATAGTGATATTCATATATAGATATATATATAGATTGACACTCAAGGAATTACAGAGTATGTAACCCCATTTTCTTTTCATCTTGTTCATACAGAATTTATTGTGTGAAAGCACATCGTATATCATAGCCGAATTCCAAATAAAATAGAATCAACAATTCGTACGAAATCCAAGCTCATTAGAAATTCTTATGCATATTCAACGCGATTAATGGAACTATAGGAAGTTAAGAAAGCCAACGGGGCGCAAATCAAGATTTCATTTCTTTTGTTTTTTCTTTCTCTCGCTTTTTCCTCTATTTTTCCGCAGGACGTTTTCATATTTGCACTACATAAGTATTTTCACGCTCATTATGCGCTGGTCTGCTCTCAATGGCGCTTAGCGCAATTACCTGGCAGTTAGTGAGGGGTATGAAGAAACGGCGGAGGGGGGTTTGTTGGTTGGGTTTTTATTTGTGCTACGATTTGAGAAACATTTATTTTACTTGCTGCTGAATGAGAAGGGTCCTTTGCTTTTTCAGCTGGCCGCAAACAAAACGTTCGTGGCTCGGCGTCATAATGAGAGCAAATTTATTGGGTCATTTGGAAAATACGAGTAAAAATCTAGTAGAGCTGTGGCATTTCCTATGTTTTCCTTTTTATATTTTCTTGCCGAAGAAGTAAACAGTGGCGAAAAGAAAAACTGAAGCAGCAGTTGCTTATTATGCCATCTAGCCCCGGGCTCTTCCTGGTTTTTAATTAGTCAATAGACGAAAAGAAAAGCGCCAATAAGAAACTGCCAAGTAGTTGGAAAATTCGAAAGAGAATGAGAGAGAGAGAGTAAAAGATTCCGAAATGAAAATGGGCTGCGGAAGTGAAAAGTGCACGCGTCCAAATGAATTGCTATGGCAACAGTTACTTATAGCAGTCCACACACACACACATATATGTATATATATATACGCACTATACTATAATGGCCGGCAAAAATGCCTTAAATGCTTTATGGAAAAGGCGCCAGCTGCACGTTTACGCATTTTCCTAGCTCACATTTTGTGTTGATGAATTATTTATTATTAACGCCGAATGTTAAATTGCAATTAACCATTATGTCCATTTTGCCTTTGTTATGCCAATCGTTTATTAATTGCCTGGCAACCCATTCGACATAATGCACCAATTTTCACAATGGCCAAAATGTTAGTCCAGAATTTCCGCAAATCGTAACTAACTCAAATACCTCTTATACCCTATATACCCTACAAATAGGCTGAGTGTAGGTTAATATTGAATTTGTAAATATGCCCTTTTGTTGCCTTTTATTTACTTTGCACCTCATAAAACAAAAAGTATATAGTTTTAGCTTTAGTTAAAAAATATTTTAATCCATTTCAAACAAGCTTAATAAGCGGGAAAGTGAGATCATTTATTAAAGTTTTTAACCTCATTGTAAGAAATTTTTTAATAATTTAAAATTTAGAAGGTATAAAAGGAGGATAATTTATTTGGATAGAAAATATATACTATAATACATATAAAAAAATGTAAAAGCAATTGAGATGAAACTTTCTATCGTCTACTAAAGATATACCTGAATGTATAGACAGCTAGATACTATATGTATATAAAAACTGTAAGAGGGAAACTTAAAGTCGTGCATTAAGAAACATTCTACTATTAGTGCAGTTTCTATCGATTGTAATAGCCAAAACAGCTTGTATGTATGTGTATGAGTGAATGTGTGCTGTGCGTGTGCGTGTGCGAGTGTATGTGTGTGCTTGGCTTGCGTTTGGTCATTTGTGGGTCCAACTGGTCGTTGGCCGCATTTGCCAGTTAGCTGCAATTATTTACATATTGTCATTATTTTGCAACAGAATTATTTGCGGGCATGTTTAATTAGCAAAATTCATGTTTGAATGCTTTAAAACAATTAGCCACAGTCGCGTCCACACACGCACTCGCACACACACACACACACACACACTCGCACACACACACAACTAATATAATAAAGTGTGTGCCGAGTAGCTATTGACTTTTGGCTAACTAATGAAGGCTATACTGTGAGCTGAGAGCTATTGTGCTCAATAAAATATAAATGATGGCAACTGTTATGGCATGCGATTGCTGTGGCATATGCATACACATACATATATGCTGTGGCAAGCATATATACATAAGTATGAACATGCCACGCCCCCGCAATGTGGAGCTCCACTCGGCTGCCACATTTATTTATCGCTGTGACTTTCATTTAAAAGCGAATGCGACCGCAGCATTTAAACGGAAATTAAAGGCTGCAATGTGCATAAGCATTTATGTTGCAGCTGCCACACAGACAGAGAGAGAATGAAAGAGAGAGGGACACAGCAAGAAATGATCATTTAGTGGGAAGCTTGGACTTGATTTATATTATTTACTCGCATTATTGGTCCACATGCAAACAAATTTATGTTCGACCATTTATTATTAAATGCGGCTGAAAGCTAAACTAATTATAAGACAAAATTGCTTTAACATTTCTTATTTATAGAGTTGCGGTGTTCGAGCCACAAACTTTTGCTTAACCTTAGTAAACACAGAGACTATTTTAACGACTGCTGCACAGAAACCTCGTTTGCAAATTGTTACAAATCTTGTTATAAAATGTAAAGTAAAGTTGAACCAATTAGAAACCCAATCTAATTATTCTTCATCAAACTTTTTTTATTCTATTATCGATACATTCGATTTCTTTTTATATGTAAGCATAATTCGATGCCTATTTTACAATCATAAATTTTTTCTCTGATTTATTTTCATTTATTCTTTGTTTTTTTGCTAGTAAATCAAATTTAATTTCTTAACCATTTTCAAATTCCTCAATTTAGTTTATCTAAAAAGCCATTTGACAACTTTAAGTGGTTTTAAGTGTGTATATTCATTACAATTAAGGAATAAATGAATGTGGGAGACGCACTCAAGAAAAGAGAATAAAAGTTGTGCTGAAAGTTTTCCCATGCACCAATTTAATACTTCAATACATGACAGAAGGGAAAAGAAATCTTAGGAATCATATCAATTAGTCATATGTACGCGACTATATAGGAAATTATATAGTGGTACAAATTACTGCAAATTAATAAGAATCATTAAGAAGTCACGCAGATCAATTGAGCTAATGAACTTGTATGCAAGTCATGAAGCAAAAAAAAAAATTAATTTTCAGTAACTAGCTTAAACTATAAAAAACCGAAGAGAATACGTAATCTAGGATAATCTAATAAAATGTAAAATGTAATATTCGATACAGCAGCAAGTCACGAAGTCCAGGGTATCGCGCAGTCACACACTTGCGACTACATGACTTTTACTTGTTAATTGATTGTTTGTTACCTCCGTCGATAAAACCTTAAACAGCGGCATGATTCCAAATTACAAATGACAATTTGAAGCCCATTGAAATCGGGAAATGAATTGTGAAGCGGGCCCATATTTAAATACTTATATGTGCGAACTTGTTGGCTTAACACTTTTTTATACTCTCATATTAAACGTATATATAGAAATATTTTAATGATTTTTTTATTTACAGAAACGCAATTTGATGGCTACAAAAAAATGTTAAAATCATGCGGAAAATTCATATCTTTTTTTAATTAATTGTTCAACAATAAAAATAGTAAAAAAAAAAAAGAGTGAAATATATAAAACACAATAAGCAGAATGAATTGCACTGATTGTGAAAATCTGAAGGTCTTATTTCATATTATTGCGTAACTGAACGATTTCAATGCGTGCATGGATACAAAATTAAAATGCGAATTAATGAAAATTATAAAAAATAAACAATCGATTGTGCAGTGCAACGAAAATTGTATACCCTAAATATTTTAATTAAACAAATCTGAGTGAACGAGCAATAATTTAAATGCGATTTAATAAATGATTTAAAAATCGAATATGGAGAGATTAATTTTAGTAATCTTATAAATTTAATCAAATTATTTTGTATACATTTATACTCAATTTACGAATCTTGTAATAAAATTTGATTCTTTGTGTTATATAAAACAATATTTTTATTAGTGTAGTATAAATGAAACAATTAAAAAATAAACTTATATACACACTAACAAATGAATAACAATTTTGAAATAAAAAGACATTACTTTTAAAGAATTCAAGTAAGTATGGAATATAGAACGAAAAATTCTTGAAGTTCGGTTCATTAAGTTAGGCAAAAAGAAGTTCATCAGATTTAATACTATTGGAAACTTTGTTTTCTGACTAAGCAAAAAAACTTGTTCACCATATAAGCCCAATTTAAATTTGGCTCACATCATGAAGCAAATCAAAAACTTATTTTCTGGGTTAACGGTACAACTATTCAATGTGTTACGAAACTCAAAACAAATTTAACGTATTCGAAAGGCAAATAGTAAAATCCTTTTTTCCTCATTTGTAAGTAAATATAAATATGTATATGTGTATATGTGTGTATATTAAATGGACGCCTCTTCAACAGGTGACTGACTGGCAGACTTACCTTTACTTTACACATGCACACACGCACTTTCTTTGCTTTTGTTGCTTTTGTTGTTTTTAGCCAAGTTTTGAGACTGTTGACTGGGAGTTGTGAGCAGAGCGAAGCACAGTTTGCAGTTTTCGCCTTTGGCTTGTGGCTTTGGCAATATTTATGGAAATTTTCGCTTCAGCGCCAAGCAATGAACAACTTGGCCAAAATCTTAACGCACACACGCACACACACGTCTTTGAAATGTATAATTTTAAAATTTGCTTAAATTAGTGAGAATTTCCTTTTATTTTAGTATATTTTTGTATGAATTCTTGAAATTGTTTTTGCACTTTTAACTAATTTCAACCAAAAATTTGTGTGTCACAAAAAAGTTGGCCGCAAGTTGAGAGCGTTTCGATGCTGAAACTGGAGCGGGGGTGGAGACGGAGACGGAGCTGGAGCCGGAAGCTGGAGCCGGAGCTGTTGCCGAGAGCAGCTGAGTCGGCAGCGCGAGAGGCAAATTTTGAATCAGCCGAAATCAACGAAACGCATTGGCACCTCAAAATGGGGCAAGCGGCAAAGCAGCAAGTGGCATTCACACACAATGTTTTAATTAATAACAATATTTAATCCCTTAAGACTTTGTTGTTTTTTTTTTATATTAATTTTACACGCTTCACTTTGTGTTGCCGTTTTGCATTCGTAAATGCGCAAAACCTTTTTTGTACGTTCAAATTTTTGTTTGAATTGCGAAACTGAACTGTAAATTGTGCCGATACAATTGGAACAAGCGATGCAGACTACCGTCTCGTTGCGCGTTTGGTTGAAGACTGCGTGGCGTCGCGTCCTCGTTGCGAACGAACGAGCCAGTGTCTTCGGCAACCACTCGTTGATTCAACAGTTATCACGAAGCGCAAACACACGAAGCACGAAGCGCACTGCCTGCAGTAGTTGGGTTGCTGCGTGTGTGCTGCGGGGTGGATTGGTTAGGTTTTTGTTAACACGAACCGCCAAGTCCGTGAGACTAACCCAATGTAATTGCTATTACGATGCTGCCTTTTCGTTTGCTCTTTTCGCTTGGCATTCCGTTAGAGACGAACGCGTACCACAAGAGAGAATATCCCTTGTGCATAGGGATATTTCTGTGTGGAACTTGTGGAACGAAATGCGTTGTGTTAAAAGGGGAAGTGAGAGAGGATTGAAGCATCGAACATGTTTATAAATAATGCATACATGTTAATGTTTTTAATTTTAAATTTCAATAAATTTAAATGTATTTATAATTTGAGGTCTTGCTTTAGCAATAATATGTAAGTAATAGTACTCTTATGATTATTTATATTATTAATTTATTAAAAAAAATAATTTATTAGTAAAAAAATAAATATTTGTTATCTGGTAAAAAGTTTTGAAAGTTAAAAATTCAATTTTAAAAAATTAAGACATTACTTCAAATCTCCCCTTTTTTAATAATTTCCCACTATTTACAATCTTGTGCTGTCGCAGCATTGCAGTTGCCGTTAGGTTTAGTCAAAACACTATCTTGCCGACTTGAAATTCCCAGCTTAAGAGCGTGCGCTCGACACATGACACTACCCCTTAGCTTAAGGGAAATTTTCTCTTAACAGTATTGGTACTTAAGGCAGATCGTTGAACAAAGTGACAGCCGCAACAGCTTCAAGGCCGTTGGCCACTACCGTTGCGTTTGCACCCCCTCCCTTATTTTCATATTATATTTTCCTTTATTTTCCATTTTATGCTTTACTGTTTTTGTTGCGGGCCACTTTATTGTTATTTTGTTTTGCAAGCAACTTCATGTAGAGAGCCATCTGTGAAATTAAATTTAGCGACTGCCCACAAGTACACACACACACACACACACACACACACACACTTACACACACACACACACACACACACAGAGACTGGCCGCAGTCCAATGGAATATTTGCAGCTGCCCTCAAACTATTTGCTCAGCTTCTCTCCCTCGCTCTTTCTCTCACTCTCATAATGAATATTTATGAAGATTTAAAAAACATTTTCCTCGCCTCTGTTGTTTTATGATTTGCAAGTGTGCCCTTCGCTATCTCCCACCCCATTTCTTTGCCCTGGCTGTCTTCCATTCTTCTTTCTTCAATTCAATGGTGTGCAAAGTTTCACTGATGGACAATGTCCTCAAGTGGAGCAAAAACATTTTAAATATGTGAGCGTGTGTGTGTGTATGAGTGTATGTGTATTGTTTCTACCGCTGCTGTTACTGCTGCTGCTGCTGCTGCTGCTGTTACTGCTGCTGCTGCTTGTCTTGTTGTTGTTTTCATTTTGCAAATGATTTCATTATGTGCTGCAGACGCTCTGCCCGGTCGTGGGTCGAACGCACGGTTCGTATACTTGATATTGCTTGTTGCCGCCGCCAAGCGACAAATTTGTGTCCGTGCGGACAATTGTACAAGCAGGGGGTACGAATAAGGGGTGGGTTCTACAGTGTGTTCCATTGTTGTCTTGGTGTAAATTTATTGATAATTTAATTTGACATTTGCGGTTACTGATTGTCATGATTGTTTTCATGTTAATCTTATTGTTCGACTTCGTTTTCTTTTCGTTTTTGTTTTTATTTTCTCGCTTGCCTCTTTTCGTGTTTCTTTTAAGCACACTTTCTTAGGGTATTTTCGATGAGGGGTCGAAGTGGTAGTTCCCAGAAAAAATTATTGACTTCTTATCCAATTATTTGTTATCTTTTTTTTCTGGTAGTAAAAATAAGATAAAAATAATAACAATTTATATTTATTTTGGTCTCATTCTAACTAACTAAATTTTAAGACATTTAATGATAAAAATATGTCTAAAATGATTGATTTGAGTTGATCAAGACTTTAATAAACATTATTTCAGTCTATCAAAGACCAAACTTTTCTACTGTATATGTCAATAAACGAGATTTAATCAAATAATAGAATCCTTCATAGAATGTGTGATAAAAATCGTATCGAATATGGTAAAAATATTCCATATAGTATATCAAATCTTCGGCATACCAAAGATAACTGTTTTGGCTGCTTTTATTTTTTATTTGAAATAGCGAACGGTTATTTGCATTTACTTTTTATGCGCTTGTTGTTATATTTTTGTAGTCTTTGTATTTGGTTTTATTTTTTTTTTTTTGTTCCTTGTCTTCTTCTTCTTTTATTTGGTAAAGGACGAACGCTTAACAACATCATCCATGGGGCGTGTTTGGAAAATTTGCATGTTTTATGTGCCAATGCCGGACATGTTGTTGTATTTCTTGTTTTTATTGTTGTTGTTGTTGTTGTTGTTGTTATTATGTGGCCTCTTTTAAAGGCTCTGCGTAATGCGCTCTTTAAGTTGCGCCTCCATTTCTTCTACTTCTTTTCACTCGGTTTTTTTTTTTGTAATGCGCGTCTATTGTACTGGTAAATTTGCATGGGAAAACAATGAAAATGGTCAGCGGAGGCAGCTGGCAAGCAAGCCGGGTAACCAGTTTTGAATACCTGCTAAAATGTAATGTTCTTAATGGCCATGCTAAGGTATT
Organism: Drosophila pseudotalamancana; assembly: GCA_037075185.1. NCBI lineage: Eukaryota > Metazoa > Arthropoda > Insecta > Diptera > Drosophilidae > Drosophila > Drosophila pseudotalamancana. The sequence goes on from JBAMCK010001164.1 coordinate 260,687, forward strand.
TTAATTAAACTATTTCCTGGCTGGACGACATGCCATCATGCCACAGAGCACGGGCCGAGACTCATGCTAAGCAGCTTCAATGTGAGTAAATATTGAAATATTTATACACCACACAGACAGACACACACACACACACACCAGTATGTATATAGTCAGACTGCAGATCCGACCCCGCCTCGTTTCGTAATGCAATTTTAATTTCTTCTAGCACAGCAGGCGACAACTGAGGCAGCCTTTCGCCATCTTTTTTGTGTTGCTTGCTTCGGTTCGTTTCCGCCAGCTGCGCCATCATTTCCGCTGCTCATTTTTTGACTGCCTGTGCGTGTGTGTGTGTATTTCTGTGTGTGTGTGTGTGTGTGTGTTGACGTTTATGTGTGTCGCTTTGTTTGCCCCATTTGATTGTCGTGTCGAGCATTGTCGATTGTCAGAGCCGCCTTTGAAGTTGATCAGTTCCAATCAGCTCCTGGCGGAAATTCCAACTAGATGCACCTTCAATCCACAGCAGCAGCAGCAGTAGCAGCAGCAGCTATAACTGTAGCTCAAGCTGTAGCTGTGGCAATTGTTGTAAATGTAGTTCGAATTTGTTGCTCTTATACCCTGTAATCATATGTAGGTGTTTTAATAGAAGTATGTTTTAAGCTCAGACTATATGAATTATGTATATCCTTGATTTGTTTCTCAAATTTCATTCATTTTGCATTTCATTAAAGAAAGTTCGAAAAACGATAAATATCGATTATGCTGTTACCCGCATTGAGAGATATATAGAGAATACATAAATTTAATAAATAAATTTTTGTTTTTAATATTAAATAAAAAGGCTTACATTGAGATAAGCTGAGATGCAAATACATATATGCGTATAAAAATAAGTTGCTCACAGGGTATTTGCTAGTTAAGCACACCCCTTTGTTGTTGTTGTTGGTAGCTAGTATTTGCTTGCCACAAGCAACATAAATTGTGGTTAGCTACGTGAAACAACGCCTCAAGTTTTGCAACTGGCGCAAAACTTTGCATCAATATATGCAGCCTCAAGAGCCTCAAACCCGAACCAGAACCCGAACCAGTACCACAACCTGAGCCAGAACTAGAACCAGTACCATAACCCGAACCCGAACCAGAACCCGAACCAAATTGGGAGCCGCCCACATATGAAGTTGAAAATGCAGCCATAAGGAAATTTCATTATTACCGCGCTTACACGCTAATGAAGCATGTAAAATGTCAATGTAGTTGTATGGTAGCACTTCTGCTTGTGTGTGTGTGTGTGTGTGTGAGTGTGTGTGTGTGTGTATGTGTGTGTGGGTGTGTGGGTGTGTGTATTGAGTCGAGTTGGGCTGCTAGTTTTATTGCAAATGTGTGTAATGAATGTAAATTAGTAAAAAGTTTCCATGTAGAGCGTTTTCGCATGTGGAAAGGAAACTAACCTGCGGCTGCCAAGGATAACGCGTTTTACATGTGTGTGTGTGTGTGTGTGTGGGCAGGATATGAATAGCGTTCGAATTAGAATTTCAGGTGTGCATATATACATATATATACATACATATATAGGGAAATGTACTTATGCTGCGCAATAATTATGAGCAATCTTTAGAGTTGGGCAACGAGTCCTCAAATCTCTTTGAGCAATGACCGTCTAAGCCAATTCGCATGCAAATGAGTCAAGGATAATATTATGCAAGTTTTAAGCACAACACCAAATTGCGCTTTCGCTAACTAATAACATTTAATAGTCAACACAATTTGCCACTTTAACCAACTCCCAACTTTGCCATTTTCAACAACTACTGACAGTACACTAAAAGAAAAGCACGAAAAACTTGAATTGAAGGCAGAGAGTCGTTTTATAAGGAGGGCTCTTAAATACCCTTATGTCCTTATAAGACCTGAAGTATGTTCTATAAAAGTTTATTCATATAGTTATGGTTGTCTGCTCTTGAGAGAATATTGAAGATGAGGCTGAGAGCTGTTCTTCAAGACAAGCTCTTAAAAACCCTTATTTTATTTCAAGATTTGAGGTCTGTTCTATAAATTTTCACAGAAGCAGGATATATACATAATATATACAGAAACACAGATGAGCTCTTAAATATCGGTATACCTAGTATATGTTAGTATCTTCTGTACATATTTATTCATATAGCTTAAGGTATATATTCCGGGACCTTAAAATATAGTGCACTCTCTTACAAAGTCCACCTATTATAAATATCATTGTTGAGGATATCATATAAAGTAAACAGCATTCCATCTAGTCTGATATTCAAACTCTAATGTAACTCCCTAGTTTACTATATATTAATAATTCTGCAGAATTTGGAGCTTTAAGTTTAAGTTCAGTAAAATAGAAATCAGAAATCTTATAGCTCAGTCCTTTCAAATTTCGGATAGATATCATACTGTATCATATTAAATTCAAAATATATATAAATCTCCGGATAGATATCGTTCTGTACAATATTAAATTCAAAATATATATAAAATTCCCGTTATGCCCATAAAATAAACCTAGAAGATGCCAAATTTGGAGCCTCTTAACTTTCTACAATCTTCAGCTAGGAAAAACTATGAAATAACTGTAGTCCCCATTATAATATATAATCTAAGCAATATTTTTTATAAATGCATTAAACATACCCGTATTACCCATAGAAGATACGGAACTCGGAACCAATTAACTTTATAAAAAGCTTGAGCTTGTATAAAGAGTGAAAAAAAATTTATTCCACAATTTAATAGTAAATAATTATGAGCATTAAGCTTAAATGCACAATAGCTTAATTAGACAGTGAGAAAGAGACAGCACTTTCGCTCTCTGTTTTTTCGTCTCTCTCTCTCTCTCTCTCTCAGTCTTTCTCTTTCACTGCAAGCGTAAAAGACAACAGCTGCAAATTGTCAGATACGCTTAGTCGACGAGCCTCAAATATGCAAAACCCAAATGCAACAATTCCCAAGACGGACCGAGAGACAGGGAGACAAAGCTGCTGGACCACATCACTTGGCATTACGCCGAGGAGGAGATGAGGGTGAGTTGTGGGGGGAGGGGATGCAGGCTGTGTGGATGCAACCCCTCAGCATTAAAATAAGAAAAGTAAACTAAACAAAATTCGTTTATCAACGCCAACGCAAGCAAAGTTCAGCCAAGGTGCAAAATAATTTGTTGCAATCAGCTTAGCTGAAAGCTGGGCCAACTACTACAGGTAGCTGCCACAGCCACTGGGCGTGGGTGGCAGTGGGCGTGGCACGCCCTGCAGCTGCCAGAGCACACACACACACACATACACACACACACAGAGAGAGAGGGAGGCAACACCGGGGCAAGTTTTCAATTTAGGTTGAATTATTATGACCTTAATTAACACGTCGTTTCATCATCAAATGCTGCACTACGTCTTACGCTTTTGTTGTACATTTTTGGCACGGAAGATTGCCTGCCCCGCCCCACCCGTAGACACCGCCGGATTCCCACCTTGGCCCCGGTTGATTCGATTTTCTGCAGACATGCACTTTTCCCTAGCACCCAACCCTAATCCCGTTGAAACTGTTGCTCCGAGTTCGATGCTCTGTCACTGGATTTTCTCTCTCCGTCTATTCATCTCACTCTCTGCTAATTTTAGGAGTTTTAATTAAATTCCAACTATGACGATGTCATCGTGGCTGCATTTCATGCACCTGCTAATTGAGTGACCGGCATGTTAATTGAAATGCTACTCAAATAGGATCTGCAGCTGGAGCTGGACCTGGAGCTGGAGCTGGAGCTGGAGCTGGAGCTGGAGTTGGAGCTGGAATTGTAGCTGAGTTTGGTTCTGTATGTGGCATCATCATTCATGTCAACCTCTCATTGTGTTTGCCTCATGATTTCTTTTCTAATTTCCCCAAGGTGTTTAGCAAAGTAAAAAAAAAAAAAATTAAATAATATCAAATGTGACGAACCGTTCGGTTAGTCTCAGCTGGGCCAGTCGCGACCGACCCAGGACATGCGTACATGTTATTCCATGTGTATTTGTGTTTGTATTTGTAAAACACACATACACGCTCGGTCGCTCGATTGTGTGTGGCGTGTGTCAGTATGTGTGTGCTGCTTGTCTCGGTTTCCGCTTGGCCAAATTTGTTTACACTTTTTGTGTCCAGTGCGCTGCCCACTCATAATTTAATTTTTAATACCCCGCACGCGATTTTTGGCAAAGGGGTGGCATGCTTTTGTCTGAGTTTTTGCTACAATTTAAGCAATAAAACCTATTATATTCATACTAAAGCCGAGTCGATCTATCTGTCTGCCGAATGTCTTATATACTCTGTATTTTTTATAAATATTCAACGATAGATGGTTAAAATGCCAGTTGCACGTCTTCTACAGGGTATCTTCTGTAGATAAGTATCTACCGTTAGCAGCCACTGGCTACAGGGTATCCTCTGGTCAGACATGCCGCACAAGCGCTGTCAGACATGTTTTGAAATGTTTGCAAAAGCGGTTGAAAAACTTTTTCCTGGCCCTGACATATGGCGCTAAGCCTGTCACATTATTAAACTTGCCTCATGAGGCAACTGCCGACTGCCGACTGCCAACTGCCAACTGCCGACTGGCAACCGCCGACAGTCGACTTGCAACTTGTGCTGTTCGGCTCATTTAACAAACTCGTAAATGGAACCAGCTACAGAACCCTTGAACAGCAGCACGTGATTTGCATACAAGAGAATAAACGCCCCAATTTCCACACCCTCAGATCCCCAACCCTCCAACCCGCCAACCCTCAACCCCCAAAAGAAACCGAAGACGAACCGAGCTACCAACACTTAATTGCATGCCAAATGAAAAGTTTAAAAAACCAAAAATTAAATGTGCGTTAAATTGCCAATAAACATGGCCAGCATTTTAATAGGCGCTAAAATATTCGCTGGAAAAAACAAAAAAAAAAAAAAAAAAAACAAGAAAACGGGGTGTCCAAAGAAAACAGCAACAACAACGGAAATAAAAAATAAACGATATACTAAACAGAGTAAAGTAAAGTAAAGGGTTTCTTAAATGAGTTCCAGGCATTACGTAAATACTTATTACATAGACAAAGGCCATATAGCCCGAACCCTATTAGGTTTCTCCTATATTGATCTTAAAAATATTTACATATATATAAAATACTGTTATGAACCTATTTTCTGTATAAACTTGGTTTTTGATAGGTAGTGCAATCATTGTTAATCTTTAGTTTTAATATTATATTTATTAACGATATAATTTTTAACGGATATAACTGTTTTATTGAAATACGTTTAAAGAGCTTGTTTTCCATTCATTGGGTAACATTCAGGTTTTAAAAGAGTATCTTATGTGCTTAACCTTTTTAAGTTTGAAGCCAATCAATAAATAATCAATAAATTGTATTATCTTGAGTCTTAAAAGTTGTTATTTATGCATCAGCATTAAGCATCAGTTGGAATTGTAATATGTCAATACATATATATATGAGACCAGAAAATTTATTTGAATTGCTAATTTTCAAGTTTTCTCTACTACAGTTTCTTACACAAATATTTACACATAAATAGACGGAGATATATCATATATGGCTATGCCTAGTTCCAATTGAAGGATTCTAGACTTCATCAAAATTGTAAACATTCATTAAGCAATCAATACTGTAAACATTTATTTAGTGAAGCACAGTTAAAAATCGTTCATATGTATATGCTTACTCAATATTGTATGCATGAATATATATACTATATAAGGAATAAACCAATATGTTAAGTGAGCGATGATTTTAGTGTCGAGAGTGGCAGTCAGAACTTTTAGAACACATCGTAAATTCATTTGTGCTACAGCAGCTCACAATACATTCCCGTCAGATATAGAATATTTTTTGAAAATTTTTAAGAAGAAACGTAAATTTGTGCGATTATTTATTTGATATAAGCATTTTAACAAATTAGGAAGACTGAATGGAACCACTCCGATCCCGTAATAGCACTAAGCTAAAGGTCAATATGCCGCAGCAGATAGTTAAATCTGAGAAGAATGTGAGCTTATAACCGGGACAGTTATTTCTTTCATTTAGTATGTATCTATAAAATGATCGTTTTTCAGGAATTTACAGAGGATGAAAAGAAAATTATTGGTGAACTAAAGCACCTGTATCTGGATACCATCAATCTAGATGTCAAGATGCAGCGCGAAATTTACAATATGGAAAAATTATACGAGGAAAAACACAACGAGATATTTGACAAGCGCAAAAAGATACTTGAGTAAGCATATATTGTGTATATGTTAATAATTATATATGTTTATATATTTCGATTCACAAATCGAATACGAATCCGGTTCACATAGCGTCTATCAATTTAATCATTTTTGTTATATATTCAAAATCGATTCTTTACATTGGATTCATTAGCCAGGGTTTTATATAATTAGTGATAATTATAATTAGTTAATCATATTTTTCTGGATCTCAGTTAAAGTTAAAAATTTTTTAGCTTAAACAATAAAAGATTTCAGTGACAATTTTTCTCATTTTAAAAATGATGCATGAATTGTATTAAACACATTTTCTGGTTTCTTGAACAAAAATATCGGTTCTGAACCGCCTTATTCTCAACACGAACTATATTTTTTGTTATCCTCAGCGATTTCAAGAAACAAAATCATGGCGATGCCAATTCTAATGAGAATGTGGCCAACTTTTGGCTTAAGGTGCTTAAAGCCTCTTACACCGAATTCATTGGGAAAGAGGATGAGAAAATACTATCGGTAATTATATATAAATATTTATGGGTATTATTATATAAATGTATGTATGTGTGTATTAATGTTCGCAGCACCTGTGCGATGTACGAACCAAGCATTATAACGATGACACCGTCAAATTTGTGATTGAGTTTTATTTTGAGAAAAATGATTTCTTCAAGAATCGCGTGCTGGCAAAGACCTACATACTGAACTGTGTGCCTGATGCGGAGGATCCTTTGTCCTACGACGGCGCCGAGATTGTCAAATGCGAGGGTTGTCGAATCGATTGGAAGCAGTCCTTAGAGCGTGAGAAAAATGGTTGGTTTTCATTGAATATCCTTTACACTTTACACTTTATCCGTCGATTTGTATTAAATCTCATTTCTATATAGACTTGTTTTGCCGACATTTGGCAATTATTTATGAATTAGTTACAATATGCATTTGACACAAATATTTCATATATTTCATTTGCAGATCAACCGTCATTCTTTGACTTCTTTACGCCACCCACTCTGCCGGATGATCCCGAAGATCCCAACTTCTGTGACATTAACGTAAGGCGCATTTGCTATGATTTTAAACTCGTTTACACATTTTCTATATCTGATCGATAGGCCATACTCCAGAACGATTTTGAACTGGGTTTCTATTTGAAGGAGCGCGTTATACCGAAGGCCGTAATATTCTTTACTGGCGAAATAGCCGATTGCCAGAGCACAGATGCCTCGGACACTGAGACTGAGGACAGCGAGGATGACTCGGAAGTTGAGGAAGAGGAGGAGTCTTCCAACAATGAAAACGACAAATAACCCCCGAAGTAAAAGAAAACATATTATTTTTTAAGCACTAGTTAACTGAGAATTGAGTTTCCACAAGTTTTCCACAAAATGTTTCCAAACACGTGTTTCCCGTTGGTTGCCATTTAGAAAGCGAAACTGAACAATTGTTTTGTCCACTTTTTGACGGCTACCAAATAAACATTTCATCAGTTTATCAATTCCAAAATGGTTTATCGTTTTTAAGCTTAACAAATAGGTACATTCCATTAAGCAGCCAAACAAATGTGTGTATATGTATATATATATATTTAAGATATATATATTAAGATATATATGAGTGTGTGTGTGTGTGTGTGTGTTCCAAACATAATACTAAATAACTTTGCGCCACAGCGTGGAACATTCAAAGATATTGCTGAAGTAGGAGTGAAGGTTTTATCATGCCCAATTAGGAATTCTAAGGCTCGTCGAGTTGGGTTTCGGGTTCACGCTGCGGCTGGGGAGACTGAGGCTGAGGAGGCTGGGGTTCAGGAGACTGGGGTTGTGGTAGGGATTCGTCTTCAGATTGGGGTTGGGATTGGCCCTGTGGCTGGGGTAATGCTCCAGCTTCGTCTTCAAGCTGTGACGGATTCTGGTCATCATTGTCAATGCTGGCTGCTTGCTGGTCTCCCATTTCTTGCTCCGTTTGAGCAACCTCTTCAGTTTCTACCTGCTGCTGTTCGGGCTGATCGACCTCAGTTAAATGCGTTGCAATCACCTCACAGTCGGGTTTGAGCTTCTTAAATTTGTTTAAACCAAAGAGCGTAATGCTCGTGCCACTCACATCGATATATGTAAGATTTGGTGAGCACTGGACCAGATGCTCCAGGGTATAGTTTGTGATGTGTGGATAATTGCGTAACTGAATGCGTTCGAGTCTATTGTTGGGCGATCGATTCGAGTTCCGTATCCAAACGACTTCTGGCTGTACAGGATTGGCGGCGCGTCCGAAGCTATATATAGCCCGATCTGAGACATAACACTGTGGCGGTAACGGACTTACAGGTTGGCGGCAGCGCATCCGTCGTGCATAGTCCCTGTCCAGCGGATCGAGCATGTTCCAAAACATAGGATGTTGTACAACCTGCTCGAAGTTTCCGCGTGGTTGGGTGCGATGACGACGGGATTGCATCACCAGTAACGGCTCGGCCAAGGCCTGCGGATTCATGTATATAACCTGATCGCGACGCCTCAAAAAGCGACTGTGCGCCGGCTGATTACCTCGATACGTCTGTATCTGATCAACCATTTGTTCGAGTATCGAGGCCATTGCCGGCGGTCTCTGTCCATCGCCGGGTGCGCCGTTCTGTACATAGATGTAAGCGCGTGGACTTTCGCCACTGGCTGCTGCAGCTGGTTCAGGATTTTCTGCATTTTCTGCATTTTCGGCGGGAGCTGGCGAACGATCGCGTGCCACACTTGGCAACGCGATAACTACAAGCGGGGACTGTATGCCTCCATTGGCGTCTGTATCGGAGCTATGCCCATTGCTGTGCGCTGCAGTACTATCTGATTTATCGGAGGAAGACGCAGTTGTTGAAGATGTGTCCTCATCATCAGACCCAGTCAAAGCACAGCCACTGCCCTTAACTGTGCTCCCAGTAGGTTCCTCCTTTCTAACATTGCAATTATCCGAAGTGAAGGTATCGCTGGGTTGAGCATCTGTGGAGGGCCTGGCGGTCTCTGATGTGGCCTCTTGACTTTGGGCTATTTTACAGGCGCGCAAATGCTCCATAGCGGCGCGAGATGTCGAAGGTTCATCATCATTTAACATTTTTAGTTGATCTGGCAAGGGGGCACTGGACCCTTCGCTGACGGGAAAGTTCCCATTGGTAGTTTTTGTTGTTGACACTGTTTCCTGGGGCGGATTCGGTGGAGATTCCAGCAGCAGTTCCCTTAGGCCCTCAATAGCGCTAAAACACTGTAGATCTGAGTTGTTGATGGGCGTCAAACGTAAATCGAGCACCTATTTAAATGTATACAAATTTTAATATCTATATATTCAATACATAATTACTACATACTTCCAACTTCTGAAAACCAAAACGAGCTGCCATGCTGCCATAAGGTACAAATTTGCACATCATTTGACACCCCTTTAGACTGAGACGGCGCAGCGAGGGCAGCTTTGAGAGCGCCATTATATAGTATGGCTCAAACCAATTGTTATCCTCAATGCTTAGATCCTATTTGAAATAAATTGGATTAGTTGTCAATGGGATTCCAATTGGAATCAGGTAAGTACCTCCAAATGTATCAATTGTTTTTCTATGGTATGAAATATGCTTTTAACATGATCTCCCACCTTGACGCTGCAATCTTTAAGCGTCAAACGCTTCAGTGAAGCTGGAAATTCGGATATATGTATCTATGAGTAGAATAAAAAGATTAACTATAAAGTTTAACAATATATAAATACATACATATTCAAAGTCTAAGCTGACGCCCTGTAGTTCAAGAATCTTGAGCTGTGTGGCCACCTTGGGAAACACAGAGGTCAGAGTGCATGTGAATTGTTTAAATTCACCGGCAACATGCTGGGATGAGGGTGGGCCGCAGATCTTTATGGTGTGCGTCTTCTCTGTTGCACGCCCAAGTACCTCCTCCAAAATGCCCAACGGTAGTGGGGCATTGCTGAGATCAATATTGTGCCAGAAGCGATGATCCAAAAGAAAACTCTCAAAGCGCGGCGAGCAGCTGACCAATACAAAAAATACAAATAAAGCAATCAGAATCGGTATTACGAGCAAGACTTACTGCATCATCGCCAGTATGGAGGCGGAATCCAGATATTTGAATATCTCATATAGCAGCTCATTGCAGAAGCTTAAAATGCAGTGCTTTTGTGGCTGGTGTTGCAGCTGCTGCTCTCTTCTGCGTTGTTTCGGCTCCGGCTGCTCCTGTGGCAGCGGTTGGGGCGCGTCCACTTGTTTACGCTCGCATTCAGACAAGCGACGCTTTTGCGCAGCAACAAAAGCGTTATGTACACTATTCATGTTGGTTAACGCGCTGCAAGCCAAATTTTTTTGGAAAAAAACTCAACTTTTTTGCCGAAATAAAAAAACAGCAGCTAAAAAAAACGTCAAACCTGCCAAAATTCTTTTTCATTTGCTATTCCCAGGGACGCGCAAACAGCTGTTACTGCACCACATACGATGGTTAATGTCATCGATAGTTGTCAGTGCTGTGCAGCGCCATTACAACATCGTTTAATAGCACTGCAAGTAGTGGACGTCTTTTGCTCGTGTTTTGGGTCAGTTTTGTAGTCATATTGAATTAAAAATGTTGATTTTGAGGCACCTACGCAAACTAAATGCCCTGCAGCTGACCCTGGAGCAGGCGAGGCGCTCCCTTTCGGCTGCGGCTCCTCAAAGTACAAGCCTGCAATACGACAAAGATCCTCAGCTGCTGTTCACAGATGCCGAAACACAGCGCCTGCTTCGGTCCATGACGCAACTGCAGCTGGAGAAGGTGTTCAGGAAGCGTACCGTTCCGGACAATAGTACTGAGACGAAATTCATGACAACGTCGCAACTGGAAACCGAGTTTGTGCTGACAATCGAAAAAGCCAATGAATTACTTCAAATGCCGCCGGTTGTTCAGATTAAACAGGACACGGAGCAAATCATATCTAGGGATCCGGGTTTGAAAGATTTTGACAACACCAAATATGTTTTCACAGACATCACCTTCGGTCTGCGCCCTTCGGAGCGTAAAGTGGTCGTTCGCGAAATGGATGGCACCTTGGCATACGCCTCCCTCGACATACGAAAACGAATGAATCAACTTTATTTCCCATTGAACGGACGTCGTTCCTATACGCCGCGGATGTTTACCAACGAAGATCTGTTTCAGCGTTGTTTGGATGAGCACAAATATGAGTTTATCCTGGATCGGCTAACGGTACAGTACGAGCCCTATGAGACCGAGTTCCATACCTTTTCAGCCAAAGTATTTGAGCATTTAAATGAGTCAAAGGAATTCGATTTACTGCGCTCCACTCGTCACTTTGGACCCATGGCCTTCTTCTATGCCTGGCACCGCTGCATTGACGATCTGCTCTACGACATGATACGCCGGGATTACCTGCACAATGCCGTTGAATTAATTGCCCTCAGCTACAAGATACATAAAGTGCCCATCGAGTATAAGCAAACTCTCAGCCAGCTGAATGCTTTGCATCCAACGCCTGCAGAACGCGCTCTGGCCGAACTACGCAACGGCTTGAAGAAGCCTTCGGAAAAGGGCATCGAACAGGAAATCCAAACAGCTATTGGGAAAACGGAACAGGATTTTGCCGCCGATGAGATTAGCCTGAAGTTCATCGAGCAATATATTGCCAGCGAGCATTCACTAAAGAAGGTGCAATTGGAGCTGGCCGTGCAGACACTCAAGGAGGTTAACCTGGAGAAGCTTCAGCTATTCAAGGGCTTACAGAAGGCGCACGGCGTGCAAGCGTCATAAGAGTAAATCATTTTTATTATTGTTATATGCTACAACTTAAATACAAACTAGGCAAAATCCACCAATCTGTATGAGTTATGATTGGAAAGTTAACAGACGGCGCAGACGGTTTTGATACTTTCGGATGCACCGGCGCTTGTGAATTACACAACGAGTTAGGCTGCTAAAACGATTCATGCAAACGGTGCATCGCTTAATTTTACGTTTTCCACGCGAATTCTCTGCATTTTTTCTCCGATAACTGTTTGAGGCCTTGCTGCAAGCAACATTTGTCATGCGGTGCGCCAGAAGTTGTGTATATGAGCTGAAGGCTTTACGGCACAGCAAACAGAGATAATCTTTGCCACTCAAATGCTTGTTAAGATGGCGATCAAGCTGTTGCTTTGAGGTAACCATGAAATTGCAACGCAAATGCGGGCACTGCAGGTGCATTTCTGGCTGCGATTTGGGGTTAGGGCGCGCCATACAACTGTAGTTGTGCTGGTAGAGCAAATTTATATGATTGATTACCTCACCGCATTTGGAGCACAGCGAGCGCGGTCCATAGTGCAAAACCATGTGACTCTGATGCTCCTTTAGATAATTGGCTACTTCGCCGCATAACAGGCACTCCAACATTCCGTTAGGAAACATGTAAGTGTTTTGGTTCACATACGAGAGAAATTTATCATCGTGCTCCTTGGGTTCATTCAAATCTTTTGGCGGTTTGGCCTCAATCCAATCAGCGAAGTAATCTTCCTCCATATTACATTGTATTCCCACATCTGCTAATACACATTGCGTTTGAACTCCGCGTTTGCGACTAGGCACATTGTCCTGTACAAGTACGTCTGTTGTCATTGTGCTTTTATTTTTAAATTTGTTGATCCTATACATGGCTGGTTTCGAGATAAGATAACTGTCGTTCTTTTTTTTTTTTTTATCAAATTTTATAAGCAGATCCTGAATATTTTTTAAGTCCCCTTAAAATTGGGTTCCTCGTCGAACTGCAATATGATGCATAACCTAGTAGCATATGGCGTCTACTGATATAACCTACTCGTAATATATACATATATAAATTTTTAAAAGACTTGGCAGGTTAAAAGAATATTTTACCGCTGAAACTATTGTCAGCTTTTTGGAACATATCGATAGCCGATTGCCTATTCATCGCCATCCCCAACCGAGGAGCTTTTTATTTGTCCAGCCCTGGCAATGCCAATCAGTGGAGAAGGCAAATAAACAAAACTTTTTGGCGGTTTGTTCAAAATGTCTGCAATCAATATGTAGTTTAAGTTGTTTATTAAAACGTTACAATTTAATTCTATTACACTTTTGCTTATAAACGAAAGAAACAAATCATCGTCAATTGGTACAATTCATCATATTTTATACACCGTTATCGTAATCCGAACTTCTTATCAAACAACAAACGCAAAACACAGAATTATTACAACTTATAAATTGGGAATACAAGGTAAAAATAAAAGAGTTTTGCAAAATATATATGTATATGCGTGGACAGGTTGTAATGAATATAAAATCAGTTAATGTCTCTCATTTGGGGCATAAAATCGCCGTATTTTATGTACAAAATGAAATGTCTTACATGTATATACGAAGTGTGATTCGTTGAACGTGCTCGAATGTTTGTTGGTGGGCCGTTAAGGTAAAGCCTGGATATTGCGGAAGTCCCTTTTCAATTTATCAATAAGTCAAGTTTATTATCTCAATTTTTTTTTAGTTTTCGGTGTTGTTGTGCTGCTCCTGTTGTTCCATTTTATGGTTATTCTAACTAAACGATCTCACTAAGAGTTAATCGCAATGAAAGTCAAGTTTGTTTTTTACTTTTCAAGCGAATTTCAGAACGCTCTACCACTTCTTCTTGTGCTCATCCATGGAGACACCACCAGGGCCCAAGGATACAATCATGAGCAAGCCACCGATGACCGAAAGTGTCTGTAAGGGCCATACAAAACATAGTACAGATAATATTTTTAAGTACAAAAAAAAAAACTTACCTGGAAAAAGTCATATTTCAAGAAGTCCCTTAAAGGTTTGTACGACGGAATAGTCCACCAGGCGTTGTGATATAAATTGAGCACCGTCAGCAGCGCCACCAAAATTAACGCCGACAACTTTGTCTTATAGCCCAACACAACGAGTACCATTAAGGTGGAGCCAATAATGTCCTGAATAACATTCCATACGCTCAACTCGAAACGGATGAGCGTGATGAACATGAATGCCAACAGAATGCGACCGGCCAACTGCATGAAGTTCTTGGGCTTGTTGTCCCCCAACGATGGAACGCCTGCAAATAAGCTGCGTCCCTCGATCCTGGCTTCGGCCAGCACCAGCAACAGAGCACCAATCAGAGCAAAGTTACGTAGCAAGAACTGGAAATCCCACAGTATGGAGTAAGCTATTGTCTAAAATAGTTTAGAAGTATTAATAATATTTACAGTAGACAGCATTTAAATTCGATTATTCACCTGTAGCACTACAATGAAGAAAAGCAGACCGACCGCAATGTCCACCTTGAATCTAGCCATTACCATACCACAGCCGCCCAGTTGTCCAATCAGATTGGTAAGCACGAAAACTGTGGCCAAAAACTTGCCACAACCCCAGCTCATGTCCATGTATTCGCGTTGCTCGTTCCATTGGAAATACATGCGCAGGCCATCCTCAAAGAAGGTTGCAATAAGGCAGAGCCGTGCAACAGTTGGCAGCACATATTTGCCGCGCTTGATAACCTTTAAGTATAACATAAAAAATTAATTGATAACATGCATAATCTATCTATTGTGTGTGAATCGCAAATTAGCTTTGAAAACGAAACGTCTTAAACTGGTTTTCTATAAATATTTTGACGGTTTTCTATAGTTTTCTATAACAGAGCAATCAGCTTTCCTCCACGTTATACAAAAATAATATATAAGTTTTAAAATATAATTTTTTTTTTGTATTGCGGAGGGATGCATTAAATATTTGCGTACACCGGTAAAAGCAATTGATAAGTAGTAAATGAGAGTGGGAGCTAAACAAAAAAAAAGTTATGGAAACATCGATAGGAGAGCGTCCACTTAAATTGATTGTGATAAGAGCTCAGAAATTTACAACATGCTGGAGCGTGGCTTTTTTTTTTTTTTTTTTTTTTGACTAGACTGTTGATTTGGCAAGACAGCGGCAGGTCATGACGTGTCGCTTAGCTGCTCTTTGACGTTATATTTTATAGGAAGCACTATCTCTCTATCTCTTTTGGCGTGTAACGGGTTTTCATGCCCAGCTTAAGCGATCGCTCTAATGCTAATGCATAATTTGAATATATTGAGACATTCGTACATGCACACACATACATACTCACAGATTAGATCGTATGTGTGTGAGTCTCCGAGCGGTTAGCTAGATTAACATTTCCTAAACTTATTACGGAACTTTCCTACTTTGAGATGGACGATGCAACATTCATGCTGCTCACTCTCACCACTTTCACTAGTACGGACAAAACACACACACACACACACTCTCCAACCCGCACACACACACATTTGCAAACTGTAAACGCATATGGCGTACTCTCAACAATTGGCATTTAGATACCAATTCCTGGCTGCCAGCTGTGTTTTACCCAAAATATGAGCTATTTATCAATGTTAAACTAGCGGTCACCCATAGGCCACATTGGAGCACTCTTTGCCAAGCACTACCGCTGCAATTGAGCTTCGAACTTTGCCGCGTTTGGATGACGTTGGCAGTTTTTTGTTGCTTTTGCTTTAAGTGGAATTGAGATTTTTTCCAATTGGATGTCCACAGTTGTTGATCAGATGACGTACAAATGGTTTCAAATAACTGCAGCAGTTACATTTTTAGCTTTCACGATTTATGATCGTAAGCGAATTACCTGTTCAGCCACATCTTCCGTTTTTGCAATATATTCGTTGGGTATGCTCATATTGGAGGCTACTGCTGATTATTCCTTATTTCACGCCGACGTTGAAACTTGCAGCATGCAAGTTTAGATTAAAGACACTTTAAAAGTTTACAGTCACTAGGTTCACGAAATAAAAATTAACAAAAACCAGAAAAATCAAAAACACACAACACGGGCACACAAGGCTAGCAGAGAGAGCCAGGTGGAGAAATTGTTATCGATTATTTGTTGTTCCCGATTAATTGCGGCTGTCGATTTAAAGGCATTGTTATCGAGCAGCACAGAGGAGCGTGTCAGATATTTTTCGTTTTAGAAAAGTATTAAAAATATAAAACACAATATTTACATTATAAAGTCACGAATTAGTTAAACGCTTAAAAATGGCAACAGTAGCTAAGCGACAAAAGATTGAGGAGGAACAGCCCTGTACTTCAACGCACAAAAAGAAAAAAAACAAGAAACACGCGCAAAACGCTAATATTTCAACAGATTGGGATGTGGATGACTATAAAACAGAGTACGAGAGCGAGGAACACTGGGAGCTACGACGAGAGTTTATGCTAGCGCACAAGGACCGCTTCGATGAGGAACGCCTGGTGTGTCTTGCACAAACATTTATCAATATGGAATTCATGGGCTGCAAATATCCCTCGGAAACCATGTTGCTAGTCGCCGAGTTATCTAGAGATATTGCCGAAGAGTTCCGTAAGAGTCGTGCCCAGCGGCTGCAGCGCACTTTTGTTTCCGCTTCGGATGCAGCTGAACAACGCGCCAAAGGTAGACGGAACAATACAAAATAATTAAAATAAAATATGTTCAATTAATGACGGATGAGAATGTTTTTATTACTCGTAAATATATATGATCTTGAGACCAAAAAACCTGATTACACATATTCCAAACAACTAGGGCGTACAGGAGCTAAAAAATCTCAACCAGAATCCACCGTCAGTGGAGACCGCATGCGCTTTGGCGGCGGCGCCCCACTCAATTTATTTGAAGGCTTGCGCTATGGAAATCTTATAATTAATCTTGCCGGCGGTCGCAGTTGCTTGAGCAATTCCTGCAATGTAGCAAAAATCAAGTACGATGAGCGCCTAAGAGAAACGAATATAGATAAGTTTAAAACGGCTGAAGTTTTAATTAACGACGAGGTTGTGGCTACTGGCACAGCTGAAACTCCAAAGGAAGCCAAACAGATAGCATATAAGCAGGCGGTGCAGACATTGCAGATGCATTGCTATAGCATAAAGGTAGGAAATGCTTAGATTAGTCTATCATAGTTAACATTTCTATCTCCCTCCAGCTGAATGCTACTCGTGAGACCATTAAAGTGGAAAAAAGCAAGCAGGGCGTTAATATTAATGTAACCAAGGAGTCGGCTGACAATCTGACGGACACAAAGTTAACTGCGAGTAACAAGGGCTATCATATTATGCGTTTAATGGGCTGGTCTGGTGGTGGCCTTGGACGCCTAAAGCAGGGACGCGAAGAGCCAGTGGGGTAGGCTTTGCATGCCTATGCTCAGCGATCTTCACTGAAACATTATTTCAATGTTTTTTTTCAGATACTTGCTAAAACACAATCGGATGGGATTGGGATCTAACGATCCGCATGAAAAAGTAAAGGAATATCGAAAAATAATAGAGAACTATGTCAATTCGGATGATATGCGCGATATGCAATTTGAGCCCACCTTCTCCAAGGAAGAGCGCGCCGCGTTTCACCAGTATGCAACTTTTTGAACTTTTTGATAGCCAGTTTATTAACCATTATGTTTTTAAGAATTGCTGGAAAATTTGGACTGCGATCCAGTAGCTACGGTACTGGAGAATCTCGACGTTTGCTAATAACCAAGAAAATCAACTTTAACACCATACTTAACGAGGTGCTCATCCGACGCAATCCCAAGTTTTGCGATCGTTATTTTGTTCAGGTCCCTATGAATAAGGCACACCTGTTTCCAGGTAATGTCGCTGCCCTGGATTTGGAAAGCATCGAATAATGTACAAACATTTATGTTGTCATAGTCTTTATACATGTTGGTATATACAAAACAATTTTGGCTATTTATATTAAATTTAAAAATGCATTTAATTGACTTGCAATTTTATTTACATACTTCCAAATCGAGTTTATTGTGTTTGCGCTTCGTTGTGAATGCATACGTAGCCATTTGAATGGCATCAAACAAGTATCGCACAACAACAATTGCATTGTCACAGGCTCATCTTCGTTTTATTTTTGTTTAAAACACAATGAGCAGGTGTCCTCGTTGCAATTGCAATGCAACTGGAGAGAATCGTCTTGTCACCGACAGCTGTGGCCACAACAAGTGCCGTTCGTGTTTGCTGGCCGATGTGACCGACTGCTCCGAGTGCAGAACAACAAGGGAAATACCAGAAGCAGACAACCCAGAGAAACGAGTGGGCGATGTGCTACCGACAACAAACAGCAGCTCTAGCCATATAACTAGCACTGCACAAGGGTATCACTGCGCCGTATGCAACAAGTCATTTCGCAGTCGAACTCAACAGTATTATCATCGTGCCTGCGGCAATGAACAGCTTAAGAAGTTTCACTGCACGCAATGCTCACGCGTAAGTTGTAGGCTTGAAGCACATCTCAGCATTTAACAGTACTTTTTTATAGCGGTTTGCCACACGCTCGCATTTGAAGTATCATCAGAATAGCCATGTCAGCAATCCCAGCCATAGCTGCTCTATTTGCAGCAAGTCGTTTAAACAACAGTTGCTCTTGCAACGCCACATGCAAGCCCACAATTCACCCGCCCTCAGTTGCCAAGAATGCCCAAGACTATTCCGCACCCAAAACGCACTCACGACGCACATGTTGCTGCACAGTGGGAACAGTTTGCCCCACAAATGTCTTACCTGTTCCAAGCACTATCTAACCAAGGCAAATTTAAAGCAGCATCAACTAAAGCATGATCATAACAGCACACGGCACAAATGTAACGTGTGCAATAAATCCTTTCTGCGTGCCTCCACGCTCAGGCTTCATCAGAAACGTCACACTAATCGCTCGCGCCATGCCTGCTCCCAGTGCTATAAGACCTTCAATGATGTCGATGCGCTGACGCGGCACGTTAAGCAGCATACCTCCATACAACGCTATCGTTGCCTACAATGCGAGGTGATTGTTAATCGGAGGGACAATATGCTGCGGCATATGCGCTCAATGCATCCGGGGCTTCAGTTTGAGGCAGCCGTCCAGATTCTAAACACGGAGCCAAACGATTCTTTCCCACAAGATGCAATAGAAACGTCTGCTCAGAATCTGCGCTACAACAGTGTCATAAAAAGTGTGGGCAATGTGGAGCCCGTGGTTGTGCCCATAATACAGACAGAATTAGAGATGGAAAAGCCAATGGCATCCGTACCGCCGCTGCCGGAAAAAATGCAAAAAGAAAATGTAAAACTATATCGCAAAATTATATTAGATTTGGACAACGAAGAATACTCCAATGAGTTAAGCAATGGCCTGGACATGGATGAGACTGTGAGAGCTGATAACGAGCAGCAATTGACGCACAACGAACAACCACAACATCAACTTGTGCCAGGCCAGGGCAGCTCCAACTTCAGGCACTGGCGCAAGAATTTCAAGTACTCGTACGAAAACGAGCATACTAATTGAACAGTATAAGCAAGTGATTTAAGATCCCTAAAAATCTCAATAAGATGTAAATTGCCCAATTATCAGTGAGATGGCTAAAGACATTACAACGAGAACGGCTCGAAAACTATTTATATATAAGCAATCAAAAATGCTGGCTGCTTGCCATTTGATACTCTATTCGAGAGTCTTAAAACTAAGTTACTTTGTGGGTAACCAATATAATTCAGTTGCATTATTAAACTGAATTATATAACTTAAAAACAGTAACCGCCGATTACTGATTGAAGTTGTAAAAACGATCAAAAACTGACTTCACATTTTACATTGGAATAATCTATTTGTAATTAAACTTTAGTACGAAGAGAGTATTAAATGGTCGATCACTGTCAGATAATTGTTCCTTCTTGGGTCTGCGTCAATGCCAAGGGTCTGCGTGCCCCTCGATGAGCAAACAATATAATTATATTGTCCCAACAGTATTCAATATGTGGGACGAGCAAACGGAACTTGCGGCGCTGTGTGAGATCTATGACCTAACCGATGCACCTTTAGACAACTACAACTGGCGCAAATTGTTAACACTGGGCGACTTACTAGAACGAGAACTAAAGCGAAAGTTGCTGTGGATATGGCCCACAGCGTTTGATATCAAGAGTTTCAATCGAATGCTAATACAGCTGGACATTCGCCATGCGCTGAGCATTGGCTGCGGAAGTGGACTGTTGGAGTGGCTGCTAGGGGCAGCTGCAGATCAAGTATTAAGCATTTACGGCTTGGAAAGAGATCCAAATTGGTGGCGTAGCAAGTACGCTGTACGATCTTTTATACCACTGAACTACATTGAGGAGGCGAACGAAAAATTGACTCCTCATTTCTTGAGCGGCTGTTGCTTGGGCTCTGCGCCCAATGCTTTACTCTTCTGTTACTTTAACAATCGCAGCGCCTTTTTAGAATATCTTCGTGTTTTTGAGGGCAAGTGGCTTATATTAATAGGTCCAAAGCCCGTATTGGGTATACACACAGATCCTAATCCGTTGCAGCCGCAGCTACCCGAGAAAGAATGGGCGTTGCGTAACCTTATCGACTGGACTGAACAAAATGTAGTTGCTTTCTACGAGAAATGTAACATAATTTAGCCATACATTTATATTTAGCTTATAATAATTTGTAATAAAAATATGAATTATATATCTAACCCCTATTGACTTCTATGTGGAATCTGCAAGCGGGTATTGTCTGCACTTCAGCCGTCACTGTGCTATTGATGCCCAGATTGCTGAGCGCTCCACGCACCAGACCACATGTGAAGGCTACAAATTTTGGTGCATGCTCCAGCTGCTTGGTGCCGGGTGAGATCCGTGTGAGGAATCGGAATGCCTTATCCTGAACCACATACATGCCATAGTTATTAGTTCGCAAATTATCAACTTGTTTTTTGTAAATCAATGTCCAGAAGTCGGTGCATATAAATTTCATTGTCTCCAGCTCATCCTTAAAACGCGTCCCGTCACGGGTTAGGCGTTCGATCAAGCGATAACCTGTCGTGAAGCCAATGTATTCCAAGGTGCCCAGATCGTGTTGATCCTACAAATAAACAAAGTTAGATAGCTGCATAATAAATATTTATGTATTCATCTTCCACCTTGCCGTTGTTTAGGCAATAATTGACTATTTCCGCGTGCAGAAAATCAAAAACTATTTCTTCGGACATATTTAACACAGATCTGTAGTTCTGTTTATTTTTCAATGACTAAACAGCTGATGGCGACGTTAACATGCGAATGGCAAAAGGCAGGCTTGCAACTATTAGTGGGTAGACACCCCCTCTCGATGAGGGTTGTATACAAACAGCGTGGCTAATAGAAAAAATTAAATTCGATCACAACAAAGGAATCGCGCAGTTCATTAGTAGACATCATGGTTAGCCTGGATCTGCGACAAACTTCCACGCTCCACAGCCTGGTCTGCCAGTCAATACTGGTGCTGCTGTGCCTAATTTGTTATGGCTATGGCGGACTGAGCGGCTCCAAGTTTGTGTTTGATGACACTGTGGCAATAGTTAAAAATAAATATGTTAACTCACTACCCACCAACTGGACGGCTATCTTCACCCATGACTTTTGGGGCGCGCCGCTGCTCAGCGCGGATTCGCACAAATCTTTTCGGCCACTGACAACGCTGATGTTTCACTATGAATACGCGCTGCTCGGCTTTAATGCCGCCCACATGAAGTTTCTCAATCTACTGCTGCACTGCGTCAACACGCTGCTCATGTGGCGCTTGGTGCGTTCACTATATGTAGAAGACATAGATATCGAACGTTGGGCTACCATTTCGGCGGCACTATTCGCCGCACATCCGGTGCACACGGAAGCCGTATCCGGCGTGGTGGGCAGAGCGGAGCTTATGTTTTGCCTCATTCATTTGCTTTGTCTACTCCTGACAGTGACCAATGCCGACAAGCAAGGCGTAAGCAGCGGTAGCCTCATTCTGTTACTGTCTGCTATAGGCATGCTTTTTAAGGAGTCGGCTGTAACCATTCCGCTATCCTGCATCATGGTGGATTACTTTCAGAATGGCACCTACATGCTGCCGCTAAAGCTACAGCAGCGGATTATCACCGGTCGACTCCGCTACCTGTGCTTCCTCTCTGGCATGATGTTTCTGCTGACGCTGCGCCTCTGGTGGCAGAACTTTGAGCCGCCCGAATTTAAAACCGTGGACAATCCAATTGCACACGACGAGCAGCTACTCACACGCGGTCTGTCCCAGCAGTACTTGTATGTGGTCAACTTTTGGCTAATGCTGTGCCCGCAATGGTTGTGCTTCGACTGGGCGCTGGGTTGCATTAATCTGGTGACCAGCATTTGGGATATGCGTCTGCAGGCTGTAATTGCATTCTACTCCTTCATATTTGTCTCCGTGATGAACTTTCGTCGACTGGCGGGACTTATGCTGGGCTTGGCACTGATGGTCATTCCGTTCCTACCCGCCTCTGGCATTATACGCGTCGGATTTGTTATTGCCGAGCGCACCCTGTATGTGCCATCCATTGGCTTCTGCTTGATGTCCGTTTATGGCTTCCTTTACTGTTATCAAAACTATGCGGGCAGCAGCTATTGCCGCGCTGCGCTCCAGGCGCTGCTCATGTTGCTGTTTGCTGTTTTCATTTTGCGAACCCGCCAGCGGGCTGCGGACTGGCTAAACGAAGAGCAGCTGTTCAGCTCGGCGCTGCAGGTGTGCCCCAACAATGCCAAGGTACACTATAACATTGCACGTCTGGCTACGGACACCGGAAACACCTCCAGGGCTTTCCAGCACTATCTTAAAGCAGTCGAACTGTATCCGGAGTACGAGTCGGCATTAATGAATTTGGGAAATCTGTACCGGGAGTATGGACAACTGCAAACAGCAGAAAAATACATACGCGCTGCATTGGCTGTTTATCCCGCTTTTCCTGTGGCCTGGATGAATCTGGGAATTGTTCAATCGGCGCAGAAAAAATACGTACAGGCTCTGGAGAGCTACAGACAGGCTCTAAAATATCGCTCCGACTATGCCGTCTGCTTTTATAATATGGGCAACCTGTTTCTGGAGCAGCATCAGTACGGCGAGGCTCTGCATCATTGGCAGCATGCCGTGGCCATTAATCCACGACAACCAAAGGCTTGGGCTAATATTCTTACCATGCTCGATAACCGAGCCATGTACGAGGACGCTCTTCGCATTTCAGCTCAGGGCCTGACCATGTTGCCCAATGAACCGAGTATAATGTTCATTCGAGCCAATGTTCTGGGCAAGCTGAAGCACTACTTGGAGGCCGAAACGCTTTACAAGCGGGTCATTGAGATCGATCCAAAGAATATGCTCTACCATACAAATCTTGGTGTTCTCTATCATCGCTGGGACAAGGTCCAAGAAGCCATCGAATGTTATCAGGCTGCTATTCAAATCAATTCCATACGCGCGACGACAGCTCGGGATAACCTAGGAAAGCTTTTGAAGCGTTTGAATCGCGAAGCAAATAATGAACCCCAGCAATAAGGAGGCTGTTTCCTTTAAAAGAAGCCAACTGTAAGTTAAAGACATCTGGTCATAGCCGTAAGTTTAATCTATCTACATAATGTTTATTTATCAAACATCTAAGTGAGAGAAATCCTACCGAAATTCCATTTTATTTTTCAAAGACTTATTTGAAAGTGGAAAGCGTGATATTATTTATTTTCCAAACAATTTACGTATTTAACAGCTGCCAAAAAAAAAAGGATACTCGAAACAGAATTGAAAAGTTTTAGAACGTCTCATTTACGTTTACGAATATTCCTTCAGAAATAACTGATAACTAAAATGTCTTCTAGATAGAAAATACCCTAATAAAAAAGTTAAGCCTATCTTTTATTAGGTTGCTATTGATAAAACTGTGACAAATGTGTCATAAATATCAGTTTATAAATCAGTTTTTTATAAACTAAGCAATCTTATATTTAGATGATATCACGCAGCCTTATCAAGAATATATATAAACAAAATAAATTCGCTTGCGGTTTAGAGTTTCTATTGTCTATAACTGCCCTTCAAAAGCAAACTTTCCATATCAAATCTTCTAATTAAGACCGATATTTCTATCGACTCAACAGACCTATAATTTTCAATTTCGAATATTAAAAGAATAGATTAGATGTAGATGTATTCATTAATTTATTTATTTACTCGCAAGGGTATTTACAATTAATATTAGAACTAAATAATGGTCGAACAGCTAGGAGAGAAACATAATTTAATTACAATCTAAGACATAAGACTACAAAAAATACTTTCAAGAGTAACGGAACAGTTGTTGCGCCGTTAATTTAAGAATCAATTCCACACAGTATTCGCATTACAAAATAATAATACCGAGAATTACATAAACTATTTATACACATATATATACGAAAAATATATTGATAAACACATACACACACACAATCAGAGCAAAAAACAAAATTTATGGAGGGCAAAAATGAATAAAAAATTAAATCAATTTTGCAAATTGTAAATTAATCACAATTTATGAAATATAACAAGCAAATATGCCATTTTTATATATGTATATATATATATATATATGTGTGTCTGTATAATAACAAAGTCTTTGATGTTGAGATGCACGTCAGTTGTTTAGTTTTGGGCGAGCTAGCGAGCGAGCAACGGCGAGACAACCTACTTAACAATAAGCACAAAATATAATAGTTATTCATAATAATAATAAAGAAATGAAAATAAAATAACACAGTTTGCACAGTAACTAAGGCTGCAAATAAGGGGGTGGGGCCACTTGTAGAGGGGCATTCAAGACTTATATCTATATATATATGTATATAGTATATGTATATCAAAGGAGTGCTTTAAAGGAGCACAAACTCCTCGCTTTCGCTATCATCCGGATCATGTTCGTAGCTATGCAACTGAGTTGGAGCTGCACCTTCCAGCTCCTGGGTCAACGCAGCCACCTGGCTAATGAGTGGCTTATACAGCGAATCACTCATCTCATCCCGCGCATGATCCATGCAACGACCACGCGAGAATGTAAATAGAGGATAATTCATCTCTGGTAGATCCGTTTGTGGTTGCTGCTGGGCATGAAGTTGAGATTGGGACGTAGGGGCTGACGATTTGTCCACGATGATGCCAGAGGCACAACGCATTGGATGCAAATACTAACGAAGAAATAACAAAATGAATATATTCCCGAACCTTCAGTTGCTTCCTTCTTCACTCACCAATTGCACACTCTCCACAAAACTATCGAAATCCGTTTTGGTGGCACAATAAAAACCAATGCAGCAGCTGGGATCCATTTTGCTGGATTTTAATTTGCGTGGTGATTTGCAGTGAAATGAATGCATTGGGAAGGTCTCCTGATTAACATCTACCATCTCCTGGCAGTAATGCGGATCCAGGTGTATAAGTTTGTCCTCCTGAAAACCCACAAAGTACAGGGAGTGCTTCGGCTTGCCGCCAATTATTCCAAGGCAGTATTCCGTACTGAGCAGAAGCTTCAAGCAGTGGGCATACACGGGATTAAGCTTGTCAGTGCCCAACCGTAGCGGTATTAGCACAATCAAAGATTTCCAATGCTGTTGTGGTTGCTGATCTAGCTTAGGCGCATCGCTAGTCGACCTCTTGGCCTGCTGCCAAGGCACGTGCGGCTTGGGTGCTGGTTCCGGTATACTACACTGCTCTTCAATGTCTTGCATGTAAACTGTTACGGCAGTAATTAATGTGTGTTTAGAGTACAAAGTATATTGAGCATAACTTACTGGTGCAATCCTTGGCCACGTATACACTAATATTGTCAAAGTCAGCATTTTCTTGAGCGGCATGCTCTAAGGCGTGTCTTTAAATAGATGGAAAATAAGATTAATAAATGTATCTAACGATGTTGATCTGGCGCTCACTTTAATAAATAAGAAACCGAGGCGGGGCCATACCAATCCCCTGGCTTCTTGCCCAATTGTTCTCCCAGTCGTACCAGCGCGTGTATGGAAAATGGACTGTTTTTGGAGGAGCTATCCCCAAACCACTTAATAATCTTCTTATGCATGTTATCCTCGTACGTAGAGTGCAGCTGTGACTCTGAATCGTACCGCCAGCCTAGCAAAAAGGAAAAGATTTCACTATTAGAAGCGTTTGCCGCAGTAGTTGGAGCCTACTTACTTCGACCCAGAAAATGACAGATTAGACCCTGCGCCAACAACATTTGACCACTGCGCAGCATGCAACCCCAGCCGCAGTCCGACGTATAGTTGGATCCATTCATGATGGGAAACTCGCGGCGATAAGTCATCCAGATGCGACTGTAAAAGTCACGACGAAAACCCTCAATACCTTCCTCCCAGGGATTTTCAGCCATTTGGTTCTCAGCCGCATCCATGCCCAGCTCTTGGGGCACAACAATCTCATCGATTTGCTGTGGATTAATTGTGGGATAAAGAGAAGAGGACAACGGCGTAGGTTGTATGATATCAAACGCAGATGAAGCATTATCTGTTGTGGTATCAGCACCACTTGAAAGCTCAGTGGTCGAATTTTCCATGCTGACAGGCGGCGTGTAGCGTCGATGATAACATCGTCCTAGAAGCCAAACGGGCTGCTCCTTGGAGAAACTGGTCTGGCGCATTTTGCCTGTCCAGCCGTATTTGACATTGTGCCACATAGCCACCAGCTTGGACTCCATGCCCTTGGTCGGTGTACGATTTGCCGCCAACTCCGGGTCATCGTTATGCACTTCCACGTGACCTCCACTGTGGTTGCTGCTATTGGTACTGCTGTTGCTGTTGCCGCCATAAAGCTGAGTAAACGCATTCATGAAACGTGATGACGTCGATATTTTACGCTGTGGTGTCGCTGTCGCAGCATTTTCCAATTTTGGGTTTAGGTTTGCACTTGTCGCAGGTGCTATTGCCGTTGCTGACGCAGCACCACCCGTAGCCGTTGCCGCAGCCGCAGATACCGCTGTAAGGGGTATAGTTTGAATTGGCGCTGCTTGCTCCTCCTCGATGGCGCCATCCTGTATTTCGCCCTCGACCAAGGCGGCGGCACCTTGGACACTGGTCTCGTAGATTACCAGCTTGTCGTCGGTCAACTGTGAGAGTAGTCCGTCATAGTTCATCTGTTTGGATTTGGAAACGGATGAGCGACGGCGCTTTGTTCGTATCTTCGATAACTTAAAAAACGATGGCATAGCACAGACAATTCAATGTGGGCCACTCGCTGGCTCTGATACCACTGAATCATAAGCATTCTGCTGCCGTGTGGTGCTGATTACCGATATTTACTCACCGTTTATTTGTTTAAATATGAGAATGATAAAGTTAAGCTTTAGTTTTCTGCGTGCTGGTACTCGTATTGATACGTTTATGCGCCGAAACAAACGCGATAAGCGTGTGTTTATGTTTGTGCTATGAACACGAATCCGCGCTGTTCAACAGAAAAACTGATTAAGTTTATTAATTCTTTAACTCTTCCATTTTTAGCAAATATTTCATTTAATATAGCTTGAGCAGGCCAAAAATATTTGTTTGCGTTCATTAAATAAATCTTTAATACTTATGTTTAACCTAATACTTTGTTTTTAACTTTAATTTGTCCTGAGCCAAAGCTTATAATTTGTACATATAAAGAATAATTAAATAAATGTCATACTATTTTAATTCCCAATATGTGTATATAGGTTAACAAATCTAATTGGTTACATCACGTTCAAATTTATCACAAGCTAAAATCATGGCATAAACGCGTTTTTGCGCATTGCATTGTTCTGTACAGCTGCAGAGTTGCCACCTTGCACTTATTAGATGCAACTCTAATTTTATCTGTTTATCCACATGATGCATTCCATTTAATGTTGCGGTTGGTATAAATACAGCTCCACTGAAATTAATCTCCGGTTGGATAACCACGAATCACAATTCGCTTGAAAAAAAGTAAAATAAAAAATTCTCATCAGTTGTTCTATACTTGTCTCGCTGCGTACGGCAACACTGTGAAAATCGTCTGTTTTGTTATTGCGCAACTCGCTGTGCGGAGGGGCACTACGATAAAAAAAAACTTATTTCAAAATGGTAAATAATGCAAATGAACATAATAAAATTTCCAATGAGTTTCTATCTAAACACGCAACAGCAAAATCCAATTCAAAGGTTAGCCTACACTTTCGGTCTTCGTACCTACACCCAATTGCCATTGCTCTGCGCTACCGGTGCGAGAATAACAGAAATAACAACAATTAAAATGCCGATGGCAAACTCCACTCGTCTTTCCTCATCCTCCGTGCTGGCCACGGAGTCATCCAACAAGGGCATGATCATTATTAACAGGCCAAAGGCTCTAAATGCAATCAATCTGGAGATGGTACGAAAGATTTACAAGCATCTGAAAAAATGTGAAAAGTCCAAGTCATTGATGATCATCAAGGGCACCGGGGATAAGGCATTCTGTGCTGGCGGTGATGTACGTGCACTGGTCGACGCTGGACCCACGGATGAATCAAAGAGCTTCTTCCGGGAGGAATATACCACCAATGCATTGATTGGCAACTACAAGATACCTTACATCGCCATTATTGATGGCATAACAATGGGCGGCGGCGTGGGTCTGAGCGTGCACGGCAAATACCGTGTAGCCACCGATCGTACACTGTTTGCCATGCCTGAGACGGCAATTGGACTCTTTCCAGATGTTGGTGGCTCATACTTTTTGCCACGGCTTCAAGGTAAACTGGGCCTCTACTTGGGCTTGACGGGACACCGCCTACGCGGTGGCGATGTATACTATGCTGGCATTTCCACACACTACTGTGAGAGCAGCAAAGTCCCCGAATTGGAAACAGCCCTACTCAACTGCCCGGACGCTGATGATGTGCCCGATATTCTGCAAAAGTTCCAATCCAAACCGGAAAAACCATTCTCGTTAGATTGTGTGCTAGACCAGATTAACAAGCACTTCTCAGCCAGCTCCGTTGAGGGCATAATCGAGAGCTTGCAGAACGATGACAGCGATTGGGCAAAGAAACAGCTGGAGGTCAGTATTTAGCTCATAAAAAAGGTGATAAGCGATGGCCGATTCAACTGCTAATTGACGTATACCACGCGCTCACAGCGCATAAATATTTAAACAGCATTATATACGACGTACAACAAATTTTTAATTAGCGACTTGTTGTTGAAGCCACGTTTTTGCACAAAGCATATCAATTAGCAACTGCAGTTAAAAGCCCACTTAAATAATTTACATACCATACGCAGATTCTTTGTAAGGTGTCGCCCACATCGCTTAAGGTAACCTTCCGCCAGTTGGAGCTTGGAGCACAGCTATCGCTGGCTCAATGTCTGATTATGGAGTATCGCCTAGCTGTGCGTCACTTAGAGCCACGTGCTGACTTTAAGGAGGGAGTGCGCGCACTGCTCATCGACAAGGACCAGAAACCCAAATGGCAGCCACCCACCCTGGCCGAAGTCTCGGAGGAGCGCTTGGATTGGTTCTTTGCCAAATTGCCTGACACCGAGGAGCTCAAATTGTAATGTAGCTCCAGCTGCTTGCGTAGATTGTAGCCCGCAAATTCGTTTCCGCTTCAGTTATCCTAATGTCTTCCCGTTATCCTGCACTATTATATAAAGCTAATGCAGAAATAATTCCAGTTTACCATTCAGTTGAGCATGCATTACATATATCTGCATGAATTCCTTGCACGATGTTGCTACGAACATTGCTAAATCTGTGTAATCTCTTATCTCTATTCCAAACAGCGACTAAACCATTGGCCAACAAAGATTTACACTTGTAACGAAAGTGAAATTTGATGCATTTATGTATGATATATATTAATATATATTATATACATTTTATATATATAATTTTAAATTACAAATACTAATTGTGCCTACAGAATTACCACTCGGTTGGTTAAAACTAAATATATTGCAGAATGTATATATTTTAAAATACATTTTGTTAAAATGCATTCGCCTATGTTGTGCCTTCCTTTGGTTTTATACTTTCCTCCACCATGCTAGAGAGCTCCTGCAGCTTATCAATTTGGGTGGGCTGAAAGTTAAGTTTGCTCAGCTCCAGTGTCCAGGCGGCCACATCGACGCGTAGCTGCAGGCGTATCTTGTCATCATCCGATACTGCTCCCGTGCTGCCGCTGGCAGACGCATTGGACGCGCCGCCGCTCTTTAGATTGCGCAGTCGACGTAAAGATTCCTCGGTTTTCTGCACGGATGTCAGCACCTCGCTAACCACGTTGAAGTAGCTGCAGGGTCGAAGAAGATTTAAATAATAGTCACATTTTGCAGACTGGTTTTGTAACTTACGCCTTGGTAATGTTGCCGCATACCTCGGCCAATATCTGCTCCACTACCAAAGTGCCCAACTGCGCCTCATGTTGCGCGGCAAATGCCTTGAGCGGTCGGAGCATTTGGTCCACGTATCCGGAACAGCGCGTCGGCACCTCACGATTGGTTTTGCGATACAATCTAGGCAAATCGTTTACTTGACGAACATTGTCTGCGCCGCATTCCGTAATTAACAGCTGCTTTAGTGTATCCTGTATGCTGGTCAAATGGGTGCTCAATGTATCACCCAAGTCGGCAATGGATTTACTTAAAACGTTGTTGAATAATGAAAGATTCTTGGTCTTGGGTGCCGATTGTATTATCAGCTGCTGTAGTTGCGGCAAATAAGTTTCCAACTTGCGCGTGTCGGCGTACAGCGCAATTAGCAATTGATTCCTGGTGTAGGCTTTCGAGAAGCTACTGCTCTTGGAGGCTTTAATCACATCTGTGATCCAGCGCGAGAGACGTAAAATAATTTGCACATTGAGCTTGTAGAATTTGGCAAACACCTCCGGCAGATAGACGCCTTCCGCCCAGCAGCGCGTCAGAGCCTGCTTGGCAGCATTGAATGGCGTCAAATGATATGCATCCAACTCCGGTTGTGTATTCAGCGTATTATCCTTTAGTAGGGGCTCCAGTTGTGCCTCAAATTTCCCGGCTATTTCCTGTAATTAATATTATATGTATCATGCATTTTTGGCCGACGCTTACAACTTACCTGAAAGCATATTTGAAAATAAACGGGCAGATTCCACCGCGCCTCAAAGGTCTTAGTTTGCTTGTGCTGGCGATAGGAGCCGACTGCCTGTTCACCACTGTTCGTCAGCAGCTCCTCAATTTTACTAAGAAAGTCGCGGGTGCATTTGTATTTGACATAAAACACCTCGGAATTGCCTGGAGCAAATATTGAATTCATGTGCAGCTCTAGACGCATTTCAACATCTGCCCAGAAGCTGTTGACCACAAAATTAAAGCCGCTCAGCTTGTCGGAGTAGAGCGTTAGCCGTAGCAAATCTGTCATATGGAGAGATATAAAATTCAATATCTTACTATAAATGCCTGCCAAACCCTGTGGAGAATTCTGTAACTGCTGTTCTCCTATAATGCCACTCATATAGGGCGCAACAACATCTTCTCGAAAAGCGCGTTCTGCTCGGCCGCAAGCATCCAGAGTGATGTAGATACGTAGACACCGCTCCAAGTGTTCCGGAGCACCCTTCCGAGCCTGCTGCAGTGAGCTGTTAAAGAAACGACGCAATTCCTGATGAACTTGCTCCTCAAGATGTTGAATTTTGGTCTTCTGCTCATTGCCAAGATGTGTGGCGCAGTGTTTTTCATGGAACTTTAATTGTATCAAGTCAAGTGCGGCACGCTCCAAATCAACAGCCTGGGCGTCTTCTTCACCGCTCAACTTGTTGGAAATTAGTTCTTGTAGTTTTGCGATGATTTCATACACCTTTTTCAGGCTTTGCAAGCTGCGATGGAATGCTCGCAATTCGCGCTTCTCCTCTATTTGAGCGCGCAGCTCGACCACATTATCTTCAATCAGAGTGTGTATTCCTTCGATTTCAGTACGAAATTGCTCTAGAGGACGCTGTATGGTTTCAATGGATTGATCCAGACCAACAAGATTGGCACTCAAATTCACGAAATCCGCATAATCCTCATTGATAAGATCAATCATAGCAGCGCGTAGACCCTTAAGATAGAGGCCAAGGTTGTCCCGCAACTGCTCTAGGCTGGGTGCATTCCGATTCTTGTGTAGGAACTCGTCAACGGAGAAATTTTCCTGCAAATCCAATACGCTTCAGAATTAAACTACTAATATCGATGCAGCTGCATACCTTCATAAATTCATTTTTATCAAAGCAAAGCTTTTCAGCCGTGCTCGTCCCGCCACCAGACACTGATGGTCTTCTTGCTGGGTCATGCATTGTGGTTCCAAACTTTAATAATAGTTTACACTAATTTTAAGACTATTGCCACGAAAGAACAACAACAGCTGACAATCCAGTCTGGCACAACAATCGAAAATCAAAAATCGATAACTATGACAATTTTCAGGTAGCCACTTGTTATTTTTATTTAATTTCTCTGACGCTCATTAGCTAAAAGAATATAGTTTTAATTGTTTCAATTAAAGTTATAGTTATCAATTAAAAACGTAGGTTTTTCTATTTTTTTTTATTAGAATTATGTAAGGTGGCAACTATGTCTTTACTGTAATATTCTAAGCAGGTGGCAACGCCGCATTTGCAAATTTACTTATTTTATTTTGCCGGCTTTATTTACAAATTAGCAACTTAAAAATGCCGAGAAATCAAGGTTATCGTAATAATAATAATGCTCCGAAGAAACGCCAGTTGCAGCTGGATGAGCAGAATCCTGTTGTACAAGCCTTCCGTAGCTATGCTACCGAATTGGATAGCAAACATGATCGCCACGAACGTATACTAAAGCTTAGCCGCGACATTACAATTGAGTCAAAGCGGATTATATTTTTTTTGCATTCCATCGATTCCCGCAAACAGAACAAAGCCAAAGTACTGGAAGAAGCTAAGCAGCGTTTGACAAAGCTCATCGATGTTAATTTTCGTGCCATTGCACTAGAGCTTCAGGATCAGGATGTTTATCAATTCCGCGCCGCCTACTCGCCTGGACTGCAGGAATTCATCGAAGCGTTCACCTACATGGAGTATTTGACCACCGAGGACAACGGCGAGAACTCTAAGCCCGTATCTGACTGGAATGCCTTGCAATTGGTTATGCAGTATGAAACCATCGTTGACAAAGAGAAGCCGCAGGAGGAAGGAGAATCGCCTAAGTCCGGCGACCAGGTAGAAGTCAAACCACCACAAAAATTTCAGTTCTACGTTGATCCCACAGAGTACATTCTGGGTGTTTCGGATTTGACTGGCGAGCTGATGCGCCGCTGCATCAATTCGTTGGGTAGCGGTGACACAGAGACATGTATCGAAACTTGCAAGGCATTGCAGCAGTTTTACACAGGGTGCGTCAAAAAGATATAATTGTAAAGAATATATTATAATGTGTTTTCAATTGTAGATACATCAGCTTAAATTGTCAACGTGCCCGAGAATTGTGGCGCAAGATTACCACTATGAGGCAGAGTATGCTGAAGGCAGAAAATGTCTGCTACAATGTGAAGGTACGCGGAGGCGAGGCAGCTAAATCCGCAAACATTGATCAAAAACCGGCAGACGATGCCGATGAGGGTTACTTTTAAATATTCACCAACATTCATAGTTAACCAGCTAAAGATGTGTTATTATTAATTGAATATGCAGATTTAAATGAGAGCACCAGCTTTTTATATTGATATTGTTCTTCGTATACTAAGATGTCGTTTTTATTCCTTGTGCTAGGCAGTCAGCATCCTGCGACCAAGCAATGCTCATGCAAATCAAGATTAATAGTTGTTTTTAACCACAACATTTTATCGATAACAAATTATTTGCTAATTCAATAAAACATATTTTTTATGGAACTAGAACAAAACTATTTCTTGGAGAAGCTTAATATATGTAAAATGAACTAAGTAATTATCAAATTATCGATAGGTATCGGACTTGACAACATATGATGTTCGATACTTAAATAACATCCCTAGTCAGCTGTTCAGTTGGTTTCAGACTAAATTTTGCACAGTAAAATTAAAAATTTTAGCACTTGTTCATTAAGGTCCATTTGATTATCTATTATAAGCACAATTGTATAACGAACGAGCAAGATGTCGATGCTGACTAAAACCGTGGGACGCACCTTTTTTCAGGTAACCGTCTCGCAGAGGCTGCCAAGTGCTTACATAAACACTTGCCGAGTTCTGTGCAGCAGCCGCTGCTGTCGCACTTTGGGCCAAGACCAGTACAGATCCCAATTTTTTTGAGGTTAACATCCTCGCTGGCAATAATTATTAACTAATTATTATTATTTCTTATTCTTATATAGGCAGCCGCTGCACGCAGATTGCATGTTGCTTCAGCGTCGCTTAAATCTGCAGTGAGTATTCAATTGAAATATTTTGAAGTTGAACTTTGTATAATGTATGCGATTCATAAAGGACGCTACTCATCATGCGAATAGAACCACTTGTACTCTAATACCTGGTGACGGTGTTGGACCCGAATTGGTCTACTCGCTCCAAGAGGTTTTCAAGGTGAGGCCCTATTAACAAATATTTATACTGCAGTTTGAATAAACGTTAAATATATGCAGTCTGCAAATGTACCCGTTGACTTTGAATCGTTCTTTTTGTCGGAAATCAATCCAGTGCTAAGCGCGAAGCTTGAAGATGTTGTGGCCTCCATACGCAAAAACAAAGTTTGCATTAAGGTTAGTTATAATCAGTTATAATGTAGCTTTATACTATATAAATACAGATGTAAAAGTATACTTTACTTATTTTTCAACCTCTATCCCACAACTTATATAGGGTATTTTGGCCACACCCGATTACAGCAATGAGGGTGAACTGCAGACGCTTAACATGAAACTCCGCACAGAGCTCGATTTGTATGCCAATGTGGTGCATGTCCGCAGTTTGCCTGGTGTTAAGACCCGTCACACCAACATCGACACTGTCATCATTCGTGAACAGACCGAAGGTGAATATTCTGCTCTAGAACATGAGTCGGTGCCCGGTATTGTAGAATGCTTGAAAATTGTAACTGCTAAGAAATCGATGCGCATTGCCAAGTTTGCCTTTGATTATGCCACCAAAAACAACCGCAAAAGGGTAACAGCTGTGCACAAGGCAAATATCATGAAGCTTGGTGATGGTCTGTTTCTTAAGTCATGTGAGGAAGTCTCAAAACTTTATCCACGTATCGAACTCGATAAAATGATTGTGGACAATACAACCATGCAAATGGTCTCGAATCCCAATCAATTTGATGTTATGGTTACTCCCAACCTGTACGGTGCCATTGTTGATAACCTTGCCTCTGGCTTGGTAGGAGGCGCTGGTGTCGTTGCAGGTGCTTCATACTCGGCGGATGCGGTGGTATTTGAACCGGTAAGCAAACATTTTTATTATAAATTTATCATCCGAATTCAATGGTTATTTATGCATTTTCAGGGTGCACGTCATACTTTCGCTACAGCTGTGGGCAAGAACGTTGCGAATCCAACGGCTATATTGATGTGTGGCACAAAGATGCTGCGTCACATTAACTTGCCAACTTATAGTGAAGTTATACAAAATGCTATTAACCGTGTGCTCAAGGACGGCAAGATTCGCACCAAGGATTTGGGGGGTCAATCTACCACGCAGGACTTTACGCGTGCCATTATTGCCAATCTGCACTAGATAAAGTACCGGAATCAGCTGATGTAAAACTCGGAGCATTGAATACCCATCCTTGGATTACGCATTCTTAGACAAGAAACAGTTGTGTTATATACCCCAAATTATTGAATTCTTAAACATTTGTTTCTGTATTTTAGTAGCTTTTCATTCTTTCAGTATGGTTTCCTTCCCTCCATTATTCAATCCATTCTTTGAGTATTATTTCTGGCGAATATTTATGTTTAGCACAATTACCTCGCCCTACCCCTACATATTGTCCCGAAAAATTTTAGTTTTACAAATTGGTCGTATTTTTTATTATTTTTTGTAATTGTATTATAGTTTTGTATAAAAATCCAAATTGGATTCAAATTTTGCAATGAGCATTAAGTTTATGACAAGGAAATACAAAACAAAAATTAACATCATTTTATTTAAACCAGCTCAAAGTGTACAACGAACCACGATGAAGAAAATAACACAATAACAATTGTAATTTTGAAAGCCATGCCAAATGTGCATCTTTGAGCTGGTGAAATATACATAAATTTCAATTTGTTTTAAAAAATTGCATACAGCTAATCGCGCGTTATCCTGCATTGCATTGGAAATAAATGATTTTGGAAAAATTTGAAATTTTATTACACAAATGTTGAAAGACCGAAAAATAAACACCAAAATGTTAAGAAAAATGAAATTGTCTAAAGTTACGAGCCCTTGGGCTTCGCTAATTCTATAAGCCGCGGCGAGGCCTTTGCCTTGAGGGCCGCCGGCGATATAGCAAAAGGATTCTCTCGTATGTGCGTATTTTCGAACTCCTTTGGTTCGGCCAACTCCTTCATGCGCGAAGTTATTTTGTATTTTAGTGCGTTCGGAGATATCGCAAACGGGTCGTCTTTGAGATCGGCCGGCCCCAAATTGGCATCGTGCTTGGCCAGCGGCTGTGACATCTCCTTGATGCGTTCGCTCGCTATAGATGACCATCAAATGGTAATTCGAAGTCGAGCACATTGCCAATTTATCATAATTGTACTTACGTTTGTACTTAAGAGCGGTGGGTGCAACCTTCTCGGGATTTTCATTAGTGTGCACATTTGGCCGATCCACTGGCTCGGCCAGTTTCTTAACACGATCCGTTGCCTTGTAGTTGCGAATGCTCGGAGTTATCTCCCACTCCGGCTTAATGTCCTCCAGATACACCTTTGGACGCGATAGCTTTTTCAATCGGCGCTGATCCACATCCCCCGCTTTGCGATCCTATAGACGAGTTTAAAGTCAATCGAGTGATTGGCTTCACCTTAAGTCGACTTACCGGCGGTGGTGGAGTAACCGGAACTTTCGGTTTGGACAATTTTTTTATATGCATTTCGTGAATCTTGCGCTGCTTATCGGTCTGCTTCTTCTTTGGCGCTCTTTAGAGGTAAATTTTGTTTTTTAACAATTACACAAAATACGAAACATTGAATACTCACGGCTTCTTCAAAGGCTGCACATTACCCAGACGGCTATACAATGACATATAACTGTAACGCAACCAGCGATTAATGATGCCCTCGCCAATCTTATCACCGTTGCTGATGGCTTCATTCCGACGGTGAATGAGGCGACGAACCGTAGGTAGGGCCAGTTGCTCGGTGCGGGTGTGTGTGGGAAACTCGGCTGGTACAATTTCGATAGTCTTCTTAAATGGACAGGCACACTTGGGCAGGTATCGGCATTGGGGATGTCTGGGAATGGCCAGTTCCATAATACGCTCTCGTTTCGTAAACCTTTTCTCATGGCGTGCGTAGAGCTTCTTTAGCTCCTTGCCTATATCCCGCAGAAAGCATTCCGCATCACTTGGTATACGGTCACGTATAGGACAACAATCTGGCCGAGTATTGTCGGCTAACTTTAGACAGGTCGTAAGTTCTGGACTTAGATCACATTTCAATCGTTTCGAAGACATTTTTTTTTTATTTTTTTTTAATTTTTACTCTAAATGGTATTTTTAAATAGCGCTACAGAAAATTTATTGTCATCTGCTTAAGATAATAAATTGAAATTAAATTGTTGGGGTATCTACAAAGCCTACTAACCTACTAGTTAATAACTCAATTTCCTATGTTAAAGTGTATTTGAAAGACTATGATTGCTCCCATAAAGAAAAACTCAAAATTTGTACAATTTTTGTTGTAAATAAAACTCAATTTTTGGTATGTTTTATTAAATTTTTATTGCCAGTATTCATCAAAATACTGAGAGCTCCATGTTCACATCATTACAAGTTAATAGTTGTGTTTTATTTGGTTTGTAAGTATGTATGTCTTTAGTAGATTTTGCCAGTATACCTCTTTTTCACATTCATACACATAAATCTAAGTGTTATTCTTTTTTTTTTTTTTACAATGATTTTGAAAGATGCTTTAGTTGTTAAACATTTGATACCAACCCGATAGTTGGAACTTTAGATCTTGGCATGCATTTTGTTTTTGTTTTTGTATTTGGTGAGAACCGAAGAACTTTTCGAAATAAGTTTTCAATGGTGGTAATAATAATAATAATTTAATTACTTTGCGTACATAGAATTTTAGCAGACATACACAAATATATATATACTATAAATTTGAATTTACCATTTACTAAGTTGACATAAATTTTGCTAATTTAATTGTTTAAATTTGTGTTTTCTTTTCTTTTTCTTTTTTCTTTTTTCTTTTTATTTTGTATTTCATTAATTTCCTGCTGTAGAAAACCCATCTGGCATTCGTATCTTGATATTTAACTTATTTTTTTATTTACACCAAAATTGTTCAAAATCATAATTTTCTATTCAACTAAATATTTGTTTTTGTTTTCAAAATTCTGATTACTTAAATATTTTGTTTACTTGCGTATCGTATACAATTTTTCTTATACATACATTTTTTTGCAATATTCCGAATATTTCCACTAACATTTATTCAAATTTTCGTATATACTTATATGCTTATATTACCAAAGGAAATTTTTATGTACATAAGTACATTTTTTCATTTCAATTTTTTTTCTTTCTTCCTTAAATAAATTTCATTCACATACATCGTAAATTCTAATTTTTGATATATATTCGAAATGCTTCCCCAGACGTGTTTTCTTCCGATATCTTTTTTAATGGTATTTTATAAACGAATATTTAATGCATATCTGAATTATTTTCCACTTAGATATGCGTCCAATTTCTGTTTCAATTTTGATGTACATTTTTTTATTTATTTTGTTTTTCAAATGTTTACGAGTTGTTTAATAATTTCTTTTACTTTGGTCCCTGAAGCTGTTGAGTTTAGACTAACGATAGCTTTATTCGTATTTTATAGTTTTGCCTTCATAACCAGGTCGTGGGCTGAAATAACTGAAATAACATTTCTAAATCTTCCAGAAGAGTCAATCGAAATCAATCAGAATCAATCAAATGCCAAATTATTTTGTTGTCGTTTATCTGTTTGATTTGTTATTAATGTGAAAATGGAGCAAATATTGACGGAGTCTCAGTCAATATTTACTTTGGGCTATTGTTAAGTATTTAATAAGTGTACTAGATAGATTACTATTGCATTTAATGTGTAATATATATATATATAGCATATATAATTTTATCATGTAGCCTTTACTCTTCAAATAAAAGCCTCTGTATGTCTAAAGGAAATAAAAAAAATAATAAAATAAACACTGCAGCTGTTTAACTAAAATATTTGTTTTTATTAATAAACATTTTTAGCGTAAGTATATATGATATTTATATATATATAAATATATGTATATATATAAATGTATATATAAATCTGCTTGCGTTTAAAACATAATAAGTAAATAATAAAAATAACGAAAATCATAAACTTAATCTTAATTATATGTGTATATATAACAATTATGCACGCTGAACAAATTTTCAATTTAATATAACTTAATTTAAATCTATTTGATAACTAACCAAATTAAGCTTTTTTTATAATTATATAATTAAATTTTTTTTTTGACATTGCATTATTTTTGTTGTTATTTTCAAACTTAATTTACATAAATATATATATATAACATTTTTCGCTGTAAAGAACTAATCGTATAATGAAGAAAATTATAAAAAATATTATTTCTATGGAATTTAGTATTGAAAAAATCGGTTTTCTGTTGTTGTTGTTGTTTTTAAGTTTGTCTGCTTAAGTGTTTTATCTTTGCTATTTTGTTGTTGATGTCCTGTTGTTGTTTAATGCTAAATACATACATATTTGTCTGTTATCTGTACTTATGGGCTATTGCTAATCATAATGCATTTATATGTAGTTACGCTTATTGGCTGTGAAACAATTTTCATCTTGAAAAGAATTTTATTTTATTTATTTATTTTTTTTTTTTTTTTTTTTTTTTGCTGTGATCGGTAAATGCAAAAATAAAAGAATTTTGCTCAGTTTGTTGTTGTTTTGCATTTAAAATGTACTTTTTGTTTGTTTTTCATTTTGTTTTTGTATTGTACTTGCATCAGTTGGAACGCAACGAGTGCGTCGTCTTTCTTGTAGTAAAAATAATCTAAATGTACGCTGTTAAAAACGAGAAACTTGTTTTGTTTTTGTTTTTGTTTGTTCTTTTATCATCTTTTTAGTGCTTTAACAAAGGCCGTTTATTTATTAGAGTATTGCGATCAACTATTTTGCAATGATGTTTGCCATTTGGTTTCTTGGGTTTGCCAATAACTTAGAACTATTGCTGATTTTTATGTATTTGTTTTAATTGTATTGATTAATATGATTAATATTTTTCTTCTAGGGCTATTGTGTTTTGCTTTTGCTTTATTATATTTTACTGTATCTATGTAGATTGTTGGTTGAGTGGATAATTGAAATAAAAATTGTTTTCATTTACTTATGACAAACGTTTTGAGCTTTTCATTTAGTTGCGGTATACAGTGCGTATACGCAATTCAAAATGTTGCGTATACGTCACGTACAATTTGCTCAGCGCTCGCCTCGATCTTGTTCTGCTTCTTTTTTCTCTTGCTTGTCCTGTCTATTGTATTCTTGGCTATGATCGTTAATTAACTGGCTATTGTATTGGTTATTGCTATGAATTGAAAATCTGTTTGAAAATTAGTTCATTTCTGTTCTGTAAATTGTAATTGTAATTGTGTGTGTGAGTGTGTGAATGTGTGTTGGTTTGTTTTTAAAAGTTAATTGTTTGTGGCTATGGCTATTTCTATTACTGTTGCTATTTTAGTTTGTAGTAAGAGTAGTAGTACTATTGTTTAATAAAATTGTTTGGTATTTGCTTGAAGAAAAAAGAAAAGTACAATCGACGTTAGGCTTTGTGTTTTGTTGTCTTTTTTAATTCAATTTATTGCACACATACACATACATACGTATGTGTACATTTGCTCATATACAATATTTGTATAGTTTATATATTTATTTCAATTTTTAGTTCAATTATTTTGGGCTATTGTTGTTGTTTATCGATAGTGTTGTATGTCTTGGCTATTGTTTCTTGTTGTTTGTTTGTTTGTTTGTTTGTTTGTTTGTTTGTGTGTGTGTATTCTTTGCGATCTGGTTTAGCGCTCAAGTAAACGTAAAAGATTGTTGCTTGAATAAGTTTTGTTGGCACAACTTAACATTGGATTATGTTTTTAAAATGGTTTCTCGTTTCGTTAACGGCTTTAGAGATAACAATTGAAATTAGAAATTAGAAATTTGTGATGTTTCCGTTCTTGACTGCAAATTAGTTCTTTGTATTGAAATTAACATCATTTTGTCTTATTAAAAATGTTATGTGCACTTAAAATGATTTTTGATTTTCAATTAAAGTTGATCTTGATTAAATAATAATGGTTGCTGTTTACATATACATACTTCTTGGTATTGCAAAGAAATCTGTTAAATTATATCAGTTGTTATTAATATATATAAATATATATATTTGTTTGTTTGTTTGTTTGAAACAATTGCACTATAAGTCGAATGTGTTGCCCGTTCGTTATATTATAAAAATGGTTTAAAGAGAATTGCTTACAATGTGGTCTAATATATACAAAACACAAATCAAGGCTAACAACAGTGGCAACAGGCCAGTCTGCTAAAACGCTGGTAATAATATATACATACAAAATGTAAGTATGCATGTTCCATTAGAATATATTTAAAAAATATATATATGTATATGTATTTAGGTAATAATAAGTAAAAATTTTGATTTGCCTATTTTGCGTAGACTGCGCGTACAGATAATTAGAATAATTGTAATAATATGCACTAATTCTCATATAAATAATAGTGAGAAAAATAAACACTAAGTA
Organism: Drosophila pseudotalamancana; assembly: GCA_037075185.1. Classification (NCBI taxonomy): domain Eukaryota; kingdom Metazoa; phylum Arthropoda; class Insecta; order Diptera; family Drosophilidae; genus Drosophila; species Drosophila pseudotalamancana. The sequence continues at coordinate 302,743 of JBAMCK010001164.1, forward strand.
TATGCACTTATATTCAGCAAATTTTGATTCATGTTGAACAAATTATATTTTATACACAAAGGTGAGCAATTCATAAAGCATGCCACGAACAAATTTCAAATACAAAATATAAGAATCGCGTTTAAACAATTACATAATTATAATTAGTAAGTATATCGATTTAAATTTGTTTTGTTTTCTTTTCTTTTCTTTTCTTTTGTTTGTTTTTCTTTTATACACATTAATATTAACTATGAATTTGTAGTAAACAAAGAATAAGTAATGTATGGGTAATCAATCTTTTTTCTCTCCGAAAAATAAAACACGTACCTGAGCGTTTTTGCACGCCCGCCCACCTGTCGCAGAAACCGTTGCCAACAATTTTGTTTGGGCCAACGTTTTTTTTTTGGCGGCCAGAAAGGTTGGCATGCAAAAATTCTATACAATTCAACATTCTCAAGCTGTTACTCATATTACACTCGACGTTTAAGCCTAACAATTAGGTTGATATTTCAGTTACATTCGGCTTGATTTTCAGTTATCAGTATTCTATTTGCTTGTCTGTGTGTGTGTGTGTGTATGTTTCATTTACATTCTGTTTGTTTTTCAATTGGGTTTTTGTTAGTACGTTTGGCTGAGCCTTGTCTTCTCTTCTACTCTTGACCAGACACAAGACCTGGCATGTTTCTTAACTGTGTTTAAATGTAAATACATTGTTTCAAATCGAGTTTTTGGTTTTTTTTTTTTGTTTTTGTTTTTGTTTTTAAATTAGGGCTGAACATGCTTCGAAATATTGGCTAAATTTCGTATAATTTTTTTAACGTTTTTACTTCTTAATACATATAAACCGTATAATTGCACTTTATCATTTATTTCTCATTATTTTTTAGTTTGATTTCTTTTTTACGCATCGTTTTTTATATATCTTTTTTTTAAACAAAATATTTGTAATTTTGTTTGTTTTTGTTTGTAGTTTTATTTGTATAATTTTGTTTTATAAAATTTTTCACTTTAATTTGTTTTATTTTTTTCAAAACTTGCGTTATTTTTGTTTTAAATTTTTAGTAGACTGTTTTTTCTGCATTTCTTGTTAGTTTAAGTAAAAAATTTCCAAAATATATTTACACTTATATATGCTCTGAACTGACATTTAATTTATTTATTTTTTCATTTGCTTTCTTTTTTTTAGTGATGTGCTGTAGTTGTCTTTGATATTTAACCATTTGAAAGGGGTTATCTTTGTTTTTCTTCTTCTAATCTGAACTTAAGTCCAACTTAGAATTCCCTTTGATAGTTTTGCTCTGTGCTTTGTGTATTTATTGTTGTTGCTGTTGCTGTTAATTATTATTTGTATCCGATCGTTTTACAATTTGTTTATAGCTTTTTCTATGTGTTTATTATTATTATTATTATTATTAATTGTTTAATTCTTGTTTAGATTGTGTTTCCCTTTTATGCATGTTTGTTTGCCTAACCAACATTAGTCAGAAAAAGTTTCTTCAAAATTTTGGATTATTAATCACAGATAGTGTGTCTAATATATATGTATATATGTATGTATAATAAATATTTATGTATACTTCAAATATAATTAAATTAGCAATAAATACTTGTTGTTTTTTTTTCTTTTCCTTTTTTTTTTTAATTTGTTGTTGGTTTGATACGCACACATTTTGCACATTTTGTGATGCAAATAATTTACTAAATTTACATTTTGTTTTTTAAACACCAATTTTTAATATTTATTTTTGCCATGATAGAAATTTGGAATATGTCTTAATAACCACAACATTTAAGCACATCGAATGTATTTTTAAAGATTAGCCAATAAATATGTTTTAAACCTTTCACGCTTAAATTATAAATAATTTCTTGTTTCGCTTTAAATGCTTTTAAATGATTTTTGTTTATATATATTTTTGCTGAATAGAATTTTGTTCTGCTTTTCTTTTTGTTTGTTTTTTTTTTTTTTTGGTTTTTTTGACATTTTTTTTTTTATCAATTTACTAAACATTTCGACATACCGACTTTAAAAATACATATGTATGTTGTATATATATGTTCTTGTTGTTGTTAAATTGTTTTTGTTTATGTTTTTGTAATTCTTTTTGACACTTACTAACTAGCACACAAAATATGTTTTAGGTACATTTATATATATATATTTACTCTTTTATTTTTGTTTTGTTTTTGTTTTATTTACGCATACATTTATTAAACCCATCTAGAATTTCGAAACGTTTCTCAAATGATGAAGGGAGGGGGAGGGGGATTGTGTGACCAAAAAGGTGTTACAGGTGTGTATTAGTAGGAGAGGCTCTTACGTTTTTCTTCATTCACTTTTACGGTGTAAATATGTTTAGACGTTCTTCCTTGTATATTGTGTAAAGAGTGTGTAGAGTGTAAAAATACATTTAAATATATAGTTGCTCAAAATGATCATGTGTTTTTTTTTTGTTATTTTTGTTGTTGTTTTTTTTTTTTTTTTGTTTGAGGTATACGCGTAGTGATCAAGACACACACATACATAAATATATATAGATATAGAGGTTATTTAATGCTTACATCAAGACTCGTATTTGTTTGTATTTTGAATATTCCGAATTATTTAATAACCAATATGGAATTTTTTCAATTACTGCCTAAACACATAGTTAAATTTTATTTGTATTAATTATTACATCGAAACATTCAAATTTTGCATTCATATATATATGTATATAATAATTTTGCTTTCTATATATATTTATTTTTTTTTTTTATTTAATTTCTAGTGTAATTTTCTTTTGTAATTTCAATTTTTAAAATAATATTATGTGTTGTTTTAAGGGGGTGTATTTTGTTATTGTTGTTGGTGGTTTTAGTTGTTGTTGTGTTTTATGCGTTTGCGTATATTTCAATTGTTGTTGTTTTATTATCATTTTGTGTGCTTCTTTCTTTTAGCTAACGTTTCTCGTTCCTCTTATCAATTTATTTAATTTGTAAATGTGAAGGCAGCTTTGTTATTGATTTCCGTTTTTTTGTTGTTTTGTTTTTGTTTTTGTTTTTGTTTTTTTGTATGCTTCATTTTCATTAAGGTTTTCTGGGTTTTCAGTTTCTTAATTAATTTTATTTGAAATAATAGAAAATTAGAATTTTGCATTAAATTTGTTTTTGCTTGTTTTTGAATTTTGCTTTGCTATTTGGATTTGTAGTGTGTGTTTGTTGTTATTGTTATTATTGTTGGCTATTAAGTTTGTTGTTATTGTTATTGTTGTTGTTGTTGTTATTGATCGGATATTGTAGTTGTTGTTGTTATTGTTGTTGCTGTTGTTGTTGTTGTTGTTGTAGTTGGGTTTCTGTCAGTAGCCATGCAAAAGACGTCTGCATTGCGATTTTTAAATCACATTTGAAGTTCTTTTTAAAAAAAAAAAAAACAATTTAAAATTATAATTTTTGGAATGTTTGATTTCCATGCATTTTGATTAAATTTCGCAAGCAGGCGCTGGCATAGTTTAACTGTTCATTGCTTGTAACTGCTCTGTTGTTGCTGTTGTTGTTGTTTTTGTTTATTTTTTGTATTTATTTTTTAGGAAAAAAAAAAAACAATATATTATACAATATTGTTTGCAATAGAAAACTCAAATGAAATTTATTTGTTTTAAGTTTAGGTTTGGTTCTTAAAAAAGTGATTTGCTTGATGTTGTTGCTTATTTGATTTTAGGTATTTTGTTGTTGTTGTTGTTGTTTGTTTGTTTGTTTGTTTTAGAAAGTTTGTACAAGAGAATGCCTATTTGTCGATTGTCAAAAACTAAACAATAAATATGCATAAATACAGTGTGTATTTATGCATGTTTGCTTGTTGTTGTTGTTGTTGTTGTTGCTGTGTAAATACATATCTAAGTATGTATGTACGCTAATGTGTATGTGTGTGTGTATGTTTGTTTGTTTGTATTTTTTCTGTATTATGTTTATTAACTACTAACAATTGGAGCCAAGACGCTCCGCCACGGCTTTTAGCGTTATTCAAAGTGGGCTTTTTTGCATTGTCATGCTTACACATATACATGTACATATATATATATTTATATATAGCATATTGACATATATATATATAAATATAAATTTAAAAATTTGGTTTGCTTCTTATATGATTTATAGACACATACTCAATCCTCGAACGCCTGTACATTGCAACTACACGCGACCGGATGCACAGCTGGCAGGTAAGGATTACCTGCTCCCAACTAGAAACTATAGTAGTGTGTGGCCAGCGGTGGCCACACAAATGAGGGTGCCATCGGCTGCTGCTGCTGTTGCTGCTGCTGCTGCTGGTGCTGGTGCTGGTGCTGGAGACAGTCGTCCGGAAGCCACGTGCTCTATAAGTGATCCTCGGCCTGCTCGGCCTTGATCTGGGCCAGTTTGTCGTGCAATATCGAATTGCTGGGCGAGATTTGGGCGGCACCTGTTGACTCCGGCTCGAACTTGACACTGTTGCTGCCGTTGAGATCCATTAGTTTGTTGTGCAGCTGGGCCGAGCTCTGAGACTGTTCGCTCTTCAAGCTGCTGGCGTCCGTCTCCGAGTCGCGCGATGTCATCCGGCTGCGGCCGTTGCCATTGTTGGTGCTACTGCTGCCGTTGTTGTTCTTGTTGTGCGCCAGGTCGCTGTTGTTGTTGTTGTTGGTATTATTATTATTATTGTTATTGTTGTTGCTGGTGGAATGCTCATGCTCATGCTCATGCTCGTGCTCATGCTCGTGCTCGTGCTCCTCATCACTGCTGCCGCTCTCGGCGCAGCGAATGGGACTGAGCCGCTCGCGCTTAATGTCCGCATAGGAGCCCAGCGGGCTGCCCTGGCGCTTGGCGCTCTCGGAGCTGGAGCAGGTGGCGCTGATGTAGTCATTGTTGCGATTATTGGTGAATGGCAGTGGGGTCTTCTTTACCAGCAGCTGGTCCAGCAGCACATTGCCATTGCCATTGCCGCTGCCGCCCGTGCCGCCAGCAATGGCATCGCCATCATTCTTGAGGGTCTTCCGTATGATGCCATCGTACATGTTCTCGGCAAACTCCAAGGCGCTGTTCATGTGCACGCCGGGGCCGTGGCCGTGATGATGATTGCCGGCCACGCCCAGCGGGCTGCTGCGCATCACCTCGGCGAGAAATTCGGAATTGCGATTGAAGTCCAGCGCTGCGTAGTTGGCGCCGGCACTCGGCTGCGCCCAGAACATGGTCGGCTGGAAGGACAACTGTGGTCCGCCATCGAACATGGGCAGCTTCAGCCCATTGGGCGTGGCCGCTGGCGCCGCTCCGGCTGCAGCACTGCTGCTGCTCTTCAAAGCGTTGCTCAGCTTGGAGCCGGCGGCATTGTTGTTGTTGCTGTTGCTGGTGTTGCCGACGCCGACGCCGCCGCCGCCGCCGCTGGTGCTGCTGCTGTTGCCGGCCTTCAGCTTCTCCAGATGATTGAGGGCCGTCAAATTGACCTTATTCGCTGCGCCCGTCAGCCCGACGAGATCCGGTTGCGGTTTCGGCTCACGTTTGCGCGGCCGCATCAAATGCCGCTCCTTCACCTTGTACTCGAGCGTTGAGTGCGGCACGCCGTAGTAGCTGCCGGCACGATGCACCGACATCTCGCCGCGCTGCACGGCCTTCACTGCCTCGACGAGGCTATCCCTGTCATAGTTGCGGTACTTACCGCGCTTCGGTCGCGTGCCCTTGCCAGCGGCCAGCGCCGCCGCATCCTGTGCGCTGAGCTGCTGGTGCTGATGCTGATGCTGGTGCTGGTGCTGGTGGGGATGCGGATGCGGATGCTGGTGGCCGTGGTGGCCGCTCAGATGGCTGTGATGCTGCTGGGCGAGCAGATTGGGCGAGGCGCCAAACCGTGACGTGTCCGTGCCGCCAATTATTTTGGCTACCGAAATGCTCGGCTTTCTGCTGGCATTGCCCCCACCTCCACCTCCGCTAGCGACAACGCCTCCACCTCCACCTCCACCTCCGCCGCCGCCGCCGCCGCTGCTGCTGCACTCGCTGCCGCTGGTGTTGCCGTTGTTGCGCTTGTCCAGGCCCAACAGCCCGTCCTGGCTGCTCTGCTCGTTGATCTTGCGCTGTATGGTGTTGGCCATCATCTTCTGTATGGATGTGGCCGACGGCGACAGCAGATTGCTGCCGCTGTTGCTGCCGCTCTGCCTGTAGCTGGCAACAGCTGCCGCCAGCATCGGCGAGGCGGAGTGGGGACTGTGCTCGCCGTTGCGGTTGCTGCTGCTGTTTGAGTTGTTGTTGTTGTTGTTGCTGCTGCTGCTGCTGCTGATGCTGATGCTGTTGTTGGCATTGACGTTGTTGCTGCCGCTGTTGCCGCTGCCATGCAGCGTCGGCGAGACGCTGCTGGCGCCGCTGACCTTGAAGGACGGAATCTTAAGTATAGGATCCTCACACGCCTCATTGGCATCCAACGAGGAGTTGGTCTCTGGCGTTTCAGACTTTGGTAGATGACGACGAAAGGCAGCAACGGCGGCAACAGTGTTGAGCTGCTGCTGGTGCTGCTGCTGCTGCTGATGCTGCTGCAGCGAGGCGCTGCCATTATCACTCATCATGCCGCCGCTGTTGGCCATCAGCAGCGTCTTGAACAGATCGCCCAGCGTCTGCGTCTCGTCCAGCTTGGGCATGACACCAATGCCCGCCGCCAGCACAAGCGTATGCAGCAGAACGCTGGGATCGATGGTCATGGGCAGGCCGGCGGCATTGGGGCCGGCGCCAGCGGCGGATGCAGCACCGGGCATGTGGCCGGTGGGCGTGCCATCGCTCTGTGACCGCGCCTGCTTCGGCGACATGACCGATTCGAGGTCGTCGCCCAGCTCGCTGCCATTGTGCTCGGACATGCCGCTCAGCTTGCGCAGATGCTCGGTGACGGCCAGGCGCTGGGCCATTTCCTGAAAGTTGGACGCAGGCATTGATGCATTGCTATCGCCATCGCCGGCCTCCTCGCCGGACTCTTCCTGATCCTCCAACTCCAGCTCGTGCTGCAGCTGCTGCTGCTGCTGCTGTTGCAGCTCCGTCGGCGTTGCCGCATTCCCCCGCTTGCGCACCGACGACGCGGACATTGTGCCCAGCTTGTTCCTCATCGAGGCACGCTGCACGTGGTAGTGGCTGGGCGCCTTGCGTGTGTCCAGCTTATTGGCCAGCACATCGTGCAGCGCACTGTTCAGATCCTCGCTGCTGTATGTGTGCCGAGCGGCGCCTAGGGGCGTGGCACAGTCCGACAGCCCTCTGCAAGGGATGAAAGCATGCATAAGATAAGTTTGCAACAATTAAAAAATATTATATTATTATTTAATTATTAAATTATTTAATTAAATATTATTATTGCAGATCAATTTATATATACCAATACGCATACAAATGCACGAATAAATAATTTTTATTGTGAGCTGCAATAAATGCAACTTTCGCAAATGGAATTAGATTAGATTTGTCTAGCGATTCGATAAGCTATTGAACATTCTTCAAAGAGGTAATTGAGCAGTCAAGAAGTATTACGTCTAACAGTTTCTAACCTCATCTGGCACATGAGTTTCCTTTGACAGCATTTTGTATGTGACTTCGGTTCAAAGCAGAATAAAGAAGCTGACAAAATATTATTTTCACCCTTGCCACACATCGTGATGACCATTTTTTTCGGTGCTCACATATTGGGCATCCACACACACCCACACACACACACACACACAGACAGACACCTATGCACACACTCATACACTTGAGAGTACTGACAATGAGCGCTTTTTAAATGTCTGCAGCAGCAACGTTGTCCTTGTCAAAGGCAATGGCAAGGATGAAGCATAGAAAAATTTGTAACGTTTCTTCTTTTTTGTGCTTCTCTCTGATTTTGGCTGCTGCAGAGACAAAAGATGACACGCAAGGGGTGAGTGCTTAAAGGGGGTGGGTGTGGGTGTGGGTGTGGGTGGAAAGAAGATGTCAGCCTGCCAGCCAAGACAGGGACAAACATGTTTTTGAAGTTCATTAGACGAATTTAAACAAAAAAAAATATAAAAAATAAAAAAGAAACAAAAAAAAATGGAGAAGCATTTTTCACTTAATGCCAAGCTCGAGCCAAGCCGCACCACTTGGCGCTTTGGTGGTGCCAGCAGCCACTCTGTTGGCCGGGTGGAGCGCACTTTTGGCTAGCCCATTTCAAAAGGCAACTTTTGTGCATGCCAACAACAACAACAACAACAACAACAACAACCGTAAGAGCCGTACGAAATTTTCTTTTCTTTATGCGCAGCCGGCAGGGAGAAGCGACGCGTCACGACAGAACGGAACGGGACGAGGTGAGACGAGACGAGACGAGACGAGACGAGACGAGAGTTGAGTTGAGACCAAGACCCTTTTTGGCGGCACTGGCAGGGTGGTTGGGTGGTTGGGTGGTTGGGTGGTGGGGTGTTTGGCTGGCTGCGACTGCAGTACATTGCACTGGCTGTCGCCAGGCGGCGGAAACGCACAGCTTCTTGTCCTCGCTGAGGGCTGTGGGCCAGCCCGGCAAAAGTTGGCTGAAAAGTTGGCGCTTTTTTGTCCTACTCGTTGTTGTTGTTGCAACCTTTTCTGTTTTATTTTTTTATTTTTTTCTCATGCTCGTTCACGTAGCTAAACGAGTATATTAGTTTTTTGTGTGAGCTTCCACTCTAGAATACGGAAGGTCATGTGGATATGCCCATTGAGCAGCTGAAAATCGGGTATCACGATTTTCTCTACTATTTGGATGCTAATCTAAGTACAAATTTCGGATGACATTAATTACATAAATGTCTTGCCCCGATCGCTGGCTATTTGCCTTGGCTCGTGAGCGAGTATTAGGCAGTGTTGTTGCTGTTGTTGGAGCCTTTTCTTTTATTTTTAGGATCGCGCCCGTCTGGAAAATGTCTGCAAATTGCGCTGACAACAAAAAGTGTGCAGCTGCAACAGCAGGTGGCAATGACTGCAGCAGCTCTGCTGACCGAAAAACTTCATTTTTTTTCCCTTTGCTTATGTACTAAATGATATGCCCGAAAAAAAGGTAAATATGTAAAAATGTGTCGAGGGGCGATAAGGGGTTACAAAATACAAAAAAAAAAGGATTGCAAATATAAATGAAAAATGTCATTTCAATGTCGTTTTGATTTTTGTGGGTGGCCGTTTTTGTTGTTGTTGTTGTTGTTGTTGTTGCTGCTGCTGGTGTCGTTTACCTTTTGGCTGCACTTCAATTGCAATTGCAATTGCCGCTGCAACAGTCGCTGCAACAGCCGCTGCCCGCGTCGACGATGACAGCGCTGCCGATGCCGTGAATTTCGTTTCTGTTGTTGTTGTTGTTTGTGTGTGTGTGTTGTTTTTTTTTTTTTTGTTTGTTGCTGTTTTTGTTGCACGCATGTAGCGAGTATTTATTTCGTCCTTTTTTCGTTTTTTTTTTTATTTCGTTTTTTTTACTGACATTTTGTTTTAATTTGTGGCAGCAACGGCAACTGCCATGCAACAAAAAAAGGGTTGATTTCTTTTTGCAATATATTTGTTGCATTTTTGCGTGGATGTTGTTGTTGTTGCAATTTTGACGCTTGCTGCAATTGCATCGGCAACTGCTGCTGCTGCTGCTGCTGTTGCAATTGCTGTTGCTGTTGTTGTTGTTGTTGCTGACATTTTTATGCGCATATCGCATTTTTGTCGGTGCATCCCACACCTTCTGCTTGCCTTTAATACACAACACACACACACGCACGCACACACACAGACACACACACACATACGCAACACATACATACACCCATACCTTCCATCCGCTTACATACATGAAATGCACAATGCGCTTGTATTAATTTTTGGGCTTACCGAATGCGCTGGGTTAAACGTAAGTACATACATAATTACGTTCGATTCTCTGGCTTCATGAAACCAAACCAATAAAACATTGAAATAACACTTTAAATTGTGAATCCTGGAAATATTGAGCAAATAAAATACTTTGCTTTATTTGCCAAAAAAAATCAGCACAGCGAAGTCCTTGCTAAAGGAGTTGCTGAAGCTAGGTTTGAAAATTTCTATTTTATTTTATTTTATTTATTATTTTTTAAGCATTAAGTAGTCAAAATCTCTAATCTTAATTCTTTTTATTTTTATTATATTTATATGGATTATAATTGTGCTTCTTCATGCCGAATTCCTGAAAACTTTTTAAATTAAAATCAAGTCTGGCGCTTTTGTATTTATAGACAGAAGTTAAGCACTTGATCATGGGATATATATATACTATATATAAAATGGTAGCTAGTTGTAAAATTAGGAATTTTTGCTGAAGTTTCTCCAAAGTTATGAATCTGTTGAATATTTTTTCGAGTCGTGTTTCTCATCTGTGTGAACATAATTAATTAAAGTTGTTCTTTTAGTTGTCTATTTATTTTGTTGCGTGGCCGCTAAACTTGGCTGTGGCGGGAAGTAGCAAAAACATTGCTCAGGGCGCTGGGCAGTGGGCGGGCGGTCGGAAGTGGGCGTGGTGAGCACAATATCCCGCTCTAGGGTTCACTTCCGTGTGTTCGTGTGGGTGTCTGTGTGAGTGACGACGCCGAATGCAATTTTGTTAAAAATGCATCAAGTGCATGTGTGTATGTGTCCGTGTGCTGTTGCCTGCATGTGTGTGTGTGTGTGTGTGTGTGTGTGTTTTATTTGTGTATGAATGCAATTGCATGTTTGTTTTTGTTGCCAATGCAAGCGCTCCCCAACCAACAACTTCTGCCTGCCCCTTGCACTCGATGCGTGCGCAGCAAACAACCACCCACACACACACACACACACACACACATACACACACACACACACACACACACTAGCATGCTCGTGTATATGCAGTTGCATTTTTTCGGAAGATATGCACTCATTTTTTTAACGGACAGCGCTGCCGGCTTCGCTGCCGCTGCAGTTTTTGTATGCTTTTTTTTTCTATCTCGCTCATTTAAGCGACATTTCATTCACGCACGCATAAAACACATAACGGCAATCAGGCGGCCGGCAGGCTGGGCGGCCAGTCAACCAGGCCGACCCACCTGAACGCCCAACGGTCATTGGAATGACAAAAATATGGAGAAAAAAAAAAAACAAACGAACAAATGCGCTAAGAGGATGGGAGGGTAAACGAAAAAACGGTTAAAAATTGCTGGCCTGCAGCAACAAATACAACAACAACAGCAACAGCAACAACGACTATAACAATAGCAAGTGCACGCATTAAGCTTTTTTATTTCGCTCAGTTTTTTTTTGTTGTATTTTTTGGGGCCAAATGGGGAAAGCGACGCCGCAGTCGCTGCCGACTGCGCGCTGTCGACGTCAGCGCCATCAGTCTATGCCAGTTATTACGCTCACAATCTTTTTTCGGTGCACGTGTGTGTGTGTGTGTGTGTGTGTTGTGTGTGTGGGTGTGCAAAGAGAATTTTTCGTAAACGAAAAATAATGAATACATATAAACAGAGCGACACGCCGCCGCATGCCCCTTTTGCCACGTTTCCACATTGCATAGAAAAAAGTAGCAAGAAGAAAGACCAAAAAAAAAAACAAAATAAAAATAAGAAAAAAACGAAATAAACGTAAAAAATGTAAAACGCAGTGGGGAAAAAAAAGCGATCGATATGATGCACTCATTTTCTGTCTGCTGCGTCCGCTGCCAACGCCGACGTCGCTGCCGCAGCGCCGACATCTCGACGCTTGACTTGGAGTGGCGACATCGCTGCCTCATCATCAACAGCAGCGGCGGCAGCAGCGGCAGCGGAACCCTGTATATATGTATATATAAAGAAATCCGTAATAATAAACGCTCGAAAAAAAGCCAAAAATTGCAGCGTCAGTAGCTTTTGTATTTCAAGTGTTTTTGGCTGAGTCCTTGGGAATGGGCATGGCAATACATTTGCCAACTATATGTGTGTGTGTGTGTGTGTGTGTGTGTGTGTGTGTGTGTGTGTGTGTGTGTGTGTGTGTGTGTGTGTGTGTGTGTGTGTGTGGGAGTGTCGGCAACTGGACATGTTTGGCAAGCCATTGAGCACTTGTCGATCTGCGGCATTTGACTTCTTTAGCCCGCTGCAGTTCCTGTCAGCCAGCATCCGGCTGTGGCAGCCATTGTTTTTCACATTTTTCGTTGCTTTTTATTACAACAATTAAAATAGGTGCACGATGATGCAAGGCAAGGCGGCAGCGACAACAGCAGCAGCAGCAGCGGCAGCTGCTAACAAACACTTGGCCATGCTTTAGACAATAGACAAGGACTCGTGTTTTGCGGCTCAAGTGGCAGCCACAGCAGCCGCCGCCGACATCGTCGCTGATGTTGCCACAAAAAAACAACCGAAAAAAAAACAGAGAAGAAAGTAATGACGAAAATTGTGGAAGTGCTGGAAAATTATGCACACGTTCTCGACACCCCCTCACGCTTGTCTCTGTCGTCTGAAGTGCTTACACAGAAACACACACACACACACAGACACACACGCACATACACACGTATAAATAATAGGCTAGGTGGTCCTGAACATTTTAGAGTAATTAAAAAAATAGCAGGCAAAAATATAAAGGAGTTAAGATGCACACACACACACACGCAAGCACAGCCACAGGATGAAATGTATACATTTTGTATTCTCTGTACTTTTTTTCTCTCTGTTTTTGGCAGCTCAAATTTGATGCAAATTTATGCTGTCGCAGCGACCCGCAGCCCCGCCCCAGACTCAGTAATTAAGCGTGGCCAACGCAGCGCTGGCTGCGTGCTATGGGGCGTATGTGTAATTTTCGGCATCGTTTCATAAACCGCACTCAAACCCCACAGAGAACAGACACAAACGCACACACACACACACACACATGTAGTCACATATGCTCCGAGCAGGCGGATCACACCTACTTAAATGCACACACACACATACACAAACACAGACACACGTGCTTGTGTAATTGCACGATTTTTACATAGGCGCACAACAATAAAGCTTCCCGAGTGCCGCCCAGTCGGTCCGTCCCGCCGCCCCATTAAGTATGCTACAATAAATGCAGTGTCAGAGGCGGGCGAATGCCCAAAGTGCAATTATCTCATGTATTGTCTGCTGGAACACCATTTTTATATAGAAATTTTTTATTTTTTTATTTTCCATGTATAGTTAAAGCTGGGAATGATGCATTTATTGTGAAGCTCGATTGTGTAACCAAATATTTGGTTTCTTTCACCGAGTTGACAATTTAAAGTAAATTTCTAATAAAGCGAAAATTAATATGGATTAATGCATTTATGTTGATGCTTATTTTTGGTAGAATTTTAAGTAATTAAGTGAAAATATGTAAAAAATAATAAAGCATTTATATCATTATATTGTATATACATTTTTGATTATTGCAGATTATTTCCAGCTTTAACTTTCTTTGCTACTTTTTTCTTTAATTTTTTTTTTGCCATTCAATTAATATATTTAAATTTTGTATTTACTTAATATTTGTTTTTCATTTGTGTTTTGCATTTTATATTATTTATTTAAATTTTCTTTCGTTTAATTGATATATTTTGAAATACTTTTTTTTATATACCGCAACAACAATAAATTATAAATTTTTTCTTTAAATGTTTTTTTTTTCATTTATGTATGTATTATCTAAAAATATATGGCTTCCTTTTATATATTATATAATTTGGATAAGACTTACCTGGCTGACTTGGTATCGCCGCTGATCGATGAATTTGGCGACGGCTTGCTGCTTAGATCCAATGGGGCATCTGCATTGGGGCTGGGCGTATCCTTGAGTGTGGGACTTGCGCTGGCGGCTGCGGCGGCGGCGGCGGCAGCGGCAGCTGCAGCGGCTACTTCCGAGGTAGTTGGTGTTACCGTGTTGGCATGTTGTTGATTGGCCAGCGTGCTCATCAAATTGAAATCGGCCATCATTGAGAACTGTGCCAGCTTGGCGGCCATTGATTCCATCGATGTCATCTCTGCTGTCTGCTGGGTGAGCAGCTTGTATAGTTCTATCGAAGTTGTTGACGACGACGGCGTCGTGGCTGTGTTGGTGGCGGTGTTGCGTGCTCTCTGCTTGTTGCTGTTGCTGTTGTTGATGTTGTTGTTGTTGTTGGTATTTCTGCTGCTATTGTGCAGCGATGCGCTCGAGTTGCTGTCGCTGTCGTGCTGCATGGGAAAGTTGCGTTAAGTATACGATAATTTTATGTTGTCATATAAAAAGAAGTGTGGGTGGAGTGAGTGAGCTAACCTGCTGCACAGCTGTGCTGTAGCTGTAGTTGTTGTTGTTGTTGTTGGTGTTGTTGGTGTTGGAGCTGGCCGTTGTTTCGGCCACCAATTCGCCTATGGCGTTCACCGTTAGCAAGCGACCGTTAACACAGAAATTGCACTTATCAGACGGTGTCCAATCGTTGGGTTCTAGCGGTGGAGATGGTGAGCCGGAGCTACGTGATGTTGCACTTGAGTCGCGGTCGTCGTGTGATGTGTGGTTCTTGTCTGCAATATCGGTATGCAATTTGGTTTTGCGGTTCGTGTCTCTGCTAATCGAATGCTACTTGTTAACTTACCAAAATCGCTTTCAAATTGCAGCGTGCCGTTGTTGTTGTTGTTGTTGTTGCTGCTGCTGCTGTTGTTGCTGTGGAAATGTTGGCCGATGGGCTGCTCTAAACGGTGGTTCAGTGGCTCGCAGTGGCTCGCCTTGTGTTTGCTGTCTTCTGCTTCGGTCGTTATTGATATGGGCTGTTGCTCTGCGATATTCAATTGGTTGCGCGTCAGTTGCTCTTGATAATGTTTCCATTTCCTGCGACCCATGTGTTCCTCAGCGACGCGTTCTAAGCCTAAAAAGAAACCACGTATACAGACATTTTATTGTAGGTTCATAAAAAGTGGTGCCACCTGAGCGATAAAATATGCATAAGATGAATAGGCTATTACATTTTTAAAATGCAACTATAATTTGCGTATTTATTCGCGTTATTTTTCTATTTCTTGTTTTTCTCTCTTGCTGTTTTTTTTTTGTCCAGCTTGGGAATTTGTACAGACTTAAATTACTTAATTGAAATGTAGGGTATGAAAGAGTAAAGGAAAACAGTTTTTTTTTTTTTCAAAAGCAGTGCCAGTTTCGAGCCATGGCATACTCGGCGTATGCGTATTATTACGTATACGCTATGCATTTGATTGCGAGGCTCGCAAATTGATAGATTTGCGTTCGTTGTTTGCATATGAAAACTGCATTCGGCTGGATATCCTTGCGAATGCCGTCTAATTGCCACAAAAGTTGTGCAATTTAATGCAAAATGCATAGGCCACTCCAATTGTCGGGCATGCGTGCATTCTAGGCAAAAAAAAAAAACAAAAATAAAAAAAACATGTGCAGAAAAAAATAAAGAAAACTTTGTGCTTTTATATGAGGCAAAAAGGTTACGCGTCAACTCACACGAAATACGAATTAAATATCGAGGCAGTTGCAACAAGAGAGTGCAACACCGGGCGACTTGCAAAACAAGTGCAAATGCTGCGAATTTGGTGGCAGCGGCAAATGCCGCATTTTGTTGCAGTTTGCCGCTAGCATTTGCAATTACAAAACGTGCACACAATTTCTTCCTCCACCTCTTTTCGTCATTTTTTTTTTGTTTTTGTTTTTGTTTATATATTGTTAAACCGGAAGTTGGGCAAAATTCGCTCGCCCCACCCCGGCGACAGGCCAGTCAGTGAGTCAGCTATGCGCTGCTCGCTCCATGTCCTTGTCGCTGGCGCGTCCTGATTGCGCAAAAGTGCGTGCTGTGCGTGCGGTGCGTGCGGTGCGTATGCTGGCCACCTCTGCTTGCAACTCAAGTGGGGCACAGGCGCCGCCGCTGCAACAGCCACAATAACTGCAGCCGCTGCCGCCGCGCCGTTGTTGCTGCTGCTGCTGCTGCTGCGGCTCATTCCGGCGCATAAGTAGAGCGGCATGTTCAAACTTTTTAGCGTTCAAATCGTATTGCAACTGCAGTTTGTAGCCGTTATCGTTGTTGTTGTTGTTGTTGTTTCTACCCGTTGCATTTTTGAGGCGCTCAAATAAACAGGGTCGTCGCCGTTGTCGCTGCAGGGGTTGCAGTTGCAGTTGTTGCTGTTGCTGTTGCTGTTGCTGTTGCCGTTGACGTCGCACGCACCAAAAAAAGGCGCAAAAAAACGAGGTGAATGCACGCGCGAGACTTACGAAACTCAAACTTTAAAGTGCAGCCAGCTCGCACACACACATACATACACACATACATACACACATACATACATACATATATATGTATATATGTGACTGCATAAAAAAGCATTACGCACACTTACATATGCAAGCGAAATTCCGAGGGTTGCTGCCGCGCGGTTGCATACAATGCGTTGCACGCACGCACGCACGCACAAAACGTCTGCTGAGCCATAGCCATGTGCAACTATGTGCGTGTGCGTATGTGTGTATGTGTGTGTGTGTGTGTGTGTGGTTGAGCGACACACATTGCGTACAACGACGACGACGTCGGTCGTAAGGTGGGATTTCAATGCTGCTAGCGTCTGACAGAGTAGCGCTTACATTATGCCAAGCAAGCGCCTGAATGTATGCTAAATAGATTTTTCGCAGCGTTTTTTAAAACCCTTCTACGCTGTGTCGTCAACTTTAGACGTTGTCGATAGACACACGCGCACACACACACACATACTAATACATACACGTACTATCTATTCAAGGCAACTTGCCAGCTGGCAGCCTATGGGTAGTCGCCCACCTGCCTAGAGGCCCACCGGTGTGCCGTCTGTCTGACAGTCAGATTGTCAGATTGTCAGATTGTCTGTCGGTTAGTTTGTTTGTTCGGTGTGGCTTGCACTGTGGTTTGTGGGCGCCCTAAAACTAACAGCGCATCATAAAACAAAAAAAAAATGAAAGTGCGTTAAATCAAAGTTAGATGCATTTTTAAATGCCTGTTTATGGTGTCCTTTAAAATGTCTAGCCCGACACGGGGCGTATGATTAATATGAAGTTTGTTAAGCTGGGACGCATGTGTACGTGCAGTACAAAAATAAAAAACCAATTAAACACGCAAACTCATTTAAAAAGCGGCACACCAACATACACACACTCACGCACACACACACACACCTTAACACATGGAAATGCCATGTGCCATGAGAGACAGGCCGCCAACCCATGAAAACTGGCAAAAGAAATGCACGAAAAAAATGCAATTATCGATTAATGTACACATTATATGGCTCATACTCGCATATATACATATCTGCATATACATATACATATGTGCATGTGAGTGTGTCTTTGTAGATAAACCCTTATGTATACGTAATTTGTACGTACATATGTAAAGCATACGCATACATAGGCACTACCTTTTCGTGTTCGTATGATGGGCATATAAAAGTCATACGCAGGCAAACAAAAAAAAACACACACACACACAAAAAAAAAAAACAAAAAATGGCCATTTTTGTTGTTTTTTCATTGTTAATGCACATCCTTTAATTTGTGTGGCGGGCTCTGGGATTGTGCATGTCATTTACGTGCGTTACATAAGCGAATTTCAGTAATGATATACATAATGTATACATCCATCGATACAAAATAGCTCGACTGCTTGCCCTATGTGCATTATTTTTGTGTCATGCAACAGCACGTTGCAAAGGGGCAGCCACAACTTGCGGCCTTATAGTAGGCTGACAAGTCGACAACGACAACCTGACATTTTTTACGGCCTTAACGTTGTTTTGGCATTATTTTGGTTGCATTTTGCTTATGTCTTAATATTTCCCCTCTCTCTCTCTCTCCCTCTCACTCTTTCTTTATACTTTTAGGTTTTTCTTTGTTATAGTTTAGTTTGGTAATACGAGTGCGTGCCATAATGAAATGTCAAAAGGTGGCGGATATGGATTATTAGACTTGAGACCCACATATAACTGTATGCATGTGTGTGCATGTGTGTGTGTGTGTGCAAATTCAGCCATGTGCTGCGTGACGTATGCTTAATAAGGCAGATAGATTCACGGAAGAAAGGTGTTGAATTCTAAGCACGTGCTTCCAAATGACAAATGATGAAGAGAACAAAAAATAAAAATGGAAATTGAAACCTAATATTAAAATTTACTGAATTATGATTGTAAGCATACAACTATTTATAAGCACAATATATATATATTATATATCTCTATATATTTGTTTGAATTATTAATATTATTATTTTAAAATTTAGGAAAAAACCTTAATAAAAAACGAAAGATATAAACCTCTTTAATTATTGAATTATTATATTATATATATAAAATACATATATTTACTTTATATTCAAAAAATTAAAATTTTTTTTTAGTTGTTACTTCTATGGCTTATCCGTTGATCATTTAAAAATAGTGAAAAGTAAAATGAGTCCATGCCAAAAATAAACTAAAAACTTGGCATTAAATATAATTCAAGAACAATATTGTTGCTGTTGCTGTTGCTGTTGCTGTTGCATTTGTTTCGGGCTTAACTTAACACGCCATCGCATTTTGCATAGCATTTTGAGTAACGTCGAATGTCAACGTACTTGCAACAACTGTGGCTGTGGAGGGGGCAGTTAGTTAGTTAAAGGACACCGTCGTACCTTTTAATGTTCCCCTTGGCGTCACATGTCCTGCCGCAAAAACAAGGAGTGGCCGAAGGGGGGAACAGATTGAGAGAGCGAGTAAGAGTGAGAGCGAGCGATAAAATCCGAATAATACAAAAAGTTTCAAAAGCCAAAAGTGAAGCAAAGAAATGAGTTTCGTTAAAACAACAAAAGGCAACAGCAAAAGCGGCTAAACGAACGGTACAAAATGAAAGCAGCTGAAGAGGGACTAAAAACGGTTAACGGTAAACTGCGAGTTGCAAGCGACGCGTCGTTTGCCTGTGCGTTTTAGGGGCTTGTTAAATGTTGTGTGTAATGAAAAGGACATGCGACTTGTTTGTTTGTGTGTGTGTAGCACGTGACAAGCTTGCTTGCGTGTGTGTGTGTGTGTGTGTGCTTGTGAGTTAAAACGCTTTTGGCCGAATTGTCCAACTCGCAAGGGAATGCCAAGCGGCAGCGTTGAAATGTAAATGAATTGCACAAAATGCAAGGACATACGCAGCTAAAACTAGTCGCACACACACACACACACACACACACACACACGTACGTACGGGATGGGTGTGTGTGGCAGGGCTGTCAGTAAGCAACCCTTGCAACTGCACAACTAGAACCTGCCTCAAAAAAACCAAACTCAAAAAAAGGAGAAGACGAGGCAATTTACATACTGACAACAAACATACACACACACACACACACACACATAAGTGTTGGCTGTGTGTGTGTGTGCATAGAACTTTTTGTGTGTCACTTTGGCATAGAATTTGTCGTCGTCATCGTTGTTGCCGCTGTGGGCATATTGAAAATTAGAAGCAGCAAATAAATTCGATTGCCCTGCTCGGCCCTGCTTCGTCTCGTTCGGCAGCCGCTCGGCTGACGCGTTCGTCTGCTCGTTTTTGTTGCTGTTGTTGTTGTTGTCGGTGTGGGAGTCCCTCGTTTTGGAAATGTATGTTTCGGTGCTATCGTTGTCCCACTCTAATGCGCTTTCGCATGCACTTTTGGGCCTGCATGCATTTTGATTGGCTGGCCATCCGTTTTTCGGCCAAATTTGAAAAGTGTTTTTTTTTTTTCAAAGCCTTGTTCGATTGCATTTGATTGCATGTTTGGGCAGCTCTCGATGCCGCTCCGCTCCAATTGGTGGGTTCACTTTTGGAGTCGTTTACGAAAGGAAATTGCTTAAAATTGGCAACTGCAACCCGCATCGGTGGCAACGCGACCAAAATTCTAATTGCAGTAATTGTTGTGCGGTGCGCTACAATTGCCGTTAGCTGAAAGGGTCCTGTCGTGCCTTAATTGCAAGTGTGAGATCCATGATTGATGATTGATGATTGATGGGCACTTAGGCCGCACAATTTCTGTATTACACAGTAGTCATTATTGCATTAATGTTTATCATACGACTGTCATTAACTATTAAAACATGTTGTTTACCCCTAATAAAGATTTCCTTTGTAAAGGCAAAGTTACTGTAAAAAATCCGATATACGATATACGAATTACGTCTAATGCATTATCTGATGACAATAATTACTTATTCAAAAAATTGCTCAAACTGCACAACTTTCTTCTATCTATCTATATAAATAATTATTTATTTTTTAAAATTCTAATTTATTGATTATTAAAGAATGGCCACTCAGATAAAAGAGTATTTTATAAAATAAAACCTAGTATATCTTTAGTCCATTTATTTATTATAGCTCCGTTACCCAAAACTCTAACAGGAAATTTAATTTATTTACACTATTTCCCAGCAATTTTCCTCCAGCTGCATCCGTATCTAACATCACAGTTTTGCCATTAATTTATATATATATATATATAGATATATATTTATTTACATATATATTAACTGTCATTCACTTCGGCAGCACCCAATTTAACAGGGCTATAAACCAGCAAGACGGCCAAATAAATTTCCTTTCGACAAACAAAATAAAGAGAACAACAACGAGCAGTGAAACTTTTTTCATTCTTGTTATTATTTTTTATATAAATGGAGTCATGCTGAAATGATGACGACATAAAAAGCAAGGCAATAGCAGCTTGCAAAATTTATTGAAATGTAAAATGCAGAGAAATGCAATTTCCGCATTTCTGCAGCGGAGCGCAATAAAACGTACAACAGCAGCAAAAACTAGACAATTGCCAAGAGCAAAAACCCAAATAAAAGTTAGGAGCAGCAGCATCCAAATGGCGAAAGAGTAGGGCGTTCAAATGGCAGAGGCAACAGGCCATGGCCCAATATTTATACATGTGTGCATATATATATATATATATATATACAGGAACAATTGCATATATTCTCTGTTTAAGTGAGAAAGTGAAGCTGCACGCAACAGGCTGCCCAAAAGTATGCAACACAAAAAGCACGCCACATCCGTTGACTAAATAACTAAACAAAAAGCTAAAACAATTCAGGCGCTTATTCATTCATTGAATTCGCAAATTCAATTTGAGAGAAAGAGAGAGAGTGAGAAAGGGAGAGAGTGAGAGGAGATAGAGAGAGGAGAGGATGTGTGCACAACGATGTGCAATAAAACGAACCGTGGCAACAGATGAGCAGCCCGACAGGCAGGCAGACACACAGACAGACACACAGACAGACAGACAGACAGACAGACGGGCGGGCGGGCAGACGATGGAGCTACAAAATTTTATTCATGGATTTAGTTGAATTTACAATGAATGGATTTTTGGCTTACTCTGCTGGCAGCAATGCCACTAAACACCAAATGGCACGAACAACGAGCAAATGATGACAACAACAACAACAACGACAACAACAACTAAACAGCTGGTATTTCAATTTAAATGCTGGCAGGGTAGCTCAGCCAAGCCAACAAGTGGCAGTAAACTATTTTTCATGAGAGCACATTTAAATTTGCAGAAACCCCCCTTATGAAACGCCCGCTTGTTGCGCTCCTTGGTCAAAGAGTTGTTGCTGTTGTTGTTGTTGTCGTCGTCTGGCACACTCAACAGTTGTGCACTCGACACGGTCATGAATGGGGCCGTCGTCAGTTAGTGAATTGAAGCTGCAGCCACAGGAAGACAGACAGAACGCTGGACAGACAGACAGACTTACACACACACTAACACACACTCGCACACGCACACACATAGAGACGAGTGTGTAGACGGTCGGACGTGAGACAGGCAAAGGGCTCGTTTGGTTAGTTGACTGCCAGTTAATGGGAGCCTTGTTTTTGACAGCAGTGCCGCAACCTAAGCTGGGCAGCCGAGTTACCCAAATGCAGCTCCACTTGTTGTTGGGGCGAGTGTGTGAAACCAATTAGGGCCACTTAAGTGTGCACTTCAAATGGACACGTTGCTGATGGAGCCGAAAAAAGAGCGGCAACAAAAACAGAACAGAAACTTCATAAAAATGATTGCCGAATGAGTGCAGAGCAAGCGTTACGTATACGCAGCGTGAACAAAGCGCACAACAAAAGTCCAGACACAGTGCTCAAACACCCTTGCCACATGTAGCCAAAAGTCAACTGGCCAAAAAGTGGCAGCAAAAAAGTGTTGAGTGATACAACTAATTGCCTCTGGCCTCGACCAGCGAACGACTGCGACAGCCGGCGCCAACCCAATGAAAGGATAATTGCGCGGATTGCGCACAGATCGCCTTAATCCTTTTAGGCCTCACCCATCATGGACCAGACTGACGGCGCGTTGCAGTTCTCTAGGCGCGACGCGCAAACAAGCAACACCAACACCAACACCAATACCACCAACAACACCAACGACAACAGTTGCCCCCCTTCTTTCTCTCTCGTTTAATGCAACGTCCACTTGATTGCATTGCAGGCAACACGACACAGCAACAAAAAAAATGAAAAATAAAAAAAATAAAAGAGAAACAGCAGCCAATTTTTTCGCGGCTGCTGTTTGCACACACACAACTGCCACAATATGCCAACAACACCTCATGCGTGTGTGTCTGTGTGTGTGTGTGTGTGCCTGAGTATGTGTTATCCTGGTGCGGCAGGCAACTGCCACAGATCTCCTATCCGGCAGCATTTTTTGTGTGCCTTGCAGATTTTTTTCCGCGGCTGTACTCGTTTGTTGAGGGCTTCCGTGATTGTCCGTGATTTGTGGAAACGCGTTCCTCGCCAAGGAGAGGGACAATTTTCTCCTCTGTTCTGTGTGGTGGTGTTGGAAGCCCAATTGCAAATCGAGTTATGCGATGTTTCATTTAACTCAATTGAGGCCCGTACAAGGACCAACAATTTTGTACGTTTCCCCTTTATAGAACAGTCATTGAATTATTTCATACATTAACTCAATTCATATTATTGATTGAATTAATAATAATGCTAATGAATAAAAAAATAATAATAATGATAATGATATCTCTTCCTTGCTGCATTTTCATTCATTCGAAAACATTTCTATCAAAATTCCATTTTTATATTAATTGCATCCATTTGTATGCATAATAGAATAGAAAATATGGTAAATAACAAACAAATATACAGAAATGTATTATTTTGTAAAAAATTTAAAATTCCTTCTTATTAGAAACTTAAAACTTTTAATAAAAAATAAGCAACTTATTTCGTTATTTAGATTTTCAGTTTCATCGGGCTTAAACACAGTTTGAATAATTTAAAAGTTCAGTAATTGATGTAAGTAATTTATACAAAAAGGGAATTTTATGTGTTGGCATTCGGTTTAAGTTCGCTTTAATTTTCAATTACTTAAGAATGCATTTCTTGTCACTTCCAACGAAAGCGCACGATTTGTATACGTGAATTTTGTACATACATATATATAAATATATTTGTATTTATAAATATGTGTATATTTCTAGCCTATACACTGAGAGTGTGAAAAAGAGGGAATATCAAATCAAAAGCCGCTACACAAAACCTTGAATCAATTGATACGAAAATGTAAAAAGGCTGGCAAGAAAAACCGGACAGCAGTTCCACAAAGCGTCTCAGTAAATTAGAATTAGAATTAGAATTAGAATTGAACTTGTTGTGCCATATTTGGTTACAATTTCAGCGCTTAATTCCGCAAACGTCAAACGATGCGGGACGCTAAGAGGAGGGGGTGGAGTGGGAGGGTTGGCTGGAGGGGTTGGTGTTGGCTGTGCGGGCGTGGTCTGGGTGTGTGTATGGCTGCGGGGCTAGGCTTGGCAACTTATAAAATTTCTAGCTAAATATTTCATTTATTTACTTTTCCGATTCGCGTTTATTCAAATTGCGGCTGCAATGAACAAAATTTGTGCTTATTAATTGGATACGATTAATTTATCTCTAATTGCCGTGTGTACAATTTTTCATTATTTTTTATTATTTCTGGTCGATTAGATAGGTTTTGCAGCGATTAAAATATTTGAGTAGTTGCTGCGAGTGTATTTCAATATTTAATTTCGGTTTGAGCAACTATCGAACTGTTCTCGACCACAACAAATTTAATAGAATTTTAATTTGTTTGCTCGCCAATGTAATTATTATAATTGAAGATTCTAAATCGATCCATCGATTTCAGAGGGCCTAGCTAAATTGCATAGGTTATTATAAGAATTACAATTACATAATTTCAGTAACAATTGCAACCAAGTCGAGACTTTCAAGTTCAAAGTGAAAATCGAAATCCAATTTGAGAGCATACAATTAGGACTACTGGCAATTATTTATGTAAGCCCTTCACGTATGTAAGCTCTTCAGGTAGAGTTTTTCATGCATTCCCAATCCCCTTTGCCCCAATCTTCAGCATCTACGAAATTTTCCTTGTATTTACGCATATGTGATCAGACATGCGCCTCTTTTGACGGCTTTACCCTAAGTCCCATTGAAAATGGGAATACAGGGTATTTTTTTTTTGTTTTTGTTGAAATGTATGTGATAGGCAGACGAAGGCGTAGTCGATACCATTCACGCTATATGCTTGCAGAGAATATATCAAATATATTTTGAAATATGTTGCATATAAAAATATATATTTAGATACTTAGATATAGAAAAAATCTTATCTGTAAATAACTCGGTTCGGCATATTAAATAAATATCTTAAGCAAGCTGAACTGCTTATCTATTTTTTATATTCATATATAGAATAGATAACGTAGCTATATCATAAAACACTACAAATACAATCGGTTACAGATAGATTTTCTAAGTTAAAAATATTTTCTTACAGATATTATAGTTAAAAGTCAAAACCATATTTAGGCTAGGGTATTTGAATTTCTACTTTGTCGAAATTTTCTTTTTGTTTTTCAGCTATTGACTTTTCTACTTACTTAGTGTATTTTTCGCATTTTCGTATATGCTGACAAATTCTCTAATTCTTTTTTTTTTTTGCGAAACTAGTTTTTTGTGCATTTGCATAGAGCTCGAATGTCAGTCGCTTTTCCCCTCTGTCAGTCTGTCTGTCTGTCTGCCTGTGACCGCTTGACTTTGTTGCTTATTTCATTAACAAGCCTCTATGTGTACAACAGTAACTCTCTATGTATGGCTGTATTTTAGATGTCTGTGGCAAAATTCGCTAAACAAACAAATTTTACTGTTAACGAACAAAAATAAACCTGTACCCCTGTATGCATTTGGGGTGTTAATTGTGTTGCACTTTGCAAGCCAGCCAAATAACAACAACAACAGCAACAACAACAACAACTACTACAGTAACAACGACAACAATTTGTTGATTTTGTGCAGTTTAAACTAAGGCGTGCATTGTATTTCATTTTATTTATTATTGCAATTTGTTGTAAATTTGGTTCGACCAAATTTGGAGCCGCCAAACGTCGCCCACATTGGCGTCGCCTTCGCAGTTGTAGGCGTGGCGGGGCGCCTGACATTTGAAGCTCAGAGGGGGGAGGGGTATATTTTTGAGGCCTTGAGTGCGTCACACACACATACACACACACACACTTGGATAGGCCAATGCAATTTGCAGTGCTCTAATCAATTTGTTAGCTCGCTTTGGCTTTAACCGCATTACGCTTGTGCTGTCAAAGGTAGATGGCTAATTAATAAAAGGCCTGCCAGGTACATTTCATAACGAGAAAGAAAAGAAGAAATACAGAGGGCCCTAATAATTCAGTTTATAAAAAGTATTACTGTAGCGAGCGGCATAATGCGAACGCACTTAACCAAATCGAATTCCCTATTAAACAATTGCAGCCTGCCCGTAACCCCAACTGAGAACTAACTAACCTATGAGCAGGTCGCAGCAGCAAACAACAACACATAAAAAAAAAGCTAAAAAAAAAATAGGAAGAAAAAAGAAACACTCAGAGCATGCAAGAAAAAACAAAGGGAAATGCAGAAAAATGGAGGAAAAAATGAAAGAAAAACAAGAAATTGTAATAATGCGGTTGCGACATGCGTGGCCCGACGGCAGATGGGCCTCTAAATAGGCCTCCGTAATATAATTACATGCGCGAGAGTGTGTGTGCGTGTGTGTGTGAGTGTGCAAAGAAAAGAACAGGAGAAATATATTAAAGAAGCGCAAAGCATAAACAGCTAAAACGGCAAAGAAACAAATGGATGGGTAGTGCGAGAATATAATCAAATTCACCTGTCCATTATGCGCTGCAATTATTGTGTATATACCTGGCCAGGGTTGCCAACGCTTGTATAATTTGCCGCATGTCGACGCGCTTTAAAATGCAATTCATTTCGAATGCATTTGCACACAAAGTGGTTGCACTTCATTCTTTATTTAGGGTTACAATAGCAATGAAACAACAAACAACAAACATACTCAAACATATAGTATATATATAATATAT
This sequence comes from Drosophila pseudotalamancana, assembly GCA_037075185.1. Taxonomy (NCBI): domain Eukaryota; kingdom Metazoa; phylum Arthropoda; class Insecta; order Diptera; family Drosophilidae; genus Drosophila; species Drosophila pseudotalamancana. The sequence continues at coordinate 329,067 of JBAMCK010001164.1, forward strand.
ATATATATATATATTTGTATATGTATTTACGTATGTAGAGCTGCCAACATTTTGTGACAAAAAGTATCTTTAAGATACGAACAAGCAGGCGGCGCAAAATAAATGCGCAACATATAAAAATTGCCGTCGAGTTTTCAAGGTTTTCCAGTTCATGGTTTTTAGCGTCTCGGCGCGTGTATCTCTGTGTGTGTATGTGTGCGTGTGTGTGTGAGCTGATCTCTGTTGATGTCGCTGCCAGCGTCGCTCTTGTCAAACGCTATTAGATACATGTGTGAGTGAGTCGTTGTTTATTGTGTTGTTGTTGTTGTTGTTGTCGACTGGCCGCTCCCGCATATGTGGATATTTCTTTTTGCTTTTGTTTGTGCATTATTACAAATTATTGAAATTAAATTGACAATATGGATTATTAACAAATAACCAAATAACTAATGCAAAACGTGAAAGAAAAAAGAAACATCTGATTGCTGCTTACTTTGTAACAAAAAAAAAAAAAAAAAAAAAAAGAACAGACTGAAATTCAAGCTGGCATAATACATAGATACAAAACTGCCAATTGAGTATTATATTTTCCCCACTTTTCTTCTAGCATTTTTCCTTTAGTTTGTCATTGAGGGGCGTAACTCCCACCCCCAAGCCCCCATTGCACGGCATTGGGCGGCTTTCTCGGCCAGACAATCGAAATCGCAAATAAAATAGATGCAATTTCTTATATTTACGTTTATTATTCCACGGCCATGCTTTGATTTCAACGGCTTTGCTCGCTGTTGCTAGGCAGCCAGGTAGCCAGGTGGCCAGGACGAAGGTTACACCATGTCTGACCGTTCCTATTTATATATAAACCCATCTAAGTCCATATCTGCGTTTGTATTTGTATTTGTATTGATAACTTTGTATATCTGTTGCCGTATCTAGAAGGCAATGGCTGACTGGCATTTTCCTCACCATTAGCAAAATGCCATCGAGAGTCCTCGTAAGAATTGCGCAAAGATGAAACCGTCTGCGACAGGATATTGTGTGGGTTCGTGCAAATAGATGTCTGCCAGGACTTAAGAAAGTGTTGCGTGTAGTTGCTGCAGCAAATGTGCTTAACTGGTAAGACGGTTTACCTAGACAATAATGCAACTATAAATTAAATGATATATCACAGTGCGCAGGCTAAGAAAAACTTTTCAAATTTCAAAAACTTTGCATGAACTTTTAAAAACTGTAACTGTTGCTTCACAAGCCTGAAGTCGGAGATCGGTACGAGTGCTCGACTTGAAGATACTCTGCAAGATGAATGCTTATGGAGCATATTGTTTATGTAATTAAAGAGATTTGAAAATGATTTGGTTTAACAACTCTTAAATAGTTTTTCATTAAGTCATCTTTGGCTTAAAGATAAAACTCGATTTGTATTTGAATGTTCCTAAATATCTCAGTAATATTTTCTACCCAGCATTTGTTTAAATCTTTTGAGTGCAGCCTTCGCATTTTATTTTCGTATATTTGCTGCAGCTCTGCAAACAACATTTTGTCAACATTTTGTGTGTCTTTTTTTGTCACTTTGCGTTTAAATCTGAATGTGCAAATGCATTCGCGTTTGCTTCGCACGTTTTCTAAGCGAATGCATTGCAAATGGATTCCAATGGATTGGATGGGATTGTATCGACTGGACTTGGCACCGGACAGGGCTTTGGCTTAGCTTTAGCTTTGGATTTGGACTGCCTTGCGTAGCTGTTTGTTTGAGGGTTTCATTGCACACATTACTCATACGTCACGTATGCCATGACATTTCAAAGAAACTGAGTGGCAATTGGTGTAATTAAACAATGCGAAAAGCATTTGATAAGCGCGCAGCAATTAAAAATATTGAGACGTCGTTGGGCTTATCGGCCCCGCTCAGCTAAGCTGACAATGAGGAGTCCTGGCCGGCCACAGTGCGACCACGCTACAGCGAACATGGAGGTCTGGGCAAATGTTTACCAATGCGCGCCACGGGAAACTCAATATGCTCGTGTGTACCTGTCACACAAAATGGCCACGCGCTGCGTCTGAGTTATATTTCTTTGCCATGTTTTTATTTTTTTCTTTTTCATATATTTTACAGTTTTCGCACAAATTTTTTTTATTATTATTATTATTATTTTTGCCTTGGTCGTTTGTTTTATTTTCGCTGGCATTGTTCGTTATGGCTGGCTTTTGTTGCAGCAGCAGCAGCAGCAGCAACAGCAACAGCAGCAGCAGCAGCAGCAGCGGCCGCGGCGACAGCAGCAGCAGAGACAGCAGCGAGCTGAACTATGAATGCAATTTCGTAAATTATTTTCCTTTTAAGTAATTATTAAGGTGTGGTCCGGTTCGTTCGCTTGGCTTGGCTACGCGCTGCTGTCTTCGAGAGTCAGAGTCAGTTTAACAGTTTGCCAAACACAAAAGCAGGCGGTTTGCTATTGTTTTTGTTGCTGTTGCTGTTGCTGTTAATACTCATTGTTTTGTTTACTATTTCGTTTGCGACTACTGTATTTCGAGTTATTCATCCATTATACGCCATTTAACTAATAACAGGGCTAAGACTGCTGTGCGAGCGCTCTCAAGCGTTCGCCAGTCAGTCACTCAGTCAGTCAGTCAGTCAGTCAATCAGTCAGTCACTCAGTCAGCTAGTTATTTGAGCAGCTTAGTCGTTTATTAAGTCACTGGACTCATTCATTTCCTTGCACATCCTTTCCATCAAAGTCGTTATAAATTTTGCATTTGTGGGTGTTAACCAAGTCGGCTTTATGGGCTTTAATGCCAGGGCCGGCAATAATTAGATTCTAGTTTGTGGAAGCTGCGCCTGCGGCTACAAATTTCGGGCTATGCGAATTATTTAATAACTGCAAATTGGCAGTTGGTTAACTGTTGTTGTTAGCTGCTGCTGCTGCTGCAGCCTTTATCAATCAATCTGCGGCACACGACAACAGCAACACCTTCTCCAACAAATTGATCGGCGTCAACTGTGCTCTGAGCTGATTTCGAATAACAACAGCAACATGAATGGCAAATTACAAACAGTTAAGTAGCTAACAGCAACAATAATCAAAGCGTACAAATTTGCTGTAATACAACAACAATTACATTAAAACGCGACCATAAACGTGCCAGCCAACAAGAGCAACAGCAACAGCAACAGCAGCAACAACAACATGTACTTGGACTTGGCTTGGCCAAAATGAAGCCGCAAAGTTTGACGATGTTGCAGCAGCCGCAGCAGCAGCAGCAGCAGCAGCAGCAGCAGCGGCAGCGGCAACGGCTGTGGCAGGCGCTACCAAAGTCATTCCACACCTTGTAAAATCAACAAAAAGGCAGCCAAGAAGCAGCAGCACACACACACACACACACACTTAGACAGAGATGCAGGCGTGCAATTTGCGGCCGCAGCCTAGAAAAATAATTGCATGTGGACGCAGGGAGGGGAACAGCGTGCAATGCCTGCTGCAGAGGGGAGCTGCAGCAGGGCTATAACAAGAGATGGACGAAGGGGAGAGGGGGCTGGGTTGGGTTAATGGGCCTAAGCCGCGTCATTCATGACGACGACGCGGCATTTGCTGCAAGTGCAAGTGCAGCTGTAACATTAACATGCAACCGATGGCAGAGGCAACGGCGAGGGCAGGCGTCGGTGCTGCTGAGATGCAGATGCATTCAGCGTCATTGTTGTTGTTCTTGTTGTTGTTATTATTATTGTTGTTGTTGTTGTTGTTGTTGTTGTTATTGCTGTTGTAGTTACTGCCAGGCAGTAGGCAGCAGGCAGCAGGTGAATTGCACGATTTTCAATGCAAAAGTCAAGAGCGCCAACGGAAAAAAGTCGTTAGCCAAGTTTTCTGCATAGCCCAGGCAGTTGTAACTATTTTGCTTGTTGTTGCTGTTTATGTTGTTGTTGCTATTATTGGTGTTGCCTTTATGGGTAGAACTGTAGCAACAGGCGCTGGGCATTATTCGATGCAAGTTTGACCAGGCAAACAGCCGGCTGCATTTTCGTTCGTTCGAGTGTTTGGTAGCAGCTTCCTTTTGGCAGTTGGTTGACGTCGTCTGGTCCGGTTGCACTTTCAGCTAGCAGCCACTAGTTACTGGCAACTAGCTCTACACTCTACACCCTTATCCGCCACATCTATAGCGTATACACTGATCTGCATGCCAGCAGAGACAGCTGTTTCCGTTTGTTAAATGTTTGGTAGCCCAATGATTGGCAAGCGATTGCAAAGCGGCCAAGACATTGATGTCTCCCCAGATCCAGCTACACGGCACAATTGCTGGCATTAAATGTCTGGCATTGTGGCTTGCAGCTAATTACGTTTCATTTAGTTACCAACATGGCTCTGTGTGTGGCCAATGCGAATCCGTATGCGTTTGCCAGCCTTTTGGCCAACTCAGCAGTTTTTAGTTAGCAGTTCGCAGTTCGCTTTTGTTTGCTAGCTCTGCTGTTTTATTTTCATTTTTATTATTTTTTACTCTACCAGCGAGTCTTGTAACTCTGTCACATGGTGTAACTAACTAAAGTTGGAGCAAAATTTTATTCCATTGACATATATTTATAGATGCACGATCAATGTTAAGCTTTGAGTTGATTTTTTTTTCCTAGAAATTTCTCAATTGTCAATAATATTATCTTTCTCTTCATCTCTCCGCAAGACTACAATTAAAATTTCTATACTCTATACTCTGGCTATAGAGTAAGGCTAACAATATTCAAATTAATTTGTAGATCTATAGGAAAAACTCACTTTTTTGTTAGGGTACTTAAAGCTCGGTGTGGCGCAGAAATGCGTTCTTTCTTTCACTTGTTGATTTTGTTCTTTTGTTGCTTATTTCTTGTTATAAAATGTTTTTAATGTTCACACATTTGTCACGTTGTTGTTTTAGTTTGTTTATGATGCATTGCACTTATTTATGGCCCACATTTTGCTGGCGATTGCATTTGCGGCTTGTTATCTTTTGCCCAATTGGTAAACACTTTGGAAAGTTTGGCCATTTCCATTATCTATGTGGCAAAAGCAGCTGCACACGAAATTCGATCAGCTGCATTATTTACACACTTGTTTTATATTTCACTAAAAAGTTCTACGATACAAAAATAATATGGAAGAAAAAGAAAAAGAGAGAATGGGGAGTGAAACCAACTGCCGCTTGGAGGTCCACAAATAAAATACTGAAATTCAATTTGAATTTACATTCCTATTTTGGCTTTTTATCGAAATATTTTAAAAGAAATAATAATCACCAACGAAATATATAGCAAAAGGTTACATGACAAATAATTAATCATGCGTGCATTTTGAATCATTTTTTGTGGTTTTCTGTGTACTAAATTCGAATGAGAAAAGTACCGTACAATCAAGATTTAAGAAAAATTCCTATATATAACTATATTCTATAAATATATTTCAGATATAATTTCAAGTGGTGCGTTTATAATTCAAAATATTATGTGAGCCATAAAACAAACTATAGGGAAATCATTATATTTACACCACATTATAAATATCAGTATTACTTGTTCCTCTATTTTGTGCTGGCTCTCTTATCAGCTCAACTTTCGTGGAAACCGTTTTTATTTATATATGTATATTTATATATATATATATATATATATAGGTATGTGTATGAGTGTGTGTATTTGTATTTGTGGCTAGTTAATATATAAATATGTATATGTAATAAAAATTACATTGCGATAATTTAAACTTTTCAATAGTTGCGGACTGCGAACGATCGCAGCAAGTGCAGCTGCACAGATTTTTATTTCATATAAAAAACTATACAAATAGGAGTACAAATATAAATATATATATATAAATATATATATATGTATATATATATATATATATAAATAAATTGTTATGTACACACACTAAATTGCAAAAAAATTTCGTTCGTGGCGAAAATTTCAGCAACAAAATAAAATCAATTTTTTTCGCCTGATAAGAAAGTACAAAATATTTCCGCTTTGGGCGTTTTTTTATACCCTTCTGCAGGGTTTTAAGAATTTGTCTTCGATTTCATATAGTACATATATATATTTCAGATCAGCTAGATAAATGATTTTATTCTTTTGTATCATTCTATACAAATTAGTATTTCCGTTAGCTAGAGTAGATAAATTTATAAGAATTTTAGACAAAGCCTAATTTGTTTAAATGATATATTGAATAAAATTGACATTTACGAGTCTTAATATATCATTCACAACTCTAGAGGCCATCAATCATTTTTTACTATAATAAATAATGAATCTGAGAATCAAGAAGAGTATACAAAATTCGTAGCGAGCTGTGCTTTCATTTCCCTTTTATTCGTTGGGACTTTTTTTTGTCGCAATACATAAGCCTAAGTATATATGCGCGAATCTATATATATTTTACATATATTATATTTGTACATGTTTTATAAATTTTCATGTTTTCTTTGCGCGATTAACGAGCAGCAACGCCTCATAAATACAATTTTGTTGTTGTTCAATAATTTGTTGCTTAATTTGTTGTTGTTGCTGCTGAGATTTCACAAGTAGTCGCCGTATCAGCGAGGCGAGCCAAGTGCGGCCTCCGCCTCGGCCCGATGCGCTGCCAGAGTTGTCGTCTTTTCGCAATTTGGGTCAGAATCGGCGCAGGCCACCTGATAAGAGCCACACACACACACTCACACACACACATACCCACACTTACAATGCAACCAAATATTTCTGTATCTATAGCTGGGCGACAGCGCTTCAGTGAGAATCTATCTTTTGCTGGCATTTAGCGCTGATCTCTGTTTTAGATAAGTTATTTCGCTTCCGCCAAGGTAATGTGAATGAATTGTTGCCACCTATCACAACAGTTACAAATTCGTCTGGCATTTGTATCTGCAGCTGAAGTATCTGCATCTGTAGCTATAGCTGCAGCTCTATCTGTATCTATAGCCGGGCGAATGCACTTTCGCATGTGTCCTTAAGTTCGCGTATCTTTATTTTTGCATGTGTGTATGTGTGTGTGTGTGTGTGTATCTGATAGGCTGTCGCATTGTGTATCTTTGTTTACACATTTTCGCTTTCATTGTTGTTGGTGGATTTATATTTTTTGCCCTGAAGGACAATGTCATTGAAGCATTGCGGCAATTCGTATAATTTATTGATAAGCGATCGTAGAACTTGGCCAGAAAGCAAAGTGAAAGGAGTTGCACAAGGTTATTGATAAATCAGCTTAATAAAAAGTGTGTTGAGTGTAAAAGGGCTGGGAGAGGGGGTTGGGTTGAGTTGGGTTTTGGATGGGATCTTTGTGCGATGTTGACTCAACAGCGCAAAACAAAGTCAAAAAAGCGACTTCCGCGAGTCATAAATTATTGTTCAATTAATTAATAAATGATATATTTATATATATAAATATATATATAAATGTATATGCATATATAGCCAATAGATACGTACATAAATCATAGCTGCTGATGTGCATAGCATCACATATATTTTTCTTAAATTACGTTTGCCCAAAAGCCAAATTGATGCGGATGCTGATGCTGCTGCTGCTGCTGCTGCTGCTGATGCTGCTGCTGCTGCTGTTGTTGATGCTGCTGCCACTCAGGTTGAGTGCGCTGTTGTTGTTACAACAACAACAACAAAATGAAGAAATATACTTAAATATAACAACAACAACAATTTACAGCCCCGCTGGACGTGGCGCGGCTCGCCGGAGTTGTTGTTGGAGAGATTTGCTGTAATTGTGTCTCGGCTGCTGCGAACGAAGTTGTTGTTGTTGTTGTTGTTGTTGTTGCTTTTCCTGTTGTTGCATGCAATACATTTATATGGTGTATATATGAATGCAACTTTTTTTGGATTCTATATGTTGTGCCCATATACAATATAAATTCTCTTCTTTTTTATGTATGTATATAATTTTTTTTTTGGTGCGCGCACAAAGGTCCAAATGCAGCAATTATTATTATTGTTGTTGTTGCTGTTGTTGTTGCAATGTATTTTTTGGACTGCTGGCTGGCTGGTATTTCGCTGCTGATTTTTATATTTTAAAGTAAATAATATGCACCGTAAAAAATGCAAACGGTTTCAGCTTTACTTCTCTCTATATTGTTGTTGTTGTTGTTGCTACTGTTATTGTTGCATTTGTATCTTCTTCTTCTTTGTATGTTAAATTTGCAGACAGCTTCAATTGTGTTTTATTTGTTTGTTGTTGGTTTGTTGTATGTGTGTTTTTTTGTTTTTTAATTATTATAATTATAATTTATTGTTGTTGTTGTATTTGGTGATATGTTTAAACAAAACATTTAATATTTATGCAGCATTAAAAATAATTCAAAAGTAACGGCTACTTTTTTAATTATCTTTGCTAGTTTCTGTTGTTGTTACCGTTTTTATTTTTATTTGTTTGTTGTTTATCGATTGCACTTTTACTTATTTTATTTTTGTTTCTGCTTTTGTTTTGCGTTTAATTCAACATAAATTTAATAACAAAAATGTTTTTCTTGTTGCTGTTGTGTTTATTGTTGGTATTGTTGTTGTTGTTGTTTATTATCTAAAATGGCAAACGAAAATGATGAGCAACGGCTGTGGAGATACGTGTGAAAAGTGTGGAAAATCGCGATCGTATCTTTGAGATATATTTAATCAATTGCAAATATTCGAAAAATGCCAGCAAATTTGTTTGTCTCTTAATTATATTTTTTTTTCATTTCTTTTTTTTTTTTATTGTTTATCTGTTCTTTTTTTATACTTCAGTTAACTAAATTTGACGCTGCGCTCACGTTTCGCAGCAGCGCAGAATTTTTTCAATGAGCTGCTGATAAGATTGGGCGCCGCTTCGCATTTTTTGCTTTCACATCTTTTATCAAGTTAGCTGATAAAAAAACTCAGCTGAAATATTAAATGAAATTAGCAAGCTGTACGGCCAAAACTTTTCACAGAGGGGGAAAATTTCAGAAAAATATTCGCCAGCAAATTGCAGCGAAAAAAAGAATAGAAAAAAAAACAAAAAAACAAAAACTGAACTAAAACAAAAACAAATGCAAAGCATTGTAAATAGTAATTTAAGTTTTTGGCAAAGGATATGCCAAAAGGAAAAGATGAAAACGGAAAAATGCTAACGAACGGAAGGTAAGGCCAAGGAAATGCGAAAATCAAATGCTGCGCTGCATTCACTTTTGGCCAGCTGCTCGGCTGCTCGCAGCCATTCGGGGCGCACATGGGTTAAGCTTTAGCCCGGCATACAAAATGCTGCGCAGCTGCAGCGCATGGCCGATTCGCTGCTAACCGGGCAGTCAGAACTTTTTTTTCGGCTATTTAATTTGCCATTTTTTCTAGCATATATCTGTGAGTACTTCCTTCTTCTCTTTTTTTGTGATTTGGTTTTCTTTTTTTTTTTCTGGTGTTACTTTTTATTATTTTTTTTCGGGTTCTCGTTCATTATGCTGTGCTCCAAAGCCCGACGGCAAAGTAAATGCCTGAGCACCCGGAGAGACCTGGCCATTGTCATGGTAGAGCTACTGCTCCGGCTACTGCTACTGCTGCTGCTACTGCTACTGCTACTGCAGTAGCGACTGGTTAAGTTGCTGCCGTCTCGTCCGTCTGACGAAAATTGAAACTGACAAAAATTTGTTACATTTTGCCCGCACATAAAGTTCGCCACCCACCGGGCAGCCACCCAACCACTAAACTCGACTTCTATTAAAGTTTTTTTTTTTTTTTTTGTTTTATTTTTTGACTGCTTTGTTTGTTTTGTTTTACTGCTGCTGCTGCTGCTGCTGCTGCTACTGAAGTTTGCCGCAGTTCATTTGTATGCTGAAGTACACTTTTTTTTGTTCTTTTTAATAATTTCTATATTTTTTTTTATTTGAACTCTTCATTTTATATTTTTTTTTTTATATATGCAGTATATAAATTTTTTTTGCGTTTTTGCTAAGCAAATTTGGCACGACAAATGAATTTTTTGCGCTTTGCTTTCTTTGGAACGTAACAAAAGTGTTTGTGAAAATGTTGCGATATCGAATATGAGATGCGGTGCGTGATGTATTCGATTGGCAATGAATATATATGTGTATATATGCATGTTATATGCATATGTTAGAGTACAAGTCTAAGCTTTGTTCATTCGCAGTTTGTTGAAATATGTTTGACATTTGCACGTCTTATTTATAATAATATTTCACTTATTTAAGTTATATTTTATTTCGTTTTCATTAGTTAGTTAAAACACAAAATTTCCTTGATTGGCATGTGCAGAGCACACTTTTGGCAGGGCATTATTAATTATACAATTTTATTAACAATATATTAATTGAACGCACGCACACACATACACACTCACACACACAGCGGCACACGCACACCACGGGGCAGTGCAACTATTCAACCAAAAGACCGAAATAAAAATGCATTCTATAAAAATTTTGCGAGTACGCGAAAAAAACTTTTTCCGCGTTTTGCATGCCAGCGACAGCGGCGACGGCGACTGCGACGGTGACGGTGACGGTGACTGCGATGACGACTGCGGCGGCGACTGCAGCAGCCAGCCACCGCAGTTAAAACGCACACACACACTCAAACACACACACGCACACACACATAGATACAATACACGCATAAACGCGGGCAGCGACAGCAGATTCGCTATTATTGTTATTGTTGTTGTTGTTATTATTGTTATTGTTATTGTGGTTGTTGTTGTTGGTGTTGGTGTTGTTGTTGTCAGTTGTCAGTCAAGAACAACCGAAAAAACAACGCGCGGGCGACGACTCTGTGGAAAGCCAAGTGCGTGCATTGCCCAAAGGGCGGGCATTGCGTATACGCAGTGTATCACAGCTGCTGCCACCTCTGCCGCGATTCTTCCGCTTAAATTGAAATCCGATGCGTCGAGAGCAAATCTTGTGTGTCACTGCACATATTTTAGGATAGTTACATTGAATTATAGTTTATGGCGATTTCGCAACTGTTTGGTTACTTTTACATTTTATCCTAAATTTCTTATTAATTTCTTATTTGGGATATAAACAATTTTGTTTTTGACACTTTTTTTTGTTTTTTAATTTTTGGGAATTTGTTTGTGACTGATTGTGATGGAAATGTGGAATGCGCTTAATGCTTTACGATTGATATACGCGATCGTCGGACGCTACACCTCGGAACGACTCGGGCCGCGTCCGAAAATGCGTTCCGTTGCATATCGGATGCGTTGTGTTTATGCGACTGCCGAAGCCGACTGCAAAATTATATCACAACAACACGAAGACAGCGCTGACGACGACGACAGCGACGTCAAAATTGCATACAAGCGCATTCATGCTTGTAAAAAAAAACAACAAAAACCGTAAAAAACCCACAACTAGAATGCTGAGAGAGCGCAACAGCAGCAGCGGCAGCAAGAGAGCGACAGACAAAGAGAGTGAGAGAGCGAGAGTGTGAGAGACATGGAGAGAGAGAGACAGAGAGAGAGCTCACGTTGAGTTATTGAGTAAAGCGCAAACGCGAGAACTTTAGGAGTAACAACTGCAACGGGGTAAGGCCTCACGCACACACTCAAAGGCCGCGGGGACATGAACATCAAGCCAAGCCGAGCCAAGCCAAGCCAAGCCAAGCTGAGCCACGAGCGAGTGAGCGTGTGAGCGTGTGTACGTGTGTACGTGTGAGCAGGCGAGAACCAGGCGAACAAGCAAGAGCGAGAGCCAAGTGCAATGTAATGCAATTCTCGGCAACTGCATGGAATGCAGCGACTGCGAAGCCAGCGCGCGTTGATAAAAAGCGAGCCGACTGCGCGCAGCGCTGCCAAAATAGCCGGTGCCGGAGTCAGTTGAGTAGTTGGCCAGTCCTGACTGGCGATTCGGCGACTCGTCGACTCGGCGCTCAGCTGTCCTGACATTGTTGACAATTGCCATAAGAAATCTAGCTTGCAATTAACACAGCACACACACACAGAGATGGAGGTTAAAAGAAAAAATCACTCACAATTTGTTGGCCATTCGCTCACAGACACAGCTAGAACAATGCAAGCGGACAGATAGAGAGACTCGCAACAATATCTCAAATTTAGTATTCACCACATTTTTTGTGTCGCTTTTTATTTCGCACACGCACACAGCAGCTTAATAAGCAGCCACACACATATTCCTAGTTATATATATATACATATTTATATATGTGTACATTTACACTTGTAAAAATGCAACGCAGCTGCTGCGCTGCCGCGTCGCTGTCATGGCAATTAGCTAGACTTTTTTCTCTTTTCTTCTTTTTTTTCCGTATTAAGGAGGGGAGCTGGGGCTTTGCCTTTGAAACAATGCGGGTGTTCTGTTTGTAACAAATTTTTGTAAAATTTATTCTATATACTATTTATTAATTAACATTTGAACAATAAAATCGCGATTTACAGCTTGAGCATTTAATGATTTGTCAAGCAAATATTGACCACTTATAATAGGGGAGTTCTTTGTAAATAATTAAATGTATTTTGCAAGTTGTGATTCACATTTGTATATACGTATAAAGCATATTTATCTGCCTTTGATAAGTCTGAAATTAAATACATTTTAAATGATGTTTCACACATTTCCATACACATGTGTACGTCAGCCAATTTGAGTGCTATAAAGGCTCCTCGCTAAAAAAAAAATACGCTCAAAAATTAACCAACAGCAACAACAAAACACGCTCACTTACTCACACATTAATAAGAAGAGCGCACTCTGCTTGAGAATTCACCAGTGTCGCTTAACCCGCTCTCCGCAAGCACAAAAATTGCATTTCCTGCTCATTAACGACGCCGCGTGGTGAGTTGCTCGCTTCCCCATGCGCTACGCACTCACTCAATGCTTGCGCTGGACTCAAGAACTCTGCTCAAAACTCACTCATGAGCTGAGCAAAACAAGATGTAAATGAGCTCGAACTAAGTTTAACTGTCTTTTTTTGTTTTTTTTTTTTTTTTTTGTTTTTTGGCTCGTCTGTTGTGGGCCGCCTTGTTTTTTGTTTGTTCGTTTTCGTATTGAACTTTGGCTCGCCTTGTGTTAAATGAATGGAAAACTTAAATACAAAAATTGAGTTACTAATAGTGGATGAGCCCCGAAATTGCGCAGTTGACTTTATCAAAGTGTGAAACGTGCTAAAATTATTGTTGGTTTTATTTCTCTATTTCCTCCCAGCCAGTGACTAATGCAGGGTGATAGAAAGAGATAAACAAAAAAGCGGCTGTTTATCACCAATTAAAAGCTAAATCATGGCAAAGTTTTCATTTCACTTTAGTAACAGCAATAGTTAATGTTAAATTAACAGCGGCGTTGGCGTCAGTTAAACGACAACGACCTGACTGACACACGTTCAAGGTATTATCACATAAATGCACTCACACACACACACACACGCACACGCACACAAGCGTGCACATGTGTAAAGAGCCCTACGACAACAACAACAATGCGGAGCGCAACAGTTGCGCGTGCAGCGACAGAGCAGCGCAGCCAACGTCGCCTCGCTGTTACCCTTCGACAAATCGAGCTCAGATTCAGATTTAAAATGAGTAACAAATAAAAATGTATAAGTAAGTGTAAGTTATTATAAAATTGCGTGAACGATAAGCGCATTCACACACACACACACACTCAGACACACATGCAAGCTGCGATTGACTGCCTTATCAGCTTCAGCAACAGCAACAACAACAACAACAACAACAACAGACAACGCATTTGGTATTGCCACATCGAAAGTCTATTGAGACATTTGATTTGCAACAACATCTTTTATTGAATCGATTTATGATTGACGAAATCAATTTACGCTTCCTTCGCACTCTGCTGATAAGTATTTAATCAATATTATTTGGATTTCTTATGATTTACTCATTATTTATTACATATTGCATTATACTGAATTTTACATTGCAATTCGTTTTCAGTTGCAACCTCAGCTTATGCAATCAAATGTGACGCATGCTGCAAGCTTCATTTGTGTGTGTGTGTGTGTGTGTGTTTCCGTTAGTGTATTTTGTATTTATAATAGAAAACTTTTCTAAAAATTGCATTGTGATAATTTAAATTATTAATTTGAGCTCGGGGAAACAAAAATAAAATGTATGACTTATCAACTAAAAAACAACAATTATTTTATTTACACTTTAAAGCAATAATATACACAATAAAATAAAACAATGAGAGTTGACTAACTTTTTAACAGAATAAATATTAAACCAAGATCTGGATGAATTACAGTAAAAAATGAGGTTATTATATTTTTTGTATTTAATCATATATATTATCTAAAATAATATTTATAAATAAGTAACCTCTGTTTTATTTTATTTAAGCAATAACTTAAAAATGGAATTGCGTGCAAATTAATAAACTATTTTGATTAATTGTTGAGCGCCTCGATAAGTCTTTAAAGCAGAGAACTTATCTCTAGCTGAAGAAATCTTTAACAGTTCTATCTGCCAGATCTTCGAGCTGCGCTCAGTACTAGATGCGTGCGTAGCATTTGGCATATCACGTATACGCCGCATTGCTCGAGTCATTCACTTTCTGACGCACACACATACACACAGTTAGCGCTAGTTTGGCTTTTTGCTTCCGTGTAAATGTCGCGCAACAAGTTAGTGGCAAAGTTAGCCGCCGGCTTTACCGTTGCAACGCCATTTTGGTCAAGTCTCAAGGCGAACCTGTCTGATTGGAAGCATGTTTATGCTTGTAAGCAATTTTCGTTACGTTTGATTAGTGGCCGGCAAATGGCAATTGACTCGGAGCTCAAGCCAAGTCGCGTCTCGTCGCGTCGAGCGTCGAACGTCGCGCCGAGCTTTTTGATTGCGCCGCAAGCGGCAGCTAACTGGATTTTTATTATATTTTCGCATTGTCAACCTTGAGAGTATATAGAAATTGTGTGCACTTTGATTGCCTGTCAGGAGAGTTGGCCGCTTTGAAATTTATAGCACACGATTAATGCATTAGCTCAGCTCAGCTCAACTCAGCTCAGCTACTTTTCACGCTTCTAATTACAAAAAGATTGAAACAATATTTATATATACATAGCCAATAGAAAACTAAGACAAAAGCCCAAACGCAACAAATTGAAGTCGCAGACACCCGCCACTTGCATTCGCATTCTTGCCACAATCTAATGCCAGAGTTTAATGCATTTTCAATGTATTATTTTTTTTTTTGTTTTACAAAACCGTGTACTGAATATTTATCGATTCCGTGTCCCTGCCCTTGTTGTGGTGGCTGTCAATGTCCCGCTACTCCACTGGCTGTAAGACAAAGATGCTGCCAGGCAGCAGCTCAAAACGGAAGTACAGTTTGTTCTGGCCACACAAAGGCGTTAGCCAACTAACATAACGGCACAGGGCTTCGGGCTTCGGGCTGTAGCCAAATACAAATCCAGACAGAATAGAAAGAATAACGGCATACCAACTGCACAATACTCGCTCAACTAATATTCATATCTATATATCTCTTTACAGCTTTATCTATAAATATCTAACAGTTCATCTAAGGCCATACACCCGATTGATTTTCACGTTCTTCAACTTGTTTGAATCAATATACCTTCTTTCAATAAGCAGACGAGCGTAAAAAGTGTGTAAAAATGACCAGAAGAAAAATTGGAAAAACCAAAAAAAATTGGTTAGTCTTTGCATTTTCTTCCCAATTTTTTTTTGTGTTTCTGACTGAAAGCAATCCCAACTTGAGATGTTTTTGATGGTGCCGCTGCTGGGGCGTGGCCGTGGGCCACAGATTTTATTGTGTTCATGAGTTGGGCTAACGGTATTGTTTCTTATACATACATATATGTTGGAGTATACAAATGTTGCATTTCCGCTCGGATCTAAATGTCTTTGGCAGCCGCAAACAACAACAAGTTGACAACTGTTGCTGCTGGTTGGGGGGTGTGTGCACACGCATACAAGCACACGCACACATATACTTGTGTGTGTAGGTGTGCGCATCGTGGGTTCGTCGAAAATCGCCGAAAGTGCCGCGACGTCTGTAGCAGCAGCACCAGCAGCAACAGCAGCAGCAACTGCACCAGCAGCATCAGCATCCGCATCCTGTTGCCGTCGGCGTCGACGCTGACGTCGCCGTCGGCGTCGCGCTGTTAGAATATGTGAAATCGCAAGTCTTTGCATACTTTTGTGCGACCCCATTGCCACTTGTTGGCGCCGCATGTGTGGGCGACTTGTGCAACAGGTGCAATAGTTTTGTTTTTGTTCTTGCTTTTTGTTGTAGTTGTTTTTGTTGTGTAACGATGTTACAAAAGTCAAACACAAACGTCTGGAGCGTCGTTGTCATCGTCATCGCCGACGGTGCGGCAGAGTCTGTGGTGGCAGAGGCAAGTGTCTGATACGGCTGCTCCTTTAGCGCATTGTTGGCTTTTGTTGTTTGCCCCATGCTCCTGCTGCCTGCCTGCCTGTAGCCTGAATTGTGTTGTACATGTGTTGCCCGTATGTAGCTGCTTGTCTATTTGCTAAAGTTTTCTTCAAAGAATTTTCATATAAGCATAAAATTCTTGTTACACATTTACCTTTCAGCTTTTGCAGCTGCGAAAACGAATCGTGTTCTGTCGAGTTTTTGGCCCCTTGTACACAATAAATTTTATGAGCGCTTACGTGCAGTTTGTGCAAGTGTTTTGGAATCTGTCAACAGAGCTGTTCGACTTTTTGGCTTTAATAGTTTGCAAAGTGTTGCATTTTTGTTTGGCTTGCGAGTATAACAGGTAATTGTTGTGTACATTTTGCTTATAGCTTCTACACTTTTACACCAGACAATATTGTTAGCTATCATACAGCTTTGCTCAACAGCTTTACGGCTTTACCAGGTTACAGTTTAACAGCTTATGCCATTAGATAAATGAGGCGCAAACTATTGACGAAAGTTTTCTAAATCAGCCTTATTATTCGTTTCGAATTGTTATAATTAATACCATATTTTAGCACAATAACTTAATTAACTTCAATTATTCGCCCCAATTTTAACTGCATTCATAATCATGATAAAATAAATATCTGATATTGAAATATTCAATTTATCGCTAATAACATTTTTTATATTTCACAGTCACGATTTCTATACAAAATTAGAAATATTCATTAAATGAATCATAATGACAAATCTTTTACCATATTTTAACAATGTCTTAACTGGTATAATTAATAAAAAAAAAATTTTATTTTTTTGTTTTTTTATCACATTTATACTCCAGTAAGTTAAGAGTACAATTCATAATGTCTAGGGACTACTTTTAAAATATATTTCGTATATACATCGAATGAATTAAAGTGTAATAAACTTTGAAATTTATGTTAAGTAACAACCAGAAAAAAAAATATGTGTGTAAAAATAACTTATTCGACAAATTATATGCACGGCAACGTATTCTTATCTGGTCTGGGATAAAACTTTGTATAATTTTGCATGCCAGCCGAACAAGCCAAAAAAATTATTAAGAAGCAGTTTTCAAAAAAAGTAGCATTTATTCTTATTATTGTTTAAGAATTTAAGTTTTTTTTTTTAAGTTTTTGATGTCTCTTAGAAACAGTTATTAAAAAAAGTAGCATTAATTCTGAATATGGTTTAAGAATTTTTATTTAACACTTATTTGTAATTTTTGATGTGTTTTATTTTTAATACATATTCAATTTTGAACAAAAATAATTTTTATAGTTACAAATAAGTTAGCTTATATAAAATGTTACACACAGTAAAATGTTAAGAATTATATATTATTTTGTTTTTAGATATATGAGCAGTAAAAACTTTAATTTCTTTAATATTGAAAACAAATGGATAAACCAACTATTAATTTAATATGCAACTCACCCGCGCATCTCGAATTGAATTGAATTGAATTGCAGCCAAAATTGAGTTAGTGAACTAATCAATAGAATTTAATTAAGCATTTACAACACTCGTCAAAAGTCAAGTTCAACATATGGCACTCAGCAGAAAGTTATCTGGAAGTCTCGTCTCTATCTTGATTTCTTGATGTTGTATATGTAAATGAGTGTGTGATCGCTTTAATTAAATGCCTACACACAAATTATCGCAGTGCAACCAGCGACAACGTCTTTAATTAAATTTTCGCACACACACACACACACACACACACAGAAACACAGACACACATGGGGTGGCACTGCGAGCGGAAGTGGAGCGCACAAAAGCACACAACACTTTTGTCAAACGAAACGCGACACGGCGAAAGTCAAACGTCAAACAACAGTTGTGTGTGCAACAGTTGGCGCCAATCAACACTCGAAACAGAATGCCACAATGCCTCAACTGGCAAGTGGCAAGTAGCAAGTGGCAACTGGCAACTGGCAACTGGCAGATGGCAGCTGGATGTTGCCGCAGCCTCCACTTGGTAACTGATTTGATTCAGTGGAGGCCACAATTTCTGCCACTTTGGTTGCCCATTCAAATTTGCACAATTAACTGGCAAAAAAGGACGAGTGTCAGTTATTTGATTTGGTTCTGATATTTTTTGTGTCTGGTTTGGTTTGGTTATTTTTTTGGTTGTTGGCACTGCCGAAAAACTAGTTGTCGTCCTGTTGGTGGCTGCTGCCAAACTCACTTGTTGCACAACGCTCAACAAATGCCACAGCACGAAAAATCGTTGTGCAGTCGCTGCTGGCGCTGGCGCTGGCGTCGCAGCCAACTACAACTGCTGCAAATTCGACAAAAATGTCAGGAGACACCCACCAAACTACAAGGCGTGCCACAGTCCCCAATCAGTCCCCGAACCCAACTATCGTCCGTGCACAGCACAGCCAACCAACCGAATGCAGCCAAATGTAGCTGCAAAACTCAAACCCAGTCAAATGCCTTGCACACACTCATACTCGCATATAGATATATATATATATAAATATATAAATATATATATATATATGTATATGTATATGCACACACACATGCAACGGAATGGAATGGGGTTAGTTGTGCCACCAACCCCACCTTGCCTCCTGTTCGTTTCCCTTGCAGCAAAAACTACCAAAAGCGCACGACGCCAACAACGACGTCAACGAAGCGACGAAACTTTTTTCGAGCACACGAAACTTTTTCAGCACAAAATAAAATGCAGCGACGGTGGCAGCGAAGGCGGCAGCGACAGCGACGACGACGACGACGACGATGACGACGACGACGGCGACGACTACGACGAAGTCAAGCCCAACCACCCAACCACCCCTGCAGCGTGCTGCATTTTTTTAGTGGTCTTTTTGCTTCATTTTGTTTTTGTGTGTTTTGCTGTTTGCTTGTATCACACTCACCCACACTCAAACACACACACACACACACACACACACACATACATTCTTGAACGCTCGCCCTCACCCTTGCACACGCACATAATGTGCAGTATATATTTTTTTATTTTTTGCACTACATTTTGCCCAATGTTCTTAGCGCCATATTGCTGGATCCTTGTCGTCTATGGACGACGAACGAGCTAACCCACCCAGCGACAAATACCGTCCAACAGCCACCCACCCATCCACCCATTCATCCACCCACCCATCCAGCCATCCACCCACCAATCCACAGGCAACGCGTTAACTTTGTGCTTTTTCGTGCTTCCGCTTCATTTTTTTTTTCACGAAAATAGAAGTGAAACTCGAAAGAAAGAGAGGAAAAAAAGTGAGCACAAAAAATCAGAAGAAAAAGAATGCAACAAATATGCCAAAGAACAGTTAGCTGCGTCTCACGCTGCCCACGCCGAGGACATCGTCCCAGCCCAAACCAGACCAGCTCGGCTGGCTTCCTGAGGCGCACATTGTTCTGGCTGGCTCTTACCTTGGGCCACGGCAGCTGCATGCAGCCCCACCAAAGCCAGCTGGAGCGAACCCGAACACCCGTTCATGCATACCCCATGGCTGGCTCTGGCTGACTTGCTGGCTTGGCCTGGCCGGCCGGCTCTGACCATTGAGCGCTGCATCCTGCTCGCTCTTTCGCTGGCAGAAAGGAGCCACCCAAAACAAAAAAAAAAAAAGAAAATGAAAAAAGCAAAAGAAAACGCCAAACGATGTATGGAAAAAAAAAAGCACAAGGACTGCGAACCAAAAAATCTATTTTCCAATTTCTGGGCATGCACGAAACTAACCCGCCTGACCTCATTCTCATGCTCTCCACCCACTTGTGGCTCTTCCATACACACACACACACACACACAGACATACACTGCTGCAAACTTTTACTAAGGAGCGCATGAATTTGGCTGCGTCTTTGCTGTTGCAGCGCAGTCACCATCGCCGTCGCTGTCGCTGTCGCCGCAACCGAAGAACGATTGCGACAGCGACAGCAGCAGCGGCAGCGGCAGTGACTGCGACTCCCGCTCTGGCATCTTCGTTCCTCTCGGCGTCGTCGTCATCGTCCTGGCCACAAACAACAACAATAACAAGCGTAAACATGGCAAATGGGGGATGCCCGCTGGCAGATACTCTGTTTCAATTAAACAAAATTAAACTGTCGTTTTTTTTTATCGAATGCGAAAAGATTTTTGGAAATGCGGAAGACAATTCTATAATTTTCATAAAAATATTTCAAAACTGGTTCGAAGCCGTTCGTTAAATGAACTTGAGTACAGGTTTGTTTCTCAAAATAATTTCCGTCTTGTACTGGTCGTAATTTAACACTCAGTCAATCTGTCAATTAGTCAGTGAATCAATCTATTTATTAGTCAATCTTGTCTCTCCGAAAATCCTTTGCTTACGTAGTACTCAATCAGCTAATAAGTCAATCTATCAGTCAGTTATCAGTCAATCAATCAAAATATCCTCAACTAGTCGGTTGAGTCAGTCTTTCTATTCTATTCAATCAATATATTAGTAACGGAGTAATAAGTTTGTTAATGTGTCAATCTGTCAGCCGGTCAGTTATCAGTCAGTTAATCAATCAGTTATGCAGTCAATTTATCAGTCTGTCAGTCAATCAATCAGTATATCACTCGGTTAGTCGGTTAACTCTGTCAATCATTTTGTTTGTCTTTCAGTAAGTCAATTAATGTATGAATCATCCAATCAGTTAGTCAATCAGTCAGTTGTTCAGTCAGTCGCTGGTAAATTTATCTGGCAATCAGTCTTTCCGTCAATCCATCAGTTAGTTAGTAGTATGAGTCAATCTACCAGACAGTCAATCAATCTGTCCGTTAGAAAGTCAGTCAATCTTAATTATTAGTTACTAAGTTCAGTCGGTCAATAATTGTGTCCATCTTTTAATCAATCTTACAGTAAGGGAGTATTCAATGGGTTAATATGACAATCTACCAGACAGTCAGTCAATTCACCAATCAATCAATTAATCAGTCAGTCAATCTATCAGTTACGCATAATTGAGACAATTTACCTTGAACTGTCCGAATATACCCATTTTCAGGTGGCAAACAGTGTATTAACGCAACCAAAAACAACAGCAGCAACAACGGCGCGAAATACTCGTAGAGTGGAAGCGTAAAACTCGTAAAAATGTAACCTAAAAACCGTCAGAAAAAATGCTACGCGCAACAACAACAACAACAACGATATTCGAAGTTAGTAGAAATGAGAAGCGTGCAAGAAAGCAGCTGAAAAAAAAAAATGGAATAAGGAAGAAAAAATGAGGAAAAGGAAAAGAACATTGCGACTGGCTGGAAAGTGGGAGGAGTGCACATTGCGTAGTGCATAAAATCCTGTGTAGGATTTGGTGTGGACCTGGTAATAGGAGGAGTTGGCCCTGTGGTCTGTCACGACCGCCCACGCACACAGCTGTTGGCTGTTGGCGTCGACGTCCTCGTCGCTTGTTGCATCTTCCTCCTTGCAGGCGCAGCGCATAAAAATGCCTTCTTACAAAAACAACGACAACAACGACAAGGACAGGAGTGTGAACAGGGACGAAATCGTGGCGCTTACTGTTGCCTCCAACCCCCGCCACACCCACTGCTGCGGTTGTTGCTGTAATCGAAAGATGCGTTCGCCCAATATACGAATATACGAATAGAACTAACGCCGCACTAACTACAAGTATATATAAAGTGCACCCAAGTGGTGCGAGTGCCGGGTGGTTCGAGTGTGGCCCACAGTATAGCCCAGCACCTGCTGATTCGTTTTTCTTGGTGCACACACACACACACACACACACACATACGCACGCACACACAACAACAATGCTCTGACACTTTCTCTCTGCTCCTTGCCGAGCATTTTTTTTTCTGCTCTCGCTTCCGCACACGCAAAACTCGCTGTTAGAATTTTTTAATTTTCTGTCTTTTTCTTTCTTTCTGTTGCTGCATTTTTTTTTTCTCTCGTTTTTTTGTTAACATTAGCAATAGTTGTAGCCCTTTGAATGCTCTCGCTTTAACTCAATTGCAAAGTTATGGAAAAGGATTACGCACAAATTGTTAATTAATTAATTAATTAGCTTTCATAAAATGTGTCAGAAAATATTATAAATCTGTTAAGTTTTTAATTGCATCTAATAACGTAAAATGTTTTATTTATTTAACAAAAATGAAGCTCACTTTATAATTACATTTATTGATGTAATATTAATATAACTACTATTTTTTTTTTATTTTTTTGGTCTGCTACAATTGATCTCTCTGGTTTAAATATTGTTTTCTAAACCTTATTGATCCCTTAAAATTTACCAAAACTATTTCATTCTTTAGAGCTAGTCAAGTTTTTTAAATAAATTTATTCTCTTAAATGGAAACGTTGTTATGTAACACATTCTTACCTCACACTCTACTTGACATACTGCTTCTTCTCCGATCAATCTGAATTTGCATTTTTATTATACCGCATACCATTTCTTTTTTTTCTTTTTTTTTTCGCCCTCACTCAGGGATAGGAAAGCTGCCTTTGCGGGCTCTCGAATATGCCGAAGTTCGCAAGCTGAATCTACAAGTGGTATATCCCATTACAATCAAATGCGACGCCACCACTGATTGAGCCATTGCCAACGGAGGGTTATGCAGTCAGCCGGCTCAGCCCACAGATGCAACAGGCGAGAGCCACCCGGGCCACCCATCGAGTGGGTCAGCCATCAGCCAACTGTGCCTGGTGTTGGCATCTTCTTCGATCTACCAAAAACACGAGCGTCGTTGGGTGGGTGGAAAAAAAAAAATTCGTCGCTCGTTGGAAACTCGACACCCATTTTGGCAGTGGTTCGGGTGTGGTCGGGGGCGGGGGTGGGGGTGAGCGTGTGCAGTCTTGGAATGGGTGACGGCGACAGCGAAAATCGGCCACAAAAAGCAGCAGCAACCAGGACGAGGCCGAGGATGAGAAAGAGGACGAGGACGGGGACGAGGACGAGGACGAGTTGTTGATGGCGATGGCATTGCTTGCTCCTCGTTGGCTCGTCTTTCGGCGCCATCATTCGGGTGTAGGTGCCTTTTCGGCTTATGGCAGAGCAGTTGCACAGCACAGCAGAGCAACAGGCGAGGCCAGAGCGAGGGATGGAGCAGTGGGAAGGGGCAGGAGCAGGGGGAGTGGGGCATGAGGGGCAGCAAGAGTTTCGTCGCATTCGGGAGTCGTCGTCTGCATTTTTATATTGTGCAATATATTTCGTAAGGACACGTCGTCGTCGTCGTCGTCGTCGTCGACTGTGTGCGTGCGCTTAAGAGTGCTTCGTTATCTCGTATAGCACTTCGTTTTCGGCACACACTCACACGCACACACACACACACAGACGCACACACAAGCAGAGCGCCCAGCACAGCCATACAAATAAAGTGATGCAGCTAAAAACTAACCCAAACCCCAAAGCCAACCCTAAAGCTGCACCAGCTGAAAGCCAGACAACGATTTTTTGCAGCTTCGTGCGACAACGACGCCGAAACGTCGCACCACCCAGCTGCACCACCCGTCCAGTTCCCCAAACTAAGCAACCACCCAATCGACCCCACGCCGAGTGCCAACAAAAATTGTCGCTGGAAAAATGTGCTAAGGGCTTGGTGGAGATTTTCGGGGGCAGGACGGAGAGCTGGGCAGCTGGGCGGTTGGCATTGGAAGCGCTGCTGGCTGTGTGGGAATGTCAACTAGAAACAAGGACGATAAGCATTATGGAGCGCATTGAGGAAGTAATTGAGTGCACGAGACACGGACGCGGGCAAGGACGAGCCCAAAGTTGGCGTCGTTCCCGCTGGGTTGGGCCCAGCAAGACAAAAATATGAAAAATAAAAAAACAAAAGAGAAGAAAAATTAAAAAAAAAAAATGGGCAAAGAAAAAAAAAATAGATGGCAACAACAACAAAGAGAAAGAACTTTCAGCATTTAAGGCAGGTGGCTGCTGGGCGCTGTGGAGTGGCGATTCGCCGGCGAGGCAACGTGCTAAACGTGCTCAAAAACCGAAATGAGAGTGTCGCCCAGGACGACGGATAAGGCTGGCAGAGACGCGCCGATGTGCCCGGCAAGAAGTGCAATAAGCAAGGCAACAACAACAAAATGCAATTTATGTTAATTTTTCTTGGTGTTTGCTTTAGCCTGAAAGCTGCTCCTATCTATATCTATATATATATATATGTGTGTGTGTGTGTGTGTGTGTGTGCGGCTAGAGCTTTGCATTTTGTTTATTTTACTTTCGCATATCCTTCGTGCTCTGCTCAGCTAGAGCTGAAACATATGGTTAGCAGAGCCGGGTACCAACTTATGTTGATTAGGGTGGACTAAAGTCAATTTCCATGTCGAACTTTTCTTTTTCTATTTCTTTCGTTTTTGTCCTTTTTTTTATTTGTAGCCAGCACACTTCATTTACCGTTTAACAGCAAATCCCATTTGCGGCCTTAATATGAGGGACGACCCGTTCCACCTACAATTTAGGTGGCATGCAACGTACATAGCGAGTGCTTGGGCTAAGGCAATAAAAATTCTCCACTTACACTGATGCAAAATCTGTGCGTGTGTGTGTGTGTGTGTGTGCGTGTGTGTGTGTGTGTGGGTTAAGGAGTTGCTGGAAGATGACGCAGCAACCGCTGGAAATGTTTGTCCATACAAAAATATCCAGATATAAAAAAAAAAGGAAAGAAAATTTGCGCTGCTGGCAACAACAAGAACAAAAATATTGAGCTTTAGTTGGATGGGCGGCTCTCTTAATTGGATTACGCAAACAAAGTGCGGAATGCAAGTGACGGAGATGGTCAAGGGGGGAAGAAAGGGGCAGGTGTAAAGTAAATCATTTTGGCCACTCACCCACAATGAGGAGCATATCCTTGGACCACTTCATTAGCTCGCGCTTGATGAGCCGCCGCTCCTGCTGGCATCTGGCAAATGAGCAGTCGGCCATTTTCTATGCAATTGTATGTGTATAACGGTTCAATGCGGAAATTGCTTTTGGCGCAACTGTACCTGAAACACACAGAGAAAAGAGAAAGAGGGAGAGAGAGTGAAAGAGAGAGGGAGAGTGGGAAGTTATTAATGGCGATTAGCACAAAATTTTCCAATGTAAGTCGCTTAAAATTATTAAATTTATAATGCGCCATTTAACGCTTTATATATATCGACTCTTGCTGTAGTTGTTGTTGTTGTTGTTGTTGTTGCTGCTGCTGTTTTCATTGCATTTTCGAGTCGCCTGAGAAATGATTAAACAAGTTTTATTTCAAGGTTAGCGCGAAAACACAACCACACACAAAACCTGTTGCACTTTTTTTTTATTATTATTATTTCATATGCTGAAAATATTTAAGCTTATTTTATATATATATATATATTATTTTTTTTTTTGTTTTTTTTTTTTTCGCTGTTGTTTTAGTTGCATTCTTGCCAAGCTACAGCAGCAGCTCGTTATAGTTGTTTTTGTGGTTTTGTTTATTTCTTATATATGCATGCATATGTACTTATATATTGCAGTTGTAATTGTAAGTGTAATTGTAATTGTAATTGTAATTGTAATTGTGGGGCTTTTACTATTCGGGCAGCTACCAGTTTTTGATATTTCCTAGATACAACTATTTGTTGCTGTTGTTTAATCTGTCTATTACACTAATTTATTCAAATGCCGTTGTCGTCGTTGTCGTTGGGGCTTGCATTAATTTTGTTTTTTAATATTGTTAAGCCGTAAATAGTTGAACGTGTTTGGATTTTCACATTGGGAACTCATCTGAATGCACATTTGTTAATAAATGTTATTAAAATTGTGTTTTTGGTTGCGTTTTGATGTTGCGCATTAAAAGCCATTGTTCAATTTCAAATCTCGCCCCTTCGCCAGGTACTTCAAGCCAAAAAGAAAACCTGCCTCAAAAGTAAATTGCAATGCCCCCCCAAACAGGCAAAGAACGTACGCACAAAGACTGTGGAAAACTAATTGAGATTCTAATATCAGATATGCGTTTGCATGGGCGCCTATACAAAGGCAGATCTGGCGACTGACGGTCGGATCCCTTGAAAAACTGGTAGCCAACAGTTCGAAGATGACTCTGGCTGCGGTTCTGGTGATGAAAAATTACTCGCTGCCAGCGCTGGAGGCGGGCAATGCCAAAAGTAGCAAGCGAAACAACAAGAATCCGAATTGGCAGTTGGCGTGCAGTAGCCACTCGGTGGGTGTGTCAACTGAGCACGCGGCAGCAGCTGATGATGGACGTTGATTATGATGGACGTGGCTCGGCTGAGCAGCAGAACGGTGGAAGAGTGAAAGAGTGGAAGAGTGAAAGAGTGGAAGCAACGGCGGCAACAGGCAGCAATTTGTTGCTTCCTTGGGCCATAGATTGAGCGATTCGCAGCGCCAGCCCAACGCCTTTTTGGTATTATTTTAAATATTTTTATAATTTAGCGCAGGGCCCAACAAGCAAGTGCCTCTATTTACATAGAAAGCACAATTTGCAATTAACTCTTCAGCTTTACTCAAGTCTCGGAGTCAAACCAAATGTCGGCAACAAAGAAGTTTGCTCTAATCTAAAGAAGAACTTTGTGCACTTGCTTGCAATTTTGAAAGAAAATAATAAATAACAAAATAATGAATCATCAATACATTAAAAAACATCCACACTAAACTAAATGTTAATAGCTGTTGTTATCTTTAAGATGTGCAAGCTGAGAGATATATTTGCTCTATATTTCGAGAATGGGATTATTATTATTAAATCAATGTGTGGACAAGATTTTGCTATATATTGCAACTCTTCCTCCTCTTGCTCCTTTCCTTGTCCTGTTCATTTACCCACACAAAAATTTCAATAATTTCTGGGCATAAAAATGCCAACTCAATGCTTATTTATTTTTAAAGCTTAAGGCTTCCTGCTTTTTCAGCACTCAGAGTCGTTGCAGCTGGTCGAGGGGGCCGACGAGTTCTTTGCTGAAGTCGAAGCCAATCAAGAGCGATATAGATGCAATTTTAGATCGAGATTCAAGCCAGAAGCAGAGTAATCTGTCTACGTGTTACAGATACACAAAAGCTGAGACAACTCATTCAATCGAACGCTCTATAAGATAAATATAATGAATGCAATAAGTATCTCTGGCTGTCGCTATGTGTCTCCATCTCAAGCGCACTCTCTCTCCCTCTCTCTCCATCTCTATCTCTGTGTCGATGCCGCCGTCTCTGTCTGTGTCTCCGTTTCACAGTTTCTCGCTCGCCTGCATTTGATTTCATAAATAAATTTTTGCAAAATATCAAGGCCAGATTGCAGCTTGAAACTTGTAGCTATATATTGTATATATGCATGTATATAGACACAAAATAAAAAATAAAAAAAAAAAACAAGTAATCACAAAAAATGTAATCAAAATGGCAGCGACGACGACGACGACGCAATTTATTGGCTTCAAAGGTACGCGATAGAACAGAATTAAGTGGCTGCTAGAGCAAACGAGTTGTTCCACAAATATCAGTTAATATAGATACATATATATATATGAAAATATATATATATATATATATATATATGTATATATTAGATGCCATAGATACTGGGCACAAAGTGCATTTCGGCCAACCAGTTGCAATTCAATTTTCAATTTTCAATTCGAATTTTTTATGCGCTGCTTCAAGGTCTGAGCCAAAAATTTTGTTGTTGTTTTTTTTTTTTTGTTAATTATACGAATTAGAATCGTGGCCAATGTTAAACCTTGAAAATGTTGTTGTTGTTGCTGTTGCAATTGCAACAATTTTGCATTGTTCCAATTGGCTGCTCAATATACGAGTTAAGTTTTTTGTTATTCTAAATACACAATTTGCATTTAATTTATATGTAGGCGTTGTTGTTGTTGTTGTTGTTGTTGTATTCTTAACTATTCCACTATTTATCATGTATTCAATTATTTCAATAGATGCATTAATAGAATTACTTTATTTTTTCGTTGGCAAAAGGCGGAAATCATCGATTACGTTTATTTAATCCAATACTATTCACATAATTTTATTTGTTTTTGTATTTTTTTTTTTTGTTTTGTATTTTTTTTTTATTTTATTAATTATGTGCGCTCTTTTTTTTTATTTGTTGGCTGCTCACTTTCTAGAAATTTGTTTATAAATTATTTCAATTGCATTTGTTGTTGTTCTCTCCGCTGCGACCTTCAGTTGTCTTCAATTTTCGCACATAGTAATATTTTATAATTATATGATAGATGATTAAGTTAAATCCGCTAATTGGATTTGATGTGTTTCGGTTAGTTAATTAAGCCAATAAATGAAATGTTTTCCAACAGTGCAATTAACTAACTTTGGAAAATAAATGAAGCAATCAAGTCGAACAGCAAGGTAAAAACTAGAAGGTATACAAAATTCTATTTCGATTCAGATACTATACGATTCTACTCTCCAAACATGATATATAAGTAATATAGTCTAGGTATCTAGAGCTATCTTGAAGAGGCTTTATTATAGAGGTTACGAAAAGCTGTAAAATTGTGTACAAGTGTTTGCAAGGGGAGAAAGAACGTATTACTGATCGATCGATAGACTTATCTATATTAACTACCCTTTGAAGATTACAAATTCCATAACATTTATTAACGTATTAAAGCCAATAAATCCCTTCTTTTTGTTTTTAATTTGTGGTTGGAGTGCAAAGAAAGTTTTCGTTTGCACTTAATCATAGTTCTGTCGAAATAATTATGAACTATTTTAAGATGATTTTGTAACCGCAGTTTACATCACCGAACAACTTACAACTTACAACAATGTAATGTGACGCATAGGAAACAAAACTATGAAGAAATATGTAAATAGCAGCGAATTATTTAGAAATTTTATATAAATTACTCATTTGGGTCTGCAACACAATTATTGATCTATATATGTATATATATAATTAAATCACATTAAAATATGTATAATGATTCATTAGAAATTTGTAGATTATTTATAATAGTTCTATATATAATAGAAATTTATATTTCCTCGTTATATTTCCAAGTATACAAAACCTTAATCTATATAAATAGAGAGTATTTTTTATTTGGCTTAGGAACTGGCTGAGTGGCTGAAAAGATTATTGACTAAAGTGCCGATTGATTGATTGATTCACTGATTATTATTGAAACAACCCCAACAATTTATATAACTATTCTAAGATATATGCATATCTGGCTTAAAAAGATCTTTGTATATATAGTATATAGAACTGTCATGGACTTTGATAGCTGAGACGGTTAGCACTTCCGTTGCTGCAACGGCCCTCATTTTGATGAATTCTTCCGTTGCAACAACAGGAACGAAACGCAGCATTGGCCCTGCGGCGCCTCCGATAAAAGATCATTGGCCATTGCTGTTGTTGTTGTTGTTGTTGTTGCTGTTGCTGTTGCGCACGACTCTGAGCAACAACAATGACAACTCTCACCTGTTGCTGCGGGCGCATGCAACATGCAACATGAGCACGCGCCAACAGGCAACACCAACACAATGACAGGAAGATCGAAAACGAAACCAAAGCTGGCCAACTAACTGGCCGGCCAGCCCGCCTGGCTGGTTGGCTCAGTTACAGTAACACACATTCGGCATGGTTGTTGTGGCCGTTGTTGTTGTTGCTGTTGTTGCCATTGTATGCAGCCAAGCGCATTTCCATTTCTAACGTTGATCTGCGATCTGCAACAGCCACGACAAACACGACCACAGCTAAACCTGAGCTCTTGCTGTGCTTGTTGTTGTTGCTGTTGTTGTTGGCGGCCCAACTGGCTGCCTGAATGGGCGACTGGTTGACTAGCTGACTGCCTGACTGCCTGACTAGCTGACTGGCTGACTGGCTGACTGTAAGGTCGCCATTTGCAGTGGCGGTCGATCGCGGCTCGTTCATGGCCCAGCTCACCTACAAACCGACAACCAAAAAGACAAGTTTAGACACTGTTGTTGTTGTTGTTGTTGTTGTTGTTGTTGTTGTTTGTGCCATTGGACTTGCTCTTGGCTTTGAGTTTTATTGGTTGTTTGGCCATTGGCTGATTTATTGTACATGCTTACATGCCAGCAATCGCGTCAGTGTTTGCATTTTGGCTTTGACCATTTGCTTTTTTATGCAACGGCCATTGGTCTTGACCCGAATGCAGTTGGCCAGGCGCTAACTAACTGAGTACCTCGTCTCATCTGAGCAAAGATGCAGCATATGCAGGCATACGTTACAGCCGCAATGCCCAAAAATTTAATTTCCTGGCAGTCAAATGAAATCAACACAGTTTGAAATTAAATGAAACTACGACAAGGATGTGGCAAGGGGATGTGGCAAGCGGGCGTGACAGGTGGCAGTTGTGCACAAAACGAAGTTAAATGCCGCTCAAGGAAACTAAATGTGCCATGTCGAAATGTGTTGTCTGTATTTGTTGCAGTACTATTGAGGCGATGGCATTGTCTATCTGTTGCTCTGACTGCAAAACTGTTGCATGCAACAGGAGGAGCAACAGGAGCAGCAACAGCAGTTAGTAGACAACGTTTCCATTTACTGCTGGCACATGGCACATTTTCGACATGTTTTGTGCGCATTTCGGCAACAATAACAAAGTCATTTTCTATATCTGCAGCAGCAGCAGCAACAGCAGCAACAGCAGCAGCAGCAGCAGCAGCAGCAACAGCAGCAGTAAAAGCAGAAGCAGAGGCAGTGGCTGCTGACTGGCAGCCCAGCCCGTCACGCCTTGCAGGAAATGTGAAAACAACGTTACGAAACTTTTTTGTGCTGCATGCGCAACAGGAGGCAGCCGCAGCGGCAGCGGCAGCGACAGCGGCAGCAGCAGCCACCAATACCAGTGCAGCAGCCGCCAGCGCTGCAGCAGCGCAGCTACCACCCACTGCAACCAAAAAAAAAAAAAAACAAAAAAAAAGGAGGTTTGCTTTTGCTTTGACTTTGGTTTTGGCTTTGCTGCTTTTAGGCTCCTGTGGCATTTGCTATTGAAAGTTCGCATAGAGTTTGGGTTCTGGGGTTTTCTGCTTCGTATTTTGCTTCGTTTTCATTTATTTAACTCTTCCCTGTTTTTTTTTTTTTTGTTGTTTTTTTCCTTTTTTGTGCTTTGGTTCTTTGGCTATATATTTGGGTACAACGACTTGTTGCTTTGTCTGTGTGCAGGCAGCGCCTGGGTGTGGCAGCACCACGTTACGTATGCGACCTGTATGCCGGCTGCTGTCATATATGCAATGTTTTATGATGTCAGTTTTGGGTTTTATTAAAACTGCCCTGAGATATGAGTGGAAGCTCCATTGCTGCTTCTCCTGGCACATGCAATTTGGTAAATGTGATGCACAATTTTTTTAATAAATACGTAAGAAGGCAATATGCATAAGTATTATCGCTTATGTGCTGACACATTGCGCATACGCCGTGTGGCATCATTTATTGCTGCTGCTGCTGCTGTTGCTGCTGCAATTTCTTATCAGCGGCCAAATGTGCAGGCGATTTTAGTGCATGCAACGCCTATATATACATATACACATATATATATATATATACATATATGTGGCTGTAAATCGGGGTCACCTTCAAATTATCAAATTTCAACCAAAATGATTAACTCGACAAACACAACAAAAATAAATCCCGTTCGGCCCCGATCCCCGTTTCAAATTATATAAAGAATAAGAGCGAGCTATAGCTACAGCTACAGCTACAGTTCCAACTACAACACTAACAACAATAACAATAACAACAAAAACAACAGAACCCACTCATTCGCTGGCGAAAACCTTATCTTTGTTAAAAAAAAAAAACAAAAAAAAACAAAAACGCAACGGGCACGACGATGTTGATGATGATGAATTTGCCCTGATTTCGACACAAAAATAAACAAAAAACGCAAAAAGGCAGAATGCAAAAGAAACAACAACAACTTAAAAAAAAACTGAAGGCGCAAAAACAGAGACATTTCTGTTTCTCAAATATAGTAAAAATAAGCGAAATAGAAATAGAAATAGCAACGAAAATTAGATAAGACGAAATTGAGTAAAGCCGACAAAGCAGCCAGAAAAACTTCGCATGTAGTTTGAAAAAATGCAACAGGAAACAAAAAACAACAATAACTACATATAACAAAAATTATGAAAAGCAAGAATAGCAACAACAACAATAACAACAATTGCAACAACAACAACAACTACAACAAAGTACAGCGCGTGTTTGGCCCGATCGCCTCGGCAATAGAGTGGAAATGCCAGAGGGGAAACGGAAAGGGGCATGAAAATATTTTTCAGCAGTTGTCTAAATAACAGCGAACGACATTGGCGTCAGTGCCAGAAAGCAAACGAACTAAATTGCTAAAAAAAAAATACACAAAAAAAATGTCCACAAAAAAACAGCAGCAGCAGCAACAACAACAACTAATGAAAATAAACGAAAACGTAACAAAAATCAATTGTCGCCAACCAAACGTCAATACAAGTGTCCATGTGCATGTGCATGTATAAGTGTGTGTGTGTGTGTGTGTGTGTATCGTCAAAAAAACATGCAGCCGCAATTGGAACTATTTGTAAGCGCTTGTAGTGGTAACTGGAAGGGGCAGGGACTGGGGGCCAGCACAGTGAGTGCCATGCATTTAATTGCTGCGGCGGCCGCACAAAATGTCGCATAGAGAGAAAAGTTTCTGCTGGAGCCGTTGCAAGCGAGCCGAGTGGGAGGGAGAAGGGGAGAATGGCGAGAGAAACGGGGAGTAGTTTAATTGTAAAGTAAAGTAAAGTAAAGTTTAATTGTGCCAAATATATGGAATATGCTAAAGAACTTACTTAAAAGATCGTTTACATACAGTTATAAAATGGTGAAGTCAATTAATTAATGACAGCATATTATGAAGATTATCTTTTATTTATCTTCCTTGAGTACCCTGTCCCGCTAACAAGTGGGTATATAAGGCCACAATGTTACATAACTATTTGGATGTTCCGCTTTAATATATAGAATACATAGTAATGCTTAAAGATGTAGAAATTAAAGGGTATCTGCAACAAGAGCCAAACTATTGAAAAGGAGATGACTCAGTAACAGACAAACTGTATCACATGATTCGTTTTGTGGCACAACGTGATTTTTATCAAACTTCCGTTGATTACAAAAATTCTGTTTTATCAATACACTAAAATATTTGAAAGCCATATAAAAAATTGAAGTAAATATAAAATAATTCGAATAATTGAAAATATTTAATGACCTTATTTGAAATCAATTGAAAACTTGTCAATGCCTCGTTGAGTGTGTGTGTAAAAGCGTGTTGCACTCAACATGCAACACTGATAGCAAAAACAACAAAAGAAGCAATCACTTCAACAATTGAGCAAAAAAGAAAAAAATATGTACAGAAAACCGTGGATTGAATATTGAATACCCTTGAATAAACGAAGTTTTCAAGCGATTATTGAATACATATTTTATTTTATATTAATATAAAATTAATATAAAATTAAAATTTGCATTATTCTAAAATACTGAATACCGTTAGTTAAGAATGATAAAAATTGACACTAAAAGTAAAAAAAAAGAGGCAAACCTGATCTAAACTATATGATCAAGATTAGATATGCCGAAGAAATTTAATGCCTGTGTGCAACATCTTATATGAACAAATTATCATACCTTTTACAGGTGCACAAAAATCCACATAAATTGAAAAAATATCTGATACCGAAATATTAAAAATAATTTTGTCATACGCATATAAATTTTGTTGTTATTGAATTTTCAGCAATGCAATTTGCACAGTTTGTATTTGCATTGGCCAGCAGGTGAATCGTTATTGACATTAACTAGTTTTTTTTTTACTATTTTATTTCATTTTTTGTTGCCGCATGTGTAGTTTTTGTTTCGCTGCTGTAGAAAAATTGATAAGCTTAAGGACACTGTGACAGCTGGGCTTTAATATTGTTGCAGTTGCAGTAGAAGTATTTATACAATTGGGCTTTGTGCACCTGGCCAATATCGGGTTTGCTTTTCGGCAACAATAGCAATAGCAGCAGATACTATTCAGGCAAATAACTCATACGCCAGATAGGTTTTTTTTTTGTTTGTTTCTCTCTTTATTGTAAAGTTACATAATTGACAGCACAAATAAGTTTCGCACTTTTATTCAACTTTTAGCTACACCTGTTGCCTGCTGGATCCGAATTATCATTGTCTTTCTTATGCAAGCCACGAGATGCTGGATGCGTTGTCCCATGGTCAAAGTTAAATTAAACCCATTTTTTTTCGTTCCTGTTTCGTTCCTCCACACCCGGAGCTTTGTCACAGTGAAAAGAAAAATATCTGCGAAAAAGTTAGCTACAGAGCCACCCCTCCCGCCAACCGCAGCACCACCCACTAAGCGGAGGAGTCGGTGGGGCAGTGGGAACAACTATAACAACAACTGCCTGTTGCATTTTCCTATATACCTGGAATGCTTCCAGTGTTTGGGGGTCTTGCCTTCCAACATCCCCGAACCACACAAGAAAAAAGAAATTTGAAGAAATAAAATAAAAGCAAAGTACGAAAAAAACAAGCAGCAGAAGAAGAAGCTGAAAAAATGCGATATAACACCCAACTCCTGCCCCAGCGGTGCAGCAACAGTTTATTTTATGCGCTTCGTTTTTGTAGTTAGCTGTTTTATAGAGAGAAATACGAAAGAAAGAGCGAGAAATAGAAAGAACGAGTGAGCGAGACGGAGAGAAGCAAAGAGGGAGAGGTAAATGGAAGTTGGTCGTTTTTTAGTTCGGGCTTTGACTATAGCAAAGCGCAGCCCATTTGAATAAAGGCAATTGATTTTAAATGCATTTTTCATTTTCATTTTCATTTTTATTTTAATTTCTATTTTTTTTTTCTCCTTAAAATGAATTTAAATTTTATAAGCTTTAACACTCGCATCTACGCAGTCCGCAGTCCGATTTGCACAATAGCTTTTATGACTCACGCCCAGTGCTTGAAATACTGTGAAGCAGTTTAAGCTGATAAAAAAAAGGGTATTCCAGTTATATTCTGTTCTTATATATGTCATATGCAAAAGAAAATATTCACATTCTTGATCTAGATGACGTTTGTATAATGTATAATATGCATCGGTACCAGAAACTATCAGAATTATAGAATTACGGTTTGATATTATATACTCGTCTATAGATAAACTATCGTATTACTTAGCAGCAAACTAAAGTTCGACATATTTTATCATTTTATATTATAGATATGGATTTATTACAGCTCAAGATATATCATTTGGTACGTACATTCTTTCAAAATATGCACTCAATGAAATATCTCATTTTGAATAAAACAAATATTTCTTATACAAAAATATAATAATTATAATAATTCAGGTTTTTATATACATATGTATGTTTATATGACATGAATGAAGTTTAATAACATGCAATGCAGAGTTCAGAGAATCTATTCGCCGATCAGCCATAATATATATATATACATAATGCGTTGACTTTGGCCCAAACATTGGCAAAACTTTGGCTTAGTGAGTCACAATGACTCAGAGATGGGACGCATGTGAAGACCGTGCCCCGTGGCTGGCTGCCTGTTGAATCTTGCCTGTGGCCTGTGCGGCAAGCTGTTGCATAAGCAACAAAGCTCGTGCGACTTGTTGCCTGTCTGCCACTAGTGCTGCTGCTGCTTCTGCTGCTGCTGCTGCTGCTGCTGTCGTTGGGTGCTTCTAATCCAATCACACGAACAATAGCAATGCAAATGCAACTTCAGTCGCAGCAGCAGCGACAGAAGTAGCAGCAAAAGCAGCGCGGCTGCAACTTCCTTTGTCTGCCATTGAGTGCCATATGCAACGCAGACGTTGCAATAGCCGTGGCATTATAAAAGTGCTGCCTTGCCGCCGTGTTGATGGTCAAGGTCATGAACCTGTTCCAATAACTCGTTTTCTTACGTGCCGCATGCACACACTGGCAGACAGACAGACAGACAGACAGACAGACAGACTGACGGACAGATGGAGAGACGAACTGCCAGCCAGATGATTGTATGTTGCATGTTGGCAAAAGCTGCTTCTGCTGCTGCTGCTGCTGCCAATGCTAATCCTTGCAGATTTGCCAGCACGCCAGCGGCTTTGGTTTTGGCTTTGGCTTTGGCTTTTGCTTTTGCTTTTGCTTCATGCCATGACTAATGGCTGTCTAATGGTTCGAGAAGCGACTGCCGAGCGGGAGCTCAAATCAATTTGCCAAACATGAAATTAAATTTCAATTCAAGTTTACAACTTGTTGTTCAGATGAGGCGGAAATGCCACCCAAGAAACACACACACACACGCACAGGCACACGCATGCATGCACACACACTCGCAGTTAGCTGCAACAAGGACACGTGCGACAATTTATAAAAACAAAAATATAAGAAATTGACTTTTATATATGGCGACAAGTAAAAAGAAAATCGTCATGCGTGGGCGTCCAGCTGGCTGATTCATTGTTTTGTTTTTCAACTCCGGCCGTGTTCAGTGTCAGAAAATGAATTATGCGAAATCAAAATGCGGTTTGCTGCAACAAAGAAAATCCATTCGCGCAAAATGCTTCCGTCTGTCACCGCCGTGAAATTAGAAGCGCATTAATTAGAAATCTTTATTATTCTAATTTCTTTCATTTTTTTATTTTTAATGAATTCAACACAATGAATTTGAGGTGACATTTGTGCATAAATTATAAATAAAGATTTCCGCGAATTTTTCTGTATATTTTGTGCATTGAGACGCATTCAAAGCAGTAGCAATAGCAACAACATCAACAACAACAACATTTTGTCAAAAGCTGCCCATATTGATAAATGTGCATTTGATGCCCATTGTTGTCTATCTATGTGTGTGTGTGTGTGTGTGTATGTATGTGAAAGCAAATATGGCGCGTTTCGGGCCGCGCACATTTGTCGGGCTTCAGCTCTTATTTATTTTGCCTGCTCTTATGGAAAATTTTGTAGACAAATTTGTTGAGGTTTGGCTAAAAAGCCTAAAAATTTCGATTTTCTTTTATTCACTTGTCGGAAATGTAAGAGAATTTAATATTCTCTATAACTAATACAAAATGTATTAATTTCTTATTATATTATCGATTTCTATAACTTTCATTATTTATTACATTTATTAAGAAGGACATATATATATAGTCTTGTTTTATATACATTCAGAAATAGTGGTCTAAAGAAATATAATATTATTTCCTTGGATTATTATGATTCATAGCTATAAAAAATACTTAAACCGGTTTTAATTCGAAAGGGTTGTAGCTTCCATTCATTTAGATCTGTGCACCAAACCCTAAACCAAACGAGTTGCTCAAAAACAAACGTACCCACTTTTTAACTACAGTGTTTCTTCAATAAAAAGAAACAGAAATAAAACTGGATTGAAAATTGTGAAGAACTAGGTTCAGTTTCTAACCTATAGCTCGGTATTTGATTTGTTGATTTGAACTATACCTTGATCCAACAACAAAGTATTTGATAAGGCAACACCTGAGACTGAAATCTTTTATCCCATTTTGTTAAAGCCCTAAAGAAACATCATATCTAATATTTTAGAGCAGCAGAGACAGAATGCAGCCCAATAAACATGTCACAGATATAATCTAATGTACATACATATATCATGTATATGAGGCATCAGCAGCGCATCTTAAGGCACCGTTGAGATTATGTCCGACCCACCGCCACCCGCACAGCATTTGATGAAGGGGCCCACGCATTTTCCCCTCCTTTTCTCCATCCCGCTACCCACAACTAATTTCACAACTCGCTCGTGCGAAAAAAAAAACCAGAGCAGAAAAAAATGGTGAAAAAGTGTACAAAAACAAACTCTTTGCATTTTGAGTGCAAATGACAAAGGGAGAGAGAGATTCGTGGCGGGAGAGTTTCACAGAGAGCAAAAACATGCGTTCTATATGAAAATCAATAAAAAAAAATATTAAAAAAACTGCACAAATTATTAAAAGCGAAAACAGTTTAAAAAAATATATATATTTTTACAGTTTTATTTTTGCGTTCATGGCATATTCTTGACCTTTTAGTGCGACTGTGTGTGTGTGTGCGGGTATCTCGTGTTGCGGTTTTTGCAATGCATATGTGTATGCAGTATGCATACACACACACACACACACACACACACTAATCTCACATTTTGCCCGCACTTCAGTTCATTTTAAGTAATAAAATAAATATTTTTATTCATTTGGTATTCTTACTTACTTTTACTTTGCAGCTAAAGTTTTATTGGTATTTGTGAATTTCGCGCACATTTCAATATAAAAATGTAGATTTGTTTTGTTAAAAATGTTTTGTTTATGATTTGAATAAATTCTAATTCTCACAGCACTTTAATTGTCATAAATATTCAGCAGAGATTTTTGATTGATTTTGATTTAGGCTTTGCGAATGAAATTCAATTTTGTTATCACAAGAGAAACGCACGTCAACTGTTTTGCTAGCCTTTGGGCTAATGAAGAGGAAGCACATGCAATGCACTCACACGCACACACTTACAATCTATGTATACAGATGAGAGTGCACGCACACCAAAACACTCGATCATGTGCGTATGTGTATGTGTGTGTGTGTATGTGTGTGTGTGTGTGTGTGGGTGTGTGTTGGTAGCAGAAGCAGAAAATAAATAAAAATTTCGCACCGCGACCAACGTCAACAACAAACAAACACCGACACTAACAACAAGCGCAGACAACTTTACTAATACGTAAACAAATCGACTAACTTGACGACGACGTCGACGGCGACGTCGACGCTGACGTTGGCGTCGCTGCTAACAGTTAGCTGCTGCTGCTGCTGGTGCTGCTGCTGCTGCTGCTGGTGCTGCTGCTGCGCTGCGCTTACAACGACAATCCGAAGCTAAGGCAAAAGCGTACCGAACCGTTCGAAACGACCGACAATAAAGCTGCCATCCAGCTGAGCTGCCCGGCACTTTGACTATGAGCTGTAGCCAAACTGAGCGGCGGCAGAATGAGTGCAGCGGCGTGCTGCTCTCCACACACTCACACTTACACTTACACTCACACAAGCACAAGCACAAGCACAAGCACAAGCACACACTGACACATGCACATGACAAAGAGTCAGCCACAATGCTGCGTTGCAAAGGTCTAAGAAAAGTTTCCCAGTTCGCATGCATTCGCCTTGGCTGAGAACAAACTGCTCAAGTTACAACTCTGTGTGTGTGAGTGTCTCGTAATGTATGTGTGTGTGTGTGTGTGTGTGTGTGTTGTTGTGTTGAAAAAATTGCAGTGGCAGTGGCAGTGCGAGAGATAGAGAGACGCTGGCCAAGTGGGAGGTAGCAGCCGGCTAGTGCAGTGTCCATGTATTGGTGCGCTTCATTCATGGCAGCCGGCAAAAAAACGTTAAAAGCGAAATTGGTTACAAAGGCAAAAACAACTGAAGAGAGTACTGCAAATAAAAAATGTAAAGAAAATGGTGGCTAGTATCAACTGGGAGCGTAAAAATTGTCATCTCCTCCTGGCTGGGAGCGCGCGAGCGAGCGACCGACAAACCGACCGACCGACCGACTGCTGAGCGAGCAGGCGGGGAAGGCCAACGTCAGTGTGTTTTTAATTGCACTTTTCGATGCATTAGTATTGGTACACACTCACACACACACACACACTAGCGCACAGCTGTCTCAGCGCTCAGTTAAATGCACTCAGAACCAAACGCGCTCTGAGTGTTTTTTTTATTCAACTTTTTTCCATTCTGTTTTGTTGTTTTTTTTTGTTTTTTTTTTTTTTTTTGGTTTTTTTTTGCCTAATACATTTTGTGCATTTTGTTCTCCATTTTGTAATTTTCAACAGTTCTTTTTCGGTTGCGTTTTAAGCAGCGAAAACAAGTCCGAAACCGAGACAACAACAACAACAACAATAATAACAACAACAACAATAACATTAACTACAACTACGAATGGCAACGAGACAGGCAGCGCTTTGTTTCGCGCTGGAGACGAAGACGGAGACGCTCACTCACCGCTCGAAATGCAACTGGCGACTCCGACAACGCGCGCCCGTTGCACATGCACTTTTTGTTTATTTTTTATTTATTTATTTTTTTTTTTTTTTTGAGTGTGCAACGGTTTCGGTGCGCTGTTGTGCGAATGTCGAGCGCGCGAGAGCAAAACTGAAAATTATAATAATTCGCCAGCCGGACGGACAGAAGGACGGACGTACGGACGGAGGGACGAACGGACTGACGAACGGACGGACGGTCGGACGGACGGACGGGCGGGCGGCTACACTGCAATTCGACGCGACTTGCAGCGGACTCAATTGCATGTCATTGTAGACGAACGCAAAAAAAAAAAAGGCAGCGAAAAAATACTTTTGAGAATTTTCGGCACAGCGAATTATGGACTCGACTCTAAGGGGGAGCGCAGGGTTAAGCGGAGTCGCAGTCGCAGTCGCAGTTGGGGCTGGAGCTGGGGATGGGGCTGGGGCTGGGGCTGGGCCGCTGCCTGAAATTTAGTCGTGACTGGTTTCAAGGTCTCTCAATTAATGCGAAAATTTCGTTGTAAATGTTTTTATTTTATTCGTATTTTGTTTTCATTCTTTATTTTTTTCTAACAAAATTCGTGTATAATAAATATAGTAATTGTTTAACCATTTTTTTTGTTATTGTTGGAGAATTGCTTTTAATGCTTTTCTAATAAGCGAAATATTTGTTGATTTTAATTGCATTTACATTAGTTAACGGCGACTCTTTGACCTTGGGCCGTGCATAGTCAAGAACTGGCATTTGAATTGCCGAAGGTGATTGAGGCGTTGAAATATATACTATAGGTATATGTGCATGTGTGTGTGTGTGTGTGTGGTTGCAGTTCTGCCAGTAAAATATGACACCACTGAAATCGAGGCTTTGAGCATAAGCAGGCCTTTAAATCGGTTGGCATTAAATGGCCAAACTAATAAGGAACATATGCTATAGAAAAGTTTGAAGGTGCGAAATTCATTTTATATAGACTTAATTTTATTTGCAAAAGAATTTCCCTTAATATATAACGAGACGCCACATGAAATTTGATTTTATGAAATGTATTAGAAAAAAAAAATATTATCAACTAAAATTTAATATTTGCTTGCTCTTAATTTGTTGAACTTGTCAACTAATAAAGTTAATACTGATGTAGAATAAATACATATTTCTTGCAGCTCGTACCTTTTGCTAAGTTAAACAAATCCAATACCTTACTAATTTCTTAATTCACTCAATCTGCATCTATTGATGAGAAAACTGTTAACTTAATGATGAGTTTTAGTTATAGACAACTGACTTATTCGCTCATTCACTCGATTTCATTTTGCCAGCATACAAAAAGCATTGATCCAATAAAAAAAGGAGCTCCCATTTAGTTCGTGTCCTCTGACCATTCAGCGAGATTTCTTCCGTGTTAAGCTAAAAAACAACCAAGAGCAGAATCTAAAAAAAAAGTACGAGAAATGTCGCCAAAGAGGAACACATTTAATTGCAGTATTTACAAAAGATAAAATCGACAACAATATGCAAAACAGCAGCAGCTCCGATGTACTACAAAACCATGTGCATTTGTATATCTACATATGTACATATATGTATAAAAACATCTCCATATACATAAAAATCTGATGAGAAGCAATTAAAATTAAAACCACGTAAGCAAATACGAGAGCCCCCGAAAAAGGCGTTAAAAAGAGCCCAAAACCCATAATAAAAAAATCCACCCTATTGCAAAATGCATTTCTTCCCCCTTTTCTCCCTTAACCCCTCCCGAAAGTCCACACAAAAGATGAACGAAGCAAAACGTGCAATTTTGTTGAATGCATTTCGAATAAAAAAGTACCCAAAAAGTCGAAGCGAATGTGAAAAAAAAATGGTATGCAATTTTTTGCATAATGAAAAATGCAGCAGGCAAACAAATGCAAACACACACACACACACAGACACACATTCGGAAATAATGAAACGCATTGCTCGCATGCACATTGAAAGCTGAGCTGTGAAATCCAGACCCAAAAATATATTCTAAAATTAAAATGCGACAGCCTGTCGAAATGTAAACAGTCAAAGGGGTGCGCAATACCAGCGCAAAGACACGCGCACACACACATTCACACACACTCACACACACACACATACAGCTGTAATTAAAAAACACGCCACTGGAAGAGCAAACACAAAGCACAGGAAAGAAATGCATTTTTGTGCATCTTGGAAATACGCACACACTCACACACACACACACTTATCAAGGCTGAAGGGTACGAGTTGCTACTCGATGTCTTCCACATTTTGGAATGCATAAATAAGCCAAGATGGTTTTCTCTATTGCAATTAGTGTGGACCATTACGCATTTCCCAGGCACCCAAAGCCCAGATTGCGCTTCAGTTAGCCAACTCGCTGATTGGCCCAAATGAGCGCCCAGGCAGGAAGTAGATTGCATCCGTTCTAAGCAGCGCCTGGGCCACCATTTGGCAAACGGAACTGCAGCTCGCTGCGACCGGAAGCGACAGCTCGAATGTCGCCCAAGTGGACACACACGGAAACTGGACATTGGCCATAAATAATGAGCGAAATTAAACGCGCAATTAGATAAGCATCAAACTTAAGCCGTAATAATTGGGGACACTTAGCCAACATTTAGAATAAATATGCTGCAAATAATTATTCAGTCATTTCTCCAGCAGCTTCTAATGCATTCTAATTGCATTCCATAATGGCTTTCAATAATCACTTTTAATTAGATCTTGCTCTCAAAGTAAGCTGGAGAGGCATATATGATACATATATATATTTTATAGATATGCTACTAAAGAAGTACGTTAACCCTTCACAATATCAGTCTAAGTCAATATTATTTATTAAATTTGCAAAAATTTGGCAATCTATTTTCAGTTAAATATTTATTTTAGCTGAACTTTGTATAAGAAATAAACTACAGAATGTTTAAATTAAAATAAATGATGACAAGGATAGGGATATATATAGACTGTAGATATTAAATTGTCAATTCATTATATACTTAGAAAGAATTACATATTTATTAAAAAAAAAA
Source organism: Drosophila pseudotalamancana (assembly GCA_037075185.1). NCBI lineage: Eukaryota > Metazoa > Arthropoda > Insecta > Diptera > Drosophilidae > Drosophila > Drosophila pseudotalamancana. The sequence continues at coordinate 372,395 of JBAMCK010001164.1, forward strand.
GATTGTTTGCCTAGAAAATCCATATATAGAAGCAATATCAATATTAAACTATATTTCAAATAAATATTATAAGATAATGTTAAATTCTGTTGCACATTTGGTGAATAAATCAATTTTATTTAGCTGCATATCCAAATGTAGAACACTTCGGCCACTTAATATACGAGCATACCTTGACGCCCACACAAATTCTCATTAATAGCCTTTTGATTGCCAACTGCAGTGCGATATTTGCGATTCTCTGTTTAAAGTAAAAGTAAATGGAAACAAGCAACACAAATAAACCAAAATGAAATCAACAAATAAGCAGACGCGACTAAGAAGAAGAAGAAGCACCCAAAGCCAATGACCAAGAATCAACAGCAGAAGCAGCAGCAGCAGCAGCAGCAACAGCAGCAACAACAACAACAACAGCAACAACAGCAACAAAAAGCACACAGATTGCTGAGAGGCCAAGGAACTTGAGAGCAATACAAAATTGCTTGGCCTTGGTCAGGCACAGTGCATATGAGTAAATGTATGAGTAAATACATGTGTGTGTGTGGTACATATAAATATTTTAAATGTTGTTGTTTTTTCTTTTTTTGCCTGGTTGCCTTTTGCATTGTTTTTCCTTTTCTTATTGCATTGCATTGCGCTGTTGCCTTATTACGCTTTAATTTTCGTTGCGAAAAGTCGATAAGAAAGTGAAGTGTAGGCTTCGCATAGATTAACGGTGCAATTGATAAGATACGCATATACATACAGCAACCAGCAACCAAACGGTTTCGCCTGATAAGCCAATTAAAAGGTTGCCCCGTGGACATGTTGCATTGTAGGTCAGTAAAAGCGCGCGAAGGGGCATGCAAATGATGTCAGCCGAAGCTTAGCCCAATGAAACAGATTGCAGCATGTGTTAAAAATAAATTTGCATTAGCACACACACACACACACACACACACAAACAGACACGCACACAGGCATTTGCCACGCGTGCACACACACACTCGCCAAACATGTCCAAATACACACGCACAAATTGCCGTTTAACCAATGTCAATGTCAACAAGCAACATCTGCAACAGCAACAGCAACAGCAACAACAACAGCAACAACAACGGCAGCAAATGCATTTCTAATGGACGCAGCATTCACGCGGAAACCGATGCCATGTTTAGGCCATGTTGTTGCCGTTGTTGCTGTTGTTGCTGCTGTTGTTGCCGCTGTTGTTGCTGTGGCTGCACGCCGGCAACACATTGTGTGTAAGGTCATATCTCGAAATTTTATTTGGCTGCCTGCCAAATACAAAACAGATGAATGCAACGGCAAAGCGCCTGCGGCATGCACGAGTACACACACAAACACACATGCACACATGCACACAATTTGTGTTGCAAATTCACGCGTTTCGCCGTTGTTGCTTTGGGGCAATCGGGGTCGCATTTGGGGGCTGCCAGTTTTAGATGCTTAGTTTTAGATATCAATGAATTCGAGAGCGAAAGTGTTTTCCGACCATTTACGTTTCAATTAATATTACGTATACGTTGTATTTATAGCTCTGTGTGCGTGTGTGTTTGTGTGTTTGTGTGCCTGTGTGTGGTCGCTGAACTTGTAGCAGTTTATATTTTTAGTTAAATGTTCACTTAAATTGCCATTCATTGTGATTTAAAGCCATTATTGAGCATTATACAACACTTAAATGCATCAACAAAATAGGAAGCAAAAACTTTAATAGATTATGAAAGATCTGTGATAGTATTTTAATTGACACTTGGATATCAAACGTAGTATAAATACTTAAGATCGGACAGTACGATATATAAATAATTAGCTTAATGAGATATAGTATAAGGTATTTCATCAGAATGATAGCAGCTATCATCAATATGCAAAATGAAGATAAAAGCTGACGCATTCTTTCTCTTCATATGTCACTATCTCTGTATTTTCATTTTCGTAGATTTCCACTTCCGTTCCGATATGCTGTCGCGTTGAAGCTTTCATCAAATCTGCCATTGATAAGGAAATAAAATATCAAAACTGAATCAATTCTATATCTAAACCAATCAGTAAAAATATGCAACCGCATTTCACTTGTATATGGGTAAGCGATTGCTAAGTTAATGTCAAATTTAATCAGTCTAACGGTTAACTTCAGCAATAAATACTTTGACTTCATTCATGGCCTCTGCACTCGGGTCGAAGAGCGCGCGGAAGAGAGAAAAGTCAAGTTCAAAAACCTCATTAAATACTAAATGCTGTTATTTTATGATGAGCGACAGAGCTGCAAGTATTTTGTGGCTTCTGATTTGAAGTCTACGCACTTCACACACACACACACACACACACACACACAGAGTCACACTCTTACAATACACATGCAGAGCAGAACGTTGATATACACACTGAGCGATTAAGTATTTGTATAGTATATTTCTTTATCGCTCATGATTCACCAAAATAAAAGGCAACAACAACAAATGTGAAATGGCGTCCATGACCAACGCAACAGAGACAACTGAGAGGCCAGAGACAACAATAACAACAACAACAACAACAACAACAACAATAACAAGAGGAACAGCAACGGTCACTGGCGAGCGCCGCTGCGCCCGCCCTCCGCTTCGACTCCTTCTGCTCCATATGGCATGCCATGAACTGCGCCAACAACCGATTTTTATTATTATTTTGAATACGCTTCTTGTTGCTGTTATTACTCTTATTGCTGCTGTTGTTGTTGTTGTTGTTGCTGCATTTACTTTTTTTTGTATTTTGTTGTGTATATTTTTCGTCACACTTGGCAGCGGCAGCAGCAGCAGCAGCAAAAGCAGCAACGGCAACGGCGACAGCGGCAGCGGCAGCGTATTTGTATTTGTATTTGCACAGAGTCAGCGTCGACGACAGCGTCACATGCCCCCTGTCCAGGCCCCTGGCCGGGCAGCAGTCGGTCGCAGAGTCGCCTGGTCGGTCGGTCGGTCGGTCGGTCGGTTGGTTGGTCTGTCGGTCGTCCCTAACCTACGACAACCGAATTCGCACTGGGCCAGGTTCAATGAACTTTTTGGCTGCGTTTGCTGTTGCTTTTGACGTTGCTGTCGCCGTCGACGTCGTTGCGCAGTCGTCGTCGACGTCGTTGTCGTCGTTGCATAAAGCGTACATTGAGGGCGCTGGTTGACTGTCAGACTGTCTGTCTGTCTGTCTGTCTGTCTGTTCGGCTGACTGACTGACTAGCCATTTGGCCTGTCATGCGTGTGTTGCTGCTGTTGTTGTTATTATTGTTTGCTGTTTGCTTAGTGTCTGTGTATGCGTGCATGAATGAAGCTTCTTTCTTTTAATTTTGTCAAGTTCGTTTTGAATTTCAATTTTGAGTCATGCATAAAGTGCAAGATACGACAACGAGTACTTAAGCTCGCACTCACACACATACACATACACACACACACATTCACACACACTTATGTTTCTTACATGGACTTTGTTTGTGTGTAGAGAGCAGCTGTCACTGGTTTTTGATAAGCGTCTTTCCTATAAACGCAACTGCAAAAATAATTTAAAAGAAATTAACCACAATAACCCAAGCTGTCGATTCTCAGAGCAACAAATTCACTAGAAATCGGAAACTTTTTAGAAAATCAAATTACATGGCGCAAAGAGAACGGCAGAAATATTCAACGGCAAAATCATAAAAATGGGAAATACGGAAGCTTTGATACCCTTATTATTTTAGAATAACAAAAGCTCTTATGACCGGAAATAATAAAAATTATTTATTTATACTCTTGTTCATATTCCTGCTATATTATTATATAAATTAGTTATTGCGTATTTATGTATATTATTTGTATTTAGTGTGAGTTCTATAGAATAATTGTGAGTTAAGTACTTCCAAGCCTAACTTTTCAAAAGTTAAAAATAACTATTTATATTTCCTTCTTAGACTAATTAACCGACCCAATTAAAATTGGTTACATGATGACTTCGAACCAGATTGAATATTGTTGTGCACCCGTTCGGGGCTGGCATATATAACCCTCGGCTGAGATGCTCTTCGGTTGCCATTGACGATAATGATGCTGTTAAAAATAATCAGTCTGTGATAGGTAAGGAGGCTGGGACCGACACTGAGACTGAGACTGAGATTGAGGCTGCGAGTGCGACTGCGACTGCGACTGCGACTGCGACTGCGACTGCAAGTCAGGCTGAATGTAGTTGCTTCGCTTGGCTGCCTGCCCTATTGGGCTGGTTGGCTGGCTTGACTTGACTTGACTAAATATGATATGCCTTGGCAGAGAGTCAACCAAATTGTTACCACAGATCTCCAGATCTCCGCCTCCTGCCTTGCGTGTGGCGAAAATGAATGCAATGGAATCGATTCATCGACGATGTCGAATTGTGGATTAGATAGCTTACAAAAAGTAAAATAAAAAAAAAAGAAAGAAATAAATAAATAACATGAAGGAAAATGAATTACTACAACTTCAGCATCTGTCTGTCCGTCTGTCAGTCAGTCAGTCAGTCAGTCTGTTTGTCATTTCACATGCTCGTTCTGTGCATTTGGCTGTGATTAATTGCATTGGCTGCCGCTCGCAAATAACAACTGGCTGGCTGGCTGGCTGGCAAGGAAGCCTTAGAAATGTCAGGGCCAATGGCATGGCCCAATGCAAATTTATGACAACGGCGCGCCGAGATTTATCAACTGCAACAACTGGCAGCAACAACAGCGAATAACGTACATATAACGAAAATACGAAAATACGAAAATAAAAATAACCAGTTAATGCGCCGACAACAAATAAAATCGAAAGCCGCAACCAAAAAACCGGTTCGCCAAAGTTCTAAAAATGAAACTCGCCGCAGCTCAAGCAGCAACAAGACCAAAAATATTTTTTCACTGTCTGCCAAAATTGCAAGCGGGCATAAATTAACCGCATGGGGTCCAGATACACACTCGCACACAAACACGCACACACACACACGCACACACACACACACATACTCTCTCACGAGAGATACGAATACACGCATGGGAGACAAGCACACCCAAAACCACTTAAAGTCCACAATGATGACGTTGATGTCGGTCCCGACGTCGGGCAGCCAACCACGCCAGTTGAGTTTTCAAGTGCAGTTCTCGTTGCTGATGACGCAAAAAAGCCAAATAAATACAAAAACAAAAACAAAAACAGAGACAAAAACAAAAACAAAAAGAGTAAAACCGGCAACGACCACGACCTCACCCAAAACCGGGCAGCACCAACAACAACAATAAAAGGCAGAAGCGCTGGCAGCGCAACGCATTCAGAGGCTCCACCCCAAAGCCAAAAATGCGCAATTTGACTGTACGAAAAAAAGTAAACGAAAAAGCGAATAAAACGCAGCAGAAAGAGCAACCAAAATAAATGTAAAAACCAGCACAACAATTATCTCTGACACCTCGATGCTCAGATACCCTAACAAAATAGCAATAAGGAAAAACAAATTAATTAAGTGTTCAAAAAAGTAGCAAATAAAAATGTATGTTCTGTACTATATATGTAAATATAATAAATGGGATAAAGATTAACACTATAAATCCATTTCTCAAATAGGACCGACAATTAGGCCATGATTTTCTTGTCTTTGTCCTGTTGCTTATCCGACTTCACAGAGCGATTTAGGCAGCCCGTCTAACCAGGAATGCGTGGCACACAAAAATATTTTTTAAAAATCATAGATACGAAAAAAATATACAAATATAAATCTATATATAATAATATTTTAATTCAAATCGAATCAAAAATCTAAATGTTGCTTGCTCTAATAAAAATCGCATCAGAATTCGATTACAAAATGTCAAATTTAATCCAAGAGATAAAATTATGAATATTGAAAATATGTGTACAAGCGGCACGAAATAGGGAATATGCTTATTGGCAGTGTATATTAAACAAAAAAAATTTCGTTTGCTGCTCATACAAATTTTTCTGGGCTGGCGGTTGGCGGTTACTGACCGTCCTCAAGGTTTTTCGTATTTTGCCCTTTTTGCAGAAGCAGCGACGCCGACTGCGGCAGCGGCAGAGCAACTGAGCAGCTGAGACGCTGGCAGCGTCAACGATCGCAGCGCTCAATTCCCTTCATTTAGAGCGCTGTTTTTGTTGCTTTTTCTGCCGCTGCCGCTGCTGCTGCTGCTGCTGCTGCTGCTGCTGCTGCAGTTCGTTGTTGCATTTTTGAACGTTTTACGTAGCGCAAATTACAGCAAACACGCCATCATCATCACCATTACCATCATCATCATCATCATCGTCATCCACATTATTGCTGTTGTTGCTGGAGTCACAGTTGGTGTTGCTGTTGCTGTTGCTGTTGCTGGTGATGTTGCAGTTGCTGCTGGGGCGCAGTAATAATAATAAGAACAACAACAGTAACAACAACAACGGGAGCTACAACATAATCAAGATGGCAGCCACTTGCAGCAAAAAATTGACGAATATGCGATGCAACAGCAGCCGCAGCAGCAGCGGCAGCAGCAGCCTCAGTCGCAGCCGCAACAGAATTTTAAGCCCGAATTCAATGCAAAACATGTTGGAAAACGCAAAAAAGTCGAGACTTGACATAAAATATGGGATCGACTGGAATAGAATGGGCGCAGATCGGATCAGCGGCCCAGAAGAAGAGTTGAGTGAAGTATGCTTTTGTTGCCGTCCCGCTCATCGCCCGGCCGGCCGGCCGTCCGTCTCTTTCTAGGGGGGGAGCCACTGAAGCATAGGTTTTAATTTATGTAGCACGCACATTTTGTGTAATGTTCATTCTTATTTATTTTTTTTTGTTGTTTAGTTTTTTGTGCCGTTTGGGTTTTTCTCACAATTTGTTTTGGCAGTGAGCGGAATGAAAGATGGCAGCTAGAGAGCTTGCCACAGGGAATGATATGGCATGCAATTAAACGAGCACCTGCATGCCAATCGCTGGGATGTGGCAAAAACGCTTTTTAATGAGAGAAATGGCACAGCACTTGCTCTCAGCCATGTAACCAAACTTCACTTGCAACACGACAAACTTTGTTAGTTGTGTGTTATCTACAACTAGTTCCCAAAACGAAAAAACTCGAAATATTAATTAGTATTATAATAAATGTAGTTAGCGCACAAATTAGATAAACTTTGTGTTAAGTATGCGCGCCACACGGCGTATGTGTTATGCATAAATCATACAACAAATTCCATGCACAAAATATGCAACCAAAAAAAAAAAACACACACACACAGACACAGACAAATTGGCCATCTGAGTAGTGGTCAAAAACGAGCCGCATAACTGACCCTGAACTAAATTTGCAACACACTTAATTAAATGTTGTGTTTGTTAATACTTGTCGTTGTTGTTGCTGTTGTTGCACATTTGAATGAAATTGCACACCACAGCTCACATTTGCCTCAGCCTCTAATCCAGTATCCAGTTGGTTGCATCTAACAACAGGTGGGCGGCAGCTAATGAAACTATCTGTGTGTGTGAGTGTGCGTGTGCGTGTGCGTCTGCTCAACAGGCTGTTTTTGCGACCGGTCAGCTAGTTGGCCCATCAAATGCATCTCTCTCTATACGTATATGTATGCATATATATAGATAGAACTAAGTTTATGTGGCTGTGTGTGCGTGCGTGTGTATTTAGTGAAAAGGAAAGTGTCATGAAAATTGCAATTTAGATGATGTTATGACTGTTGCTGCTGTTGTTGTTGCTGCCGGCGCCTGCGGTTAGTTGTCAACCTAATGCACATAATAAAATTAGCCAGGCAGCTGGCACGTATCTGCAACATATGCCCCAAAAGCTGCTCTGGCGCAACTCTCGTGTGTGCAGCATAAAATGTTAGTCAAAAGTTTTCAAAATAACAGACGAGAATCACCAGCAGCAAAATGTATGCCACAAAGTTATGTGTGCATGCGCATGTATGTGTGTGTGTGTGTATGTGTGTGTGTGCTTGCCACAAGCGGCTTTCACTTAAGAGCAATTTCGGTGCTTTGTTCCTGCTGCTGTTGACTTGTGGCTGCACAAACACACATTAAATGCGATTATTGCGGCACACATGAAACAAAGAAATGTCAACTAGTTGCTTATATATATATATATATATATATATATAAATTTATATACACATGTATATAAGCCTTGTATCTTACTTTAGAAAATGCAGATGATAGTCAACATTGCGAAGCACTTGGACTGCAGTTAATTAAAATTGAAGAACTGCGCAGCATTTTATTTGATTGCAACAAATTGAATTCAACTTCGTTGCTGGCAGCTAAAATGAAATATGAAAATTAAATAATTTTCAATTCATTTTTTTCGCTTTTCCCATTTTTTATTATTTTTTTTTTTTATTTTTGCATTTCTCATTTCAATTAGCGCAAATTATGTTGAAAATTCTGTTACGGCAAATGTCAAGCTTGGGGTTCGTTAACTTTTTGCAGACACTTTGTCGGACAAGTAAAAGATGTAAACACATTTTGTAATTGGTTGCTTTTGCTTTAAGTACAGAATATTTATAGAATAGTAAAGTTTTAGTTTTAAAATGAGAATTAAGTGTAATCAAAAATGGAACACTTTCGATTTTTAAAATTTATTTTCCAGTCATATGGAATTTAATATCAAATTTTAAGAGTATTTAATTTTAATAAACTTTGAAATGAATTTTTTTTATTAACGAATCGTGAAAGTTAAAGTAAGGGAATTGCATTAATATTAATGCAAAATTCTGAAGCGAATTATAATTATATATTTTTTGTTGTTGTTATTTTGGCTTTGAAGGCTAAATGTCGTATGATGCCCCAAGGCGCCAAAACGACGTGCAGCATATCCAATTAATGTTTGCAAATTAATTGAACCAGATGCTAAAAAACAAGCGAAGGATGCTGCAAAGGACAAATGACTTGGCTGCAGTCAATTGCAATCATCTAAGCAAATCAGTATATGTATGGCCTAAAAGCTGAAGGGGCTAAGACAGGTTATTGGAGGTTATTGGTTGGAGCCAGGGACAATTTGTTTGGGGCTTGGTGTTTCGGTACCCAGCAATCAGCTAACAAAACCAAATGGAGCCCTTGCCAAACGAATCCAAACAAAACAAAACATAACAAAACAGTTCATTGTCGTCTCCATGTGCCCACTTCCTCGGACATCTCGCTCTAGCCTCAGCAGCAGCAGCAGCAGCAGCAGCAATAACAACAAAAACAACAATAATAGCAATGGGGCTATATAATGCAATACAATGCAAAAGTTCTCAAGAAAATTCAGCAAAACAATTTGACAAAAAAGCGAAACGACAACAAATTCTGCCATCTTCGGCGATCCTCGTTGATGGACGTTGGCATTTTTAAATGAGTTGCGCGTTTTTTGTGCCGCTGCCGCAGTTGCTGCCGCAGTGGCCGCAGCTGCAGCTGCATTAAACTATATACAACTGTCTGACAGCCGCCGTGTGTGTGCATGCGTGTGTGTGTGTGAGAGTGTGTGCGTGTGTGTGTCGGGTTTGAGTGCCCTGCAACTTGAAACGCAATGCAAGAATTAAAAGCAAGTAAGCGCGAAACGAAGCCCAGCGCCGGCAACGGACTCCTCCCCAGCCCGTGGCCCTGCCCTTGCCACTGGCCCTGCCCCTAGCCCGTAGCCCGTAGCCCGTAGCCGACCATTCCCTACCATTCCCGACCACAGTTCCTGTCCCCAGTCTCGACAGCTACGACCACGTTGATGACGACGACGCAGCCGTTGACGCAGAGACCGACAAAAAGCGCGTTTTGATGCATTTGTGGCACAAGCGACAAGCGGCGGTGGCACTGACCTTTCCTAATGCAGCTCCAGTTGCACGCAGCAGCAGCAACAGCAGCAACAGCAACAACAACAACAACAACAGCTGCAAGTGCAACATAATTGAATGCGCATGATTGGGCCGATCATTGGCTGAGGGCCCGCCACCAATAACAACAACAACAACAGCAACAACAATAAGAAGAGCAACAACGTAGACTGCCACAGGCAAAGGTCACAGCAAATACTTGCGAATGACTCAGGAGTTATGCAAAGGTCATTTGCTCAATGACACATTTTGTCATCAAAATTGTGAATGGCTCATAACTCTTGGCCAGCATTGCAATAAAAAGCTAAATATTTACGTACAATATCTAAATCTGACGATGCGCTTAGCAAGCTGCTCATTAAAAGACGTGTTGCTGTTAAGCAGGATCGACTTTAAGATACCCTGCACTAGCCGAAATGCTATATCTACAGATTAGGTTAAAGGCTGGAACAATGCAATAATATTTTATATATTGTGTTTAAAAGTAAAGATACTCGATTCATTTAGATTCATTTACATTATCTAAAGCAAATCAAATGGTTATGTATTTATTTATACTGCTGTAATACTTACCGTATTCTTTATAGGATAGTTCATATATTTAAAAATAGCATTTTGTAATTTTTATATGAATATTTATTGGATTTTGCCTCTGAGCGCTTAAAATAATCTTTCTTAGCATCGATTAGGCAATTTGTTCCGTTCTCACATAAGAAAAAAAAATGTTTATGGTAATTCAGATAAAAACTAAATAAATATAAATTATTCAAGGCTTTTGCACAAAAAAGGCATCACAAGCATATGCAACAAATCTAAACAGCCAGCCATGTAGAAAAACAATAACAAATACGAAATAAAAATATATTTAAATAAAAAATTCTAAATAATGGAACCAGTTATTGTAACTGCAAATAGTTGCATTTCGAATTTGATGTCTGTGTGCGGTCATTTGATTATTATAGCCCGAACCTAACGAGCATGGCTAACAAGGGGTAGATTGGTTCGATGTAAGGCATGTGACGGGGAAGAGGAAGCAACTCCTAGACTACGTCTAGTTAAGATAAATAATATTTGGTTGAAAGCCATGAGAAGAATTTTTGTGATCTCGAATAACGCTTTTAGTTTGACTTTTGAATTGAAGAGCTTTAAAAAATACAAGTTTAATCTTACATTTTACGGTACTTTTGACATTCAATATCAAGTTCAAATTAAATTCAAAAAACTTCAATTTAATTTTGAAATTTCTATATATATAATAATATATATAATTTATAAGTCAGTCCAGCCGATAACGAAATGCTCGTCCAGTCGTAGACTCTCGACTAGCTAACATTTTTGATTCTGGCAACTTCCAGTTTATAGTACGCTTCTGGCCATTTGTAATAGTTATCAAGTATATCATTTTTATTTGTGTATATGTATGTGTATGTGTATGTGTATGTGCTTTGCACTTTGTTCGAATCAATTGGCCGCGCACACACTTTAGCTAAATATTAGTTGGGTATCAATTTTAAGTGGATATTCGCCAAAGTTGCCGACACTGAAATTTTATCGCCGGGACGTGCAACAAGTGCAACACAAAATCCAGAAAATCGCTTGGCCCCATTTCAAGTTAGAGCCCAGCTCCTGTTTGGACCCCCCCTTGGGCAGTTAACTTTCGCAGCGATAAATTCACGTTTCCTGCCACAACAGAAGCAGCCACAACCACAGCAGCAGCAGCAACAGCACAAGCATTGCCCCATCTGTGGGTGTGAAGTTTTAGCGGAAGTGGAAGTGGGCGCGTTATTTCCGGTTTGGCTTGCCCAAAATGCGCAGCTGCCAATGGCCAGTTGTGTGGCCAGTTGTGCGGCACTTAAATTCGCCTGATTTGATAGCGCAATGCAACGATTGTCAGCAGCCAAATCCATGCAATAGGGTCAAGCGCAATCCAACACACACACACACACACACAATAACACACTCAGTAACAGCCAGTCTCTCATTCGCAAAACTGCAATTAATCAAGCCAAGTTAAGCAGCCAGCTAAACAACTCAAAGCCAGGGGCAAGTGCAATGGTAAAAATGCAATAAAAGCTAGTTAAGTGCAGCTTGTTGAACGTTCGCCGCCTTCGCAGCCGACGCCAACGTCACAAAACTTGTCTTGGATCCCGGCTCCAACTCTGGCGCTTGGCTCTGACTCTGACTCTGACTCGGTGTCGACCTCAGCGGCCGGCAGCTAAATGGAAATGATGGCCGGCAGCCAGCAATGGGAAATGTGTGTTACTGTTACTGTTGCTGTGACGCTGCTGCGCTGCTGCGCTGCGACTGCACTTCCTGTTGCCTGTTGCCTGTTGCACACGAAGAGCTAACGGGCCAGTTATATAAAGTAGGTAAAGTGCTCTGAGAATTAGTGTAATACACTTAATAAATGTTTTATTGGCGCACTTAATTGCAAAAGGCAAGTAAAATTTATCGATGCAGCCATTGAGAAATTTCCAAAGAAAGGAAGTAATTTTAATAGAACTGGAATAAGAAAATATATTTCATTATAATGTTCATTTTTGGAATAAATTATCATTAACATTTAAATCTAATCTATAGCTATTATATAAGAAATAGTATTATATTAAAATGTTTATTTTTTTGGAATAAACAATCATTAACATTAAAATCTAATCTATAGCTATTATATAAAGAGTTGCCGTTTTTGGTCGCCTGTTCTACAATTGTATGCATAAATTCCTATACGCGTTTTGGCCTTAGTTCTTTGTCTTGTTATGAATACCCTTAAGTAAGTCAGCCCACTGTCTATATCAAACAAAAAAGAGACTTGTTTGCAGCTCTACACTACAATAAACAGAATGTTCTGCTCTCATAAACACACTGCAAACAAATCTAAAGTTCGAGGTTGCTGCGACGAATGGCAAAAAAATACAAAAATAAACTAAAAACAAAAGCGATAAATTTTAGGCACAATGCTGCGTTAGCGTCGCCGTCGACGTCGGCGTCGGCGTCGGCGTCGGCATCGACATCGACAGCTCAAATAGCAAACAGCAAAATTGGAAACCAATGAAAACCTCGACTTGCGTTATGAATGCATGCCAAAATGGAGGCCAAGCGCAGCCAAAACTAAATAGCAATAGAAAAACAAAAACACAACAACAAAATAGACAGCGGCAATGTGTGCGACAGGGACGGCGATGGTGGAAGGGGAAGGAGGCAAACGCAGAGGCAGATTTTTTTTGGTATTTCGTTTTCGTATGCAGCGAAGCGTTGCATTTTGGGCTATGGGGCATGGGCACGGCGTTGCCAGACCGCCGCAAACGTTGCATTCGTATGAGTGTGTGTGTGTGTTGCGATTGTTTTGATGTCAAGGTTTATGCAAAACCAATACACTTAAGCGCATATGCACAGAGGACACACACACACACGCACACACACAAGCAACAGTTCACCACACATGAGAAGGCGAAATTTGAGTAACGGCAACACTCACGAATCAATTGAAATAATTGCTAATTTATTATTTATAAATATGTGCAATTGGTTACTTTCATAAGCTGTCGACAATTTCCGCATTTTACTTAACGCCGTCGACTGAGAAAAATTAATAAAACATCAAAAGTAATTTATTTAAAGGCACTCGCAACAACAACAACAACAACAATAAGAACAACAACAATAAGAACAACAACAATAAGAACAACAACATAAAACGAGAACAACAAATCAGGCAACAACCAAACTAAGCAGATAAAATAATTTAATTGAATTTATAAGCACACAAATTAATCGCCGTTGTATAAATAAATGCAAATTGAGTATTTAGAATAATGCGAAAAGCCCACAACAACAACAATAAAACACAATTGCAACAACAAATGATGACTTTGTTTTTGTTGCTCAATAAATAAAGAAAATGCATAAATAAAATATTAGGCAGGGGCCGGCTGATTGAGGAGGTGGGCAACATGCAAAAGATTTTGCAGCTGCAGTCCAACAACAACAAAAACAATTGTATGAAAAAAAAAAACAAAATTCAACAACAATAACAACAACAACTGAAATGCAATAGCGAGCCGCAACAAAAAGCTGAACAACGGATAGAAAACAAGATTTCAAGGTAAAGAACGCAATCGAACTTGACGTACTTGAACAAAATGCACAACAACAACAAAAACAGTGAAAATAACAGAAAACAACAAAAACGATGTGAAATAAGAAAAAAATTGGCTACGTTTTGGCTAAATCGTTGTGAGCCAAGTGCCGCATTGAGAGCTTTTCGAGTGCGCCGCGCTGCTGCAGTCAAAGCCGAGACTCAAATCCAATCGATTGCCAGAATTCAGACAATGAAAACGAAATGAGCGACAAGTCGAAGACCAAATACACTTGCCAAATTATAAGGTAGGGTATATTAGAAATACTATTAATAAGTTTAAGAATAAACTTAATTTTTGCTATCTGTGAAAGAACTTTGAGGGAAATTGAGTTATGCTTGATGAAGTATCTTTCTACTCTATGCACCACACTATGTGGCATATTAGTGTATCAAGGCTGTAAGATAAGAAGTAAGCACATCAATAAATAGATAAACAAGGTACAGACAAGCCTGGCTATAACTTATAATATTGATCTCTTATAGAAAACATTAACTCAGCTCACAATTTAGGGTATATCCTAGTCGGCTACACCCGATTGGAATACTCCAACTAGTTTATTATTATAAGTACCTATATAAAGATAATTCTCGATTTATAAAATAGCTTCGAATTCAACTCAACAGTTGCTTTAATAAGCAGCGTCCCAATCGGAAGTTGCAATAAATATATCTGTACATATATATATGTATGTATGTATATGTGTGTCGCCTTTATCTAAATCGTATTTGAATGCCTAACAGTGTGGCCAGAGTTCTTTGGAGTGAGAACAGTTTTAATCATAGTTTCAATCACAGTTCTAATGAGACATGGCCCGCACCCAGTTGGCAGAAATCTGTCAACAGTTCAGCTGGAAGTCAATCAAAACTGTGCTCTGGCCAACAATAACTGTCACAAATTGCCACTTGGGGCGGCCACTGGGGCAGACATTTGTTGCAACATGCAAATGGAGAATAGAGAAACGCTAAACAAATGATGCGATATGAAAACATTTAATTGAAAAATCTGTATGGGCATTAAGAAAACGGCAAAAACTATTAAAGAATCGAGTCGAGTGCTAACAAAGGAAATGCAGCACGCAACTCACACACACACACACACACACACACACACACACACACACACACACATACACGCACACACACACGCGCGGGCTTATGAAAACCTATTCAAAGCAGATACAAAAAATATTATTAATCAAACTGAAGCACTGGCCAACTAAAAGCCCAAAACACAGTCGAGCTGAAAGCCAATTTCAATGAAGAGGGGAACAGTACAACAACAAAAAAGTAAAGCTGGAGCACTGGCGGCTGTTGCTAACAGCCAATGACAACAACAACAACAACAACAATAACAAGAACAACAATATCGAAATATATACATATATATATATACTATATGCTGCTGGAGCCAACGGAAGGCAAACTATTATCATTTTAAAAGATATGAGGCATGGCAGCGCGGAAAACTTCATGCCACGAAACGCAGTTGGGGTAAAGGCAAAGCCAGGGCCAGGCACACAGATGGGCGCGGACACAATCAAACACACTCACAGTGAATGCAACCTTATTGCTGCAGGGAATTTGTGTTGCAGATTGCGCCCAAGTGAGGAGTAGCTGGGGCTAGGTCTAAGCTGCTGCTGCTGCTGCTGCTGCTGGTTTGCACACCTGTTGCAGTCATTTTGCATGCAACTGGTTACTGATTGTAGCTGTTCCTTATGACGATGATGATAATGATGACGATGATGATGATGATAATGATGATGATGTTGTTGTTGTTGTTGTTGTTGGGCAACACTGCGAATTAGGCCCATGCAAATTTTATGGCCTGGCTGTAGGTTAAAGTTCCAGTTCCGGCTAAAATGAAAAACTAATGCAATATGAAAGGCCTAATTAAATTGTCATTAGGACTAAACGCGCAACCGAGTGGCACAACAAAAACCAGCCAAAATGTTGCCACTCAGCTGAGACTTTTCAAAAAATGTGCCAATCATACACACACACACACCACACACACATACACTCAGGCAGGCTGGCAGTCGCCCCTTTCTGAATTAACTCACTCAGTTTCTCACTCAAGTTTGAGCGCTTTTTGCCTACTCACCACGACTTCCAGCTGTATTGGTTAACCCCTGGCCCGTGTGCGAAACGAAGAAAAATGAAATATAAAAAATTATTGTGGCGCTCTTTGAGCTCTCCGCAATGCAATTTCTTCAATGTGAATGCAAAATATAAGTACTCCACTATGAATTTGAATAATCGCATATTTTGCATTAAATTCGTTTGAGAAACAAATAAATTGTTTTTGGTTCATTTTAAGTGAATGTCTCGAAATTGTTGCCAAAACCAAGATAAAAAAAAAAAGAAATAGGCAAAACGGGTTAAAAAGTTGACACCTTTGTTCCTTAAGCATTTGATTGCCATATTTATGGAAGATAAAAGGCAACGGCGACAAGATTAACCACATTATTCTAACAGTGAAAACGAGTTGCTTATCAAAAGGCAAACCCGAATTCAACCCTCATCATATATACATACATGTACAGACATATACATACATATATAAATGCATGTGTAAATAAAAAATAAAATTATAATAAATAAAGCATAAGAAATTTCAGTTTATTTAACTCACGAACAAAGGGAGCGAGGGGCAGCATCAGCAACACCAACAACAACAACAACAGCATCAGCAGCAGCTAGAAAGAAATGCAATCAAAGGGTAAATGCAACAACAAAGACCGCATGCATTGCGAAATCCGAGCAGGCTGCATCTTGAAGATGCAATTTACATACCATTCCAATCCATTCCATAGTCGGGGAGGGGCCTGTCTTGATAAGCGTTTTTCCTTTTCTTTTCTTTTCTTTTGCATTTTTGTTTTGTTTTTTGTATTTTATTTTTATTTTTTATTTTTTTATTTTTTTTGGTGCCCTGATATTTGATATGCACAAAAGCTGAAGCAACAACAACAACAAGAGCAACAACAACAGCAACAACAACAACAAGCGGCAGCAACTGCGGCTACATCCTGTTGATAACTTTTTGCACCAATTGAGGCAAGCGAACGTT
This sequence comes from Drosophila pseudotalamancana, assembly GCA_037075185.1. Classification (NCBI taxonomy): domain Eukaryota; kingdom Metazoa; phylum Arthropoda; class Insecta; order Diptera; family Drosophilidae; genus Drosophila; species Drosophila pseudotalamancana. Next base: position 389,388 of record JBAMCK010001164.1, read on the forward strand.
CTCCTTTGCTTTGGCCAGATCTGGCAGCGCGGCAGTCGCATCCGTTCTCATAGCGACGGCCCCACAAAATTTACGGTTTTGGTCTAATTCAGTCAATGCGCCAACTCTTGGCCAGGGAAGTAAACTGATTTGAAAAGCCGTCGCAACAGGAACCAAACAGGAAGCTGCTGTTAAATTGTATCCAGCTCATTAAAGTGTGGCTTAGGCTCAGCCCAGGACTACCCCATCCCCATCCAACCCACCCCCTAACCCCTCCAACCATCTCCAGAGAGCTCAACGGATGTGCAGAGCCAGACAATGATAGCATTATTTATTATATATTTACAAATTAAACGGGGCAGTGTTTGCTGCGTTTGTGGCTCATGCCACAAGGCGCGACAGTTGACACCAGCTTAAAAATTGTGCGCAAAATTACTTTTGTATTGTACTCGTAATATAACGGGATATGCGTGCACTGCGACCTCGCGGCTATGGCAGCTGTAAGACCTATTTTAACCCCAGCAACAAGCACAAAAAAACGCGTCAACAAATCACAAAAGCTGCTCCACAACAACGAATCCCTTTATATGTATATTTGTGTGTGTTAGTGTGTGTGTGTGTCGGCTGGTGTCATGCCGTTAAACAAAGTGCGTAGCCTATGCCTCGAGCTAACATTTTTATTAAAAAATAATCACCCGCACACAAATAATCACACTGCAAATATAAAACAAGTCGTAAAATAACGAACAACGAATGTTAAATGCTCTACAAAAGTATGCAAAAACTAACAACTAATTAGTGCATTTTGCTTATTTAAAATAATAGTCTTAAATATATTTTTCAATCAACATCGAAAATATGCTTAATAAATTTGTAGGGTTGTGATTACTCTACTTGAAACAGAATTCTAACTGTTTCCAATTTATTTTTTACTCACTGTTTTGTAAACCATTTTTTCAGTAATGATACAATGCAATGATAATGCAGTATACCCTGTTAAAAACAAGGAATGTTCAAATTTAAACTTTTAATTTTAAATGTGTATAAAACAAATTTGTTTTATTGTTGGCCACCTTCACAATTAATTTTTATATTTAATTTATCAACTTGTTATTTTATAAAAATATTTAATTTATGCGCAACTTTGACATTCTTTCGATCGTTAAGGTATCTGCACATCGAGGATTCTCGCTTTGGTCCCTTTCAGTGCAACATATGTGCAATTTCAGCACTTTGTGGTTGCCACAGAATGTTGCATGCTTTGTGGCGCATGGGCAGCCATTGTCAGCGGCAGAAAAAAAATCAGTCCGCCAATGATTTGTCAATGTGTTTCGGCCTTTGTCGCTGTGGCAAAACCGAAAATCTTTAAATCATTCGATTAAGTGGCGGCTTAAATGCGGATTATGATTTGATCTGATTTGATGCGCAGTTTATTATTGGCCTCATTAGCAAATGGAAAGAGCTTTACGAAACAAATGTGTAATATAATATGTATACATATACATATATTGGGCTTATCTATGTATGTTTGTATGTATGCATGTATGTATGTATGCATATAGATAATTTGCAAGCTCCCCTACGGAAATGGCGGTTCGGCAAAAAAGGTAATACAAGAAAAAGCAACCCAAATGAAGATGCATAATAAACGACCCACTGCGGGTCCCAGCACGGAATCGCCTTTACAACCAACGCATGCTCTTCCTCTTATTTTTTGCACGTTTTTGCTTCTTTTTTTTTTATTTTTTTATTTTTTGTGTGTGTAGATAACCCAGGCAAACCGAACTGCAAGCCGAACCAAGGGGCGACCTCTGCACCTAATGGGGTTGTTTAATAATAATAATAAGAACTACGAGGGGTTGGGGCAGATCAATAAGCCTTTGCGCAAACAGGCCAATAATTGTGCCCCTGTATGTGTGTGTGTGCGTGTGTGTCGGTGTGCATGCTTTTAAATTAGAAAATGCAAAAAGTGCGTAAGAAGCAGCACACGCACACACCAATACACACACACACACACACACACACACATAGCCTGGTCATTGGCCTCAATAAATGCAACCATCCGAGTCGCGCCTGCAAACAACTTTTGTGGCAGGCCTCGCTTTTTTTTCGAGTACAAATTTCAAAACGAAATTAAAATTTTACGCATTTGCTGTACACGCACACACCCACACACCCACACACATACACACAGACCGAAGCACACGTGGAGTACTCCTTTGGTCATAACTGGGCGCACACATTACGTAATTAAGGCCTTCCCAAAAGTACTTCAGACTTTGCCCGGGCGGGCTCTACGGCCCGTTTATTGACTGGCCTGCCAATCAAATTGTGTGCGTTCTATACAAATTGTAGGCTGCATTTTTGATGCCAGTTTTTTCCATTTGGCTGTGCCGAATAACTTTCGTGCCACATTTGTTTTGCACACTCGCTCACAGATGTGGAAAAGGGTATATTAGTATTGTCTGATAAATTTACTTTGCTCTATTAATTCTTCAACTTACGGACTTGAGAATACGGAAACTTCAAATTTGTAATAATTACCTAATAGCTAAGTCCAATCAATCCACAGACTCAACTATAAACTTTGTATCCCGCCTTTTTATTTTTTTTTTTTTTTATATATACTAGCATTATTTTTCACTTCTAAAAAAATGATTTTATTGTAATTTTAACTTCTTTTTTTAGCTTGAGCGAGTATTGCGCGGTTGGTTTTAACTTTCTTATACTATACGCATTCTGCCATAGATTCGCCCTCGGCAATTGACGTGCGTGTGTGTGTGTGTGTGTGTGTGTGTGTGTGTTTTTGTGTGTGCCCACTGTACAGTCTGCTTTGAGTCGACCATAGCCGACTTATGCTCAATTAGAGCTGTTCAAATTCGAACTCTGAGCAATTAAATCATTTTCCAAGCCATTTCCATTTCCAATGACGAAATTGTAATTGAATGTGGAATTCGGAGTGCGGGCTGAGCTGGGCAGAGGCTAAGGGTGGGGTTAGGTTTCATTTCTGGCTAGATTTCCCAAGTGCCACTTGCAACTTGACCTAGACCAAAGCCGCTTACGTTGACGTTGAAGCGACGACCATTTTCTTTTACTCATTTTGTTTTTTTTTTTTAGCAGCACGTCTAATGCCAAACTAACGAACTATCTCTCACATTTTTGCTGTCGGTTTTTTAAAGGCTTTTCGTAGAAAACTTGTTTGGTTTCATTGTGCGACCAAATTGCGCAGGCATAGTGCAAAGTGTAATGCAGTAATGCTTATTCTGTTCTAAAATCCTTTTATAAAACTTTTGTATGCTCTGATATATTTGAATATAACTGTACAATTATATGATAAATCTTTATATGACGACTTTTCGACGAATTGGAATTGTTTGCGTACTCAAAAGAATTTCAAGTGTTAAGGAAATTAAGAAACTATTTAAGCCAATTATGCGTGAAAGCTGCAGCGGTGCAACGCGGCGTATGCGCAATGTGGCTAATGATGTCTAAATACGTCGATTACCAGCATAATCAAATAAAAGCAAAGTGTTGTATGCTAAGTAATAAATATTTATCAGCTAGCGAAACCCTCTGCTCGAAGCAAAGCAACTTCTTTCTTTATTGCCCCATGCCGTTCACCCCGCATTTATCAAATCTTACAGAAACCTACGCAGTCATCGCGCGGCCTTTGATGAAGCGCATTTTTTGCGGTCAGTCTAGGAGAAAGAGAGTCATCAAAGCCACGCACAACAACAACAACAACAACAACAACAGCAACAGCAACTAATGTGCCACAACAAAGGCAAATAGAAGCAAGCCCAAGGAGCAGCTGTAAGAAACAGGCACAGGGACAGAAATGCAGATGGAAACGAAGTCGGAGTCGGAGTCAGAGTCGGAGACGGTGACGGTGACGGTGACGGGGAGGGAGTCGAAGTCGGAGCCGGGTGTCAGACAGGCCGCATAGAGAAAACGGCTTATGGGGCCGACAGTGACGTCGACAGCGACGCTTTATAATGACGGCTGTCTTTCGCCCATACGCTTTGGGTAACATAATCGGTCACTGACTTGGCATTTGGCGTCGTAATTTGAGAACTTTTTGCGCCTCGATTGTTGCGGGTGGTCAGGGAAGCGAACGGCCAGAAGGGTGGGGCAACCAGCTCAAATGCATTTGTTGCCCGCTGGCCGCCGGGTACAGTCGCCGGCGAAGCCTACCGCAATCAGGGTAGCATTGCGCCAAAAAAAAACCAAAGAACTTGCCACGCACAACAATTTATCACTTGCCACAGCCGCCAACAGCAGCAGCAGCAGCAGCCGATGCAGCAGCAGCAGCAAGCAGATCAAGAAGCAGCTCAGCTTGCCTCATTTCGGTTTCGGTTTTTGGCCAATTCGGGCCAGGCTGAAGCCGGCTGCAAAACCGTCTTCACTTTCGTGCTAAATTATATCATCGGTGCACATCGAGCCGGACGAAGCGCACCGAAGGGGAAGCTAAAGTTGCCTCGTTCGAGTGCAACAAGTTTGCCACAAGGCTTGCAGCACTTTGCTTTCTTGTTGTTGCTGTTGTTGTTGTTGTATTTGGGCGAACATTTTGATGCTGCCTGCCTGCGCTGCAGATGCCCCATGCCACATTGGCTGCGCTCTTGCCCTGCGTCGCCTGGCATATTCGTCAATTTTTGTGCGCATGCAATTTACGCAACGTCGAAGGAGTTGCTGCCACAGCGGCAACAGCGGCAACAGGGGCAACAGCGGCTGCTGAGGCAGTGCCACCAGAATACGAAAAACCTTGAGTACGGTCAGTGACCAGAAAAAATGCATAAACATTTTTGTGCTCGCTCGATCCGGAGACGCCGTCGTTGCAGCCAGTCAATTGCAAATTTTCGGAAATGTTTTTGTTTTTTTTTTTTTTTGTATCGTAATTTTGTTCTCTTTTTTCCCTCTCTCTCTCTCTCTCTCTCTCTCTGTCGTAGGCACGTACAATCGTGTGGAGATCGCACTTAGCGAGTCTCCGGCGTGGGCATGTGCTTGAGGATTGGGGATTGGAGATTGGGGAATGGGGCATGGACTGCCTTAATGGCCGGCGTATTTTCGGCATACGCTACGCACATTTCGTGCATGTGCTTGTGTTTACTTTATGGGAGCATTCTTTGCCAGCCCCAGCCGGTTTCTTTTGCGCTTTGATATGGCGCAGGCCGTGCGAGCGAGTGCGAGCGAGATGCCAACATTTTGACAGCCTCTGCAATAAGTCTGCCGATCCAGTGCCATAATTTTTGTATATGTATTTATACGCTCATCTCATTGAAATGTGTGAGAACGGGTCTGCTGGGCAGGAGACTCAACTTACCCACATATATGTATATTCTTGATCATCCACAACATTATTATTTTTTCTTGATCGAAAAATAAAATTGTAATAAACAATTACTTCTAATTTTGAATACTTTAACAACATTATTGAAATCGATAAATATCGATGTTTCTTGCTACTATCTGTGATATGCCATTTTTTATTATTTAAAAATCAACATATCTCGACTTGGCTGTCAAACACATTGAAGCTGATAGCAGGGTATCTCATAATTGTTCACTTTAATATAGAGCAATTTTTTTTTGGTCTTCTCAGTAATTTTTGTTTTGGGCTCCCCTTTGTTGGCACTCGCATGTGCATGTGCATGTGCATGTGCATGTGCATATGTGTGAGTGTGTCTGTGTGTGAGTACGCGCTGTTTTCAATTATCAAGGACAAATGTGCGTTGAACTTGATCTCGCTTTTCATTGCAATTTGGCTGGCTGCCCCGTCGCTCATTTGTGCCACGTTTTTGTTTACATGCGCACAAATTTATTTTTAGAATTTTCCGTTGAGCCCTGCACTTGCCGTCCAAAAACAAAAACATAAAATTTGTTAGTTAATGCAGCTTGATGCAGCAATTAAAATGCCAAACTTATGGAACTTGCAACGTTGCAACGTTGCAACGCTGCAATGTCCAAAGTCGCAACCATAAGAAATGCAACGAATGGGATTGCGAATTTGATGCTGATGCTCTTCGCTTTGATTTGAGCTGCTTGTCCGAAAAAGAGACTAAAAAAAAATAAAAATAAAAATAAAAATAAAAATTGCATCCGTTGCGGTTTGGGGTGCCTCATCAAGAGTCAGGATTGGACGCCGAAGAGCAACTTGTGGTTCTTATGTAGTTGCTGCTGCTGCTGATGCTGCTGCTGCTGCTGCCGCACTGTCTGTTCGTTAGCAGACATGCAGCAAGTTGAATTAAGTTGTTATGCCAGGTATTAGCAAAGGTGTTGCAGCTGCCGTCCAGTTGCTGCGGATTTCGGGCGCAGCTGAAACTTTGTTGCCACTCGAATGTGCCTCCGGCATGCCAATGGCCATTCGCAATGTGTGAGTCTAACTAAATGGAAGCAAATCGTTTGCAGCTTTCGACTCTTCGCGCGGGGGGAGAGGGGGGGGAAGAGCTGATGGTTTTTCATTAAATATGCATCAAGGAATTACACTCAAAAGTTCAGACTAGCCAAACTCAACTCTCAACTCAGTTTAAATAAAAATCCAAGCAGAAGCAATTAAGTGTTCTAGTCGGGTGTACTGGACTGCGCGATACTCTGTGCTCTGGATTATGTTGTTAGCTATGATTCTGACACTATTCGAGTCTTATCTATGATTAAAAATTCACTTGAGTATATAAAGAGTGAGAGAGAGGGAGAGAAGAACCTTTGATAACTCACATAAAATGATATATAATAAAATAAGTCACTGTGAATACAGGGTATTTAAAAGGAATTCAGAGAAAGTCCCTTAACAAACTTCTGTTACTGTCAATTGCTAAAAACTAAGTACCCTTAGGCATTTACTGCGGATGCAGGGTATATGTACATAAGGAATTCAGATAAAGTCCTAAGCAGCCAAATGGGCCGAACTTCACAGACATACATATGTATATATATATATATATAGTTATATGCGTGGATCATTAGAGGCTCAGTTGAGTGCATTAATGATTGTGCAGAGATGATGTCCGCGACATGAACCCTATAAGCAAACTCATCCCGGCGATTTTTAGCATTTTTAGTTAATTTACACAAATGGGAGGAAAAACATTTGGAATTCCTGCAGCGACTGGCGCAAGACTCTGGCTAAAAATCTTTCATTCGATCGTTTATGGCATTTTATTTGGCGCGTCAGCAAATGTTTGTAAGCAATTTATTTATGACATTTTTTGCAACCGTTTAGAGGCAGCTGCCGCTGCCACTGCTGCTGCTGCAGTGGCTGCTGCTACTGTTGTTTAAATGCTGAGCGACACATTTGCTGGCTTGGAATCGTGCGGCAATCTGTGGCACAAAAAAACTGGACGCATGACGCGTCCAAAAGCGCAATGGGGCACAGACTTGCAATAGCTAACAGCAACATTGTGTGGCAGTGGCAGTGGCAGTGGCGGTGGCAGTGGCAAGAGTGTGGTAGAAATGCAATAGGAACATGGACATGAGCATTGAGCTAAAGTCAGAGTCAAGTTCCATATTCATTAGTTACAATACAAGCAACAACAACAACAACAACAACAACAGCAACAACAACTCGGACACACATTATGAGCAGCATCTGAATGTTGCTGATGGCAACTGCTAATGACTGCTGGCAAGGTGTCTTGGCCAAAAGCCAGGATTACGGACCCCAAACTTGGTTGTCCTGCATTGTAATAACAATTTGCAGTGCAAATTTCAACAATTTCGAATAAAGGTAAAACTGCTCAAAAAAAAAACAAAGTCAGAGTTCAGTTTAAATGAAGTTGGAAAGCGAAACAATTATTGTGCGCAGCTCGAGAGTGCCAGACTAGAAGATACTCTTTAATGTGTGCATTCGCTTCAGTCAGAAATGAAACTAAACAAATTATATATAATTTCATTTGAAAAACAATGATTAGTTAGTTACTTTTTGCAATTAACTTGGTTATAAACATAATTTAGTTGGAATGGTCTCATCCATACTGGCCAAAAGTCAGGACTTGAAGCCCTCTTTGGACTGCTGCAGCACAAATTGCATTGTAATAACAATTTTCATTACAAATATTTAGCAAAATTGAACAATTTGGAGCTAAAATTAAACTATAAACTGCCATTTCGAATAGCAATTAGAGGAGTCGAGAACTGGAAGCTGCAGCAGCAACAACAGCAACAGCGGCAGCAGCAGCTGCTGCCCATCGAAAACTAAACTGTTCGGCAAATTGATGGCAAGGCCAAAAACAGGAAAATCTAAAGCAAACGAAAAATCAAGAATTGCTAACAAGTGAAAGAAAAACCAGATTTGTAGCTTGGCCAAGCAGCAGCCAGGGGGCCGGATATGACCAAATTGCTAGGGTTCCCGGCCGGTAATTGGCAATGCAGCAGAAGCAGCAGCAGCAGCAGCAGCGCCAGAGACTGCAGCAGCAGCAGCAGCAACAACAACGACAATTTTTTACTTCTACTGTGCACAAAAAAAAAAAAAAAGAGAAAAAAGCGGCTGAAAAAATAAATATGAGCTCGGGAACGTCAAGGGCCTGGTGCCGGGTGCAAAGGCTGGTGCTCAGTTTTTTAGGCAAAACCAAACGCCAGCCAAGACAGATGTGCGACATTGCAATTTGTTACAGTTTGTTGCAGTTGTTGCAGTTGTTGCATTAACGGCCAACTTGTAGCTGGGCCACGGCCCGGACCAGGTTGCCACTGTCGGTGTCGGAGGCTGGGCTCTAGTTCTGGGCAATGGGCCTGGGCCTGGGCCTGGGAAGTCAGGCAGGCAGAGCAACCTAAATATTTTAATGCCCCGGCCGCATTGATGGTTCGCTTTTTGCCCAGCGACTTTAGTAATTAACATTTTTTGCGTGCACAAATATTTTTCGACTTGAGAGAAAAGAAGCCAAGAGCAACAGCAACACCAACAGCAACAGCAACAGCAACAACAGCAGCAGATGCACATGAAATTCACAACAGCAGCAGCTTCTGCTGCTGCATGAAAACTCAAACAAATTAAACTTGAGGTAAGGCCAAGAGGAACAACAACACGGCAGCCAACTGAAAAAATAACAACAACAATCGACGCGGCCTGCAGAAAACGTAACAAAATATGTTAAAATGCAACCAAGTGAGTAAATTGTGCGCAGCAACTCGCTAAATACAAAAAAAATATATAAGAAAAAAAAAAAAAAACGAACTGAACTGAACTGAATGTTCTGTTTATGTAGCACACACATAGACACACGCTCACACACACACTCACACACACCCACATAGCTGCATAGAATATATACTTCATAAACTAAGCAAATTATTATTTGAAGGCAGGGTTCGCTCTGGCTGCGGCTTTGGCTTTGGCTTTGGCTCTGACTTTGGTTTGAGTGTTTAGCCAGCGAACTTGTACAAAAATTAAATTGTTTTAATTACGCGCTGCCGCAAATTGTGGCATTGTTGTTACAGCGCCGAAGGGGGGGCTGGCATCGGGGGGCAGGGGCTGATGTGCAGTTCATTATGATTGTTGCTGTTGTTGGGAAAAAATTGTTGCCAAATTGCGTTAGCTTTGCTTTGCCTACATTAGCCATAACACTAAGTGTTCTACAATAGGGCTGCACAACTAAATATTTAAATGTGGGACGTTTTATTTTAATCCCCTTCAATATTTGAAATATATAAATAAAGTAGCCAACAATTTATCATTTTAAAGAAAAATATAATCTATAATAAAACCATTAAGATATATGTATATATCTAACCTTAATAGGGTTTGCTTTACTCTTATAAGGTTTTTCTTTCAGCTACTTGGCTTTCATTAGGTTTTGTGCAGCCCTGGTTTTGTGCTGCATCCAGAAACATTTTTCATATATTTTTTAATTGTAGCTACATAGAAAAAATGGAAAAGTTTGGTTTGTTTCGCATATGTGGGCCAGAGCGGCGGAGGCTTTGGAGGCAGTTGCAACCGCAACCGCAGCCCCACCCCCTCGCAACCCTTTCATCAGCCACGAAATTTTTTCCACTTTACATTTTTTGCGTGTGTTCTCGTTTCGGATGATGGGCTAAGGGCGAATGGATGCGGGGGATAGCCGGTGGCAGGGGGAGGCGTGGCAGCGCCAAGACAGACAATGTTGGCAACTTGGCCCGCCGCTCAGCCATTGATAATTACCAGGTTGCACTCTCTTACCACTCCATCCCCCCCGCTTCCCACAATCCTCGAGCGTTGTGTTTTGCAATTTATGTTGCCTTCGCATGCGCTTGTGGCAATCCAAGTGTGTGTGTGTGTTTGAGTGTGTGTGTATGTGTTTGTGTGTGTGTATGTGCTTGAGCTGTGCATAGAAGTCAAGTCAATCTTTAGACTGTTTTTACATAATTATAACAGTGCACTGGCTGCTCCCGCCGTTGCTTTTATTGTTTTCATTTTAATTTAAATGCCTAAACAATAATTTGAACATTATTCTGAAGGGTTTTTCTTTTTGGTTAATGCATGCAATGAAAATGAACAGAAGTGATGTACGTGAAAGCCAATTACCTATGTTATGCAAATGCAAATGGCAGCACGAAAATCAACCGGTTCCACTCCCACCCTTCCCTCTCTCTTCAACTCTCTCTCTCTCTCTCTGAAACAGCGCCCAATTAGCTAGTTTCCGGGCAGAGCCTTGGAATTATCTATGAATTTATATACGCAAAAGCCACAATATCCGTTTGCTATTACAAAGACGTGCCCGACTAGTTTTTCGTCTCTATAAATTTTACGCATTTTACGCACTGCGCACAGATTTTGGCCGTAACAAAAAGATAAACCCTATTGCTACAAATGGGCGCTGGTTTCCTGTTTCCTGTGCAGATAGTTCCAGTGTCTGTGTGTGTACATGTGTGTGGTCGTGTGGGTGTGTTAGTGTTTGAGTGTTTGACTGTTTGAGTGTGCTGTCTAAATTTACGACTATTTCGCCTGTCCCACTCCCGCCCTCAATTTTCAGTGCATTGTGCGTGAAATCAAAAATTGAGTACAGTTGTGCTCAAGTCTTGTGGCCGCCATTTTGCCCGCCCGCTTATGCAATGTTTTTTGCACGCATCGAAGACTGTGGTGTAGGTGTGTGAGTAAAAATATCAATAAACACTGCCCCAACCAAAGCAGCACTTGCTTCTTCTTTTGACTGCGCATTTTATTTATATATATCCGATATATATTAAATATCTTACATAAGCGTTATTATATGTATACATACCTAGTCAAGCCCAACTCCACGGGTGACCCCTGTTTGGGGGTCGAGTCGCCAATTTACGCACAAGGATATCTTGTGGGTGTCCGCCTTGTAGGGGTAGCTCGTAATATTTAGCTTCCGCACAGGCCATTTTGTACGCCCATGCCAGAATCGGGCCTTATCCGTCGTGCCGTGCCACAAGGCGCTGCAACTGGCTGTCGGGTCAGGTCAACCCCATTTGTGCATGCGTGAAAATTTTTCCACCACATCGATTACTTTACGCAAATTAGTGCGTAGATATTTTGCAAAAATGTTCTATAAATAATTGATGTGCCGTTAAACGAGTGCCAATCCCCTTTGACAAATGCAACACACAAAGTGTATTCTGCGAGTGTGTGCGTGCGTGTGTGCGTGCGTGCGTGTGTGCGTGCGTGCGTGTGCGTGTGTGATTATATGCGATATAAGTAATCCGGCAGTGGGAGAGCATTCACATTCCGATACTTTAAGAGCCATTAAATGGCATTTGAACCCCTAATTAAGCAATTTTCCACAATAATCTGTGACAGTTGACAAACAGAAAACCGTTTAAGCTTATAGACAAATACTAACCTTCCTGTATCAAATATTATTTGATATTCATATAACAAATTAACTTTTAGCATATTGTGGAAGAATTCTTTAATTTAAGGAATCTCAACTTAACAACAAGTTTTAATACTGCGACAAGCTGTGTCAAAGATATCTTGGAATGTGTTTTTTAGTCCTAAGAAAAGTCCGATTTGGCAGATATTTGACTGGTAAAACCTTTAGAAAAGACTGAAAGACTTAAGCAAATGCCACATCGATTAATCAAGTATACATATTTTTGGCCATTGTTTCTATTTGAGATATTTTCCATTCACTTTTACTTTGACATAAATAAATAAAAATACAGTTGTTCTTCTCTAGTTTGGTAATTCGCAAGCATTCGCATTTATTATTGATTTGAGGAAAAGTTATTCGAACCATTTGACAAGCATATACTACTACTAGCTACTCGTAGCCAATCGGAGTGGGTAATCCGTAGTTGCTCAAGTTCTTGCCATCGTAGAGAACTTTAAGAAACTTTAAGACCTCTGAACGCTGCCAAGTTGTGTTTTGGGGCGTGTGCGTTTGACACCTGTGGCAAGTGTTAAGAGTGGGAAACTGAAGTTTCGGGAATTTGGGATCCTCAGTGGAGTCGCCGGCTAAGCGCTGATTCACCTCATTGTGTGCCTCCCACAGCCAAAGTATTTCCTCCTCCCGATTAGTCACGGAGAAAAGACGCCGTCGCTCCGCCATGCCCAGGAAATGTTGCACACAATCGTTGCAGCCAAAGAAGTGACTGACGAAGCCGTGAATGGTGCTCAGCACGTAACCCGCTGGCAGAACAGTCGATCGGGCCGCCTGCACGGTGAGATAGTGAAAGAGCGTCCACAGCGAGCAGGTGAAGCCGCGCAGAAACGGGACCGACGCAATGCAGCCCACATATCGCCTGGCCTTGAATACCTTTGGCTGCATGCGCTCCAGCAATTGCACCTGTGCCTCGAAGGCAACGCCGCTTAATGGGCCACTAAAGCCATTTACAAATTCGTAGAGGCGTGCCAGCAATATATTCCCGCTCCGGTTCAAAGGGCTAAAAAGGCGCAAAACGTTGAGCAACTGTCGCAGCGCCAAAAGCCGCTCGGCCTCGAAGACACGCACTTTGGGCAGCTCGATGTGGAGCAGCTTGTCAATGGCCTGCTCCAAGTCGGCACGATATACCTTTGGTCCGCCCTGCAGCACGGTGCCCAGGATTGCGGCTTGCTCCTCATCGATGCTATATGAGGTAACATTTGGAGTGGGCGTGGTCGGAAGAGGCATCAGACTCGCATAGCCCATGTCGTGCAGATACGCCGACACGGCGTTCACATAGGCTGCGCTGCTCTCGTTGCGGGCTCGCAGGGTCAACGTACTGCCCAGACAGTCCATGACGAACAACTGGCCATCGCTTAAGCCCAGCTTGTCAAGCAGCTGCCGGTCGTCTACAATGCGCACAGCTACAATTGGCCAAGTTAGCAGACCCAAAATCGTGTCTCTGCCCAAGTTCGAGCCCGTCGGCTGATAGACCAAGACTATATACTTTGTGGGAGTAGTGCATTGTGTTAGCAGACCTTCTCGATCATCCAGGCCAGAAAGTGGCTCAAAGTTGGGTTGCCCAAGCGCTGTAAAGTTTACCTTGGCTATGTAATCCGCTAGATGAACAACTATTTCATCCGGCACAAGCGTGTTCAATTCGAATCCCAGATTATGCTCTGTTCGCTGAAATGCAGGCGGGTATATTCGCAGCGTGGGTGTTCTTTGTATATCGAAGTCACGGCAGATTCGCACATTCCGCTCCTGGGCACAGTCCACCACGTAGATCGAGAGAACCCGCTGCCAGCCAAACAATCTGCCGGCCAGCTGCTTAAAAGTCGGTGCAAACCGTCGACAGTCGCCGCAGAAATAGTTTATAAACTGCACAAATTGGCAATTCTTCGATTCATACAGGCTCTGCTCCAGGGTATCGTTGTTCAATATTTTGACATTGTCCTCGACGCTGTAAAGACTTGGCTCAGTATCAGTTGCCCTGCACAGCACCACCTGCAGCAGCACCACCTGCAGCAGCACCACCAGCAGAAATAAGCGAAACATTTGCTTCAAGATGCTCTTCGGCTACGTTTTTAACTGCAACTGATGGAAGAGTCCCAGCGGCTGCGTTTCTTAAGGTGTTCGTTGTGCTTCGATTGTTTTACTGTATGCGCAGTCAAGAGATCAACGAAAACAACAACAACAACAACAACAACAACAAAACAAAAAATTAACAACCTCGACAACATGGTCAAGAGCAACAACAACCTGTAGAAGTAAGCTTTCATTTGCATTAAGCTGCTCGTTTCTGATTGATCAGACTTGACTCTTATTTATAGTAAAGTAATATCCATATATATATATAAGAAAAACGACTGGATTTGTGTAAAAGCTAAACTTATTTACAAAAAATATATTCAAAAACTTTTTAAATGCTAATTTAATACCCCAATCTGGTACGAATAAGAAAGAAAGACGCAGATAGAAAGTAAAACTATTTTGAAGGTTTTCAAAATGCGTAGTATAAGCGTATTTCTTAAAAAAAAAAATATTTTATGAAGTTTATTTTATGCGATCCGGTTTTTCTTGAGCCCTGCAACGAAGATCAACAATTTATTGAAATTTTTATGAATAAATATTTTTAATACCTCTTACAAAAGTCATTTATTGGATTCAAAGTCGTTACATTGATTATCAAGGACACCATAATTTTAAATATGAATATAATATTTAAAAAAAAAACATTTAAACACTAAATTAAAAGTAAATAAGCGAGCAACCATCGATATGCCAAAAGCCAAATTTAACCAGTTGAAGAGCAACAAGTGTTGGCTTAAACCGTATTCGGTTAAACATGCCAAATTCAAAGTATACTCAACTTTGAGGTTATATCATTTACATGCTAGATTATGTGAGAAAATATTTCGAAAACAAAACGGAAACAAAAACAACTACTCTGAAAAGTTTGGCAAAAGTTTTGGGTGTGAAAAGAGATTCACTCTCTGTTCTCTGTTGGTTAAGTTTTGCGGGAACTCAACGGCAAGGCAGCTTAAAAACTTTTTGGCAGTTGATGGGCGTGGCAACTACGTTACGCCCCTTGTTGAGCAACTGGATGCTGTGTAATTTAATTGCGACAACGAGTCGAGCTTCGTTCCATCAGCCACTGGAGGCTGTTGTTGTTGCTGGCATAGTTTATGGCGAATTAACTGTGAAAAGGCGTTGCAGTGCAAAGTGTGAAGCGTTGCGTGCAACTTGTTTGAGTCCTGCCAAAGTGAAACAATTTGTTGAACGTGGCGTATGCGCAATACAACTGATATACCTTCTCTTATACACTTTCGAATGAATTATCTCCTTCATAAAATTTGGATTTGATTGCTGCAAATGTCAAAAGCTGAAGCATTATTTTTGTTTAATTAGTTCTATGGATATTCAAATAAATTTTAATGCCGCAATTATTGTCGCATTGCACTCGCAAAGACAATGGCTGAGCAAACAAGATATATGCCCAGATATTAGAACTTACAACTCATACACACACACTCACACACACATACGCACACGCATACATAGCCTGGTTATTAACAATGCACTTCGACTGACATGAACAATGTTGCAAATCGGTTTGCAAATCAGGCAACAGCCAACTGGCTACAGGCAACCAGTCAACGACATGGCAGTCAGTAAAAATTGCGTAAAATACAAATATTGTGCAAAGGTTTTGTGTAATTTTTGTATACCCTGTATGCAGTGTGGATATGTAAGCAGGTATATTAAATTGCGCTATGTGTAACAGCAGAAGCAGATTAATTGTTTCACCTCACAATCCAATCTGTAAGACTTGAAATACGAAAAATATATGAATGTAAGAATAATAATAATTAATAGACAATAAAAGAAAATAATACCAAATTTGAGATGTGACATGCACAGTTCTTCCCTTTCTACTACATCTAATAGATCAACAGATCAACAGTGAAGGGATGAAGTAAAGACTCTAGAGACTTGGAGGATCCCTAACATTTAGATTATGTTCAGGGCATCCACTAGTCTGGTATGTGAGAACTCTTACATGTTTTCTCTCTTTTTTTTTTGTGCCAGGATGCGCTGCATACGGCAGTTGGGGGTGGCGGCCGGATAAAGGCTGTGGCAGTGCGGCAGTCCATCAAAACGATTTGAATGCGTCGCTGACGTTGATGAGTTTGAGTGAAAAGCGTATCAGGAGGCGGCAGGCGGCAGGCGGCAAGCAGTAGGCGGTAACAACAGCCAGCCAAGTTCGTCAATCAAAAGCCAAACCAAAATCTCCTCATGCGTGGCACAGGAGCAGAGGCAAAGCCAAAGGCTGATGAGGATGCCATTGCTGATGCCGGCGATGATGCGTTCTGCTGTTTGTTTTGTTTTAATTTTCTCGATTTTTTTTTCCTCCTCTTTCTACTTTTTTCTTGTTTTTTTTTTTTTTTGCTTGCCTTTTCTCTTTTCCGCATTTTTTTTTTCGTTATTTGAAAAACTCTTCAGTTTTGAATTGTTGCCATGTTTTTATTGTTGTTGAGTTTGGTTTAGTTTGTGCGTGGCGTACGGCATATGTGGGGCCGTTCAGCCCAGCAGCTCAGAAGCTCAGCGGCTGAACAGCTGAACATCTGAACAGCTCAGCTCTAAGCGGCAGCCAGTGTATCCGCATCCGTATCCGTAGTGCCTTACACTGTTTGCACGGATCGGAACGGGAACACGTTTGACATTTCATCAGGCTGGGCGACTGTCTGAAAATGCGACCGCTGCCGCATCTAAGGATTTGATTTGATGTGCGTCCGTCAAAAGGGAGTTCCAGCAGTAACAATGCGCTGAAAATTGCATTGTTAGCAAAACACTACAATATGGCCAAAGTGCCTAATACACACACTGCCACACACACTCCCACACACTCGCGCACACACTCTCGCACACACGCACACTCGCACATTTGGCCCGCAGGCTCACGCATGCACTTGACAACTCAACCAGCCAGGCTGGTAGCCATCCCTGCATTCGGGCTGCCAGCATTTACTTCCGTTTTTAATTAAAAATAAAAAATAAAAACCCAAACAAACCAAACAATAACGTACCGCAGCCCAACGCTAAATGCGAATAAAAAATAGAGAGAGATTCACAATTATTTGCATATAAAATAAAAAAAAAAATACATGTTCGTCTATACATAGGCAGTAAAAATCCATATAAAAAAATTAAAAACCACAGAAATACATTTACTACATCAACAGCCTAGCCCAGAAGGGTCGTCCGGCACTCACATTCGCATATTTGCATGCGTATCCTGCAGATACGCACTTTGGCTGCAGCTTGCGGGATTGGTAGGAGGGAAGCCGTGGGCCAGAGAGTGACAGCGTCGAGTGGATTGAGTGGGACAGCAGCAGCAGCAGCAGCAGCAGCAACAACAGCAGCAACAGCAGCAGCTCTTAATTTGTCTGCAAATGCGGCAAACTAATGAAAATTACGCAATTTGAAAAATGAAAAAATGTAAAAATGTAAAAGAAAAAAAATAAACAAGAGTGCTTGCATGGAGAGTGCTCAACTAACAGATACCACTCGTTCAGCTCTCAGTTAAGCATGCACAGGCAAATATTATATATAAAAGGATTTTCTTTATGAAATGCTTTCAATATTTAAAAGAAACAGAAAAATCTAATGGCTAATGAATTTTAGGACTATTATTATTTAGCTTATAACTACTTTCTTTTGACTGTTACATACTTATACATAAAACAATACACCCGCTTAAGTGAATTAAAAAGTATGACTATTATTATTTAGCTATTAACTACTTTCTTCTGACTGTTACATCCTTATACACAAAACAATACACCCGCTTAAGTGAATCAAAAAGCTATGAAGCAAGGTGGTTAGCAAATGTTTCTAGTTTTCTTCACTGCTGCAAATTGCTAAATTTTAATAAAATATGCAAAATCCATTAACGATAAGGACTCATTCTATATTATATATATCTATACTAAAATCTTTTTTATTTACACACGACAAGTTGAAGTAGAAAACTAATACGACCAACAATATATCTATGATATTGTAGCCCGAGTTGAATCTCAGTCGGGCTGTAATCCTTTTTCGCACTCTCACTATCACAAACACATATGAAATTAGAATGACAATTTAACTGACATTTTATTTATATTTCATACATTTGTTTTTTTTTTTTAATGTTTGTTTTTGAAAAGCGAAAACCACAAATAAGTGGGCTTAAGCATCGGCCAATGTTATGATTAATTAGGTGCGGCCAAAGGATCCCAGGCCAAAGAATTCGACTGAACAATTCCCAGCTTTTAAAATGTTCTCATTGGGAATGAACAAAATAGCAGCAGTAAGTGCAACAGGAGAAGCAGCATCTGCTGCAAGCAGCAGCCAATGATGCCTCATTAAAATGCACTTAATTAAAATGCAATGGTAAAATCAACAGCAATGCAATTGCAACTGGAACTGCAACTGCCGTCCGCTGAGAGAACGCGTATATGACTAAATCCAGTTTGGGTTTCGATAGAAAAACAACAACAGGAGCACAAACAACAACGAAAAATTACAAGACAAGCCAAAGAACAAGCAAAACGAGCAGCACCAAGAATGAAGAGTGTTGCAGCTGATGAATATGGAACTTGGCTTTGACTTTGTAACTATTTCAATGCGTCCATCTGTCCGTCCGTCCGTCCGTCCGTCTGTCTGTCCGTCCGTCCGTCTGTCTGTCTGTCCGGTTGTCCTCCTCATTGCCAGCCTCCGCCAGCAGCACAGAAATTGCTGCACGAATTGCTGCCACAGCGCTGGCCAACGGCCGAGGCAAGCAAAAAATGTCATAAATAAATTGCTTAGCAACATTTGCTGACGCGCCAAATAAAATCCCATAAATGATCGAATGCGATTTTTAGTCTATGCAACAGCGGCAACGCGTCGCGCCGGTGGCGGCGACTTAAACCAAAGTGGACAACCAGCAATATCTAAACCATCCAATAAACGAGAGCCAAATGCTCTTTCATTAGCCGAATTGGATGCCGAGTAATCATATTAAAATAATCATTAGTATCAATGATTTTTATTATTATTATTACTATTATTATTATCAATGATTTTTATTATTATTATTACTATGATAATTATTACTATTATTATTATTATTATTAATATTATTATTATCATCATTATCATTATAATTATCATTAGTGTTTACATTATCATTAGCATTAGCTTTGGCATAAGCATTAGTATTATCATTATCAATGTTATAGTCAGGATTATAATTAATATTATTATCATTACCATTACCATTAACATTATTTTAATTCAAATTTTCTTCATCATTATTATCAATAAAATATTTTAATAATCTATTATTCTAATCTATTAATTATTCAAATTTAAAATAATTTCCCAATATCTAAAGCAATGCTTTACGCTAATATATTATTTGAATAATCTGAACCTTGAATAAATAATAATATCAATGCGAAGAGTTTTATTTTTTATGGAGTTATTAATACAAAAAACTTTAAGTAGATAATAAAAAATCAGAACGTCGTATTGAATCGTAATTAGTTTTTTATAGAGTATAGGGAAGGCGTTCTGCAGCTCCCCCGATGCTATGCAACTTTTTCTAGTTTACCAGCTACTTGATGCTACTTTTTTAAGAATTTCAAATGTTTTTCCTGGTAAATTAACTAAAAATGCTGAAAACGCTTTGCAGTCGCAGTCGCAGTCGCAGTCGCAGTCGCGTCGTTTTTGTGTGTTTGTCGATGTGAATGTGGACAACGACAACGACAACGACAACCACAAAGCTGAAGACGAATAGTCCAAAGACAACAACTGCAACAACAACAACAACAACAACAACAGCAACAACTGGCGTTGATCTCGTCTGCTGATGGACGAAAAAAAGGCAGCCAAACGCTCAAACGAAAGCAGCAAGCAATTTCCTATTTTACCAAAGTGGTTGCATCGTTGTCTTCGTCATTAATGTGGCTTTTAAATGCGCGTTTTTTTCCAACCTCCAGCTCCAAGGCGAGACGCAAACGCAGCTCCGGGGCGGAGTCCACAACGGCGACTGGGACATCGTCGCCAAGTGTGCGCCTTAATTATGTGCGAGTCTTAAGAGTATTGGCTGATTTTGTAATTAGGTTTTCATTAGAACTTACGCACAACTATGGACACGGTCGCCCGGCTATATAGTATGTACACATGTACACCTGCACATATGCATTTCTTTTTTCTTTCTTTTTTTTCTGGCGGATTCCTGACATGCTGCAGTAGCCGGCTGTCGGGTTTGGTAATTTGTTGTGGGTCAACTGCCCAAATGATGCTGCAGTAGAGGCCGCTGATTGAGTTATATATACATGTGTAAACAAACAGTAGCCGAGTGGCTACAACTGTATAAAAAACAGTTGAGAAAAAAACAAACAAGCAAGCAAACAAACAACACCAACAACAACAACAACAACAACTGCTTGCTGCGGCCGCAAGGCAAACGACTTAGGCTAACACTAACAACAGAACACGAGCCACACGAGCCACCGTCAGAGCCACAATCAAAGTGAAAGATACGGCTAAAGAGGCAGCGTTTGCGTTTGTCTTAAGCACGAGGATCAGCCAGTCAGCCAGTTAGCCAGTTAGCCAGTTAGGCAGTTAGCCAGCCAGTGAGCCAGCCAGCCTGGCAGCCAAAGAGGCAACCATTGAGCCAAGGCGAGACAAGACCCATGTGCGGCACTTTCTTTGGCTCGTTGCCGCGGATTATGCAGACCGAGCAGCTGGGAGCCAGGCAGAAGGCAGAAGAGAGCAGAGAGAGGAGAGAAGAGAGAGGAGAGAAGAGAGAAGGCGGCTGTAGCTCACGTCTTGGCTGCATTTTGATTTATCCACGCGCTGCCGGCGCTGCCTACTCGTGATTAGCGTGGCGTTGCGGAAGGTGTGTCCCAAACTGGCAACTTGGCAACTGAAGTAGCCAAATGCGCGCTCACAGCTACCGGCGCACAATGGGCTGGCCAAATGGGAAGACAACAAGGAACCGATCTGGGCATGAATGAAGAAGCACCGCACCGATTATATCAATGAAATTGAATGGAATGGAATGGAATGTGTGCCAGCATCAAATGTGCATTCAATGGACCAGGCTAGCGGCTAATTAGCGCAGACCACACACACACACACTCTCTCACACACACTCACACCTGCACAGCTAATATTGAACGTTGTACAGATTTTGGCCCTTGGCTAAAAGTTGTAGCAAGCAGCTCATAATGAAGACAACAGCAACAACAAAAAACTATGCGCGGTGTTAGCCTTGAATGCGGCCAATGCACCAAGAGACGATGAATGCCCTTTAAAGAGAGCAAGGGCATATTAGCTAATATTTAGTGACAAATTTTTTATACAGCCATACAGCAATTATTGAGGCTAAAATATACAAAAATTAAAAAATAAAAAATAATGTTATAGCTAGAACCACAAAAATTGATATTTTTAGAGAACTTATCATCTGGTTTTTCTTTCAAATAAAATTGAGTTTTCAGTTGCAAACTTTTCGTATCAAAATTGTATTCAAGACATAGAAAATTGATAGCATGGAATTAGAAAATGTGTATGAAATAGGATACCTTAACTGCAGTTGTTCTTACTAATTGAATTGCCCATTAAATACAGGGTATTAACGAGTCACACTCATTATGCAACATTTAATAAAAAGTTTGATTTTTTTTTTCGAATGTTCTATAAAATGCAAAAATTATGAAAATTTCTTAAGCTCTTGTTGTGTCTTCTTGTCTGTGTGTGTGTATGCGTGTGTGTGTTTGTGTCGCTTTGGTGCATTTTTTCGTAACTGGTTTTTTGTATTTAGCTATTTTTGGCGTATTTCGTTTTGATTCCTGTTCTGTGGGACGCGTCAATGAACCCCTACACAGCGATTGGCCAGTAGACTCCACTTCACTCGACTCGACTCGATTCAACTCGGCTCGAAGCGAAAGACGATAAAGTTGTGGCTGGCACATGTCTATGAATTCTAATTGTTCGAATGCGGCTAAAATATGCAAAGTTTTGCTTGTGCGGTGTCTAACACTCACTGGCGGCTGGCCATGAAAGCCAATCAAATTGCTGACATTTCCTGAGTGTCAATCAGCTGGAGTTATGCGAAAATTTTTCGTCCATACTCGCCCAATGCGGTGGACAGTCAGTCGAACCGCACAAATCCGACAGCAATCAGAGAAGACGAGGCCCAGTCGTTCGAAATTGTTGCTGTTGGTAGCAGCCGTAGGGTTCATAATGATGATGAACATGAAGATGAAGATGAAGATGAAAATGAACATGAGGCTGGAGATGAAAATGAAGAAGAAGATGAAGAGCATCGGCTGGCTGGGCAAGTTTTTTGTTGCAGATCCCATTACATTGCAGCAACAAACAAGTCGTTGTCGAACACTGACCACAGTCAAGTTGTGGCTGCTGCTGCCGCTGCAGCGAGGGGCAATCAAAAAATGTGTGGCAAGATCAGCGCTGAAATACTCCTTTAATGAACCTCTTCCTTTCGGGCAGCTTCACTCAGCAATTTGGCGACACAAAATCAAAGTCATCGCATCTCTGGGCAGCAATGAAATGCATTTTATAATTGCGCACGCACTTTTTGCACTTTGACAAAATTAGAAGCAGCAGCAGCAGCAGCAGCAGTTGCAGTTGCAGTTACAGCAGCTAGAAAAAGCAGCAGCTGAATGAACATTAATGCTCAAATCGCTTCATGTTGCCATGTCAGCGCACATGGAGCTGCAGTTGGAGCTGCAGTTGGAGCTGCAGCTGGAACAGGCGGCCGCCAGGCCAAGTTAATGACATTGCAGCCACGAGCATGGCTAACAAAAACAAAAAAAAAAAAAATAAATAAATAAAGCAACAACATACGCCAGCAGCATCGGCGGCGGCGGCGGCGTTGATGAACAAAAACTGGACATTTTGATTTTAGAAAAATATATAGAAAACCACTTTTTGTTTGCGACGACTGGCATGGCCATCAACGTCGCAGCGGCAGCTGCTGGCCACTTGGCCAACAAATGGCAACATTTTTTAAAAGTTGGCTAAAATATGTGCAGCAACCGGGCAGCCTTTTGTCAGTCAGCCAGCGTTCAATTTTTTCTATTTGGTACATCTCCATCTTTTTGTTTTTTTTTTTTTTGCTCTGCCGCAATGGTAGCCAAAATTTATTGGAGGCAGCCAGCGACCATTTAGGGTCAAAACTGGTACAAAAAGAAGAAAGGGAGGCACAACTTTTGGCCCGATGTCAGACACACGAGCTAATGAGGCTCTTAGGCCAACGAAATATAAGTGTCTTGACAGCCAGCGGGTGTTAAAGTGCCCGAGTAAATGAATAATGGGAACTCTCCTTCGGGCAAGGAATCTGGGAGTAGTACGTAAACCCCTGGCAGTAAGACCTTGGCTTTTACAGCTCATGATTTATAATAGGACTACAACATATGCCAAGAACATAGCAAAAATATATTAAGAAAAAGGGTATAGGTAGTCAATCTATACAATATATATTAACTAAACTTTAATAGATCCCGATGGGGGCTTTAAAAGTCAAATCTGTAGTCATATTTGCAATATTAAATTAATTATTAAATTATTATTAAATTATTAATTATTTAATTAATATTGCAAATATATATCGAATAATAACCTTAATATTATTTATATTAATAAACCCGAGAGTTTGTTTTCGAAAACTTTTTTATACTTATGTATAAAAATCGGATATATACATATAAGTTCATCTATCAAAAATGTAACACAGTTTATTGATAGACTTCTCTATGTTTCCAATTGAATTTAACATAAGTTAAGCTAGGATAAGAATGTAGCAAAAATCTAATAGGGGTTTTCAACAAAAGTGTTTTCCACACAACGTTGGCTACTTTTTCAGTGTGAATATTCAAAAATAAATTCCAGTATTTCTGACGCATTTGCATGCCGAATGCATAACGACCAGCCCTATGAATATTCCGAATTAGCTAAACGATAACTGACAAACAAAAAAAAAAAAAACAAAAAGGACGACCTAATTAAAAATTCAATTGGATTTTGTTTGAAAAAAGCTTAAAAAAAAGTAAAGTGGGCACAAAATAGAATTGAAAACAAAGAACTTTTCAGCTTGTAGTCCAAATGCAATGTTAATTAAATATAATTTGCAATATGCTGGTGGTAATATTTTCCAACAAACTGCCGACCAGACGATGGTGAATATGCTGTGGCAAAAGGGCAAAGGGGGCGTGGCACCTGCGGGCCATGAGAATGTTTCGCCAAACAACAAAAGAGCATGTTTCGAGGCAATAATAGACGATGTACCTGAATGTCATTCCATGGCATAGGGAACCGCAGTGAAACGAAAACAATTTTTTCCTGTAATTTTTTTCGTTTTTTTTTGTGTTTTCATTGTAAATTATCATAAATTTGTCGTTGGGCTGTTTAGATGTTGATGGTGAGCGACCTGGCCAGTTTAAGCTACTCTCATGCCAATATACCTTCTTTTTTTTGTGGCCAAATATGCAAAAGCTGAAACACGACTAGCAAAAGTGGCCAACATGAAAACAGCTTAAATTTATAGCCAACGACCAAAACAAATAATTTGAAAATTCGTCACACGCTACAAGATTTAGAAAAAAGTGAATAGCATACCGAAGTTTTGATACACTGCATAAAGCAAGCAATAAATATTTTATAAATCTGGGTTTTATTTCTTGTTATATAATTGCCGCTCAGCTTGCACTTGTTCTAATTTTTTTTTTGAACTTTTTGATAGTCCTTTACGTTAACCTTTCGCATTTGTGTACAATTACCTTTTTGAGGCAACTGTACCTCGCCTCAGGGCGCTCGACTTAGCTGCTTTGCCGCTCTCTCTGTCTGCAATGGTTAATTATCAATGCAAGACCTTTGTTTTTATCTTCTTCTTCTTCTTCTTTTTTTTTTAGAGTGAAAATGCAAAGAGCCCAGACATGGCTGTGTCGTGCGCATGGGAAATGAATTTCCTTCAACGTTTTTGGGCGACAGGAAATGGCCAAAGGCCGTTTAGAGAGAAGCAGTTGGTCAGACAGTTGCAAAGGGCAGCTCGGAAAAAAAATGTTCGCTTTAAAACCAAATTCATATTAAGGGAAACCGCTAAACTTAAGCTGAAACAAACGAGATGCAAATTATAATAAAGAATCGTTTATAAGCAACAGCAGATGCCACGCACAGGATACACGCATGCGACCGCACAATCAAAAAGGATAACGAAAAGTGCATAAGTTATGAAGTTATGTAACTAATATCCATTTAAGTATCCACACAAATAAACAAGCAAATGTGCACACAGTATACAAAAGTAAATGCTTTGGAAACGGGGCAAAGTATAGAGAGTCGATTTCGAAGCCTCTTCTAAAGGACTGCGCTGTTCGCTGTCTTGCAGCACCCCTCAAAAGTCGCCGCCTTTTCATGGAAAAATAAAAAGTTTTGCGAGAGGCTTTCGAATGGCACCCCAAACCACTTTTCCCTTACCAAACACCCTTCCACCGATCCACCGTTCCACCTTTCGCCCTCTTAGCTGATGCGTAATGGTCGGTTTTCTGGTAAGGGGCAGATCAATATCCTTTTATGCGTATACACACAAATGCGAATACATTCGGCCTGCAGACTTTTGCTGCAGCCATTTGCTGTTTAGAAAAAGTGCGGGCAAAAAAAAAAAATAAAAAAAAAAAATAAAGGAGGGAAAAAAATACTGGCCAAACAGCAAAAGAGTTGATTGCATAAGTGCGGCCGGGGCGTATACGCAATATTTGCCATCAATTGCAGCTGTTGGCCAATGGCAGCAAATAGGCAAAGAAAATAGGCTGGGAATTAGTTACAAAATGGTCATTCACTTGGCTAGCAAGCCAAACAGATATTTATTTTAGAAATCGTTTCGCCTTTTTTACCATTCAAGCACTTTACGCTTCAGTTTTAACTGAAGTTCTATTTGATTTAGTTGCCAGGCATACTTTGTTTTGGCCCATTGGCCAGCTGTGCATTTATTTGAGCATGAATTTATGATTGAAGCCTTTGAAGTGGACTCATGGTCAGCTAATCAGGTACTTCAACTATACCAGCTATACCTAAACTTTAGTTTACAAGTATTTCAAAAATCCTTTTCAAAAATCACAAATTCCCGTTATTAGCTGCAATCAGTTGGACTGTCATATTACAACTGGCAATTTGAAGATGAACTCTAATTGGATGTTGCATCTGCATCTGTGTGTGAGTTTGATTTTGTCTTTTTTTTCTTCTTAGTTTTTCGTTTTGCGGGCATCATTCACATTCACATTCCCATTCTCATTCTCATTCTCTTTCGCATCGGGCCAACTTATGCTCACATTTTGCGACCTACAACAACAGAAAGCTTGTTAACAATGAAAACAACTTGGCAAATGCTCTATGGCTTCCTGTGGCAGGCTGTCAGCCAGGCAACCAGTCGCAGCAAAAGTAACAGCAACAACAATAACAACAATAACAACAACAACAACAATAGCTTTGACGCAATGTCAAACACCTGCTGCCAATGTTGACGCCAAACACGAAAAAAGGCACACGGCAAACAACACAACGAAGCAAAAAGCCAAAGAGTAGGAGAGTAACAGCAGCAACAACAACAACAACAACAACAACAACAACAACAATAACAATAACAACATATATATTGTCCGCCTATGCGTCCGTTGCGTTTGTTCTTCGGCTGGTTAGGCAACAAATTCTGCGCAAAAAGTGCAATGAACTTTGCAACGCTCAAGGGAGCAGAGAGCAGGAGCAGGGCACGACACACACACACACATACATCTGCTTCAGCTCATTCAATGCGTGTGCGAGCGTGTGTGCGGTAGAGTATGGGAATGCTACTGCAGCACAATTTCTGTGTGACTAAAGAGCCACAAAAGATATCAAATACCCAAAATGCCTGCAAAGAATGCTGCGAAAAGTATCAATGCTCAACTGCTGGATACCCTGTACTTTGTTAAAAATATATATATATATATATTTATACATATGCAAAACTAAAACTCTTATATTCTAAGAACTATCACCTTGTATACCCTGTAAGAATGTATGATAAGATCAGGCAATATAAACCCAATATCCTACATTACTTACCGTTGTTATAAACCTTTCATTATTTATGGAACAGAGTGTAAGACCGTCAGGCAGTTACATCTGGTTAGTCATGTGATTGACAGGCAAGCCGATACCCTTTAGGCATTTAAGCCGTTTAACACAATATAAAAATAAATCCTGCCTTAACGCTCGATTTGCTTATTGCCTATGTTATAAATACTTTATTTAAAGGGTATTGAAGCGTCAGGCATAAGCTAAGTGATATGATTGGCATGCAAGCTGTTTTTCCTATAGATTTTTATGACACGCCATGTTTTTGACTGCCACATGGACTGCTGCAAGCGAATAATAGAAAAGCTTGTCAGAGGCATTAATTCCCAATTCATCAAGTTTCGGCCGGACACCAAACTCGACGCTGTTGAAAATAAAGTCAACTTGAAATGCGCCGCCAGTTGTTGTTGTTGTCTCCTACCCTTGGCCACTTTTGTCTAGCTGCTGGCCAAAGCGTACTCCAAAAGCTAAGCCACTCCAATGGCTCGTCGCTGTCAGTTTTCGTTGTTGGGCAGCCAAGCCAAGCCGAGACGAGACGAGCCAAGCGAGCGGCTGGCCAAAAGCAGATGATGAAGCCCTCAAAGTCAACAACAAGAACAGCAACAAAAGTCTGCAAGAAAAACTACAGCTAAACAAGAGAGCCAACAGCGGCGCATCGGTTTAGGCCTTTGAAAGTCCATACAAACCAAAGCACACAGCTAAAGTGTGTATGTGTGAGTGTGTGTGTGTATGCGTGTGTGCAGCTAGATATCAGGCCAGGCGACACATCTGCTCATATGTAACTACATAGATATATATATATACATTTTTTGTCGTTGCAACTTTTTCTTATTTTCGCATTTCGCCTGCAGCCAAAGCGCAAATGTTCTCAAATTACCCATATGCAAAAGTTATGGGCAAGGGGAGAGGGTGTGGGGGTGGGGGGCAGATGGAGCCTCTGGTCTGCCGTTTGCAGCAATTCGGTTGCGCCTCATATTTCGTCTATGAAAGCTCTCTGCCACCCTGCCAAGATGCCACCAATACCCAGGCCAGTGGTTCAGACAGAAGACACAAGAATTTGTGGTTTTCAACATTTTTCTTTCATTTTTTTTTTGTATTTTTTATTTTTTATATTGCATCCACATTTATGTGAAGACAATTGAAGGGCAACGACAGCAAGGAAAGGCAGCAAAGCGTAAGATTTCACAGCATATGCAAAAAGAACTAGTTCAATTATTTTGGCTACTCCAATTGAAAAACGCTTGTGTGGTCTTAAGTTTTAATTTAAACAATTTGATCGGAATTGAATGAAGCATCCAATCGAAAGATAAACAATTGTAAAGAATTAGACTCAAACTTTTCATTTTAAATTCATATTCTTTACAATTAATATGCTTTGCAGATAGTCTATACCACAATTTTTTAAACTTCCAATTTTAAAATTTCAAGGCTTATCACAACCTTTTTTTTTTTGTTTGTTATATAGTTTATAACTAGAGTATTTAACTGATATGAACGGCTGACAAAATGCTTGGTGATCGATTTTCGCGCCTTCTTTTAAAAATCATTCCAAATTCTTAACCTATTTAGAAACATCTATTCAAAACTTGCCGTAAATACTATATATAGCCATTCCGTGCATTTCTATAATACATCTCTCATATATTATATTCAGTAGATGTTGGCATCTCTGCAGATTCGATTAAATTTGTCAAATTTGCAATACAAACATGTCCCTCAATTCATTCCTCATATGTATATAAACTTACTTTTATTAGCTTTATGCATATTCAAAATCCAATTCAGTGATAACTTACTTTCATTTAGCGATGGCTCTTACGTTATCAATGGGATTTTTATACATGCATTACCAGACCCCTTCCCCCTCCACCCCTACATACATGCACATGTAACGCTGCTTGCCTCAGTGCCATAAAGTGCTCACTTATAGTTTTTATATGCACTTTTGATATGCGTGCCTGTGAGTGAGTGTGAGTGTGAGTGTGAGTGTTAGTGTATGTGTGAATGCATTTGCCAATGCATTTTTCGTCACTCATTTCCCCAGTCAGTCAGTCAGTCACTCAGTCAGTCAGTCATACAATTTGTCTTTTGTGCTTGAGTGTGCTGGTGTGCGTGTGTGTGTGTGTGTGTGCATTGGTGTGCGTATGTGTGTGAGAGAGTTTAACTCGCCACAACTTCATTTTGTGAATGCACAATGGGTGCCCTAACCTACGACAACCGAATATTCGCCATTCGGCCAAGTTCAATGAACCGCACGTTTAGTTGAATAAACTTCACACACACACACCCACACACACATACACACACACACACACACACACGCACACTCGCAGCGCTGGTGACGCGTCGAAGCGCACAAAAAAAGAAGCAGCAGGCAGAAACCAAAAAGAGCGTAGAATGTCTTTTAATGCATGTGTGTGATGTGTGTGTGTGTGTGCGTGTGAGTGCATGTGTTGGTGTTGGGGGCTGCGCTGCTGGCTACTTAAATGACATGCTTTCATATAAGTGTGTGTGTGTGTGTGTGTGTGTGTGCACGCTGTGCAAATTGATAGCGCAACAGTGTTCGTTCTTCACTTCTTTTATTCTGTTCTTTCATTTTTTGTTTCTCCTTTTTTGTCGCTTTGCCATTTTGACTCTTTCAATTTGTCTAATTTTCAATGACGTCGCAACCAACGCACCGAGGCAAAAACAAATTAGTGCTGCTCTGCATGAGAAAGTAGCATAAAAAAGATGTATATTAATCAATGTATACATATGTATATATATATGTATATGTATATGTGGCTATATATGCGATTTGGCATTGGGTTGGGCTTATGCCTGTCTGATGTGTGCATTGACGTTGGGCAAATCGAGTTAAACAGCTGCTCGCTAAATAATTCAATAAATCGCGCTTAGCTGGAACCGAAACCAACTCCCAAGTGTCAGATCCCGGTTCTCATTTCCCAGTTCCCAGTTCCCAGTTCCCGGCTCCCAGTTCACAGTTCGCAGTTCCCAGATCCCACTTCCCGGTTACACAGACTGCCAAGCTCGGTTTCATTTCACATATCAACACACACACACACACACACACACACACACACACACACACACACACACACACATCACACACACACACACACGCACACAAATGAAATTTAATTTCGACGTGCAGTTTGATGGGGCAAACGGAGCAGAAACCCAACTAACCCAGCCAGCAGCAATCGAAGAGATCCAAGGCACTCGCAATCGCATCCAACAAAAATAACTGCTAGATATTAATAAAGCAAAAAATGCATATGAAATTTTAATATGCAAAACGAACGAAAAGCAGCAGGCAAAATAATAAAACGAACCAAACGCAGGAAAAACACTCCCAGAGATTGAGATAGAAAGAGAGAGAGAGAGAGAGAGTATCGATGCATATATATGTATATGTACATATATATATATAAAAATCGAATGTTCAGTCGTTTCAACTTGGCCCTGGGAAGCAGCTTGGCATAAACGCATATTACATTACGGCCAATCGAATAGACTGGGAAATAGACAGCTAGACACTTAGACAACCGGACAACGGGACAGCCGGAGAGGGCATCAAGACGGACGAGCAAAGCTTTTTTGGGGGCAGACTACGGAAAAAATCATCATCATATATAGTCGTAAATAGGATGCCACAAACAAAATAAAAAGAATTGTAAAAAAAGAAAAGCAAAAATTGAGTTAGCAATAAGAGAGGGTATCCGAAATTTGAATACCCACAGAAATGTTCCAACTGCAAATCGTTCACTTTATAACGGCCATGAAATAAACTAAAATACATATCAATAACAAACTATATACTATATATAAAGCTACATAAAACTATTCTAGATACACTTAACAGCAATCGAAAAGTTACACATTACATTACAAAACTATACTACCCTTTGCTTTAACTCTAGGGTATATTGCTGTGAAAGTTTGTTGAAAAATGCAATTGAATTCTTGTCGGATTTAGTGCTATACAAAATATATGAAATCTGGTTGCCATAAGCAATATTCAAGAGATTGCGGAACACACAATAATTTTATAAAAAGTTCAAAGTTTGCTTAAATATGTTATTCACTGATTTGTGCACACAGATAGCAAAGTAAACAAAATAAGGAAATATAAATTAATTTACAATACATAATCTAATTTGATACTTACATTTTATGTGGAGTCCAGTCAGAGAACACTGTGAAAAGGCTAATCCTATGCCTAGGCGAGTCGCTGATGCTGAATTTGTTGGCCAGTGTAAACTTTGCTGGCAACGATTACGGCTGCCCAGTGCTTACAATGGGATAAGCGCATTAACGCCGACAACATGAATCATCATCCAATTGCACAAACAGAAATGGATGCTCAACGCGTTACGTATACGCCGCGTGCCGCGGCAATTGCTAAATGTCTGACGGCATGCCAAAAATACAACATCAACAACAACAACAACAACAACTAATGCCGGCTGCCTGTTGCCACACTTTCCCCAATGCCAATGCCACAGCGTGGAGGATGCCACAACACCAACTCATGTGCATGTGCAAGTGTGAGTGTGACTGTGACTGTGAGTGTGCGTGTGCTTGTATATTTGCAGCCGACATCGTCCCAATGCCATAGATATACATATACATATACAACCGGGCCTAGGCACGTTCCGATGCTGCGCCAAAAATAACAAATGGGAGTCGGAGTCAGAGTCGTAGTCGGAGTGATGAGGCATGGCCACTTGTCCATGAATGGGCTACGTTTTTTGGGCCTTTTTGTCTGACCAAAAGTGCAGCTGGCCGAGACGAAGGTCGCGCACGCAGTCCGGACCCAAGCAGAATTTCATTAGACGCAATGCAAATGTGCAGCAGTTGCCGTTAAGTGGCTGCTGGCTGCTGGCTGCAGCAGGATGTGGCAAGCCGAGTTTCACTGGCCTGAAAGCGAAAGCTGTTCCCAGTTGCCGGTTGCCAGTTGCCAGCTCCCAGTTGCCAGTTACAAAGAGCGCGTGGGACGATGGACATCGTGGGCCGTGGCCCAGCAGCTGCTGTTGCCGCTGCCGCCGCCGCGTAATCATGTAATCTTGTCTCTATCATTGTTGTTGCTGTTGCTGTTGATGTTGCTGCTGCTGTTGTTGGTTATATAAGTGACTAACTTCAATTAGGCGCTGCTTTGTGGGGTTGTCCGGGCCAGGACAATCAAGTTGTCAACACAAATTGCACAGTTGTCATGGAATTTCCAACCCAAGCGCCTGCAATTGAACAAGATTAATGGAGTGTCGAGCGTTTAGCATTGCATTTGAGTTATACTTTTCAGCCAAGTTAATCAGCATCAAACTGACAATAAGAGTTTAACTATAAAATTATATGAAATATGAAAAACTTACATTTTGATACATGCTTAATAATATCTTCAGTTAACAGTTTTTACTCTGAAATAAATTAAATTAATTATATATATAACCATTTTATCCATCCTTATATGCTAAGAATGGTTTTCAAATAATTTCCGTGGCTTTTATTATCCAGGACCTTCACTTAATATAATTTCAAGCTCTTTAAATGTACGTTTGAATTAAACATTCTTTCGCTTTTTTTATCAGTTTATATATCAGACATTCTGCTCAATCAGACAGTCTGCCAGTCAATAAGTATTATCTTATCTGAATAGAAAGTGCAAATAAAAGCAAGGGCGACTATTTAAATCGGTGTACACGAATTTCCACTGCTTAGTCGTGCATTTACATTCGCTTAACCCCACAGACACAACTGTACCAAAAAGAACAAAGCTTCCCAAATGAAGGGCATACAAAAATGGTGCAGGGTACACACTCACACACACACACACAGCTCTGAGTATAGAAAAACACATACTTAGCTGTACGAAACACACGTGAAAAAAAAAAGTTTGCCACTCAAAGGCAGACGCCAAAGCGGAGACGAACCAGCGCCAAAAGCAGCCCAGAATGCAGCTCGGCACACGTCGACAGCAGTCAGGGTGTGGGTGTGAGTGTGTGTGTGTGTGTGTGTGTAGGTGTAGGTGTGTATAAGCAGCGGGAGGCGCTGCAGACAACTGGTAACAATAACGGCATTTTCGATGCGGAGCACTGCAGAGCAAACGGCAACAGCGACGGCGACGGCGACGGCGACGTTGACGAAAAGGACGCGCAGGATGAGAGTTGGTTGTCGACGACGAGTTGCCAACAGCCACTTGACACTTCCGTCGTCACATGAATGGAGCCGTAAAAATGCGACGCTGCATTCGTTCCTTTTTTCAGCTTTCACACAAGTGCACGCTCTGAGACGGGAATATTGGTTTTGTACGTCCCTCTGCCCATTGAAAGCTTGACAGATCAGCAACTATCATATGTGGAATGTAATACATCCATAATCTTCCTAATTTAAGCCCAAGAGCTACTCGTACTGTTAACTAAATAGCCGTAACTAAAGAGTCCGGTAACTGGTAGCGGGTATTCCGCAGTCGGTTGTGCCCGG
The DNA here is from genome assembly GCA_037075185.1 of Drosophila pseudotalamancana. Lineage (NCBI taxonomy): Eukaryota > Metazoa > Arthropoda > Insecta > Diptera > Drosophilidae > Drosophila > Drosophila pseudotalamancana. The sequence goes on from JBAMCK010001164.1 coordinate 422,816, forward strand.
CTGGATCGCTTCTACTGGCTTTTTCTGCTTTTTTTGGGCCAGTCGAGGGCAACGTTTTTATTTGGGCAGCAATATGAATGGAAGCGCTTGTGCAAGTGCGAGTGCGAGTATGTAAAATGTAAAATGTAAAATGAAGCAAATACATTCATGCATAATTTTTATGGCACGTCGGGGGACAAAAAAAATGACTCTTTCACTTATGAATGTACATACATGTACATGTGTACATATGTGTATGTAGTGTATGTATGTATGTACACGTACATTTGGGATGCCAAAACGTTTTATGAACACGTTTCTCCTGGCACTTAATGTGAGTTTACAAGCCACCTAGAGACGTGGCATGGAGCGCTGTGGCTGGGGCAGGGATGGGAGTCATTAGCGCAAATTCGCAGCGATGATTAGTTGCGGGGAGCGGAAGGGAGGGGGTGGGCACTGGTCAATGCACGCCAAAATGTAAAATGGGCCGGGCGCCAAGGTAGGTCAGGCAGCGACTGGGCCTAAATGTGTTGAAGCCTTCCACTTAGCGCACAGTAAACAACAAAACAACAAAGAACAGGCCAAGGCGTAGGCGCAAGGGGTCGTACTCCTCAATCCGTACTCCGAGGGGCGTGGCTTGCGGCGGGTGGAGCAACGTGTGCAGCGTTGCATGCGGCACAGCACGCACTTACAGCCTTACCACACGGAGCAGCAAACAAAACCGGGTTCGTCTGGTGCTGCTGCGCTTTTTCTCTATTTCAGAATACCCTTCCATACGGCATCATGACTTAGCCAAAAACTATAAATAATGTAAATATTCTATATGTTCAACATAATTGATTCAGTGTTACAAAGAACGATCGAGCTGATCGGCTGATCAGCGTTCATCAAAAGAAGGGTATTCAATAGTTGGCTTGCCGCAGATAGTTATTCCTTCTTGTTTTTGGTTATGATTGACTGATTTCTGTTGAAACTTTGGCGTCTGCTGGCACGCATGAATTATAATTTTCGAGTAACGAAAACCACATGCAGCTACACACACTCACACACACACTCATACACACACTGACACACGCACACACGAACATTGATAAACACAGGGAGTGCCACAATTAGCACTTTTTACACTTCGATGTTGGTATATTTCAAGTGGCTCTGATAAAGCTGCAGAAACGGAAACCTAACCACATTTCGCCTTGAGCCAGGCGCTTGAACCGCACCAACCACCCACCAACCCCCTCCCCATCCCCCTGGCCATTCACCATCACCCTCCAGTAGAATGGTTTCTGGTAGCAAATCGTTTTGCGGCCTAAAAATGACACTGCTCGCTTTGAATGCAGTTTTTTTTTTTTTTTTGTCGTCGATAACAAAGTTTGCTCAAAAATGGCGCTCATAAAAAAGTAAAGCCCAAAAGCAAAGCCTATTTGCGGACCGCATTCTGTCTGGCCGCTAGAACTACAAAAACTCAGAGTGCGTTATAAGATAAACATTTGTTTTTACTTTTTCATTTGGCAAATAACATAAAAACGTTGAACTCGGTGAACAGCATATAGAGATAGGCATAGAGATAGAGCAGGATGGCATATGACGGACGATGGGCCTACAGATAAAGAAGGATGGGCCATAGCGAGCATTTAAAGCTCTACAATGAGGGACAACTTGGATAGCTAATATTTAACCGAACTTAAGAGCTCATAAATTATAATATTACAGTTATCATATAACATAATATCTAGATAAATGTTGTTTATAGTTATTTTCTATTGATAAAGTTTTAATTTTATTTAGAAAATAAATTGTGTAGATTATAATTTGTGAATATAAAAACGAATCAATAGATTTCTCATATTATTCACATTTCAGCATGCGGTATTTCAGATAATATTTTATATACTTTCTGCAGTAAACTTCAATATCCAACATAAACCAGCGGATTAAAGGAATCAATTCTATTTAATTACTTATAATTTATAAGCACAACTTATAAATAATGTTAAACAATCGAAACTTTTTTCCTATGAATTTATTTTCACTTCCAATACTCTAATCAAAAAGCAATGCAATTCCAATAACAAAATTATCACACAACTTCCAAGAATTACCCCCACCCGCACCCACACCCACTTACACACACACACACACACTCCCACTTGTGTGCTCGCTGCGTCTGGCGGTGCGTCGCGTCCGACGATCTACAAGTGCTGAAAAGTTTATTGCACTGCGTGTCTGACTTTTGCTAAAGCAAATATTGTTTAATAACATTTTTAAAAATAAAATTTACTGATTACACGCCCGGCTGCAACGACAACAGAAACCGAGGCAACAGTGGGACATCGGCCTCGGACCTATCCCAATACAACTACACCAACAAAAACAGCAAAAGCAACAACAACAACAAAAAAGTACAAAATCAACAAAAATTGTATGCCCCACACTTGAGGCGTGTTTACTTCTGTTAGGCAATCAGGTGTCATAAAAAGAAGAGATTCGAACAAAAACTATATTCATTATTATATATTCTATTTGGCTTGAACGGGCGCCTCACTGTGCCACAAACGGTATTTCGCGTCCTTCGTGAATTGAGCGCATAATTTCCATAATCAAAATAAATATCAAAAAGTTTTCGATCGATTGGCGCAGCAGCATCAGAATCAATTGCTCGTTCTGCAATCGATCGCTGGAGACCCACAGTAAGTAATCGTCCCCCAACGCATCCTGGATTGAGCGATTGGTATACCTGTAGGGATAAAGCAGATGCACTCCAATACGCCAAAATAGCACAAAGAATATGCTGGGACTGTTAGAATCATGGAAGAGTCTATATTACTAACTCGAGCTAACACTTCGTTTGGACTTACGCCATGTTCAGCCGTAGTGCAGCAGCTTACAATTTTATGTTTTTTCCCTGAATTTGTTTTTTTTTTCGGTTTATTAAATGAGAATTTTGTAAATGCGTACGTCAGGTTGTTAAAATTGCTGCTTTGTACAGTTAAACCAAAACTCATTCCGAAAGCTGGATGATTTTCCATCTGCGGAATGCAAAAGAAACTTATTTAAATTCTGTGCGAATTTAAATAAACGTTTTTTATCTGGTGCGAAACTTAGCTAACTAATTCTTAGCTAAGACACCAATCCTTGAATTAAGAAAGCTGTCTGTGATGTGTAAGTTGCATAGCAACTACCTTTTATAGGTACAAGATTAAAGCCGCTAGAATTTAAAAAGGCGAGAATCAAGCGCTGCAACATTAATTGTTGTAACAATTTAAAAAATAATATAAGCTAATTATATTATATAATTGCAATCCTTATAGTTCAAAAATACAGAAATAGATGTGAGTAGTCCAGTATTTACTCAGACATTACAAGTAAACTGGACCAAGGTCCGCAATGAACAGTATATTCACAATCCTTAGGCACATCCTGAACAGCTTTAAATTTGTCCACATAAACTAATTTAGGTGGCTGCTTGCCAAGCTGACCGTGGACACACCAACCACTAGCCCAGAGCCGTCCACAGGTACGCACAAGCAATGTGTGACGGGATCCTGCAAACACCTTGAGTGGCGGACAGACATCACCCTCATCGATGTCCGCACAGCATGGAGGCAAATCATGTAGCTGCGGCAACGGATAAACCGTGGGTTCTTTTAGCATCCCATCTGGTTTGATGACGCGCATTCCCAGCTGTCCGTTACAATTTAAGCCCCATGTATAAACATCTCCAAATGCGGAGATAGCTGCACTATGCCATCCGCCGGCCGCAATGTGTGTTATCTGCAATGTGTTGATTGTTGACAAATGTATTACTTGATAAACTTGATAAGAGACCTGTAAGAGACTGAGTCATTGCTTACTTTAATACCCGCTAATGCGTCTACCAACAGTGGCTTCTCCTCCACACCCAGCGACTCGTGACCAAGTTGTCCACGTCTATGGGAAATAGGCATAAAATGTACATCTTGATCAAATTGGTGATTTATAAAACTTACAGCCCGTTGCCCCAGGAGTAGACATCTCCATTGGCGTTGAGCAAGAGGACATGCTCGTTGCCGCACTCCAGCTGCTGCACTCGCCACTGACGTTGTGGAAACTGATGCAAACAGCTGGGTATGCTATAGACGGTGTTGCTAGCGGTAATTGCCACATTGATGTGTGAGCCACAGGCGATGTGAGTAACAACATTTGAAATTTCTTCATTTGCCTTTGCGTTGCCAAAAATAGTTCGCTTTGTAGGAATACTTGCTGTTGGGATTGACTCCAATTTCACGGGCTGCAATCTCGCATTCAGTGTGGTTCGAAGCTTATATAATTCGCCATTTTGCAATAGCACCAGGCAATGCGTGTCACAGACAGCTAAGGCTTTGATATCTATAGGTGCGTCCACTTCCAGATTTTCTCCCGGCTTCGACTCGAGAAGTCCACGCAACCATAGCTTATTGCCAACGGCATAGGCCGTATACCGCCAGCTCGGTGCAACGATAAAGTTTTCAACGCATTCGCCTGGAACGGTTATTTCTAAAAAATTTAAAGATTTACTTAAAATCCACCTTAAGTATAAAACATATTTTACTTACGAACCGGTTAAAGCGCTGACACGACCGGAAGCGCGGTCAGAGTTGTTCCTATTGTGCTGACCAAATGCATTGAAGCCCGTAAATAGTAGCCGTCGCATCTTCCGCTTGTCCGACAGCGTTTGCGCAGCGACGCGCTCGAAAGGGGCAATGCGGCGTCCCGCTACCTGCGGCTGTTGCTCTATTGTTTGCTCGACCGTTGTTTAGTTGCTAGCTAGCATTGCACCTGTAATGTTGTCGTTGGTGGTGGTTTTTAATCGCTTTCCACAAATTGTGTTAAAATTCAAGTGCTAGAGTTGAATCAATTTAACAACCGATCGTGTTACGTATTAGTTTAGTGACTTTTGTGCAAAATGGTACGCTATCCGACCACCGATTACCGCTTATAGAACGATAATAGCATCAATAATTACGGTTTTTTTCATTATAAAATGACCTCTTATTATCCAATTTAGATTTGTTTATAATATTTTGTTGTCATGGCAACTTAAGCATTAATGAATATCGATAACTCTTTCTCACCACCAGCTGTTGCTGAGTGTGACCAGCTTTAAGCTCAGTGGCGAAGTTATCGATTTACATATAGCGCGCCACTTATCGCGCTTTTTGAATGTTGTTTAATTTTAGGGTCTCCTTTCGCTGCTTCGAAAACTGCGACCTAATCCAGAGAAGGAGGCGCGTATTTTACTACTAGGCTTGGACAATGCTGGCAAGACAACAATTCTCAAGCAACTGGCCTCCGAGGATATTACAACGGTCAGTATCATTGAACAGATGCGTTCTTGCTTTCCTAATATTTATTCCAATTCTCCACAGGTGACGCCTACTGCAGGCTTTAACATCAAATCCGTAGCTGCAGATGGCTTCAAATTGAATGTATGGGACATTGGCGGCCAATGGAAGATAAGGCCATATTGGAAGAACTACTTCGCCAATACAGATGTGTTGGTAATACCTCACAGTAGTGCTTGCAATGCTCAATCAATCATGATCACTTTTATGATAGATTTACGTAATAGACTGTACGGATCGGACACGCCTCTCAGAGACAGGCAGCGAGCTCTTTGAGATGCTTATGGACAATCGTTTGAAGAAAGTACCTCTGCTGGTCTTTGCCAATAAGCAGGACTTACCCAATGCCATGAGCGCCTCCGAAGTGGCCGAAGCTTTGGGTCTGGTGCGTCTGGAGGAGCGCACATGGGAAATCAAAGCCTGCACGGCCGTAGACGGGACTGGGATTAAAGAGGGCATGGATTGGGTTTGCAAAAATATGAAGAAATAGAAATAAGTTAATTTAAGAATGACGTAGTTGTTGGTTAAAAAGAAAACAATAAGAATTGCACTTAAACAATTGAAAATATATTATATTTAAAAAATGCTCCCCGAATGAAGTTTTTATTTTTTTGGAAAGTAGTTTATGCATATTAAATTAAAATTTTTGTTGTAGGTCTACAAAATTTTCTCCAATTTTTCAAATCTTAGTAGTAGGTTGTGTATTGCACACACTTCACAAAAAAACTATCAATAGCCATAAATGTCCCATCTTTACAAAGGAATCACTTCGTTTCTGGACAAACTCCGGGGAACGCCTACGCGCGAGTTCAATGTGCTTATCCTGGGCCTGAACAATGCGGGCAAGACTACCGTGGCAGCCCGCCTAGGTTTGGAAGAAGATGATACCGTAAGTGGACCAACGCAATGATAAGAAATCAATGATACATGATATACATATATACAGGTAAAACACATTGCTCCTACGGTGGATCTTACCGAACGCCATTTGAAATTTAAAAGGATGAGGGTGTGCTTGCGTGACTTGAGTGGCCAATGGAGGATGCGTCAATCGTGGCACACATTCTACCAGGATGCCAACATATTGGTATGTGCCACACGGATTACAACCGCACACAATTGAATCTAATCACACGATCCCCAGATCTTTGTTGTCGATAGCTCGGATGCGTCCCGTCTAAGTGAGGCGCGGTGCGAGCTGTGCGACGTGCTACTGGATGAGCGGATGTCACACGTTCCGCTGCTGCTGTTGGCCAACAAACAGGATGCCTTTGGGGCGTTGCCCAGCTCAATGATAGTCGAATTGCTGGGCTTGAACCGCATAGAGGGTCGTCCTTGGAAGATACACGAGTGCTCCTCGCTGGCCGGTGATGGCATCGACGTAAGTGGAATTCTAACAATTTTTCAATAAATGGAAAATTATTTAAATACTTACTGCCGCAGGCCACCGTAAGTTGGATTTACGAAAGACTAAAGGAGATACGTCCATCAAATCGGTTTAGCAGACTTTTGACCCCTTACCTTCTGTTCGGGCCCACATGTATATTGGACCGCAGAAGGCGCGAAATGAACTGATCATAAATTTATGTAACTGGCACAAATAATAATCACTTCATTTCGAATTCAACATAATATAGGCCGTGACACACATCAAAAGAAGCCCGAGTAAGAGAATTCCAGCCAAAATATAAAGTCCCATTTATATGAGTTGTACATTTGCATTGAAAAGTAAAAATTAATGTTTCGATATTTTTGGAAATAAACAGATCTTTTAACAATGATTAATATATGTAGCTGACTTAATTTATGCACAGGGGATTGCTTTAGAGACTAACTGGGAAGAGCTCGAATACCCTCTCTAAAGTGCCGTAAACATTCTCGTAGAGAAATGACATTTCGCAAGAGTAAACACTTTGTGTGTGCGGATGTGTGCGTAAGTATTCGGACGCCAGATTAAAGTTTGCATAAAGAAGCAAAGAGAGACAAAGTTGAGGCTTTGACTTTGACCAGTGAGAAGAAGAACGATGTCAAAGGCAGTGTGTGTAAAAAGAAAGTGGGTAGAAAATATAAACAAAGTTGAAGCCAACAACAGAAACATAGAACAGCGAAAAAGTATTTTAATATGGACACACACACACGCACAGGTGAATTTGTATGCGGGCAGCACACTGACGTGGACAACCCGCAAGGCGCAGGCGTGAAGAATGTCAAGAAGCAAAGAGAGAACGGGAGAGGGAGAGGGAGATCGAGCGAGTGAGAGAAAGATGTTCACACACACAGCTGAGCTGAGCTGAACTGAGCTGAGCGAGAGAGCCGCTCGGAGCCGCTCGCAGCCAGATGCAACATGTTGGCCTGGCCCAGGCGGGCGACTTAAGAAGTGTTACACAGTGGCTCGCAGTCACAGAAGAAAGAAAGTTTTCGTCTGAGCTGGCTGTGCTTGCTGCGATACGGGCAAAAACATATACCTAGTGATATATGTACACTCATATATCTAAATTTCTTACTCCAGTAGAATAACAACGCAGTCTAGCAATTTTCAAGCCATTTGCGCAGTGAAGCGTCGGTCGCGTTGTTGTTGTTTCTGTTGCTGTAGTTGTTGTTGTTGTTGTTGTTGTTTAATTGGCCCAGCAACAAAAGAAATAATAGTTCAAGCAAAATATAAAAAGTATCTCAAGTGTGTGATTGTGAAAGTTCCTGCCCAAATATGTACGTAAAACGGGCATTGTTTGTGCTGGCGCTCCTCTGCGCCCATCCCATCGGCCATGTGGCCAGTGAAGAGGAGTCCAATCCGCTTCTGGATATGGCCTCCATGTTCATACAGGAGGCATTGTCCAATCAGAACGGCGAAGGCGGCGGAGGTGGCGGTGCTGGCTCTGGACTGGCTGGTGTGGCATCCTTGATCGGCAGCTTCATGCAGGCGAATGGAAAATCTGGTGGTGGTGGTGGAGGCGGCGGCGGCGGTGGCGCCATGCAAATCCTATCCGGCCTGGGCAGCATGCTGGCCAACAATGCTCGTGGCGGCAACGGTGGGGGTGGTGGTGGTGGTGGTGGTGGTGGCTTCGACCCGTCCATCATTGGCAATGTCCTGGAAATGTTCACTCAAGGCGATGATGACGATTCTGGCGCAGCACAAAAGCGCAGCAACAGCAGAGACAACTCTGGCTCTGGCTCTGGCATTGGTCTGGACACTATTATCCAAGTGGCATCGGCCTTTATGAACACACAAGGCGGTGCCGAAAAGCCCGCCACCCACACCCATCACAAGCAGAAGAGATCCCCAGCCGAAGAGCCGGAGCCCGAGAATGGCTTAATGAGCCTCTTGCCATTGGTTATGCAGGCTGTCAGCTCATTTGCCGGTCCCGAGGGTCAGAGCACACAGGAGCGTCATAAGAGTCATGCCTGGGTGTTGCCGCCATTCCTGGAGCACGTGCACGTGTTGTGGGATCATTTCTCTAACTCCGAATTGGCCGATGCGCTGTACGAGAAGTCAGGCGTCAACAAGATAATGAAGGTATGTGCAAATAATCCTCAAGACTTTAACTTTATGCTTCCAATCAAAATATGGATTACTACACTCTTAAAGCAAAAGGTTTATTCGCTAATATTCAATTATTTTTGAATTCCATAACGTTTCTTCATAAAGGGCTTCAAGGGTCGGGATGGCAAAGTGGATTACGACAAGCTGTTCGAGTCTCTGAACAATCAATCCTTCCGACGTCGGTGGATCAAATCGGCCACATTGTATTTGGCTGACTGGGCCAGTTACTTGGCCAATCCGGAAAACTATCTCAGGTGAGCGTGCAGATACATTCTTTGAATCGTGAGGAGGATCGATGCGTGTTAATTATGGAACACGATCAGATGTCTTAACGGTATTAAGCCGTTTAGCACCCTACTGTGATACGATTCTAACTCAGAGCGTTACGTCTAATTGCAATACGAATGCGAGTACATTTTATAGCAGCGCAACAGCTAGCATTTGTTGTTGCTGTTGTTGTTGCTGCTGCTGCTGCTTGAAGAGTTACCGTTAGCTGTTACCTGTTTGGCGTCGAACATGTTTGAAGCTCTCTTGCTTACCTTTTGACACACTTTTAGTGCTGGCAGCTTTTAGAACCTGGCTGCTAATCTGGCTGGTCAACAACATGAAGAAGAAGAAAGAGAGGTAGAAGTCCAAATCCAATTCCTGGGTTCGGGTTTTCAATTTGGGTGTGAGCGTGTGTGTATGTATGTTACAGTTACAAAGCTGATCGTATCATTATAGAGTATATACAAATAAATAAAACGAATGCAAGAACTCTTCATTTTGTATTCGTTGTTGTTGTTGTTGTTGTTGTTGTTGCTGTTGTTGTCGTTGGTGACGGAGAAACCGGTTTGATCAGGAAGTGGGGCAAAGGCAAAGTACAAGCCGAACAAGCCGAGTCCGAGAATTTAGGTCAATCACCAATACACACGCACATTTTTGGCATAAGCTTCTCATTTGTGTAGACGCCCCCTCGTATCATCATCATTATCATCATCGTCGTCGTCGTCACTGTCATTATTATTATTAGACAATAATAACTTCCACTTTCTAGCAGCCCTTTCACTCTAACAATGCTGCGTCATTATGAACTCTCAACATCAATTTGTATTTTCCTTTGCCACTTTCCACAGATATTCCCAGACGGCGCAGATCATGTTTAACGGTCTGTTAAAGTCTCAAGGTTATCCAAAGGAAACCCACTTCAATCCGTCCCGCCCTAGCGAGACCATATCTAACTTATTGAACCACATGGCCAAACATCATTTGAATGTGAAAATCGATTCGCGTCAGTACGTAAAGCCAGCTGTGGGCTATGCCAAGGAGCTGCTTAAACTGGGCCAAGCACGTGGCCTGCTGCAGTTCAATGCCACTGAGATCAGTGATAGGCTAACGGATACACTTAATCTAGAGGTAAACATATTGAATTGCCAGACAGAGTGCAATTCAAGCTAAACAAAAGGCATCACAAATTAAATTAATTACGATACAATTTTCTCTTTTGTCCAATCCAAACCCACAAACAATCTAACAGGTTATCGAACCGGTGCTGAAAGTCCATCGTGCCTACAGATACATCTCCAAGTCGCCGCAATGCGATCGCTATGTGCTCTGCCAGCTGAATGCAGCTGCTTTGGAGCAGCAGCAGCAGCAGCAAGAATCGCAGAAATCGACGACTGCCTCATCGACTGGCGGTCTCATTGCCGGTGTTAGTCCGAAAATTGTTAAGATCGGCAGCATGGGCGCCTCGATCTTTATTAGCACAGAAACCGGTACACCATTCTGGACGCTGTTTGGTGTAATCAATGCGCCATATAATTGCGAGGTGAGTCCGCATCCGGCTAACCACACGTCTTCCCCATTCTAATTGAAACCGTTATTCGTTTACCCAAAATCTATTAAACCGTCAACAGGCGAAATACCCAGTGGACTGCACTGGCTTCCACGAGGGCGAGGCCAAGGTGACCACGGAATACGTCCACAACGAGTTGTAGTTGCTCCAACTACCAATGACGACTGTTAAGCGTGCTTATTAGGATGATTTAGCTATTAATTGATAAACAACAAGAAAAGAAGAAGAAGAAGAAGAAGAAAAATACCTACTAAAAGATTTCAACTGTATATAGTATTACGAATGGCAATAAATTTTAATTTAATTGGTAGTTCCACAGACTGTGTTGGGGCTAAATATATTTATGATTCAGATTGAAATCTGTGAATCGCAGCCTATACATAAGCTGTAGAAATCTTTGAATAATAATAATACTTTCATTAAAGTCGAAACTCAAATACATTTATCATCATTGAGATCAACATCATAGACAAGATAGTTTTCCAACTATTTACAATCATCCGAATTTCAGGTATTAAATGGTTCACTCACCCCGATTGGATAAGCACTTAGGTAAGTCCTACGTATATTTGAGTTACAATTGTAAAATGTAGGGGAAAACTACCCCGGGGAAACTTTGTAGGTGATGACAATAGGGGTAAGAGGATGGATTTGTGTGGGGCAATTCGAACTAAGCTCGGCAGTTAAGCTGATGCACTTTGCAATCGCGATTGCACTGAGCCGGTTTGGAGTAAACAAGTTCAAGTTGCGGAAAACTTAGATGGTTTCCCGTTAACGTCACTTTCACCGCACGCTTGGGCTCACTTTCCACTTGGAGTTGAAGTCAGTCGACTGCACACATTGGAGGCCAACGGTAGCAGCTGCGCCATCTGCCATGCAGCTTACATATCGCGAACTGGATGCGGATATTGTGCGTCGCACGAACGCCGTTTTTCCAGCCCAGGATTGCTTTGTGGAGGTGCTGCCCGACCATATTATCATACCGCGAAAATACACCGAGCTCGGTGAATCCATACGCAATTTGCCCATCTATGAAGATGACGTTTGGATGGTATCATATCCACGCACTGGCTCGACGTGGGCACAAGAGATGATCTGGCTGCTGGGCCATCAGCTGGACTATGAGGCTGCCCGTTTGGATCTGCGGATGCGCGCACCCTTGATTGAGCTATCCGCACTGTACAGCACGGATCACAATCAGTGGATTTCGTACGTATTGCCACAATTTCTGCCACTGGATTTGTTTTAGTTTTCTGCTTTAACACTCGACAGAGATTCATTTGGCAATACAGTCGAGCTGGTGCGCAATCTTCCACGCCCACGCTACGCACGATCCCATCTCTCCTGGCAGCTGCTGCCGGAGCAGTTTGATTCGATCAAGCCGAAGATCGTATACACTGCGCGCAATCCCAAGGATCTGTGTGTCTCTTACTATCACTATTTCAAGCTGCTCCATGGCATCAATGGGGACTTTGAGCAATTCGTGGAGCTCTTTTTGGCCGGGCACACACCTATGGGCTCGTATTGGAAACATGTGCTGCCTTTCTGGAAGCGCAGTTTCGATGACAATGTCCTCTTTATAAAATACGAGGATATGATTCGGGATCTGCCCGCGGTACTGAGACGCTGTGCTAAATTCCTTAACGTCTCGGAGCTACTCAATGAAACCAACATGCATCGCATCTGCGATCACCTGAAATTTGACAGTATGCAAACAAACAAAGCCATCAATCTGGAGCACGTGCTGCCGCAGCGGAACACAAAGTTCATACGCAAGGGAAAGATTGGCGATTGGCGAAATCATATGAGCGAAGAAATGTCTGATCGATTTGATGCTTGGGCCGAGCAACATTTGCGGGGAAGCGGCTTATCATTTGAATATGATTAATATTATTTAATATACTGTTGTTTGTAACCTCAAAAATTATTTAAAATACATATGTATATGTATATTTGTATTATTTCAAGCTTTTTCTCTTTCCCACCATTTAACGCTGATTAAGAAAACCGTTTGGCGAATGCAAAATATAATTCACCACGATGCAGCTGTTACTAGAAACTTACCACACTGTTGGTGTTTAGTGTTTAATGTTTACAGTATTATTTCTAGTCATTTGTACAGTTTGCATTAGTGGCACAATACCGGCAAAAATACTGCACACTGTTATTAACAGTACTACAAAATGTTAAGTTGAATTGCTTGAATGATAACATAAAATAAACAAAGAGAACAGCAAAATAGAAAACTGCATCACGAAAAACGCTGCAGTTTCGAATCGCATTCCTTTGTTACAACAACAAGTGCCCGCAGCGTGTAATTTAATCACATTTGTGGAAAAAACGAATCAGAAGTGAAAAGCACATTGTATTTGCTGTTTGCCTGGACAATAAAGACAATTTTGTGACTCATCAAAATATCTCAGGCACTTTTTACAATGGCCGCCAACAATAGCAACAACGAACTCGAGTCTACCGACCAAGTAGGCATACGCGTCGAAGTTTCGACCAACACCGACGATATGACGGATGCATTTGGTTCTGTCGGCACCAGCAGCACATCTTCATCCACAGCATACAAACAAAACAGCTTTGGCACCGGTGCTATCGGCCAGCTGGCTTTAAATGGCTACAGCTCATCCGGCTATAATAAATTTGTGGCCAAAATGGTGACCGACCGACATGCTGCCGAGTACAATATGCATCACAAGAATCGAGGCATGGCTTTAATTTTTAATCATGAAAATTTCGATGTTCCTACATTAAAGCCCCGGGCTGGCACAAATGTAGACTGTGAGAATTTGTCGCGGGTACTCAAACAGCTGGACTTTGATGTCACCGTGTACAAGGACTGTCGGTACCAGGAGATTTTGAGTACAGTTAAATATGCGTCATCGCGGAATCATGAGGACAACGATTGCATATTGGTGGCCATACTCTCGCACGGCGAAATGGGTTATATATATGCGAAGGACACGCAATATAAGCTGGACAATATCTGGAGCCATTTTACGGCGAATCACTGTCCAACGCTGGCTGGCAAGCCGAAGCTGTTCTTTATACAGGCCTGCCAGGGCGATCGCTTGGACACGGGCGTAACGATGCAACGTGGTCGCACTGAAACCGATGGTGACTCCTCCATGAGCTATAAGATACCTGTTCATGCGGACTTCTTGATCGCCTACTCCACCATTCCGGGCTTCTACTCGTGGCGCAACACCACGCGCGGCAGCTGGTTTATGCAGAGCCTGTGTGCCGAGCTGGCTGCCAATGGGAAACGCCTGGACATTCTCACCCTGCTCACGTTTGTTTGCCAGCGAGTGGCTGTTGACTTCGAGTCGTGCACCCCGGACACACCAGAAATGCACCAGCAGAAGCAAATACCCTGCATTACTACAATGCTTACACGCATTTTGCTGTTCACCGATAAGCAAAAAGCACCTGCTGCACGTAATTAATTAACAATTACTTATAATTAATTGCTAGAGCTGACTAACCCATCGATATGTTGGTGCAGCTGCGGGCAGTGTGATATAAAACGTTGGATATATGAAGACCGCATGCAAAACATAATGAAAACATACAAATAACCAAACGATCGAAACTATCGAAAACTTGCAATTTTATACAATTTTTTAAAGACAATTCTATTAAGACTAATTCCTATGAAATTGCCAGCTCCTGCCAAGACTTCGTGTAGTGTCCATTGTCCATATTTTAATGCATATACATTTAAACCAACTTATATCTCCCTATCTCAATAAGCAAAAATTCTGATTTTTACTATTTTATATATATTTTTTATAAACACATACATAATTATGTATTACTCGATACAATCAGAAAAGAACAAAAAATAGTTGATTTGCAAATAAACTGTATTGAACTAAAAACCAATCATTTGACCTTAGCCTCTGACTCGACCAAACCATATCAGAACAAACACGACCGCAAGAGCAGAACGTAACATAATTAAAAGGCGCTGATTTGGTGCGTCAAGTTAAACTACGTCCGCTGAAAAGGAATTGACGGATGTGTGACAAAATCGGCCAGTGGCTGACCTCGTGGTATTTTTCATGCTAGCATCACTTCAATTTATTCGTTAAGGCTTGACACGACAGATTCCAAAAACAGACATTGAATTTCACTTAAAGCTCTATGGGACACTCTATGGCGCTCGCATTGGGGAATCAATCTTTAGAAGCTAGATAAATGCACGTTTCTGATAGAAAGTAATTAAAAACCAAAAAAAAGTAAAACGTAGAATATTGCTCACAATTTTGATTGGGATGTTGGATTAGATATGACCACCAGCCTTAAGCTTAGCCACCAAAGCATCTACGTCAGCAACAGCAGCACCAGCT
Source organism: Drosophila pseudotalamancana (assembly GCA_037075185.1). Lineage (NCBI taxonomy): Eukaryota > Metazoa > Arthropoda > Insecta > Diptera > Drosophilidae > Drosophila > Drosophila pseudotalamancana. The sequence goes on from JBAMCK010001164.1 coordinate 437,891, forward strand.
TGACGCACGGGCGGATCCTCAACGGAGACAATCTCAATGCGTGGCGTAGTATCAACGCCCAAATCTTTGGGTGTCACCTTCTTAAGTGGTTTCTTCTTGGCCTTCATGATGTTTGGTAACGTGGCATAACGTGGCGTATTCAAACGTAAGTCTGCGCTGAGCACCGCTGGTAGTTTTGTCTTAATGGTCTCCAGGCCGCCGTCGATTTCACGGGCAATCGTGAGACCCGCGTCTGTTTTCTCAACCTTGTTGCAGAATGTGCCTTGAGGCCAGTCCAATACGGCGGCGGTCATCTGCGCCGTCTGGTTAGCGTCATCATCAATAGCCTGCTTGCCCAAAATAACCAGATCTGCCTTCTCGTCCAGTGCCAGCTTGGCAAGAATCTTGGACACATGAATTGGCTGCAAAAGCTCATATTCAGCTGCTGACACCTCAACGTGGACACCGCGATCTGCACCCATGGCCAAGGCGGTACGAATGACCTCTTGCGATTGAGTGGGACCCACAGAGACAGCAATGATCTCACCGGCCAGCTTCTTCTCCTTCAACTTAACGGCCTCCTCGACGGCAATCTCGTCGAAGGGATTCATTGAGTGCTTGACACCTTGGGTAACTACGCCATTTTTCTCCGGCTTGACGCGCACCTAGATCCCATTTCAAATACATTAATTAAGAATAATAAAAGCGATTACGCAAAACGAAGCGCAACAAGTGATAAGAGGAAGCACTTAAAGATTCTCCTTCCCAACACTTACCTTAACGGCATAGTCGATCACACGCTTTACTCCAACCAAAACACGAGCCATTTTCTAATGAGAAATCAATAATTATTAAAATATGTATTTATTTATTATATTATTGTATAAATCGTGCACTATGCTAATTTACCTCTTGAACAGCAGCAGATATTGTTCAAAACGGAGAGGGGTTTGGGGGTCCAAAGGTTGTATTGACTCAACGTTGCCAGAGTGTCAGAATGGTGTGGCCAGACAGTTGCTCAGTATGATCGTGAAAAAAACAGCAGTTAATATTGTGAACAAAACTTCGATTCTTAGTATATTTTGTGATATTTGTGTATAATAATAAACTTAAGCACACATATAAATACAGTTGCTAAAATAGTAACAATAACATTTGGTTCGCACACATTTTTTTTAACCTTGCAAGCTGCGTACCTTGCCTGTTCATGCAAGCAACAGCTGATTTGCCACAATTTCGACAAAAGCATAGTGAAAGTATCTTAAATATTTCGAAGTAGAAATCATTCCATATAACGTGTATTTAGAGACTAAAACATGACCACAAACGCTCCACTTATAATGCGAATTATGGCTCTGTCCATTAACACTGCAAAACGAGCCGGCATCATCATAAGGGATGTGCTGAAACAGGGAGACTTGGGCATTGTGGATAAAGGCAAAAATGATCCTCAAACTGAAGCAGACCGTTCTGCCCAACGGTGCATTATTGCATCGCTAGCTAAGAAATTTCCAACCATTACAATTATTGGTGAAGAAGGAGGCTCCGATCTGAATGTGTGCGATGACTGGTTGGTTGGCGAACAGGATGAAGCCTTCCTAAAGCAAAACTGTCCGCCGGACTGGCAAGATGCGAAACCGGAGGACTTTGTTATTTGGGTGGATCCCTTAGATGGCACAGCAGAGTACACACAAGGTAAGCTACGACTTGTCTTTCAAATATCACACTTGTCATATCATTATGTTCACCCCACCTAAGGATTTGTGGAACATGTAACTGTGCTCATTGGAATAGCCATTAAGAACTCGGCTGTGGGCGGCATTATTCACCAGCCCTTTTACAAACACTCCAGCGGTGAGCTAGGCCGCACAATTTGGGGTCTCAAAAGTCTTGGAACTGGAGGATTTACTTCGGTTAAGCCGCCAAAGGATGAATTCATTATCACTACCACCCGTTCACATTCCAATGCGTTGCATCAAAAGGCGGTAGATGTGTTCAATGCAACAAAAGTGCTTAAGGTTGGCGGCGCTGGATTTAAGGTGCTGCAGTTGCTGGAAGGTAAGGCACATGCTTATGTGTTTGCCACACCAGGATGCAAAAAATGGGACACTTGTGCACCGGAGGCTGTGCTGGAGGCAAATGGTGGTACATTGACTAATATCAACGGCGAGCATTATGAATACCATGCTGATGTGGAGCATGTAAATCGCAGAGGCGTGCTCGCCAGCAATGGGAATAATCACCAAGAGTTGGTGGAGAAGATTCCTCTTGAAGTACGGCAGGCTGTAGGCACTGAATAAACTCACATTGTAATCGTTGTTGTTGAATTAATTTATTAGTTTATATTTCTACTAGGCACAAACATTTACAAATTAAGAAATAACAGAGAAAAAGATTTGGATTGTGCATTGTGAATTATTAAAAAGAGATATACAAAAATAACTCCATTATCATAATTAAAATCTTAAAAGCTAATTGACAGTGTTTACTTCTCGCAACTGCTGTTGTTGGACGTGGAATTGTTCAAGTAGCGTGTTCGCTTTGCCTTGGCCAGTTTGCAAGAATTGACGGAGGCCGCAAAGCGCAGCGACTTGACAGACTCTTGAAAACAATCCTGGAAGGGCGATACATTGATAAACATTAGGGTCTTGGAATTACCACCCAATGCCGGCATCAACAAATGGGTTAGTTTCGAGTTGCGATACGGTATATGATCTTGTTTTTGGAGCAACGCCAAAATGACATTAGTGAGCTCAGAGAGCGAACGATTAATATTTTTAGTCTCGGTCATTCTTGTACTGGTCTTTGGCGATTCTGAGCCCGCCAAATCGACCAAATTAATGGAACCTACACAAATTTCTTGCTTCCCACCATGGTGGCCGATCAGTTCCAGCTTGGTGACCGCATGTGATCGCGACGAGCGCTCATTGCCAACAGTTGACGCAGTAGCACGATTCATTTTGGCGGTTTGCATGAGCTGGCGTAAATGGTTGGGATCCATAACGGTTTCCTCTGTTATATTGGACACATAAATATCATTCTTGTTTGCGTTTTTGGCCATACGAATTTCCATTTCCTTTTGCTCATTACTTAGTAAATCGTAAAGAACCTCATTATAAATTTCCAAAAATGTTGCCTTTATAACATATTCCCAGCCCAAATTGCGATAGTTTTTGATAGAGTCAAATAACAGATCGACTGTGCGTGGGATGACGCCAACATTGTCGGGCACGCCATCCATCGTATACGTCTTTCCACTACCCGTCTGACCATAGGCAAATATGCATATGTTGTAACCATCGAGGGCTGATTGAATTAATGGTGCAACCATTTCAAAAATATCATTTTGATTGGAGTTCGGATGAAACACTTGATCAAAAGTAAATAACTGTTGTCCCATCTTGTTTTTGGCCTGACTATCTATGCTTTGCAGCTCAACAGTCGCCTCGTCATGGTAAGTCCAGTTGCAGGACATACGACCCACTTCATATTCAAGCGGCGGACGCACACGGCAAAAAACTCGTATATTGCCTCTCAAGTCCATAATGGTATTGTGTAGATCCTTTCGCTCCATATTCGACTGGAAAAGCTGCTCCCTGCAAATGGCCAGATCGTCAGCCAACTGCTTGTTGCTCCGTATGAGTTCCTCATTCCGACTCCGAAGGTCTAACACCTCCGTGGATAGGCTCTCATGCTCGGTTTTTATATTCTGCAATTCAAAATGAAGAAAGAATAACATGCTTTCAATGGGCTGCAAATTTTAGTTTACCTGATGTGTTTTAGTGAGCTGTTCTAGTTCATCCTTTGTTCGACCCAACATACTAGTTATTGTTTCAATTTTGTCTTTTTGTTGTTTTACCTGCCGCTCAAGGCACTCATTATCCGTTTGTATGTGCTTAAGCGTCGTTTCCGTTGATATTAGTTTAGTTTGCGTTTCCTCAAGCTGCATTGGCAACGACTCCAGTTCTCCCATATCATCAATCTGCTTCTCATATTTGGTTTTGAGTACTTTGTGCTTCTCCAGCAAATCGTGAAAGCGTGCTTTAAAGTCATAAGGAGCAATGCGTTTGGGTGCAGCAACTGCTGCATCCTTACCGCCTGCAACAGTGGCAGGTTTGCCTTTGATAGCTGTAACCCCTGCTGTACGCGGTAACGTACGCGCTATGCTTGTATCTGAACTTGATGAAGCTGCTGATATATTTGGGCGTTTAACTGGTGCCGACCCTGCGCGGCCCATGCGACCCACCGTAGCTGGAGCGGGAGCTGTATTTGTTGATGTTGGGTTGTTGGCAAGCCGCGAGAATTTTGCCGGTATGCTTGGTAAATTGGGCCCACCGTTGCGTTTCCGATTCTGCCGTATTTCGTTGATGTCACAGGCCGATCGACTACGACGCAATTTTGCCCGGTTCTGCACACCCAGTGATTTCGTTGGTTCCGGAGAGGCGGCGCGAGCTGAGTGGTAATGCTGTTAATAGGCAACTGCAGTGGATACTGTAATTACTTACCTCCAAGTCGCATCAATGCTTGTGGAATATTTTGCAAGTCCCTCGACAGTGGCTGCATAGTTGTGCCGGCGTATGTTGTATTTGCATTCGTACTGTTGGCAGACGCTTTAATGCGATCAGTAGGTAATATAGGTTTAATTGCAGGCGTGGGCCGCCTTAACCCCGAGGGTTTTGGTAAACGTGATTCCATTACAAATTGGTTTTATTTATCAACTTGGTTTGTTAAAATTCAAATTCGTCAATCGGCAAGAACAAGCGACGCCAATTTTCCATTCGCGCCGTTAATTTTGATTGTAGGGATGCATGAAAATTTTCGATATTGCAACCTTGTAAAATCAGTAACGAAAGTTACTATTGCATTTTTAGAATTTGCCAGCACTGTTTTTGGTTTGATTTTTTTGCTGCACTAGGTAATTTTATCAAATATTTATTTAGTTTTAGAATTTCATTTAATTTTTTTAAACTTAAAATATGTCACGTTTAGAATCATTATATGTTGTGCAACATTTTAACTGGCCTATTATGCTGTTCTTTATTTCACCAACAAGACCGTAGATCGATGCATAAAGCCCAATAGACAAAAATCAGTTATGACAAATCGATAGTTAAGTAAATTTTGAAACTGTGCCTAGTACGATTTTGACTGCATGTTAAATAATATATATTCTCAGCGAAAAAAAAATATAAAAACTTCAAATAAGATATTTAGTTCTACCAAGCCATGTTTAAATTGGGTAGCGCACATAAGCAAGTATTATGAACTAATTTGGATGCTTGCATTGAAAACACCCTATCGCATATCTCCGATAACTTGTGAATGCGATAACAAAATGTTTGCTATGGAAACATGGCAATAGTAAAAAATATTAAAATTTGATTTGTGCAACAACAAAAAAGAAACGCTCTAAGTAGGTCCGTCAGCGACCAACAAAATTCAGTGATGGCGGTGCATGGGCATGCAGAGCTCAAGGATTTGCAAATTTTTGAGCTTCGTCCGCTCATTACGAATTTCAGCTGTAAGCTCTCCACCGTCACAGTCACACCATTCGATGAAAAACAATTCCTGTGCCTGGTCAGCGAGGAAAATGAGATTGTGCTGCGTTATATCAGCGCTGGAGGTGGTCAAGAGGTCCTCAAGATGATCTCTTGGTTTCGACGCACAAATCGTGTCATTCACGATGTCTGCTTCGATCCTGCTGGCATTTGGCTTCTAGTTCTTTGTAAGTATGTGACGTTGTGTAGGTGTTAAGGGCATGTGCTAGGGGTTGTAGTGGGAGTTTGGGTTGGGGGAGTAGGGTACTACATATAGCAAAGCCTAAAATTACTCTTGATGCTGTAGGTGGGGGAGGAAGGGTGTACGTGTGTGCGTATGTGCGCGACTTACATTATTGATTTTCTTCAGCACATTTTGTTTTGATTGACTGTTTCTTCAGTGGTCAATGGCTGTTGGTTGATGGATGGGGTAGGGGCAGGTCTATTAAAGTGTTACTGAACCCTGTGCTTACAATGCCTTTACCTATCAACAGGTTTCGACAATACGCTGCATATTGTGCCTGCACTGTCTCTCGTCGACAAAACGCATGATTTGGCCGCCTGTTCCTTGTACAGCCCTACACAGGTGACATCCTATATAATACCGTTTGTTGGGCCGCACGAGTGTCCAAATTCAAAAAAATGCCCCAATTCTACGGCACGCAACGATACAGTTGAGCAACAGTGGAATTTGGAGCAGGTTGCAGAGCAGTTACAGCATGTTAAGCTGGACAAAGAGGCTGATAATATTGATGAGGAGCCGTTGGGGCAAGACTTGCCAGAGCATTTGTTGGCCAATGGCAGTTCAGTAGGTACAGCAGCGCAGTCCGTCCAAGCGCAAGCACCGCCTTTTGATGCTACGGGAAACAGTCAAGTCATGGCTACCTCCTTCATGGCATCTAAGACTTGTCCGTATCCGCTGTCTGTGGTATGGTGGAAAACTAACTATGGATTGAATCGTGCCATTATTGGCTACTCGGATGGTTCCATTTGCTTTGTGGGTCTAAGTCCAAATTGTCCAATGATAGCCAGCACATCTATACAGAGCGGTTCCGTCGTACGTTTAACAATTTGCAAAGACAATACCTTCGATGGAGTCATGTTGCTGGTAAGCTATTCCTGCTGATGTTGTAATAAACTAACTCACACTGATTCTTCATTGGTAGATTACATCGTCTGTAAAGGCACAGTACAAACTGTTGCTTGAGCAAAAAGCAATAAAGTATGTTTATCCTGGTGATAGCTCGCCGACAACTCGCGAGGGTGCGTGGCAAATAGTCATGTCCGTTCATGCCAAACATCAAAGCGGTGCCACCTACGATGCAAGGCAAAGTAACAGTTCCGATCCAGCCTCGGATAGCAGTCAATTGGAGGAGGACGTATTTGCGCCAGCTGCCAGCGATGAGGTTGCTCCAAGCACACAAACAGTTTCCCTCGGTTCGTCTTGTGCTGAGTCTCAAATAGCGGCCAGTGATGCCAACATGCAAATGCCTCCATCGCCACCACCCTTTATTGAAAGTACCGGCGTACGCTTTCAGCAGCAACATTTTACCGGCAATACCCATGATGGCATTTTGCCAGCCACACGGGCACGCCTTGCCTCATTGAAAAGTCTGGGCTCCAAAAAGTTGCAGGCTATTAAAATGCGTTTGTCGGATCAGCGACAGAAAATAGATGAATGTACGCGCAAGTAACAGCTATTTACCTATCAGTTACTACATTTAATATTTTTTTTTGCAGTTATGCCAGAGACAAATATGGGAACTTTTGCTATAATGGACTCGCCTTCGGTTACACCGGAACCACTGGGTAACACAAATGGCTCGTTTTATACAATACAAAATCTGCGTAGCACTTATCTGTTAAGCGCATTGCATTGCAGTAGCTGCAGCCTGACGGTGCACCGAATCGATATAAATTTAAAGCCATTGTTTTTGTACAAAATACCCAAGCATTGTGTAGATATACTCATCAGCTCCAATATATTGTATGGAATACAATACGTGGATCTGAACAGTCGTAGTGAATCGGGAGCTTCAACGGCAGCTACTTCGTTGGAAGAGCCACTGATGGCGAACACCGAAAAAGAGAGTCTAGATGCAGACACTGAAAAATTCGAGCATATGGAGTCGGGTAATTCGAACAAAAGTGATGAAACAAGCGCAGCAACAACAAGCGCGTCGAGCATAGATCACAGCGATATGCCCACCAATGCCATCAATGCGGTAAGCGTCATTAGCAGCGCTATGGCCTCATTGCATACCACCGAAGATGATGTAAGTAATGAGATCCTTACATATTAAAGTAATTAACTAATTTATGTGTATTTTATGTTTGCTCGTGCTCAAAGCGATTTAATCAGCAGGCACAGCTGGCGCTATTTCGCTTTGAACAAGAGACTGTGCTTCATCTGTATCAAATGGCGCAATTTCGAAGTCAAGGCGGCAACAACAATATCGAAAATCTAACGAAGGAGGAGAAGTCAAAGGCATTTGAAATAAAGGACATACACACACCAATGGACTATGTACAATTCTATGAGTCGGCTGATAGTAGTAATGCATTTTCCTTGCGTCAAATGGAAATTATGCAGAGCGAGTTTCCCAAAATCAACTATGATCCTTGTTACGTTATAACTAATAAGAATGTCTACACCATCCAACTCAAGTGGGTATAAAAAATGTATATGTTTTGAGCCTATATATTTATATATTTATACATGTTTTTCAATGCAGGAAGGAACCTTTTGAACTCTTTTTGGACGCAGCGTTAATAAGCGAATGGAATCAGTGCCGGGAGTTTTGCAACACTTTTGATCTGACCTTCGAGCATTGTATAGAGTTTGCGGGCGATTATTTGTTACGTCGGAAAAAGATTACTCAGGCATTGATCACATACAACGTAGCCCGCGTTAAACCTATTCGGACTGCACTAAAGCTGGCTATGTATGGACACACCTATGCGTTGATGCAATTGAGCGCCATGGCCTTGAAGTCATCTTATATATTGCGATCCAACTATTTGTGTCATCCGTTGTTAAAGAGCATTCAATCAGATATAACATACCGTCATTCGGAAGATGTGCGAGACATTTTGCAAGTGAAAGCGAAGGATGTAGGTGTTGTGGTCAATAGTGGGGCATCCTGCAGCGACTATCGCTACGGTGTGGATGAATCTATAAGTGCATTGCAAATGTCGCCCTCATCACAGTTTCATTTGGCCAATTTGCTGTTAATTACGCTGGCCGAGAAGGCTGTTAATGATAAAAACTATCTGCCTTTGTGGTAAGTAAGATTAATATATTTCATCTTCACATTAATTTGTTAATATCAAACTTTAATTTAGGAACTTTTTGGTAACCAACACTAAATACCACACTAATATGACAAGCATTGTGCTGTGCCAGAGTGGACTCTTTTCGGCCGCAATTATTTTGGCTAAAGTGCGTGGTGTCTGCTTAGACACTTTTAATGCTTTGGTCAGTGTAGTTGCCCAGGAGTTTGGTTGGTACAATGAGCTCAACGTCTGTCTGTACAATCTCAGTGAAAATATTTTTATGGAGACAATCACTTATTTGCCGCACGTCTCAATGGACTATTTTACCTTCATCCAGGATAAATTAGAACATATTAGGCCTTGTGTGCTACAGGTAAATTCATTTATATTCACCACTTTGATATACTTTCTAATGATAGTTCTTATACTATTTACAGCGTCTTGCCATCCAGCTGAATCCTTTTGCGCCCGCACTACGTTCAATTGTATCGCACAGCAGCAGTTCAAGCAACAATGACAATAATGAACACATATTTGAGTTCTGCAAATGCCTAATTGAAACATATTTATCTGTGCTGATACATATGGAATCGCAGCGAGTGAAGCAAGACTCTATTGTAAATGCTTTATCAAACTTTCGCATCAACTATGAGGACAATCAGGCAAGTACCAGCAAATACCAGTATTTAATAAACAGACAAATTATTAATCTTACCATTGTTTTCTAGTTTGCTATTGAATCTTCACGTTTCAAACCTATCTCCGCTGGCTGCGCTTATTGCGCTTGCGTTGTGGATGGTGTGGCCTATTTCTGGGGCTCCAGCGGCGTGCCCTGCTGCTTTAGTGCACAAAAGTCAACAGGTGAGTTTCTATAATTAACTTTTTAATAAGTAATTCTTATAATATACATGTATGTCATAGAACCACCGGAACCTGCACATGCTGTAAAGGCATTGGAGCTGCTTTCTCAACTTGATTTGGAAGTACATGCGCTAAAGTGTGGACGTCAGCATACGCTTATACTAACTAACAACGGCGTAGGTTCTATTGCTTATTTTTTGTATTTTTAGTAGTTACTTACAATTTCATGTATCCCGTAGCTGTATGCCATGGGGAATAATAGTCTCTGCCAGCTAGGTGTTGGAAAGCATATGCAAATGGCGCTACAGCCTATGCTGGTAACAGCTTTGGATGGCATGAACATAACCATGCTGGAGGCAGGGCAATATCACAATGCTGCCGTTGCGGACGGGAAGCTCTACTTCTGGGGGTACGTGTGAAACATATTCTAATATTTTAAAGACAATATCTCAATTAATGAGGTTATTTTAAGCTGGGGCATCTACGGTCAACTGGGCAATGGAAGCTGCGAGAACATTGCAACTCCAACACTAGTCACTTTCTTTAAGTACAAGGTGCGCATAAATTATATTTTTCTTAATTCCTCTTTTAATACATTTATTTATGTATTTCATGTATACCGTAGAAAATTTTACAAATTTCGCTGGGGCATGCGCACAGTTTAGTGCTATGCCAAGCATCCCACAAGTATAAAGAGGCTAATAACAGTGGAAATGAGCTCTATGTGTTTGGCTCAAACCATTTTGGACAACTGGGCATTGGTAATACTGACCAGGTTCAGGATACGAAGATGAGTGTGCCAACGCGCTTAAACCTGGGCGACTGCAGCTTAAGACTGATACACACGAAATTTTTTACAAATGTAAGGTTATGATATTCTTATTCGCGACAGCTTCTAATTTCCTTGTGTATGTTCAGTTAGTTGTAGATGATCAGGAACACATGTACACCTGGGGCAGTTCGCCACAAGCATTGCGTCTGGCCAATCAAATCAAGCGACGTGCCAACGCCAAACAAAAGTTAGAGGAAAATCAGCAGCGTGAGATGCTAAGCAAGCGGCTGGAGGAAACGCTGGTGCCAGCAACTGGCAACAACAGCGTACTTGTGGAGCCAAGTACGTCATATGCGGCTGTTGTGGCAGGCGCTATTCCCAAATCCAGTGCAGAACCCAAAGAACCCGACCAGGAGGAGGCTTTGCCATCTGACGCTACCGAAAATATATCTGTTAGCACGAACACAGACCCAATGCCGACAACGGCTGCTCAGTCAACTGCTCCAATTGCCACTGAACCTGATCCAACGGAACATATGAAACCACATCTAGTAGATACCAGCGAGGTGGCTGGTCAAATATTGCAGGTGAGTTGAACTGACTTAAAATTATTCTTTATATGAGTTTACGATTATTTTTCTGTTTAAAGATCTCCAGCGGATTGTTTCATTTTGCGTTGATATCGTCTACCTGTACGCTGTATACGTGGGGAAAAAACCTCGAGCATCAGCTGGGAACAGAGGATAAGGATCGGCGTGCCGTACTCAAGCCATCGCCCATAGACAGCATCGAGCGGCCCATGTATGTGGATTGCGGCGCTGATTTCACGCTTGTCATGACCACCGATCACATCGTTAAGGCCTTTGGTGGAAACTCCAATGGTCAGTGCGGTCGTGATTTGGGCGCCAGTTTGGATCGTATGCGACAGCGCGTGGTCTGTTTGCCTACTACCAAACGGTTGATGCGTTTCGAGACTGAATGTGTTGAAGCGCCTGTGGAAATTAATTTACCACGGCCACGTATTCGTTTGGACCAAGATCCAGTGCGTTACTTGAAGGTTATTCCTCCATATCAGCCACACTTCTTGCAACAGGCTAATATAAGCTTTGAACATCGATTCTCGCCGGAAACGCTTAATTATAAGTCCAGCACAGATCAAGCGGCCACTGGCCAGGATTCTGACGATTTATTAAGCAGCCTAGAAAACCTAAGCCACAACGATGCTAGTTACTCATACAATGCACAGCCATTGGCCGATATAAACAGCTCTCTGGAACTAGATTACTCGCCGGAAGAGCAGAGCTACTTGCCCTTGCCAACTCAGGGAGCGACGGGACTGGCTTCCCATGGAGTCGCATTACTTGGGGATAGGGATGATTCCAGCACCTGTACGCCCAGTTCAGATGGTGCAGATATGAATGCATTGCAACCACTGCGTCATTATATACACTACTGTTTGTATGCCTTCCATGGGCTGTACAATCCCGACAAAATAGCCGAATGCTCTCGTCCGCAGCGCAACGAATATCGCATTAGGATTTGCATGCTCAATTTCAGATTTGTAGAGGCTTTTCAGCTCTCTCTGCACAGCTGCGACAACGCCCAACGTACTCTTAAGCTATTCGAGTACTTTAGCAAGGACACGGGCTATGTGCCCCTGCATCGCTCCGATCTCAAGCATCTTATCTATCACATGTGCGTGCACTTTCTGGAACATAAGTTCGATATGCTCGAATGTGAGCGCTACTTTATGGCCGATCTGGATTACTATATGCTGGAGCTGGCATATGTCTTCTACTTTAACAACAACAATTCGGCACTTGAACAGAATCTCAATCAGAAGTTCAAGTCGTTGTTTGCAGCGTCGGATAGCAATCAATCCTCGTCGAGTATGCTTCAGGACACTGATGCCATTTTTGATAGTTTTTCGGTGAAGTTTAAGACGATCCTGTGCCAGCGTCTGCTTAGCTATTGTGATCAGGATGCCAGTGGCAGTAATTAGCATTGGTTTTGGCTTTGCGGCCAATGGCGTCGACCGAAGGACTCACGGTTCTTGCTTTGAATTTTGTTAGTTATTTTTCACATTCAACTCTGCATAAGTTGAAAGTTTATCGTGTATATTTTTTTTTATTTTTTGGTTGTAATTTAAAGTTTTTAGGATTTGTTGTCAATTCGAGCAGGAAACCAAAGATCAATAATGGCGGCTCTCGCTGTGTCCGCCCACACACATAAGTAAATATTACATATTATTGTCTATTACCCGCCCACACATGTTTATACTTAATTAATTGTTGTTTGCGGTTTTCTGCGCATATTTATATAAAACAAGCTTTTACAGATGTTGTTTAAGGAAAATATTTAAGGCAAACAAATTGTTTAAAAATATAATTTTTTGTAGTGCTTTGTTTGCAATTGGCTTAACTCGCTTTTTGTTTACTCAATAAAACGAAAACAAAAAAACGTTGAAAAAACACACACACAAACATTTTTAATTGATATTCCGCTTGTGATTTGCAATTATTTAATACATATATAAAGTAACTTTTTAATAATTACATATATGATATAAACAAAATAAAATAAAAAATACATTTATACAAAAGTTTTGCGGCTTGCTAAAGCTTCAGTTTAATATTGTCCGTAGTCCAGCGTTTGCTTTGCAGAGATTTAAGCGCGTTCTCACAGTAAAATTGCTCCTCGGATCGATCGGGTAGGGTTTCCTTTAATTGCTGTAATTCTTGCTGCTGTTTTAAACTAACCATGGCATCGATGACTGCCTTAATACATTTCACACGTTGCGCCAGAGCCAATTTTTCCGGACTGTTGCTCATTTTGGATAGAAACAGTTGCAGCACCGTTGCGGGCGCCTGCAGCTCAAAAAGCCGCTGCACAGCTAGGGACAAATCAAAGCTAATGTGAAATTGCTTTGATTTGAGCGGATGCCAGCCGGATACGCGCTCAAAGATGCACTCCAAGTCCCCATAGGCTTGTGCATGGGCGCGTTCATTTAATGCAGTCCATTCGTATTGCGCTGGTGAGATTTCCAGATCGGCGGCAAAGCGCTGGGGTGAGCTAACTTTAAGCATGTCCTGTTCCTTCCAATTCTTATTTTGCGCACAGCACACATAGAGCAATTCGATAGGTGTGGGCTCATCACCAATCCGTTGGCTTAAATCAGTCAATACCTCCTTTTCCTTCACCAGCTGCATCTTCAAGGCTGCACGAAAGACCTGCTCATATAATGGTATTATGCCAACGCCAGCGGTCGCATATGCATCCACCAGGCGCTGCAGCTGCTGTTTACGAGTGCTCAATTCACTGCAGGTCATGGCCGCTTGAAACTGCCTAAGAGCAGCTTCCTGGTGGCGCCCAAAGCGCTGCAGCATGTCAATATAGTGGCTTACATCGCCGCTTTGATGCAGATAGCTGAGATAGTGTTCCAGCGCCTTGGGTCGTTGTTGTAGTATACTATGGAACTGGGTGGTGTTCAGCGTACGTTTGAGGAACAGCAGCACACCAATTACCGCATCGCCGCCGGTGGCCAGCACCGTATCCAACAATTGGTGTTTTTCCAGCAGCGATTTGAACATTTCCAGTGGCGCGACTTTGCCATACAGCAACTTTTGTGCGGTAGCCTCCAAGTTGGGACTGTACAGTGTACTCTGTATTTGACGTCGGAGTAGCTTAAGCTCCTCCTCAGGCGTTACTCCCTTAGGCATGACATGATCATCCAGGGCTTGCTCTTGTAACACTAGTTTAAGTGCTTCATCGCTCAAGATGGCTTTGATCGAGAGATGATTAAGCGTTCCCAGGGCGGAACTGTTATCAAAGCTGGCCTCAGATATGGTGTCGTCATTAAAAATTGCATTGTTGTCCCATTTGCTACTCTGACTGGCCTGCCTTGTGCTGGTTCTAGCACCAGCATCGCCCAGATCAACATCATCTTCATCGTCAAAGCTGAAGGCAGCTCTGGAGGAACGGTTCCAATAGTTTTCGCTGTCAATAAATGAAATTTTAGCTAATTAATAACAAACCTTAAAGCGTACTTACTCTGTGTTATCGAATTGAGATTCCATTATTGTTTATTATTAAGGGAAACAGCTGTTAGGGTGACCAGCGTTTTAAAATATTTGCAAAAAGTGTAGCTCGAAATTCAAATTTGATTGTGAATCAACCGATAATTATCGAAAGGAAAGCAAATAATTAAATATTAAATTTGTATACATTAACAGACAATACAAATTATACTACATTTAGTTTTAAATATTTGTAAATAATATTATTACAAAAATGTATCCAAAATGAATATCCATGTAAATAAATAAATAATTTATCAGTAGCCAGTTATAAAGCATATAGCATATATCTATAACACATATATTTAAGATTAAGACTATGTATTATATTATTGCATATTTTAATAAATTTGACAGCTCTCAATAAAATATAAATAGAGTATTTCAGTGTGCGACTATCTGCTGTACTGATTGTCATTCCTTTGATTGCCTTTCACAAACAAATCAGACACAGAATATTTATATATGTACATAGTATGTATGCATGTATGTGTCCGTGTACTTGCATATGTATTTAAGTAAAGCTGCTCTCAAAGGTGACGTTGATAAGTGGCCCGTGCAATCTCGAAGCATTATAGATTTGCCTGTTTAAGAGTGAACATGTTACCGTTATCGTTCTTTCTGTTTCTATTAGTGATCGGCCGTAATGTCCGGGCCGCTAGTTTCTGCACCAAGGCTGACCAATGTGCTTTAGGAGTCGAGCCAAAGGCGGCAACAGCTCGCTACGATCACACACGAATATATAACGTGGAGCTGGCGACAGCAGCTCAGGTGAAGATATTCCAGGATCTGGAAGAGGCTAGCGATTCCTGCGGCTTTATGGGACATGCGCGCGTGCCCGGCCAGAAGTTAACAATTATGGTGACCGGCCCCAAGGTGGCCGATTTCGATGACCTGTTGCACAGCTACAATGTTAGCCATCGCATACTGAACTACAACTTTCAGAATCTCATCGACGCCAACTATCTTGAGGTAGCACCAGAGAGCACGCCAGCGGAAGAGTTTGATTGGAAGCGTTACTTTCAGTTGAGCAACATCTATGGCTGGCTAGATAAACTGGCCCAGGAGCAACCAGACGTGGTGACAGTGCTCGACATGGGCTTGAGCACTCAAGGTTTGCCAATCAAGGGCGTAAAGTTGGCCTTTGGTGGCGAGAATCTGACGAGTATCTTCATTGAAAGCGGCATCCATGCACGCGAGTGGATTGCACCGGCTACAGCGACGTATTTTATTGAGCAATTGCTGCACTCCAACGATTCCAGTGTCCAGGCTCTGGCTCGCTCCCACAACTGGTTAATTTTTCCTGTGGTGAATCCGGATGGCTATCGCTATACTTTCACGGGAGATCGTATGTGGCGCAAGAATCGTCAGATTTTTGGCGTCTGTCGCGGCGTCGATCTCAATCGAAACTTTCCTCTCAGCTGGAACACAACGGGCGCCAGCGGCAATCCCTGCAAATATGATTTCTCTGGTCCGGCAGCTGCCAGCGAGGTGGAAACTCAACGGATTATACAATTTTTGGAATCCCATGTCGAGCCGGAGCGCATTCGTACCTATTTATCACTGCACAGCTACTCGCAGCTGATCATGTTCCCATATGGTCACACGGCAGAGCGCGTCGAGAACTATGAAGACCTCAAGGAGATTGGCCAACTGGCAGCGGCAAGCATCAAAGCACTGACTGGAAAGGTCTACAAGAGTGGCAGCATCCATGAGACCATCTATCCCTCCAGCGGTGGCTCAAAGGATTGGGCTCACAGCCAGCTGAAGGTGCCCATCACGTTCACCTTTGAGCTTCGTGGCCCGCCAGAGAGCGAGGAATTGTTCATCCTTTCCGCCAAAGAGATTGAACCGACTGCCCAAGAGGCATTCGCGGCTGTCCAAACTATTGTAAAGGAGGCACGAAAACGTGGCTATTACCAGTAAATGGCAGGACATTCAGTTTATAATTTAATAAAAGAGATTACAAAAAATGCTAAGAATATTTTAAATACTAGAAATAAGCAGGACGCCTTTGACCTCTGCACTGGTTACCCTTCGAAGGAGGAAATTAACGGTGTGGTGGTTTCCACCATCACCAAAACGCTGTGAGCCAGCGGGAATACATCCTTCACCTGGACATAGTAGCCGCGCTCACACTGATCCTTAGATGAGTACAGGCTGCAAATCAAAGGCTTGAATCGAGCTTGTTTTTGAATAACTTGACCTACGCCAATATATCCACTGGTTCCATAATCAACTCGGATTTGTAGACCGATGCCAGGAAATTGGTAAACGCGGCTGTGTTATTGCCCGATTCCATGTCCTCGTTGGGTGTGCACACCTCCAGGCCACTGTTGCTGGACCCGATCTCAGGCAAGCCATTCCGTGTGCCCCACACAGTTATGATATTATCCTCCGAGGCCACGATGGTGCACTGATCATTGCAATTGGCCTTCTGCAAATAAAGGGAGTCATTTACAGCCGTTATAGCTGGTTTATCCAATGCCCAACCACAATGAATCGGGCGCGTATTGTCTCCACCAAAGTTGGCTGCTCCACCGCGTTGCAGTGCCGTATGCCACGTTGCCCCTCCTTGTTGCGGCCCATGGTGTAGACATAGCCGCCCTCTACAAGGAACACCGAATGCGTGGATGAGAAGCAAGCCTTCAACACCTTATGGGGCAGTTGGATTTTCTTCTAATTGTAGAAAATGAGATCATTAAGAGGAGTTGACATCATGTGGCAGGTCGATACCTACAAATGCTGTAATCCTGCCGGCTCGGTTGAAGCCCAGCTTGTTGTAGTCGTTGCTGCCACACACATGCAGCTCCCCATTGGCAAAGAGCACGGCAGAGGTGTCCGGACCGCAGAAAATTTTGGAGGGTTTGCTTTTGACATGCGATAGTAAGATCTTCTGCGGATGTTTTCTGCACAGGATTAGACCAGATGAAGTCTTGTGCAACTTGTTGCTCAATTACGTGACTTACTGCTGCTGCTGGTAATTACCCAGGCCCAAAGCTCCGGACCCACTGGTGCCCCACACGTACACCGCGCCCTCCCGGCTGAGTGCCACGACGTGATGCAATCCGGCGGCAATCTGCTCGATTCGCACATCCGCCAGTTTGGCAATGAGCTTGGGCGTGAAGTAGTCCTTTTGTTCGTCCTGGCCAAGGGACAATTTTGTATTATCGCCACAGCTCAGCAGATTACCGGATTGGGTTAAGAACACGGTGAAGCCATCTCCGGCACAGGCGCTGACCATATGGTAATTGCGCACACTCTGGACAAGGCCAGGATAATGCTTCCAGGTCTCCAACGAACTCAGTCCCAGCTGGCCGTGCGTGCCTTCACCCCAGGCATACACCGAGCCGTCCTCGTTGATAACCACAAAGTGGGATTCGCTCATGGCCACGCACACAATAATCGCCTTCGGTGGCAGCTGGATGGGACTCATGCTGAAGCTGTTGCCGAAGGACTTCAGCTGATAGAGGACAGAGCTTGCAATAGAACCATTCTGATTATCATATTACCGTCACCTGAATCCAAAGATTTACCGTTTTTCAATCACCTCATCGGGCGCAACCGTCTCTGCGCTCATTAGCTTCCTCGTCTGTGTTTGGGCGGTGGGCAGCTCCATGGCCAAGTTGCTCAAGCTGGCAAAAAGAGATGTCGGAGCCGTCAACAAGCTACCGCTGCTCACATTATCCTCGTAGGAGTAGCTGGAGAGAAACTTTCATTAGACGCTCCTGGCAAAAATGTGGAAACTAACCCCTTGTTCTTGCCGAGACTGCGAAAGATTAAAGGTATCCAATAGACCAGCACCTCGGATGCAGTGGGTCGACATGCAGCATCCACCTGTAGCAGATTGGCCATCAGGCTGCGCAGGCCCGAAGTGTAGCCGATGGGCACAGCTGTGTAGGAGCCGGCCATGATTTTTGTAACCAGCTCCGATAGATTGGAGGCGGCAAATGTCTTTTTCAAGCAGCACAGCTCGCCAAGAATGCAGCCCAATGCCCAGATGTCGCTTTTGTTGTCATACTCCTTGCCCTCGCACTGCCAGGAGTTCCCAGAATTCAATTTCTAATAATACCTTTTGGGACAACACTTACCATCTCGGGACTAAAATAGTAGGGCGTACCCAGCACGGTCTGTGCGTGAATCTTGGTGTTCATAATCTTCGATATGCCAAAGTCGCCAATCTTAACGATTCCCCGCCTGTTGAGGAACACATTGGCCGTCTTCAGATCGCTGTGAATAGCCACAATACTAACTATATGCTCCAATTGTATGAGTATTCCCTTTACCGATGCAAGATGTTCTCCGAGTGCATATAGTTTATAGCGCTGGATATCTGCTCGAAGACCGCGATTATGTATCGCTCTGGAAAGTGTTGTTTGCCCTGTCGCTCGGCTATAATGTGGGCTAGGGTGCCGCCATCTGCGTACTCCATCTCAATGAGCAACGTGTTATCCTTGATAAAGCTGCCCAGATAGCTGACTATGTTGGGATGATGCAGCTTGGAGAACACCTCCACCTCGTTCATGGCCAGATCGCGACCCGGTGGAGTCAACTCGCTCAAATTGATTTGCTTGAACACAATATGATGACCATCGAACTTACGTCTATAGAGAATGGCGATGCCAAACGAACCCTGACCCACCACTCGCACCTTCTCATAGTTGGCCAGCTCGGTGCCAGCGATGGTCAGCTCCTCCTTGGGCACCGCCAGTTGCTGGGGCGGCTCTTCCACTGATTGTGGCACATGACTGGTGGCCATGGCCTCGGCGAGGGATGTGGTGGGTGTGCCAATGTTGCCGTCGGTTATGGTGAACACTGTGGGCATGGCTCGAGGATAGAGCTTGCCGTAGGCAGGTCGCTTCTGTTCCTCAGCTAGCGGCAACTGCAGCGAGCTTGTCGTCAATGTGGTTGCGTCCGTAATGCGTCCATTGAAGATTGGCAGGGAGCTGGCCTTGGTTCGAAACCTTTTCATATCATGCGCCCAAATTGTTAGACGTTTCTCAAAGCAACACAGAAACCGAACTGTGACTATCTATTGTGCTCCTCATTAGATATGCCATCAACGTTGTGGACAATTTGGTTGCTAGGCGCCACAAATAGATAACCGGACACGGATACTAATTTATGCAAAGGACAATGAACAGCTAGCCTAATTGACAGCTACAATAATTGACTGAAAGTGGGGGCATGGAAATTGCGAAATGAAAATTGAGCAATTGAAGTTTTATGTAGTATGCATGTATAATTGATCAGATTCAAGCAAAACCAGTCCACATCGACATTATTAAGTTAGTTTTACTTTAAAATGTTGTAACAAATCGTTACAGGCGTCTTACATTCAAATTCTCTTATTATTTTTTTTGTTTGTTTTTTGCATATTTATACAATATATTTAATATATATATAGACTTATTTAGCTTATAGAGTACACGAGTGTTAGTTAATGTAAAAATGTTGACGCGTCTATTATAATTATTTATTTGCACGAATATGCTAAAATTATTATGCTATTCTTGGACTATCTTAAAAAATGCACAATCTGTACGTTTTACATAGGCTTGACTTGACGTTTAATGCATTTAAAATGTATTCTTTGTTTCTTTTTACCATTATTAATTGTTTGCCGTTTATAATTTTATCGTTATTATTAATAACATGCACAAACTTGGCTACTTAATTGTTGCTGCTACGTATTCGAAAGTAACTTTGGACAATTTGTTCAGGTTACAGCGGCTCAATGGGGCATTTGCTAATGGAAGTTTAGCAGGTGCAGCGATTATCCCCTGCTAGGCTGCCCAGGGTGAAGGTGCCCAGGCCATTCGATCCCGGCGATTTCTTGTCCTGTTTGTCATCACTGTCAAAGTTGTCACCCTAAATCCAGCAATCTGATTAGTTCTTGAATTATAGTTAATTCTTTTTTGTAACTTACTCGTCGCTCGCGTTGCTCGCGTATTTTACGAGCCAGCGATAAAAATGCGTCCTCAATATTAATATTTGATTTGCATGAGACCTCAAAAAAGGGCATATCAAAGTTTTCGGCAATCTGTGAATGTAAGGAAGAGAGAACTATTTTATCTGCTCGTACATCTCAAATTTATTTTAGATGTGTGTGACTCATTTCGTTCGAATGTTTTTGTATACCTATTATTTATTTAAGTCTTCTCCCACTAACCTTTTCACCTCTCTCCTTGTCCACCATACGCTGTGTCGTTGAGCATTCGCACTTATTGCCAGCCAGCACCTTAACCACATCTGGTGAGGCATTCTCCTGTATGTTGCGCAACCAATAGGACAAATTGTTATAGCTCTCCAAATTGGTAACGTCGTACATAAGTAAAATGCCCATGGCACCGCGATAATAGGCCGTAGTTAGTGTACGAAAACGTTCTTGCCCGGCTGTGTCCCAGATTTGCAGCTTTATGGGCACACCATCGAGATTGATGAGCTTCTGTTTGAAGTCAATGCCTAAGTGGGTAAAGGATGTTGTTGTTATTGAAGCCAGACAATAGAGTGTATACGTACAAATGTACATGTACATGTGTGTATACCATTTATCTCAAACACTTACCGATGGTGGAGATGTATGTGTCGTAGTATTTCTCATCACAATATCTGTGTACGATGCACGTCTTGCCAACGTTGGAGTCACCCAGCACCAGAACTTTGTAGGTGGCCACAAAATCCAAAGCCATATTGCGAAATTCTCTTAGCGGGTTTACTGTTACAGATGGGCTTGTGTTGTTGCTTTTGGTTGGTTTGGTGGTGTCCGTATAGGTGGAGGTGGGGGTGGTGGTAGCGGTGATGGTGGTGTTGCAGATGGTTGTAAAAGTGGTGGTGCTGGTGTAGAAGTGTTGGCCGTGAGGGTTGAAGGTATATACTGTTTATGTATCTGTTTGTTGTTGTTATTATTACACGAGGATACGCGCAGCTGTTCAGCTAGACCTGATGCTGCATTAATTATTGTTATGCGCGTCAGCAAGTTGTAAATTTTCACAGTTTCTTATGCATTTTAGCAGCTGAGCTGCAACATCAACAACAGGAACAACAATATACACAATTCAAGTGCAAATGAAACTGGAAACCCAAATAATAGAAACGCGTTACGATTTGATTATTTATGTGATTATTTCCTTTATTTATATTGATATATTTATTTATATTGATAAATTTAAATAGTTTTCACTTAGGAAGAAATTTAATAACGTCGCTCGCGTTGCGCACAGCATGAATCAACATCGACATACTGCTGCTGCTGCTGCCGACTGCGCTGCAGGAAAAATCAATAGAGCTGCGACGGCGCAGCGAAGACAATTAAATCTGGATGAGAACTAACTAATCGTAATCGAAATTCAAATGCGCAGTTGTTGGAACATGGATGCGCCACTTAGGTATACATACATAATAAAAATATAGTTATACAAAAAATATATATATATATATAGTCGATTTTGGCTTAATGATAATGATAGTATAGAGGGTAAATTTTAACAATGTCTAGCGTTTAGAAAGGTCGCCTTACATGATAAATACCTTTTCGATTTTCGGTTTTGTAAACTTAACTTTTGTTACCGGGCATGTCATGGTGCCGTCCTCTTTGGTAATCTTCGACAAAGCGAGCCGACCATAGATTTGCCCATTTGGCAACATCATGGGCTGATTGTGCTCGTTCAGCGGCAAGCCGGTAACACGGCAAATGAGACGGCTCTGCACGCAGTGTGAGTATGGCAACTTGAGCGCAATCTGGTTGAAATCCTCCTGGCAGACTGGACAATTTGGACAGCGGCAGGTCTGAGAGTAGCACTGTGGTGTCTTCAACGCTGAAAGGCCAGCCTGTATAGTGGCCGAGAAAACCGAAGTGCTTGAGAGTTGGAACAAGCGATAGTTCTCGGCACGAAAGTCAAGTACTAGCTGATCCCACCGTTTCGGATCCATGTATTTCTTGCAGTATTCCATATCGGCATCGATTGGATAGGCCAATAGGGCCATTACGTGACAAATCTCATCTAATTGGGTTTTCTCATAAGCAGGAAAATAGCGTCGCGAATGCTTGACAGCTTCGAATCGTTCATTTTGACGCACCAGCTCAATGAATTCCTGCACACGCAAGCTAAACTCAATGGTTGAATTTATCTTCCGAAGCTTGGACTTGTTGTCAATGCACCATAGCACGCATTTAGTAGTGCTGTGATTAGCCAGATCTTCTTCCACTTCACGCGAAGTTTGGAATATGTCCACATTAGTCAAATGCAGAATTTCGGTTTGTGTTGCCAGCTCTTCGGCTGCCTGGTAGTATCCCATGCGCAAAAAATGTTCAATGACCAAGCGATCTATTCGCTTGCGTTTCCACTGATCAACAGTGCCCAGAAAAATGTCGCCAGAGAAGCGAGACGTAATGCCCTTCAGATGATTTAATTTGCGTTTGCAAATCCGCGAGACATTCAGCTCGTCGTTAATGCTCTCGTCGGCTTTGCGCTTTAGAACCTGAAGTTTTTGAGCAACATTGCCCATTAACTTAGCCACATCCGATAATATGGGTGGCTGCTCAGCGTCCAAGGCCTTCTCCACTTGACGAGAAACATTCATTACTTGATCAACTTCACGGTCGATAATCTTTTGAGCAGATCTAAAGCGTTTATTTACTATTTCGTACGGCACTTTTAAAGTGGCGTGCTCTAACGCCTTTATTTCAGACATTTTGCTTATTTTGTCCTGCACAATCTTATATTTATTTTCGTTTTTAATTATGAGACGCAATTGGTTGCTGCTTTGTTTTACAGCTGTAAAATTATCGGAGCAAATATTGATTACTGTGGTGGTAGTCGATAAAATTGTGTATTCCGACTTGAACAGCTGGCACAAATTTGTCCAAATTTAGTTAATTTTCATGCTAACATACGTCAGGGCTGATTTCCAGTAATCGGTATAGGATGCGCTGTTGTTTAATGTTTACCATAGCAGAGTGCGTTTAAGATAGGAAAGCTTGATTGTAAAACGCACAATAAAGTTGTTTATTAAGTAAGGAGTTCCATTTACGTTAAATTGTTTTTAGTTTACATAGAATGTGAATATCGATAAGTTTTTTGAAGCAACTCAACAGATGGCAAAGCAGTGCAAGCGACGGCCATGTTATCGGTAAAGCAGGGCTGTCTTTCTTTCTTTTTGACCACGTTCCGTGCGAGTCGTATGAAATGAACATGAACCTAAACATTTCAAAGAAACGTAAGGTAATTAAACGAAAATTGCATTCAAAACCTAACAGAAAGGTGCACTGCACCTACGCAAGTGTTCGGTGACGAAAATTTTGTGAAATATTGTGGGGGATGCCGCAAAAAACAATACCCAACCAAAGTTAACCTCAAATCGCGGGCGTCTACTGCAGGCGTGTAGCACCCGTGTCATGCTCCCAATTTGAACAACAACAATGATTTCGATAATGCGAGTCGTGATATTCTTGGACTTGGTGTATGCCCAGCTAACAATTTGTATTATTTACTTTTGCAGTTCGTCTCCGACGGTATCTTCAAGGCGGAGTTGAACGAGTTCCTCACTCGCGAGCTTGCCGAAGATGGTTACTCCGGTGTTGAGGTGCGTGTGACCCCATCCCGCACTGAAATCATCATCATGGCCACCAAGACCCAACAAGTGCTGGGCGAGAAGGGCCGTCGCATTCGTGAGCTCACTGCCATGGTGCAGAAGCGTTTCAACTTCGAGACTGGCCGCATTGAGCTGTACGCCGAGAAGGTCGCTACTCGCGGTCTCTGCGCCATTGCTCAGGCTGAATCGCTGCGTTACAAGCTGACCGGAGGTCTGGCTGTGCGTCGCGCCTGCTATGGTGTGCTGCGCTTCATCATGGAGTCTGGCGCTAAGGGCTGCGAAGTTGTTGTCTCTGGCAAGCTGCGTGGTCAGCGTGCAAAGTCGATGAAGTTCGTCGATGGACTCATGATTCACTCCGGTGACCCATGCAACGATTACGTCGAGACCGCCACACGTCACGTTCTGCTGCGCCAGGGCGTGCTCGGTATCAAGGTTAAGATCATGTTGCCGTACGATCCCAAGAACAAGATTGGACCCAAGAAGCCACTGCCAGACAACGTGTCTGTCGTCGAGCCCAAGGAAGAGAAGATCTATGAGACTCCAGAGACGGAGTACAAGATTCCCCCACCCAGCAAGCCTCTGGATGATCTCTCCGAGGCTAAGGTTTTGTAAAATTAAGTTTTACTGTTTAACAAGAGCAACAACAACAACAAAAGCAACAAGTGTGCAGAGTTTGCGATAAATACAACCAGAAAACAAAACAAAAATCTAATTAAAATGTGTGTATTTTAATAAAAACAAACTAGTAATTTTTAGTAAACAACAACTGAGCCGCAGTTTTGTGCAGTGTACGAGGGCCGTCACATAAAGTTCTGCATCTTCAGCCACGGGCTCGTCCCCATTTCAAACCAGTTTTTATACATTTTTGTTTTCGACCATTGCAGCCTGTCTCCGTTTTCAGTTCCAACGAAGCGGAAATCAGCGATTAAGAAAAGGCAACTGATTTATGCGCTTGTCCTTCGCTTTGCGTGTAGCCCGGACACTGTCCGATAACTGCAGTTGCTTATGGGTCGCATATTTATCATGTTGATATGTTTATTTGGGTGCTCCTTGGCACAGTGACACGGTATGGAGTTCAAGTATCGCCACAGCAACTGCATCAATTGCCGAACGAAATCAAGAAATCAACTAATTTATCAACATTCTTGCAGGCTGTAAGAGCGCGAGATTAATGCCAAGGCAACGCATAACCTTTTCTTTTTGCCGCAGCCCATCAGGCCGCAGCAGCACACGATCTCTGGATGACAAATGGGCCACATGCAACAGCTGCCCAGTTGCGTTTGCTGGGTGGTTAGTTGCCATACCATTCGCCATTTGCTATTTGCCATTTGGCATTCGCACGGCCTGGCGGCGGCATCACGCATCAAGCTAGTTGCGATTTATGCCATAAATCTAAATTAACGCTTCAATGTGGTTCCTGCACAGGCAGCTCAACGGACAGGGCCTGGGATTAGCCGAGCTGCTTCCATTTGGGACAATGCCAATCAATTGGGTCCACATCTTATCTATCCGGAGTCCGGACTGTGAGAAGCTGTTGCACACACTTTGGTATTTCAACGCGCGCATAAATCATAAAGAACCTTTTAAACACGACTTCGAACGTATGATTTCAACACAAAAATTTGTAAATAAATTAGATCGTGATTATGGTTACATCAATATCATCAGCAACGAGCATCAGCAGCAACATTATTAACAAGCCAACCGCTCTGACATGTGCTGTTGTGTTTTATTTCAGCCCTCTTCTATCCACGGGCAACCTCATATTGACAGCAATAACACTAACTATATATTTTAATGGCTTAAACAGCAAGGGGAACAACGGCAACAACAACAGCATCCAATAAGCCAGCATGGAGGGGGCCTTGCTTGACTAACAAATACCCTATACTGTGTTATGGTAAGCTCAATAAGTATTTCAAGTGTTTCAATTTATAATAGGGTATATTTGTTTCGATTCTAATGAAAGTTATTTAAAGACCTAATTTAACATGTTGCAGTCTCGGATTAGAATCTACTAAGAGTTGAGCGAGTCCTTAGGCACATGATGGGGAAACGTTTCTACAATTTTTTACTTGTGTCGATATACCCTTTTGCAATTTGCACACCGCAAAGGGTATAATAAGCCAGTCAAGACAAAAGCTGCCGTCAACAAGTCTGCGGCGGCGGCTGGCAACGTGTTGCTAACCATTTCTTGTTGTTTTATATTTTTTGTGCTACGTGCCTCATGCATATGCCTGGTTAAAGGAGATCGGCGCAGGTTCATAAGTTTAGTGCCATGCTTCGGTTCTGGCCATGTCAACACCAGCAAAACAGCTGCCCGCATCGCACCGAACACTGCATGCCCTACCGGAATCATTTCCCACATGAATTCTAAAGAGTCTCAGAAGTGCTTTATATGGCTGTGCCCGTTGTCCCTGTTGTCCCTGTTGGGTTGATTCTTCTGAATTCTTTGGCTCTCATTAAGGGTATGGCAACAACAATAAACGGTAACTACTCCTATAAGCACAAATACTATATATATATGTATTGGTATATGTGAGTATCTATTGAGCTCGTCTGTGCTTATATATTTGCTTTGATTTATCAACATTATTGTGAGGCTTGTGTCATGATTTTTCCATCATTATTGTACATTAGGAAAAGCTGGCGCGTAATGTGTTTTTCATGTGAACTGCCAGAGACCAGACGACACATTTATCATCATCAGATGCTCTGCTGCTGCCGCCGCTGCTGCTGCCGCCGCTGCTGCTGCTGCCACTGATGATGTTGGAGCAGTTGCTCACTGGTTGCTGGGCTAAGTCATGATTATTTGCAGCACTGCAAAGACTTCCCGCGCAATTGGCCCGATTGCTTAGCTGGCAGCATGAACAAATTTCCGATTTCTCGTGACCCGTACAACTGACGCACTGAACTGGTCCTTGGCTGCATAGATGTAGATTTCAAACGCTTCTATTTGGGGGATTGGCATTACATTTGACATCGGGCCTTTAGCCTGGCTGTGTTTCACACATGCCAAATTGCGCGTAATTTTAAGCCACATGCGATCTTCAGCCAAGCTGTTGCGATAGCCATCCGGATTCACCGTGGGAAAGATCAACCAGTTTTCAGAGCGCACACCATTACCTGCAGTAGCTGATCAATAAAATAAGTGGCTTTAACAGGTGCAAGCGGTATGCGTATGTGTCATGGCCCGTGAATAAACTCGTCCGACGGGCAGTTCTTGACTGCTTAATCCCCTGTCCGGCAGTCGCAACTAGAAAGCATATAGGCTTTCGTTTTGAAAGTAAATCCCTGCTTCCAGCTGCCATTCACCTGGGCCCTGCCGGCTGTGGTTCAGTATGTGATGGCTCACGTTATGGCTGCAGCGGATCACTGGGGTCGTCCAATATAATTGTTAACTTCTGGCTAGGCACGCGCGACCATTCGTTGAACCAACACGAGTCGCTGCCCAGTAAAAGCCCGGCTCCATATGATATGTTCGCGTGTGATCGATCGTAGCGTGCCCGGAATAGAAAACCAGCCGCCGCCCCGAGGTCAACAGCTGTAGCTCGGACAAGCTTTTAAGGTGCCTGCCACCCACAATAGTCGGCCCATATTTATGGCTTATTGTGAAGACTTCTTCACTTTTGTCTGTGTCTATATTTATACACATATATGTATTTTATTTTTAATTATTTTAGACTATACGTAAAAATCGTAAAACCAAAAGGGAATTATATTATACATAAATGCATATAATATATTCTAATAATAATAATCAAATAATTCTTGAAATGCATTTTAAAGTGATTAA
The DNA here is from genome assembly GCA_037075185.1 of Drosophila pseudotalamancana. Taxonomy (NCBI): domain Eukaryota; kingdom Metazoa; phylum Arthropoda; class Insecta; order Diptera; family Drosophilidae; genus Drosophila; species Drosophila pseudotalamancana. The sequence goes on from JBAMCK010001164.1 coordinate 465,782, forward strand.
AGTCTTATTTATTAAATACTTCATATCTAAGACAAAAGGAATACTATTATTAATATATCGTATATGTATCTGTAAGCAATAATAAGCAATAATAATATATACTAAAGAGTTCATGCCACATAAATATTTTAAGCTTAGATAATAATTTGGAGTAGACTAGTATAGACTATGATTATACTAGGTCTGAATAAGGGGAAAATTACAGCTAAGCCCTTTTATTTTGTTTATCCCTTGACTTAAGACTTGCAATACTTAACTTAATTAATATTAATAATTTAATTTTATTGCAAATTTGAGACTTCTATGAGAATAATATATGAGAATGATTAACAAGTATATAAGTTAGAATAAAGACAATTTTCGTGATGTTTCACACCCACACATAGAAATTATAACCTTAAGCCGAGAGGAATTTTGCTTAAGTAAGATTATAGTCAATAAAATAAACAGGAAAGGTCTGCTAATGATTATTAATGGTAGTCTAAATATTTTATTTTTAAGTATATACGTCAAGTAAATATATACTTCTAGCAAATGTGTAACCAATAAATTCTTGGCTGGCCCCTTTGGCAAATGTTGCAATTGAATGAAACGATTTATGAATGCCTCTCATAACACATCATTAGCAACATTTTTGTCAGAATTTATAGTGCATGGCAATCTGGAAACGTTTAACGAGCTTGTTCTAAGCTCGAACCATCCAAATTCGGACGAAGCCAAGCGGCCAGCAAGTGCGCAACGATCCGACGATGCGTCGTTAGGCTGGCTTAAATGTTGCAGATGCAGAAACCAATTACAGTTGCGCTTTTACATGCATATGCTTATATGTGTGTGTGTTTGTGTGTGTGTGTGTGTGTGCGCGCATAAATTTGTCACATGCCCCCTGGACATTGGGCCAGTCGTTTACGATGAGCTTTTAGTGTTAAATTATTGCGGCACAGCTTGAAATAAAAATGGCGTCTTTTCTTCCAATCAACGCGCTCAGTTGCACGTTGCAACTGAAACTGCACTGCTTAAACCTGCTTGTCAAACAGCAGCAGCAGCAGCAGCAGCAACAACAACAACAACAACAACAAGTGGAGTTATGCAACAGTCGCGTCACCCGCTCAAAATGCATTTCTTGTAATAGACTTAACGTGACTTGGTCTTGAGAAACCAATTACAGAGCCACATTAATATTGGCAACATTGTGCCGCAACAAAATGCAGCCAGCATGCAACAAATTTTAATTAAGGACACTTTGCCTGCGCACACATAATGGCGCGGGGGTGTTGCCACCGTGCCACCAACTAGTAACCACATAATAATCTTATCAACATTTTGGCAATTAATTTTGGCCACTCATTTCAAGCAAACAGAAGCCGCAGCCATGGCTGCAAGCCTGCCTGCCTGCCTACTTGCCAGCCTGGCTGGCTCGCTGCGTGCTTGTCTGTGTCCATAAATGCATTTTAATTTCTTTATTTACAACAACTATAAATCATGGCCTAGGTGTTTTACCATAATCTAAAACTACTCGCATTCGCACTATTTTCCAAACATTTCGTTTCGTCTTCGCTCCGTATTTTTTTTTTTTTTTAAATATATTTTTATTGCTAATGGAAAATGGCAAGTGGACGGTTGGAACGGTTCGACACTTGGCTCTCTCGGCCTACACCGGGTGTTGTAAAAATTCCAAAAATACCGTCGAACCGTGTTGGTCACGTTGTCCGCCGTTGGCAGCGGGCAGCCGCTTCATTAGGTGACGTTCGTACATATTAATTTAAGCGCTGCATTTATGGTCAACGGCCTGCTGTGACACTAAATCATCTCAATCCAAGTCCGGGGCGTCGTTTGATCTGCGCTTGTCAGCGACCGCTTTTGGCCAGCATCGGCGGGCGCATATGGTAATCGTTGCAACATTGCCACGCAATGCACGCACACACGGCCACGCGCACATTGCATGCGCGCCGCTTAATTGGCAACACTTCGAGCGGTTGGCAACAATTTTCTTTGTATGCTGGCAATTGTTGGCATTTGGAAATTAAATTCAAATTAATAGCAAATATATATACAAACATACATATATATATAATTAAAATGTATACGAAAAATCATAAGTAATTGGATTAATTGTCAATTGCCTGAGCGTAACGCCTAGTTATTGTTGTTGCTTGTTGCTTGTTGTTGTTGTTGTTGTTGTTGTTGTTGAGAATTCAATTCAATTTGAAATATAAATCAAGGAAATGTCAGAAATTTGCCATGACTTGTCGCCGCGGCGTGTTGCTTGTCGCTGTGGCATGTGTTTTTCGCTTTGGGCGCGCAAATTAATGCAATTTTGTGTAAATTACTCATTAAAAATGAAATAAATTTTCGTTGCTGGCATAAATCACAGCCTATAAACTGTAACAAGCCACATACGATACGAGTGGAGCCGCAACAATTGCCGCAGCAAATCTTCAAACAAAAGTCTCGATTACGTCGACGACTACCGGCGACCAAACACGAGTCCGAGTATAATGAAATTTTCATTTCTTGAATTGACTCGGCTTAGCTATTATTATTATTGTTGTTGCTGTTGTTGTTGTTGTTGTTGTTGTTGCCTAAGAGACGCCAATTAGATATTTTATTGCTAATGTGCGCTTGTCAGTTCAGTTGCGGTCGAGCCCCAGCTCGAGTGTCCAGCTCGGCTGTCCAATATGTACGGGCGCTGTCCACATCAATTAAAAGCGCATTTGACAATGATATTCGCTTTGCTGGGGTCCGCAGCCATTGCCGGGTGGCAGCCGGATCACTGATCACTGATCACTGATCACCGATCACTGATCACTGTTTGCCTGGCCTGCAGTCAGAAATGATTCCAATTTGGGCAAAGCTCGCTAACCTGCCTCTTTGATTACACCAGATGTAACGAACCGTTTTGTCCATACACTTGAAATAATCTTATGCAAACAAAATATTTCAAATCTGTTGCATGCCTCGTAAATACAATACAACTGCAAGGGAGTCTACGCTAAGCGGTATCAAGTCATAATTTGAATTATAACTTCTAATTAAATTGATTCTGTGATCTGTGCATCTGCCCATTAACGCCTACGATCGAGCGCTTGCACAAGCGGGCTGCCACATTGATTAAGATACATATTGGCCACATTGGCAATTTGGACAGCAACAAGCAGGCAACATTGGCAGCGACAGCAACCAAGTTGCTGCTTACAAATTATCAACAGCCAAGCAAGGCAGCGGCCTCCGGGCTGGGCAAACATGCAGCCTGTTGCTGTTTGACTAAAACAAATGTTAAATGTTTAAAATCGTAACAAAGTCGCATGCAATATGTGGCAATATCCATGACACACACACACACACACACATATATATATATATACAAAAGCATACATCGAGACAATGACCATATTTGCTTGGCCAAAAACTAATGATGTGGCTGTGGCTCGAGCTTGGCTGCCGGCCGTGTTTTAATTGTGAAATTGAAATGCGCTGCAATAAATTGTAAGATGGCCAAAATGTTCGAAAACGTATCGGATTCGTATGAAACATTTTGTATCCTGAGCGCTATTCAATTACAGCTCAATTTCATGGCTGTGCCAGACCGAGGTCCATTTAGAGTGCTCGGCGACAATTTGTTTATGGAACCGCCATGGACTTTAAATGGCTTGCCGCATAAATCATGCCGTCCGCTTGGCCGCATTGTCAATTGCAGGTGCCTTATAATTGGGCTAGGCAGCAGCAGCAGCAGCAGCAGCAGCAACAGCAGCAGCAGCAGCAACAGCAACAGCAACAGCAACAGCAACAGCAACAGCAACAGCAACTGCAACTGCAACATCACCCACCAACAACAGTTGCAGCAGCAACATGCATAATTGTGGTATTAAACGTGCTTCCGTCCTCAGGCGTTTTGTTATTAAGATCGAAGAAAAAAAAAAACAAAAAAGGTGGAATTTTGAAACAAATTTCCATGCTGCTCCATTTGCAATTAGATCGGCGTGCTGTCCGCGGGGCCAGCAGCAATTTTGGTTGGCAATAGCAACATGTTGCAAGAGTTTGTTGGCATTTAATTTCTTTATTTGATTGTGCGTGTCTTACCTTTGCACTGTGGGCCACTCGGCTGTTGTGCTAATGACATCATTTGCTGGTTAAGTCTGCAAACAAGTTGCACATAATTAAACAGCAACAACAACAGCAGCAGCAGCGGCAGTGGCATCCATAAGTGGCACATTGCATGCGGTGTTGCTTGCAACACGCGGCCAAAGCGTAACTCATAAATGTGGCAAACGCAAAACGACTTCCTGCTCCTCGAACATGTCATGTCTCGGGCAACAAACATGCAGCAAAATTATCTGCAGCAACAGCAACAGCAACAGCAACACCATATCTCATACACGCAGGCGCCTCTTCAATGGACGCGTCTGCCTCCACCTCGACTGGCGGCCTCTTCAGTCAATAAAAACCAAAACGCTGGCAAAAATGTTGCCCAACTGCAACAGCAGGAGCAGAGGTAGCAGCATCAGCAGCAGCAGCAGAGCCTATAGCCTACTAGATGCTGCGACCAGCCGCATGCCAACATGATTTTTCTTGCTTTTTCATTATAATGCTATTGCGACATTTTTGTGTTTGCTGCTCTGCGAAATCAAAGCACGCCAGCAACAGCAATAGTAGCGGCAGCAGCAGCAGCAGCAGCAGCAGCAGCACTGGCCGCATCATCAATTCAACATGTTGCAGGCGGCGCTGGCAACAAATCGCTGGCAAAAATGTGCGCGCTATAAATTTATGTTGGAAACATCAAATCGACGTAAATTACGCGCCGCCTGACTGCCACACAGTCAACTAGCAGGCGGCGCTTTGGCTGTTAAATTCTTGACTTGTCTCGACTCTCAATTTAGCAACAACAGCAACAGCAACACCAACACCAACACCACCAACAGCAACAGCAACAGCAATAGCCACAGCAACGGCAACCGCTGCAGAGGACTTTCCAAGATGTAGTGACTCGGGCAAGACATTAATTCGCGCGTACTTAACACGACCATCTCCCATCTTCCATCTCCCGTCTCCCATCTTCCAGCTCCGTCTCCAGGGGCAGTGTCATCTATCTGTAATACAAACGCATGCCTTGATTAAATAGAATAAAGACTGTGGCAGCGAGCTAAAGCGAGCCGGGCCAACAAATTGCTGATTGTAATTGATTTAAATACGTTGATGATGCGTCGCAAATAACTTAGAGCAACAGTTAATTATATATACGTATATACCCACATCTAGATATGCACACATACATACATACACATGGTATATGGTTTATGGTATATGGGCGCACATTTCTATTTAATTGTGGCTCAATTCGGTTTTCGCGCAGAACTTTCGCAGCGAGCCGGCAATTGGTGGCGTGAAAGCCAGCAATAGTAAAACAGTTGCCAATTATCAATGTGATTAATGTACTCTGTCAAATTGTATATTCGTAAGCGCTTTTCACAGCAAATTTCCCCATCAGTTATCCTGAGCGCAAACAAACAAATTTGCAATAAACACTGCACACAGCAGTGTTTGGTGAAAAGGCAATTTTCCGCAGGGTTAAAGGCAACAGGCAATAGGCAACAACCAACTTGCAACTGGCAACTGGCAACTGGCAACTGGCAACAACTTCAATTACAATCACGTCAACATTATTTTCAACGCAACGAGATATATTTCTATTAGCCGATTTAATGTCAGCATAATTAATCACGTCGTATAATGTTCAGCAGCAACAACAGCAACAACAGCAACCACAGCAACAACGACAACAACAACAACAGCAGCGGCAGCAGCAGGGTCAACAGTTCAGCTTGTGTTATTGGCTGGTTTTGTTGGGTTCACAGTCAGCCATTGAGAGATTGGCCCAAACGAGACCTTCACACTTTGTTAACTGGGACTATGCGCCAGCTAATTTATTGGCCACATTGCGTAGGTTGTAGCTGTGAGCATTTCGTTTGGCTTTTATAATTTGATGCCCAGCACCATTTACTTGGCTCTAGGCCAAGTTTACAGCAAGATGAATTTGCTTATCAGTTATTGTTGACGGGTTCATTGCAGGAGAAAGAGTTTGTTTTATCATGAGAAAAGCTTAAACTGTTAGTAAAATGCATTTTCCATCTTCTCTGGGGCCGATTATTATTACATTTATCAAATCTGCTATAGGTTGAATATTGTAGCCAACTTTTGAAAATATTTATAGAAAGGTTGTTAAAAAAAACTTGCTAAAATTGAAATGCTTATCAAATTTGAAACCAACATTTGATTTATTTCATATTATTTTTTAGTTGCGCTTGCAGCTTGCTGATGTTAATCAATTTGCGCAAATTAAAAATTAATTGAAAATTTATGGCTTTTAATTTTCGAATCATTGATTTATGCTGCCACAAATTGCAACAACAACAAGAAGAACAACAACTCCGCATTGCCACATATCTTATGTCAATGTTATATCTTTGTATCAGGTGCACTTAAGTTATTTAAAGGCTGGTCTAATTTAATTGATGTTTAAGTGTGTAAAATAGGCAAAAGTGCTCGTGTTGAAGATACCCTGTAAAAGAATCTGTAGTGAGAGGAACAAATTTTAAGAGACTGCAATCTTTTATTCTCTCTCTCTCTCTCTCTGTCGGTCTCACTTTGTCTCTATCTCTAATTCTCTGATACAAATGTAATTTTTGTTTTGTTTTGAAAATCGCATAGAACGGTTATTGGCATAAATGCTTCCCAGTCGTATATATCTTTCTCGATTTACTTGGATGCAGGGTATACCTGCAATTTGAGAATTAACTAATTGTAGGTTTTACATTATAGCACTCGTATCTAAATATGTTTATAAAAAAAGTTGTTTAGCTTGATCTCGTTTTTAGCATATGAAATAAATCGGAAGCTGCTCGTCAATGTCATAGAAAAAAAAATACACTTGAGTAATATTGCATTAGGCGTTTAAATAGTTGCAATTTGCGTTTGGTTCTTCATAACCGTTTAGCTTCAGGTTGGGCTAATAATGATATTCCAATTTATACGCGTTTGGAGCTGGCCAAATTATTCAAAAGCTTAAAGCCACACGATTGGACGAGCGAAACGGCTTTCGGGTGGCTCTCCGGCCAATTGTTTGGCCAGATGATCAGTGGACCATTGCCACCAGACGTGGTTGCAGTTGCTGGCTGGAAAAAAAAAAAATAAAAAAAAAATTTATGCAGTCAGCAGGCAGCAAAAAGCAACAATAAATCTCATTTTATGCGGCGCAGAGAGAACGGCCCTTTTATAGGTAACGCTAATGTAGCCCAAAATTGAACTTGACATTTGAATGCCCAATTAACCGTGACGTGTGCGCGAGCAGCACATCCACATCCATATCCTCGTCCACGTCCTCGTCCTCGTCCACATTCTTGTCCTCGTGCTCATACTCGACCGCATCCTCCGTAGCTGGACAGTTGGGAGTCGCTCCATTTGAGGTCAACTTTTGGGCATTCCAATGCGTTATGTTTTATTGGAGCAACAACAACAATGTGGGGGGCAATGTGGGGTATACATCCATGCGGATGTACATAAACTCGAAGCTGCTTTGGCTGCTAATTAACCCACTTTCTAAGACAGCGCGACCTTTTTTATCTGCGCCATTCGAATCACGGGACTGCCAATGTGCAAAATTTGCCTGCCATAAAAAAGAAAATGTGCTCAATGGACAGTGGAACATTGGACATGGGTCATTGGCCATTGGTCAGTTGGTCTGCATGCGATTCTCACGCATGCCAAATGCGATGCTTGTTGTTATTGTTGTTGTTGTTGCATGCAACACAAGGTGGATGGCTTGGTATTAGGGGCTTTGGTTGCCACGTCTTTAAAATCACGATAAATATTTATACTGCACTTGGATTTATGGTGATTCATATCGCTCCAGCAGAAGTCATCGGCCAATGGGCATCGGCATCGGCATCGGCAGCGGCCATAAACATTTTTATTACCAATAATTGCACAATGCGGCATGTGGTTTATTTGCGTGCAATGGTCAAAAGCGTCAAATCTGCAGATATGACGATTAATTTACCGCCTGCCACATTTTTGCATTATATTTGTCATCAATCTTGGCATATCAAAAGATTTTCTATTCGATACGGGTTTAGTTATCTAGTGGTTAATCTCTCTTGGCCCTGACACGCTCCATGAGGCCAAAAGCAATCGATAATCGACCATTGCAGCTGACCCCCAGGCGGCCCTAAACGTTGTTATTAGCCGTAAACGCAAAAAGCCCGAAATCTAATTTACCAGCACATAAAATGCAACATTTAAATTAATAGAATTATGTTTGGTAATTTTGTTTAATGGCTCAACTAGCTGCAAAGGCCCCCAAAGGCCTCACAATCACCTCCGATCGGAGTATATATGTAAATGCAAGTGTCTATATCGAATCGAGAAGTAGCCCAAAGCAGGGCGGTTATCGAATTATATTCAAATCTATTTACTTTGGCTTACTAACTGAAGGCTATGCCTCAATTAAGAATAAAATATTCAAATTGTTGAATGTCAAAAAACTTTCAATAAATAATAAATGTTTCTTTTTATTGCAAATTATTTCTTCGGATTATATTTAACTGAATTATATGGTTAGAAGTTTAAAAAATTACATCTTCAGTCTATCTCTGCCTGTAAAAACTCGTCCTTCTCGAAAACTGTAACAGCTACGGACTTGAAATATTGAACACTTATTCTAGAATATCAGAGGCAGCGTAAACAAGTCATTATTTTTAAATAGAGTTCTACATGTTCTTAATATCAATAAATTAACCTTGAATAGCCTATTTTTGTAGCTTGGATCGGTGTAACTTTGGCAAATTATGTTCGATTTGTTAAAGTTATACAGTCTTAAGCTCGTAAAAATAAGCAGTATCGACTGACATTCCAATTATTGAAATTTAAAATTTTTCGATTTTTCGACTTTTGAAAAAAATGACAAGCATCACAATATTGGTCAAAATGGGCTTGGTTATGAAATCAGTATTTGAAGATTTTATTCAATTCTACCAAGTTTCTTGAGTTAAAAATTGTATAACTTTTTGAAATCGGACTGTATTTAACTGAGTTATAATAGTTTGAAGTTTAAAAAATTAGGTCTGTCTATCTATCTGTCTATATTGGCCTGAATAAACACAACATTCGTTCTATAACGTCAGGCGTAGAGTAGACAAGTCATTGTTTTTAAATACATTCGTCCACATTCTCTAACATCAAGCCTGATCAAGAATATATATACTTTGGGGGGACACATTATACCATGCTTAGCAATTTTTTAATGGGTTCAGGGTATAAAATACAAAATATATATTTTTTTTAGAATTGGCCGCACTCAACTCAACGTTTGTTATAAATAAACGGCTGATCAATGACACGTTGGCAATCGTAAACTGTGATAATGTATTTGGATATGTAATTGGGGTTGGCGCCCCGGACCTCGAGAGCTTTTGGGGCCCTGTCAGTCGCGTAAGTGGCGCTAAGTGTTTTCTCTTGTTATTTACAAATGCAAATTGTCGAATGACAAAATTCATTCCAATTGCAATTTATTGCTTGCATTGGCCGTGCTTCCTTTTGACCCAGTTTGTGTGCGTTTGGCCAACAAGCCGAACACCAAGCATCCTCCTCCAATGGAAAACTAGTTTTGAGTTATTTAACGCATGCATTGCGTGTGTCTACGCGTCTATAAAGTGTGTAAGTGCATCGATATACAAATACATATGCAAACATACATACACATATATACATATGTGTGCGTATTGGCCTTGATCTAGAATTTCGATTTTGCCGATGGTTTTGTTTTCGTTTTCATTTTGCGAGAAGACGTGTCCAATGCACCTCATATCTTGCCTCTTTGTGCGACACGGCGTATGCGCGATGGTATGTGATGTGCGCTGCGGTTGCGTAATCTCGATTCTTTTACTAAGTACCGGTTTAAGCACCGGACCAGTTCACAATTCAGACTCGTATGCATCTAAGTATGCAGCACAGTCGAACCGCGTGTTTTTGCACTTATAATTTATTGAGAAATTTAATTGAATCTTGCTTGCTAACTAACCGGCCAACCGGTCGTATAATTTTGGCCACTGATTACAGATTGAGCAATTGAATGACACGTTAACCATTTGCTATTTGATTATTCACTTTTAATCTAAAAACAATTGGTTCTATCGGAGAGTGTCGGGTTTAACACCAAAACAGTTGTCAGCATTTTTGCCTCGTTTCTTTTTACCCTATAAATGAAATTAAAATTGTTCGAGTTATGCAGTTGCATTTGGCATTCACTAGCAGCAAAGTATGAGTCGGTTAATTACCCTCTTCCTTGTTTTTCTTCTAGCCATTGTCGTTACTGGCCAGGGGTTTGAAGAAGACGAAGATATGAATTATACCGGACACAGACGGCACTTTGAGAAAATGAATAAAGGTGATTATATTAGTGACTAATAATTCATTGAGATTGGAATAATACGCAAAACTTTGTCTCTTTCAGCCATTTGTTTTTCGAAGCCAGAGTATGGCAAATGCAAGGGTCGCCGGCAGCTCTGGTTCTTCAACAAGTACAAGGTCAAATGCGAGAGATTCACCTATTCGAACTGTGGTGGAAATCGAAATCGTTTCTTTTCCAAAGAAGAATGCGACACATTTTGCACTGAAAACGCTGGAGATTGGTTCAAAAAGAAGGACACAACGACAAACAACTAATGGCTGTGCTAATACAATCATTCCATATTCAAAATTATCTTTTTATAATTTGCTGTTAACAAATAAAATATTTAATTAATTTTTTGTTTTCAAAAATGCAAATCTTATCTTTATATATACATATATATGTACATATATAAATACGTTCATAGGACACTAACAATAATTGCAACTAAACACATTTTCATTAACTGTTGCCTATATACATACATATAAAATGAAGTTGTCGTATAATTTCAGTACGATATAAAAGTTTATCGGGCTTAAAATGAGAATTCTTGTTACCATTAATTGTGTTTCGCTAATGCTAATGGCAGTCAACACGGAAGACAAATCTGCAAAGGAAGTGCATCTCTTCCAAGCACTAATGCTTTAATTAACAGATTTATATTTAGATATAGACATCGCCAGATGTGGTATTTGAATCCGCATTTGAACCGTTGCCAAATATTTGATTACTACAACTGTGGCGGGAACCGGAATTTGTTCTTCGTTGATGAATATTGCATCAATTATTGCATAGAAAATATTCGTAGCATGTAAGTTCTGAAAAAGCCTGATATTCATCTTAATATGCATTATATATCAAACATTACTTATTGTGATTTACATACCAAATGTATTTTAATGTTGTTCTTCAACAAAATAATTGAAAAAAAAATCAAAATGAAAGAAGCGTTCCATAGTAAAGAGTTGCGGCCTTTTTGTAGCTACTGTAAACTTTGTACCGAGCTGTTGTACTAAACATTATCGGTTGGAGCGATTTGTGGCAGGTACTCAGCCAATATATTGTGTACCTCTAGTCTACAGTTTTATAATTCATACAAACAGACGCACTGATAATTAATATATATATATATATATATATATATATTATTTAGATAATTATTTTATTGTAAGATGTGTGCACAAAAACACATTTGTAGAATATGTAAATTTTGTATATTTCCCAAATCAATTTGTTGAAACAGAAACACATTTTCATTAAGACGGGACAATATATAAAGACGCTGGTCTATCTGGAACTTTACAGTAATATATGAAACTTTAATAATGAAAGGTGTCGTGTCTAAATATTGTTTATTAGCCCTATTGTTAATGTGCTTGGTAATAAGCACAAAAACAGAAAGAGAAACTGAAGAAAAGAAGAGGGCGATTGCACAAAGGATGCGTAAATTGAAATTGTGAAAGGAGTGTAATTTAGTTCAATTAATTGGTTTGTGACATTCTTACAGGCATGTGCTTCGCAGCTCCTCAATATGGACGTTGTCAAGGACGTCGAGCAATGTGGTTTTATAACCCTAATGAACAGCGTTGCCAAACTTTTCTGTACTCTAACTGTGGGGGCAATTCCAACAAGTTCATAAGCAAGGCCGAGTGCAATAATTTCTGCACAAAAAAACTTGTTAAAAAAACCAAATAAAGAAGACAACATTATATTATAATTATCATGAACAACAATATAAGGCATAGCAATGAAACAGTGAAAGAAATTCAAAATCCTAAATTATAACCACTAAGTAAAGATGTGTTTGTGATTCGCGTTTGTTGCGGCAACTCAGTTGCGAATCGCTAGCGTTTCAGGCACTCGCCAGAAGCGCGTTTAACTGACGAACGGCGATTTTTTGGTACAATTTTCAGCAGGCGAACAGCAATGAGACAGGCATAAAACAGCTGCACAGTGCTTTGCTAATTTGCAATTGCTTTAAAAGTCACTCTGCACATATAAACGCGCCCACATGCACACCAAACTCACACACACACACACACACACACACGGGCACACCGACACACACACATGCACACGCAAGTGAGCAAGGGCTGGGCAAACATTGCGCTGCTTGCTCGCATTCGGAGCAGGCGAACAGAACTTTCAGCAAGCTTTCTGGGCTTGTTTGTGCTTTTGCTTTGTTTGCTGCTGCTGGTGTGAATGTCGTTGCTGCTGCTGCTATTCTCGCTGTCACAACGAAAGCTCGCCTGAAAGTTCAACGTGCACACAAATGTGAGGGCTTGTGCGTGTGTGTGTCATATGTGTGTGTGTGTGCATACATTTTTCTCTTTCCATTGAATGGCAACAATGGCTTTGGCGAAATCAAAGCATAAAGTCACGCAATTTCAATTACAAATAAACGCACAGCGCTGGCAACGCGAACGCCAGCTGCTGCTCTCTACATGCTGCAAATTTAGTATGGCCAATAATAATGCTTGTAATAATGAAATTGTGATAAGCTGTGCGCCACAAATTGCACGCTAGCAAAAGATGCCGAGACGAGAAATAATTTAAACCGTTAAGCACTGGATGCGGCGGCATCAAGAGTCGTCATTCTGGCTAGTCCCGAAGCTGGTTGCCATTTCTTTTCTCCCGTTCTCATCCTGGCCATTGCTATCGTGTCGCTTGGCAACATTTGACGCACGCCGGCAACATATTGCTGGCAACATTAACGCTTGTGTGCGTGTGCCGGGGAATCACGGTCCAGGTACGGCGTCGAGGCTGGAGTCTGGGCCTGAGCTGCGACTTGGTGTTTGCCAATTAATATTCGTATGATCAAATGCTTAACGCATTTAGCCATATAAAAACCAACAAGACGTTTCGCCAAACCGGCTCGCGTCCAGCTTGTGTAAATGATCTGCGTTCTCTGATCCACAGATGCTGCGAGCTAGAGTTATGGTCGAGGTCTGTGGGAAAGTGCGCCTTAATTGAATTGATGCGTTTAAATGCACTGCACCGCACTGCACTGCACTGCACTGCACTGACCTGGACGATCTAAATAAATACTATAAATAATTGATAAACAGATCTGCATTCATTTAATTACATACATAATTATGCATTTATTTAGTATGGATTTGTATAAGGTTTGTTTGTAGTTGTACATATGTATCAATCTACACACATTTGTATGCGTGTGCGTATTTGCTCAATATTTCAATAATGTTTTTTCTGTTTTATTATTTTTATTTTTATTTTTTTTTAAATATTTTTTTTTAGTATTTTTGGTAAACTTGTTTATGCAATTTGACGAAGACAAATCAGGTTTACAGGTTTTCATTTAGCTTATTTTTGTTGTTTTTGGTAAACATGTTATTATTTTTTGCTATATTTATTTATGCATAGATCGCTATTAAATTTCATTAGTTATGCGCTAGTCTGTATGTGTAAGTGTGTTTGTGTGTGTGTGTGTTTATATGTAGTTCTTCGATTTAAGTGTATTTTGTATATGTGGCATAACAAACTGCAAGATTGCGTACCAAAATGTACAATTATTTATGTTTTATTAGTCGATTTTTCACATGATTTTTAATGGATAGGTACTTCTTATGAGCATTGTTGTACCATACAGCAGGCTAACATTTAAAGCATTGCACACATCAAGATAGAGAGAGCGAGAGAGAGAGATAAAAATGATTTTCTATTCTTTTGTTTTTATTTAAATGCAAATTAAACAAAATGAGGTGTAAAGCAAAAATGATAACAACGAGGCTTTGCCTCAAATCAATTTTAAATAAATAAAATATGCTCTGATAACAAACAAAAGGACTAGTTGAAATGTTTTTAAATGTTTTTGTTTTTTTTTTTTTAACAATATAAAAATGCTTCATCGATATTATAAGTTAATTGTGTTTTAATTGTCGTATAATTTTTCATTTTTGTAATATATATTTTTTAAGCTAATTCGCTTATAACCTTTAGCGTTGTATTTTATTTTGATTAGAGTTTTAGAGTTAATAAGAATTGATTTAAAATTATGTAACAATGCGCATTGTCTCATTTAATAATGATGGGATTATATATATTTATATATTTATCGCTTGTATATAGCCAATTTGTATTTTTGTTTTGTTTCTTTTAGGGATATGAATTTCTCATTGCTTTTATAAGCAGTTCGCTGTTTCAATTGCTACACAGCTTTTAACATCAATAAAATTGTTTATGTGCCAATAGAATGTTAATAAATTTATGCTTTGCTCGATTTATGGGTTAGATATATATATATATATATAGCTAAAATTTGCTAAAACATTATTACACACAAATAGGTATTTTATAATTAAATGCAATTGCCTTTTATATAGTTTCTTAAAAAGTTGTAAATGCATTTCCTTTTGTTTCCAAATGACTTACGATGATATATGTTAGGAGTACTGTGCGTTCTATTGATCTGAGTTCCAAAAGTTTTTTTTCTTTCATTTTTTTGAGTATTTTGGAGTATTTCTTGGTTGCAGGTCAATATAAAAAAGTTGTGCCATTTGTAAAAAGTCTTTTTGTTCAATGTTTTTGTTCTTTGTTGGCCATTTAAAAAATAAGTTCATTTAAATGTCAAATGCGCAAGGACTAGGATCAATTTGTAGAGTTTCCGCACGATTTCCATCTATAATTTAAACAGCGCTCCGTAGTTGGTCAAGCAAAATAGTTTGGCGCAGAAGCTGCGACTGCGACTGTGACTAGGATTCGAATTGGCTGCCAAAGATTGATTTTGGGCCTGGGCGGTGGCCAGCTCCTGGCTCTATTTGCTGCCACCGCCGCAATATTCACCCTGAAGCATGCCGTTGTCAAGAAGCAGAGCTGGAGTCTCCGCAATTCCGTCTCGGAGCGCCAACTGATACGCCACCTCGAAGGCTTGGCCCAGCGTTAGGATAATCTCGCTTGCCAGATCCTGTAAAACTTGGTTAATAGCTGCGTAACAAGGCTTATGCTGACATTTACGAACCGTGCTTTGGACCAGAAATACATGGCAATAGTGCAGCTCCTGCTCCTTCGTTATGTAGGCAAAATGGCGCAGATCCTCCGAATCCTGACAGGCGCAATTGATGTTCTGAATCTCGTGCTCGCAGATAACTCGCTGCACAAATCAATTCACATCAATAGCTTATACATATGTACGTGTATGTAGATGTGGATTGCTCTGTTGCACTTACCTTGCTTGCCACATCGATGAACTCCACACCCCGATGACAAATAGCCAGCGAGAGCGTCGCGCCCTGCTTGTGAACCTCTTTATTTGCCTCTCCGCCGGACGCTTTCAGCTTCTGTATGGATTTCTTTGTGGATTCAGTGCCACGTAATTCTTTCACAACCGTTGAGCCAAGGTACTGACAAATTAGAAAAATAAGGCGACTTTTTTTAAAAACTTTGCGTATACTCGATCACTGACTTCAAACAGAGATGTAAAACTGATATACCCCTTTTTATCAGCTGACTGATAACTAGAGCACATATTCCAACTGGCAAGTCGAGTCAAAGCCAATATACCCCTTTCGCTTTGCGAACCAGTCTGCCATTCAGTCAACTACTCACCTGGACCTCGTATTTGATGTGCTCATTGAGTAGGGTTTGGGCCGAATGGCGCCATTGGGTGGTGCGCATGTTGGCCGGCAGACCCAGCAGCAGCTCGGAGGGAGAGCGTATTTGCAGTGGCGTTGCCGCTTTGGTGGCTGCAGCGGCCTTTTGTGCCGGCGGTGCAGGTGGTGGTGGGGCAGGGCTGCCAAATATATAAAATTTGATTTAGATCACAGTTGCGGGGATTGGGTGTACTAAGACTTACCGATTTTTGCGGTAACCAGTTATGGAGTTTCGATGGGGCAATGTGTTCGAAGGTGGTTGAGTGGTGCCTGGTGTAGTGGTGGATGCCATCGCTTCCTTGTTGCCATTCGTTGCCATTTTGTTGGTTTCGTTGTTCTCGCCCAGCGGGGTTTTCAGCGACTTCGACTCTCGCATCTGCCGTATATAGGCTAGGGATTGCAGGATGCGTCTGCGATGGCCCAGCTTGTTGATCTCCAGCACAGTTTGCAGCTCCACGTCCCAGACACCACAGACACTGTCTATGGTGTTGTACAGATGCTTGCTGCAAGTATTCGACAGTGGAATGTATCATGTCAAATCATGGCAGGGAAGAGACTCACTTGAAGAACTCCAGATAATCGGGCAGAGCGATGCTGTGCAGCCACTGCTGCAGCGTGGCCACGCCCAGCTGTTTGTTCTCCTGCTGCGTCTTGAAGGGCACCTGTGGCAGAAACTCTGCCGGCGGCAATGTTTCCACAAAGCGCAGCAGCTTCGTGGCGTCCCGTTCCGGTATGTGGAGCAGCGGTATGTCCGGCTCCTCGAACACTTTGCACTGGAAAGCAAGAGAAGCTGCATGGATTTCCCATTGGAAAGTTTTTGATGGCTTACCACAAACTTGTAGTTGTCATAGCCGTTCTCGAAGAGGATGCGTTCCAGGTGCAACAAACCTGCGTTGCGCAGCCCGACGGCCAGTTCACGACGCTCCGGCAGCACCTCCAGATCCTCGAAGTCCAGCTCAATGTCATGGGTGGGCGTTATGTTGGTGTTGAGAATGCCGCTGCCGAAGTTCTCGATGATCTCGGAGATCTTCTTGCGCGCCTCCTCCGCATTGAAGGGACTCAGCAGGTTAAGAGAATTGCGTGCTATCGAATGGCCGCTGCCCGGAGACTTGGCCGGCGATTTATTTGGCGATTTGCTTGGAGATTTTGCAGATGGTTTTGCGGGCGACTTGGCGGGTGACTTTTCGGTCTTACGCGTCAAGTTCTCTGCGTCGGCGTTGCCATTGGTCTCCAGCTTGAGTTCCGGATTTTGCTGGATGGGAGTTGTCGGTGGCTTTACGAACTTTCGCTCTGGAACCAAGGGCTTTGTTGGAATAGGTGGACGCACACGTGGCGGCACCAGCTGCTCCGCTTGGCCCTTGACCTCCTTGGGATCCTTGTGGGAGGCGCCCTTGAGTAGCCCGGCAAAGGGCACATCGCTGACAAACTCCTCCACGTAGTCCGTCGACAGCGAAAGACTGTGATCCGAGCAAGAAATACTGGAACTTAGTGAGCCCGACGAAGGAGCCGGACAGCGTGGCACCACTGTCACCGTATCATCATAGTCATAGCCCGGAGTGCTCAGCGTGGGCAGCAGCTTCGATGGCGATGACCCCGTCTCAATCATCAGCTGCTGCGCCGCCTGCAACTGCAGCAGCGCCGAGCGTCGTTTGTACTCCTGGCTCAGAGGACGGATGCGCTCGTGTATGGTGCGCTCTGCCTGGCTTGAGCTGGGCGGAGGATGATCCGGAGTTGGCGGCTGCTTGTAGTGTGTGGGACTGCTCGGAATTTGCTGCTTGGGGTCGCAGTTCTGGTCCTCACCCTCCGGCTTGTCGGTTACATTAATGGAACTGTTTTTTTTAGAGTAAGGCATCATTTAATTAAAATAATAATTGTGGTTTAACAGTTATAGGGAACTCACCAGCTGTTGCGATTGCGTTTGAGTTTGCGATTGGGGTTGTACGATTTAAGGGTTGCGCTCTCGCAGGACTTGAGCAGCTCCTTTGACAATTTGGTTGAGGCGCTGCGTTGCGCCGGAATGGGCCGCTTCATGGAGTTGCCGCCATGGACAGCCGGAGCTGGGGATTCGCCACTGGAATTCGGAACACTCGTCTCACTATTCAGCTCGGAGCTGCTGCACTGCCGATCCAGCATGTCGTCTAGTTGTATATATATATATATAGATATCAAGAATGTAGCATGTGGTTCTATATTTAGCTTGTACTTTGGCACTCACTGCTGGAGCTGAGGCTCATGCTGCCGGCCACGGCGGAACGCGTGCTCTGCCGGGCGCTGGCGTAGAGCCGATCGCTGCGCTGACGCTCGCGCAGCTGCGTCTCATCGAAGCTCATGCCGCCGACGCTGCCGTGGCTCTGATGGGAGTAGGGACTCTCGTTGGCTTGCGGACGCCTGCGCGGCTGCTGCCCTTGGCCTTGGCTGGAGGGCGAGCTGTAGCCGAACTGCTGACCCGGGCCGGCGTGCGTCGGTGAGACTGAGAGATTGCGTCGCGGTGGCTTCTTCGGTGGTCCGCTGGGGGCAAACGTGCTCATTTGCAGCGGTTGAGCTCCACCTCCAGTGGAGCAGCGCGATCGCGGCGACACGGAGGCCGGCTCAAAGCTGCTCAGCGAGGACGAAGGACTCACACTGAACCCACCGGCCATGTCGCTAAAATGTGAATGTCAGTTAGTTTGTAGACCATGTGTGTGGAACATGCAGCTTACTTTTGTATGTGCAGCGGCGAGTGTGCGTTCAGGTCCTGGTAGAATCTGTCCTCCGGCTGGAGTGCACTGTCCAGAGACTTGCCGCCATTGTAGGGGCCGCCATTGCCGGCACTCAGACGCTGCTTGCTGTAACCGGACTGCTGCATCGAGTGCGAGTGGTTCAGCAAGTGGTTGTTGGAGTTGAAATGGTAGTGGTTATGGCTGTTATGCTGCTGCTGCGACTGCGGCTGCGGCTGCTTAGCGCTCTGGCCACGCCCAGTGGTCGGCGGACCTACGTGCTGGCGATAGATAACCTCGTCGACCTCATCTGTGTCCATTTGGTGTCGAAAGTCTGAGCAAAAAGAAAACCGAGTGTGCGGATTATAGGCGAAGTCCATATCTATATATGTATATGTGACTTATCAGTGTGACATACTTGTTCAATGATGTCAGGCATATGCATATATAAATAGTGTTGACCACAACATGACATCAGAACAAGCAACATCTGCAGAAGAAGTTACATTTATACTTACTGTTAATCACGGCAATTATGTGCTTGGTTACGTGCGGGGGAAACTCGCGCAGTATATCGAGCGCCGTACGATCCTCGTTGTCCGTGGCCGAGAGATCGATGCCAGCCCGCAGCAGGGTGCGCACCACATTCTCCTTGCCACAGAGCGCTGCCTCGTGCAGGGCCGTGCCGGAGGGGGTCAGCAGATTCACACAGACTCCGGCGGCGAGGAGCACATCGACGACGCTCTTGTGGCCATTGCGACTGGCCAGATGGAGGCAGGTGTGCGGGAATATGTGACGCGATGGCGACGACGGCGACGAGGGCGATGCTGCTGCTCCTCTGCCGCCCTCGATGGCCGCCGTGCTCAAATGCGAGATGAGCTCGGGATGCGCACGAATGAGCATTTGTACGGCCTGCAGCCGCCCGTACTGGGCAGCCAGATCCAGAGGCGTCTCGCCCCGAGAGTTGCGCATGTTCGGATCCGCATCGTGCGATAGGAGCAGGGCCAAGGCGCCAGTGTGTCCGTGCTGGGCGGCGCAGTGCAGCGGCGTCTCCTGCTCAATGGTCTGCAGATTGGCGCTGGCCGGCCGGTACGGCTGCGTCAGCAGCAGCCGCACAATGTCCGTCTCACCAGCCCAGGCGGCCAAGTGCAGCGGCGAAGAGCCGCGCGAGTCCGGCAGATTGGTCGATGCTTCATGGGCGAGCAGCAGCCGCACAATATCCTCGTGGCCATTGAGGCAGGCATGATGCAGAGCCGAGTAGCCGCTGCTGTCCTGCACGTTGACTCCAGTGCGGCGCAGGCTGGCCAGCGGACCAGCCCGCTTGCCCTTCTGGGAGAGCACCTTCTCGATGTGGCTGATATTTCCATTGCGTGCCGCCTCCAGAAACTCCTGATCCTTGCCCATGGCTGCCTGTGCGTGAGTTAAACGTGCCCGCCTGCCTGCAAGTTAATGGCCATTAATGGACGCTCTCAAGTGCTGGCCCAACGTTTTAATCGCATTCAGAAATCAGCAACCAGTTACAGCCCTGAGTTGATTTACTGAAACCGAATTATGACTGTCAAGTGTACTTCATTAAAATGCTGCGGGCTTTGTGGCTTTTAAGCTTTTAGCTCTAATGACTTTTCCATTCAAAGCAGACCCCGCCTTCCACTCCTTCCACTCCTTCCACTCCTTCCAGTCGTGCAGCCTGGCAAGGGGCAAGGGGCAAGGACTCCCATTACGAAAAATATTATAGCACAATAAGAGACCGCACGGCGACTCCGGAGCATTCATGTGTGCCACTGGCTGCCCCTGAGTCTGCCAGCTCCACGGCTGATGAAGTGCCTTTCAGGCTCTGAAATATCTTTGAGTATCTTTGATACGTGCCGTTATGTGCGCCAACAGTGGCTGAAAACCATAAAAGTACTCCCTATTTTTTTCGAATTGTCTTTGAATTATGTTATCATAATATAAATGTGTTAATTCCCTCAGTTTTTGGAAGATGAGTTTTATTTTTATAAAATACCTGAATGAAGATGATATGATTGACATGCGATTTATTGCCTACCTCTATATATTTGTTCCTTTGCTTTGGTGAACAGTTAACAAAAATTGGATTTGTTAATCTGAATTGATTTACAACCTTGTTTTCAATGATAAAACTATGCATAACACACACACACAAACACACTCACACGGACTTTCTAAATTGACATGTTTTCAAATGTTTTCAATACTTGATATTAAAACTCTATGAAAGCATTCTAAAATTGTTAACATTGTCTATAACAATGGTGAAATTTTGTAAATGCTGAATAAAAAGTGAGAGTCAAAAATGTTCGCTGATTAAAAACGTATTCATTTGAAATGTAAATATACATATGTATACATATGTGCGAAATATACACATGTATATGAAATTTTGTTGAACCTGTGTGAAATCTCATCCATTGTACTCTCCGTCCGTACAGCTTACTGTCTTTTGATATCGCCCTTTGGGGAGGCAGAAGCTGAAAGCACGCTGCCTAACTGTATGCCTGGCTGTCAGTCTGTCACAGCGACTTCAATAAGATAAATACAACGCTGCAACAGATAATCACCTGCTTACACACGCGTAGCCACACACACAGACACACACACACGCACACCCACATGGGCTTTTATTATGCTACTATAGAATTCAACGCAAGGTAGGTTAGGCACGTCCTGCCGAGAGGGAGAGAGAGAGAGGGAGAGAGAGAGAGAGAGTGAGAGAAACGTGCGAGAGAGCTTTTGGAGAGTATGCAACTCCAGAGAGTATTCCTGTCCAGACTCTGACTGGAGTCCTGCCGCGCCCACCATCCGAATGGGCTGACTCCTCCCCCACTTACAACTCCATACGCAACGTTTCCATTTTTTTTTTTTGTTGTATTTTATGTCGTTTTGCCAGCAAACTGTGAGGCGTGCCATGTGTCGTGGTTGTGGGCGTTGTGGGGAGGGGGGAGTCCACGTTAGTCCATGGAAAGAAAGTCAAATACAAAAGCAGCGGAAATTGAAGTCCATTATAAACGAGTTGACACTGTCAGACCAGCAGCAACAGCAGCAACAGCAGCAACAGCAACAACAACAACAACTGCAGCTATAGCAAGTGGCTAAGCTTATGAGTTTATAGTGGCTGCCATAATTGGGTCAAAGGATATTGACCTGCTATAAGGCATTTGGCAAATAGCCAAACAATATTGTGTGCATATGGGAAACTCGGCTCAATTTACCAGACGACAGTTTGTCTGGGGCGCATTTCCTGCTCATTCGACTCCCAGCCTTCAATCATTCGTTTAATTTGAGCTGCGACCATTAGCGAGAATTACTGTGGCAAACAAATTCAAGCTACGCTTGTTATTGGCATTTTTGCTGCTGCACTCGAAAGGCGTGTACTTCCACATACACACACACATACACACGCACACCCACTCAGGCACTTGACTACTATACCTACACACGAACACTCACACTCACACTCACACTTACACTCACACTCACGAACACATTTATGGCTACTTCACAGATACATTTTCTGGCTGCACTATGCCCAAGTGAACAATTCGTTTAGCTACCTTTGCTATTAGTTTATTTAGATGTGTATGTGTACACTATGCACACATGTACACAGATGTAGTTGTAGATGGGATGTGTAACTTTTCACTTCCGTTCGGTCGTGTGTGCACGTCTTCTTTAATTTAATAAATTTCGTTTCATTGGCTTGCCGCGCCGTCTCCGTCTCCAGCACATTTCCATTTACGAAATGAGTTTGCAACGCCCGCGTTTGGATTCGACGGCGAACTGACGACACTGACGACTCTGACGACTCAGCCAGGCGCTGATGGTGACTCTGACGCTGTCAGTGTCTGGGTCTGGGTTCCGTAAGAATTTCTGCTACATATTTCACACAACTCGCTCTCCGTGCTCCGTGCTCCCAGCTCCGTGCTCCGTGCTCTATAACTCCATGCGCCGTGCACTTTGCTCTTGTGCAATGTACGCGTAGTATCTGTATCTGCTGAGCCAACGAAAGTTGTAGATACAATACAGCACAATAAGTTTAGATACGCTCAGCGCTTTCACTTGATTGTTGTGCTTCTGCTGCTGTCGCCGTAGTCTCAGCTCCATGCGGGCCAAAGAGCGCCGGAGAGCGCGAGCAGAGCGTCGAGCGTCGAGCGTCGAGCGACGAGCGATGAGAATAAATAATTCGTAGCTGTTTATTTACACGGTTGTAGGCATTTGTTTACATATTTTGATGTGCAAAACTGACAGCTCGCAAAGTTAATCAGAGAGCCAAATAAAAGCAGAGATTTAGAGCATGAGTAGGAAACAGAAAGAGAGACATAGAGAGAGAGTGAGAACTAGCGTGTCAGCGATGGGAGAGAGTGAGAGTGTTGTAAAAATAGTATCAACTTTTTATTTAGTTGTCATCATGAATAAAGAATGTGGCAGAGGGAACGCCTTGCTTGCCCCACAAATGCATGCTGATATATAAATATATATATTGGATCATAAATCTAGGTGTATTATCATGAAAATAAAAATAAGTAACAGTAATCTTTGATGATAAAATACCAATGACACATAATACTCTATAATGTACTTAATGTAATAAAAATAGATTCGAATAATCCTAGCCAAGACTTCAATTAAATAAGACACATGTTGCATGTTAGAGTGTATTAAATTTTAAGTTAATTTTAACTTTGGTATGGTGCTTAATATATTTTAAATATGTTATGTTTTCATATACTTTATAATACTGATGTTACATTATTAACAATTAAGCAATTTATTTTAATCTTTAAAAAAGCAAGTCCTAAAACAAACAGATTCTTAAAAAAAATGGTTGCTTAAAAAAAATTAAAATTTTTAATAATATTTTTTTAATATTATTTATTTTCTTAAATATTTATACAAACTATATATTTAATATTTAACGCTCTCAATTAGCCGAGGAGCTTACGCTTGTTATCAATGCGCGCGCGCTCTCACCCGCACTCTCTCTAAGCGCTTACTCTTTCTCTCGCACACTCTCACTCTCTCTCTCGTTCCCCTCTTCATCTCTTTCTGTCCCTCTCTTTGCTCATTAGACATGCGCTCGCCGAGCTAAACAGACAAGTGAGTAAAGCTTTCTTATCAGCTTCGTGCTTGGGGCATTGTTTTTGTTGTCTTGTGGGGGGCGTTCGGAGCTTTTGAAACAGCTGTTCGATAAGAGACGCTATTTAACCCTTCGATGGCCCTCTGAATGCCATTGTGGCTGCCATTGTGCAACTGTAAATGTATTGGACATGAATTATGGCTCGCTTGACTGCCAAAAGTGACTCACTTGTGGCGTTGTTTGACCAGCGGCGGTGTGGGCGGACACATATGGCTTTGTTGTGGCATGCCACGCGTGCACACACACAGCGAACAAACAACATCGACAGCGAGGGCAAAAACATAGCAAAACAGACAAACGGCTAACACCTACGAGAGCGACCCACCGCATGGGTATTCATATATGAGTGCCACAAATGCCACAAATATGTGTAATTGACTTGAAAATGCGGCAAGCAAATCAATCCCCAGCTAGAGCCCGCAGTTGCCGCCAAATCTCGACCCCAAGTGCAGCGCGTGAACTCATTCTCATTCCTGGCCAACAGTGTGCGCTGTGTGATTGATGAATGTTGCATATTTTGGACGCAGCGGGACGCCGCTGCCGCTGCTGCCGCTGCCGCCGACGCCGACGCCGCTGGCTGCCTCCATTGTGTGGCATTAATGAGACACTGGCCATTTGTTTGCCTGACAATGAACTGGACGCCTGCCTTATAAATTGCCGTTGCACTCAATGACGTTTCAACGTTTTAATATGCACTGCTCGACTGCTCGACTGCTAATTGCCAATCGAAATTCGCATTCGCATTCGCATTTGCATTTGCATTCGCTGCAGTCGCTGAGCTTGTAAAAAAGTAAAAAAAAAAAGGTGTAGAAATTGTAGCAGAAACGCCGAGCGCGGCAATTAGCGGCAAATTATGTGGGCTCGACTTTTGGGGGACTTACAGATTTAGTATCTGGGAGAGGTGTATCGCACATCCAGCTGAAAGCTTCAACCTAGCGGTTCTATTTATTACCATAAATAATTGTCAAAGCCAGCTAAAGTCAACTGATATACAGTCGCTGTTTGGCCCAGCATGGCCTGCCTTTGGCCTGGGACTCGTATTTATTTCAGCATACGGCACACTTAAAAGGCTGCAAGCCGACGACGACGACAACGACGACGACGACTGTGGCACACCCCTGACGTCATGTTTGTTAGTGGGTGCAGCAGCAACAGCAACAGCAACAGCAGCAGCAGCAGCCACAGCAGCAATAGCAATAACAACATATTGCTCTTGCCCTGCATTGCTCATAATAAAGTCATTAGAATGTGCGATACGATTCTGGCTCATAAGTCGGCATTCGATCGCACAGTTTGGGGCGTAAATGATTTAGTTCCGCTGCATTGGCTACGCAACTTGTTGTTGTTATTGTTGTTGTTGTTGTTGTTGTTGTTTTTACCTGGGGCTGTGTCCATGGTTAGACAACATCCGCAAACCTAGACAAATGTCGTATATTTTCTGAAAATATAATAATATAAATTTCAACCGCTTGATGCTCTTACCAAATACTTATTTATTCTCATCTGGTTTCTGACACATAGTTAGCCAATTAACAACTTAATTAACATTTGCACAATATTCAGCTTAGTTCTAAAGTTGTTCATTAAAATAATAAATACTGAAATCTTAAACATTTCAAATTAAGTTTACACATTACAGCTATAAAAATTGTTTTTATAAAATATAGAATTATATTAGAGGTTGTTAGCATTTGTATTGTTCACTTGTTCACTTGTTCACTTGTTCACGTGCTTATATTTTACATTTCAATTTTACTTTCCTTTGAATTAGCGTTTCTTCATTTTTAATCCTCATCATCATCTGGAATTGGTTCGTCAATTGGATCATCTGCGTCTCTACTCTCTTCTTTTTCTTCAATTTCAGGAACTTCTTGGCTGGCAGGCGTGGTTGGTTTTTCAATGGATATATCTTCTGTATTATAATCGTCATATTCCTGAGATTCTCTCGTTATCTTGCAGGCATGCCAACATTGCGACATTGAAGTGAAACGATTCGGATTTCCACCACAGCCACTGTAGAAGAACTTATGACAGTGTTGGCCAAAAGGATCAAAGGCATACATCTTTATTTTCAATTTGCATGGACCCGAACTGACGATAAACATACAATACGCTGCAAACAACACTGACTAAGTGATAAATGCTTGCAATACTCGTTGCAGATCGCACTCACGATTTTTTACGAATTCCGGATTTTTCCACTCCATCGAGCCCAAAACTCCTGTAAGAGAGCCGCACGAAATAAATAATAGGACAAACCACATGGCTGTAGTTATGACTAGCAACTAAACTTGAGTCTTTGTTACATTTAAATTCTGGCTATTAACTTAAATGAAAAAGTGTTTAAATATTGCATAACAGACGCCTATTGCCAATTGCCAATTGCCAATTGCCAATTGCTGTAAGTTGATTGAAAGTTTGTTCTGTTCTCACAGAATGTCCAAATGAGACGCTCCCAAACCAAAGATCGAGTGGACAGTCTGACAGGCAAGGAGCAGCCGCTCAGGCAACATGTTGCAAGCGTTGCACAGTGGTCAAAACTACTCAAAAGTGCATTCACTTTTCGACTAATAAAACAATTTATAAATATGAGAGAGTTTTACTCACTTGTTAATATAAAATATATAAAATATTTTCGTCTTTATGCATTGAGGATAACTTTTGTTGGCTTACAATCAATCACTGTGCATGATATTTGTCGCTCTGACCGTCTCGTCATTGTCGCACGACTCACGACAGTGATAAATAATCATCAGTGTAAGGAACTCCGACTTGACTTTGTACGAGTCCAACTGCAGCCAGAGTAAGAGTTGAGCTGGTCCAGAGATTGTTGGCCCTCCAGTATGGGCTTCTAATTAAGCTTCGGCAATTGCAGGTACTCGTAATTGCATAAGGAGTAACGGCACTTGCTGCTCCTGCCGTTGGCCAAGTAAAGCTTCACGTTATTATCGCCATCGGTTTGGGTCTTTTTTGGCCAGCTTATTGCACAGACGGTACAGATAGCCAACTGTTTGGCAATGACATTTCAATGCATTTATGATGTTTATCTTGGGCAACAGGCCATGCAAAGTACGATGTACGAGGTACCAGGTACGATGTACGATGTACGATGTATGCGCCAACCTGCACTCTGCGCCGATTTCGATAAATTGAGCACGTTTTCTAAGGCAGGGCCTTTATCAAAACAACTTCATCATCAGCAGCTTATTGATCTTCCAGGTCGGGTTTGTCAGCCTGATTTTGTTAGCTCGCTTAATTGGCCTAAACCGCAAAGCACTTTTTAATGAAAAAGTCACAAAGGACGCCGCAACACACAGCTGCTGCCACTAACGCTGCTGTTGCAACAACCAACTGGCAAACCTCAGAGCCTACTCATAATTCATTTGGATCGTTCGTTGTCTGCCGCTCAGATTTATTTAGGGGCTCACCCGATTACCATACAATTAGAGCACTGTTGCATTTTATGAAATAGTTACATATGTATATGTATATTTATTTGCTAATATGTAAATATTTGTTGCATTATGCAAATGCAAGGTGCCTTAAATCGAAGGTATGAGCACAATATGAGCTGCATAACTAAATATAGGCATATATTTAAGCAACATTTTTAGCTTTTTATTTTACTTTTTTGTTTATTTGTTTTTTTTTTCTGTTTTTTTTTTTTTTTTTTTTTGGAAAGTTTTGCTATAAGCACAAAGTTTACTGCTACACAGTGAGCATGTTGACCGTTAAGTGCCATTAAACAGGCAACTGCGACTGCAGCTCAGACTGTGGCAGTGGCATTGTTGTTGTTGTTGCTGTTGCTGTTGCAGTTGCAGTGGTGCCGCTTTCTAAGAGAAGAAGAAAATGAAGCAGGTGCGCAATTGTCAATTTTCTTGCTAGCTAGAGGAAAAATATAGAGAGACTCAACAAAAACAATGAATAACAAGGCAGAAAAGTTAGGGGCGAAACAAAGAATTCGATATACCCTTCAAAATGCTTGAAATGACAATCAAATTCCAATTTTGAATGCCTAAAAGAAAATAGAAAAAAAATAATATGATGATCTATGTGTACAGTCTTTTCTTATATATAATGAACAGATCTATCGACTAGCTTTTATACCTCGCCGCTTTAGTGTATTTCTATATCTGATTGTTTTCTGCACAGGTTTTTATCAGTCGCATATCGGCTTGACATAGACATAGTAAGTAGCTTTTGTTGCCTGTTGTCAGTTGTTGCTGCCGCTGCCGCTGCTGCTGCTGCTGCTGCTGCTGCAGCGACTGGCCAGCCCGTTGTGACTGTGATTATTATGATTGTCCAGTCAAGCATGGACGCTGCCTATGCCTAGGCCAATGCCGATACCGATGCTGATGCCGATGCCGATGCCAATGCCGATACCTATCCCGATGCCAATGTGAGTGTGTATGTGTAGCAATGCCGACTGCTGCCGGCAACAGCTTCGCCAAAGATTTATGACCTTTTCCCAAGCGAGATTTGGCAGCGGCGCTTGTTCTACGAGCTGTTGTCTATATCTTTATATAGCTGTAAGCACATACCATCTACATATGTATATGCAAGTGGCCTCGCAATAATAACTATAATTTGCCTGATTTATGATTTGGTTTTGTGACATCAATTTGGCGTTGGCCAAGTTTGCGGTTCTGTTTTTCAATTTGCATGCAAGAGATTCTCTTGCACTTTGCTTAAGATCAATATTTCTTACTTTAATAATGAAAGTACAAATTTGAGCTGGATAGTTATAAGGCATGAGGTTCATTATTTGGGAAAAAAAAGATTGGTTTTATTTTAACCTTTTTATTGCATTTTTCTTTAATTTTTTATACATAGTTTTCAATTGCAGAAAGTATGTGTAAGACTTAGCTTCTGGGTTCTACTCCAATAAGAACTTTGACTAGAAATATTTTTATTTCACAGTTTTTATCGCTATCGTGGTTAGAAAAAATATTTCTGGAAATAGTGACTAGAAATAATATATATTTCTGGAAATAGTATTTCTAGTCATTTTCTTTATATTTCTAGAAATAGTATTTGCAGTCACAGTTATTGGCGCTATCGCAATGTCAACACAATATTTCATAGATCATTATTCATGCGAATGCTTCAGTGCGGCAGCTGTGGGGCATTAAATGGAACCAAGAACCGGGAGTTGCAGCCACCGATAGTCGACGGGTAAGACGCTCTGGTGTGGCCAATGCCACTGTCTGGATGTCACATAAAGTGGGCAAACTAATTTCCGCTGTATGCTAATTAAAAGTGCCAAAGGCATGACTGCCGATGGGCAAATTGCAGCCAGTTTGTGTCCCTAGCAAATGGGGCAGGCAAACAAGTGCCTGATCGAAGTTCTAGGAAGTGCAGCCGGCGGCACATGCTGCGCCAGCCTAGGCCATGCCCAACCAAGCAGCCAAGTAGCCAACCAACCGACCAGCCAGCCAGCCAGCTAGCCAGACAGCCAGCCAGTCGTTTCGTTATGGTTTAAATGAGCAATTTAACAAGCAGTCAGCCTGAGCTCCAAGTGGCTGCTGCTGCTGTTTCTGCTGCTGTTGCTGCTGTTGCTGCTGCATGTGGAGTAAGAGATCAAAGATAGAAATCTCGGCAAGAAGCGGCAGACAGTGGCAAACAGGCACACGGCGCTGGCGGCTGGGGCAGCTGAGGCAGCTGAGGCAGCTCTGCTGGTTAGGGCCATATTGCTTGTTGTTGTTGTCGACTTAATAGCGGCGCTTGGCGCTGTTGTTCAGTTGTTGTTGCTGTTGCTGCTGCTGCTGCTGCTGCTACTGCTGCACTTGAAATTGAATCTGAAGGAAAATCGTGCACATTCTGAGGCGACACCGAGATGCGGAAACGGCAGCACAACAAGCACAGAAGCCGTTAGTTAAACTGCTGCCATTGCCGGCGGCCAGCGTCCAACTGCAGCTGCATCCCGATCGATGTTGCCGCGAACCCTGCCCTTGTCGCCTGTCATAAAGGCTGCTCGGTTTCTTTTTTTGAGGCATATTAATTATTTTTTTCGGGCTTTTGTCGTTGGCTGTCGTTGTGTTTGTTGCTGTTGTTCTTGTTGCTCTTGCTGTTGTTGTTGCTGTTGTTGCTGTTGCTCTTGAGGATACGTCCGGAGTTGGGCCTGGCTTTAGGCCCGCAGCTGTTGCTTGCGCCATGGTCAAAACGCCCGCCAGCGATATTTCGGCTGAGATTTCTGCAGTTGTTTTGGCTTTGGCTTTGGCTTTGGCTCTGCCTTTGCCTTTGCATTGCCTTGCCTTGGCGAATCGTGGCCTGCCATAGAGCAAAAAGCACACCAGCAATGCAATTTTTCGTACATGTTATTGTCCATGTCCCTGGTCCACTGTTGTTCCTCTCTGTTGCTGTTCGCCCAATGTTGCCGTCTCGCTCCCAGCTCGAGCCACCCATGGCGGGTTCAATCGGGTTTCGTTACAGTTTTACTATGGCCAACATTGCTGAACGGCCGCTAGTTGTCTTTTAGCGTTTGGCATTTTCAATTTCATGTTTTTCTGTTGCTAATGTTGTTGCTGTTGCTGTTGTTGTTGCTGTTGTTGCTGTTGTTGTTGCTGTTGTTGTTGGTGGGTTTCTGTGAAGCACGATAAGCATTTCTTTTGAATTCGTTTTGTGGAGGGCGTGTGCGACTTTTGCGGCCAAAAAGCACACCAAAAATCACAGTTACATCAAATTGTTAATTCGTTTCATTTTGCACTGGCTGCGACTCTGATATCAACTCTTGTAGCTACCGTTGCTTCAAGCACTCAACAACAACAACAACAACAACAACAACAACAACTGGAGGTCAATTGAAATAGTGCATAAAATCAATTGACAACATTTTGTGGCTTGTCGCATAAAAGAAACCGTTGAAGTTTCCACCGGTTCCACCAAATTTATCCACTGGATTCGTTCTGGCTGAGTTCAATATTGAAAGCATGCCAATTGTCACATTATTGATGGATCATTCATTACGTGCTTCACTGTACAGGCTCATAACTCACTGTCAGCTTGGAATACAGCTAATTAATTCTCATAGATTTCATTACGGCTTATTTTTGTTTTTATTTAATTAATAAATTATACGATTTAACATTTTATATAATACTCCACTCTATTTGAATTAAATTTATTTTGAAATACATTTATTTAGATATCAATTTCTATTTACATATTTCGTTGTTGTTGCATATTTGAGTTTGCTTTGGGCTGTTGCACTCTTCCCATGGCCACAAATCAGCTGGCACGCCTACTTGCCACCGATTTGGCCCCGATAGATTTCCTTAACTAAATTATGAACAACTAACATCGCTGTATCTAAATGGCAGACGGCAGATGTGCCACGAAATTTCCACATAAATTTCAATTTAGTTGACTCCTCGAGTACGCCGCGCAGTGAAATTGGCGAAGAAAGCGAGGCAACGAGGCAGCGAGGCAGCGAGGCATCTGCCGCAAGCAGCTTGCAGCGATGGTGGCGGCGGGGGCAGCGGCCTACACGGCCTGCACCGCCCAGCAACGGAGCGCACCACCAACACGTTTGCTACCGCAGCCACCCACTGTTTTAATTAAGTCGAAATGCAAATGAGTGGCAACTCGTCTGGGCCAGGTGGGGGCGGCACAGATCGGACCTGCTATGCGATTAATTGCGCGAAATTGGCGCGGCAAGTGAAAGCCGCTGTGGCATCTTTATTTTTATGGCGCTGCATTGATAAGCATCGCAGTCGAGAGATTTTGCATCGAGCGATCGATGTGCGATCGATCTGCTGGGCTGGATGGCCCAGCAACAGCCAAATCACTTAACAATCAACCGTAACAACAACAATAACAACAACAACAACAAGAACGCCCGTAACTACAGCTGCGACACTTTTGAAACTCGTTTGACAACGATATTATGCGGAGATCGATGCGAGTCGCAGCTTGAGCCGAAGCTGGAGACAGAGCTGGAGACCCAGTGCCCGTTGCCCGTTGCCCGTTGCCCGTTGCCCGTGCCCGTGCCAAGTGCGAGGTGCTAGTCCCCAGTTCCCAGTGCCAGTCGCGTTAGATTAATTTCCAAAGGCTGTCATTAAAATTCCAGCGGGCTGCAATTTATATGCCACACACATGCCAATGCAGCACCCGATGCCGTCTTGGCCTCGTGCAATTTTTAATAAAAACAGCTTTATATTTATGATATCAGAATATGGCAAAAGAAAACAACAAAATAGAGATTGACAATAACAACGGCAACGACGACCACGCGCCGCTCGTTAGCTCGTTCGCTCGTTCGCTCGTTCGCTCGTTCGCTCGCTAGCTGGATGCCAAGACAACATCATCAGCGTGCAACGTGCAACGTTCAAGTTGCAACGAGTTGCATGAAGCAGGCGGCCGGGCGGCCGGGTGGGCGGTCTGACTGCTGGAAATTTGCATGACAAACTCAAACTCATCCATCAATCAAAGAGCGAATTGCAGTTGGAGTTGCTAACTCGTTAGGAGCCCAAAGCCAAATAATTTCACTTTTAATTGCACATGCAAATCTGTGTGAGTGCCTGTGTGTGTGTGTGTGTGTGTGTATTAAGCACGCTAATCCCTGCAGCAGCAGCAGCAGCAGCAGCAGCTGTATGTAATGCATATCGCAGTTGTCGCCGCTTAACGTACATTTTCACTTGTCTTTTGCATAATGTGGACAAGTTGCGATGAGTTGCAGCTTTGCCTGCGGCTTTGGCACGGGCGGCGCCACAAAATCAATTTGTTGCCACGCACTGTGTGCGTTATCAGTGCGTGTGCGAGCGAGATGCCAACAGAGTTCTGGCGAGAAAGAGTCCGGTAGAGGGGCCCGTGCGTAGACAGCGCCACCTGTCGTCGCTCGTTAGCGTCATCATAAATAATTTTAGCAGTTTTACATTGCAAAATCTATGCAAATTTATGACAACTCACATCGGACGGGACGCAGTCGATCGGCGTGTTTCCTTGTTGCATGTGTGTATGTTGGTGTGTGTGTGTGTGTGTGTGTGTGTTGTATTTTGGCCATGGTGTGCACTGTGCAGTGATAACGAAATGGCCATAATGGCCATTAGGTGCATTTGTTTTTGTTGCTCGTTTTGTTGTTGTTGCATGTGCATGTTATTGCAGCTGCCTGCTGTGCCACGAAATGCAGTCGACTCTCTCCCTCTCTCTCTCTCTCTCTCTCTTTGTAGTACTCGCTGTGGCCAAAAACAAAAAACTAGTAGAAAAATAATTGTAAATCGTTAGATTTATGACCGAAAACACAGCCACGAATTATGACGCCGGTCACAGGTGGAAATCGCATGCTGATTTCTACTTGATTTGCTTGCCATATAATTGCAAATTGTATTTGTTTAAACACGTTCACATGTACCGTCCAGTGTGCTCAAGTCTGTGTGTGTGTGTGTGTGTGTGTGTGTTCGCCAGTATCTGTGTGCTGGTTGCTTTGGGCTTTCGGCTCTGTGGCATACACGAAATTGGCATCAAGCCAGCGCACGTCGCATGTTGTTTATATGTTCACTATCATGTTGCTGTTGTTGTTGCTGTTGTTGTTGTGGCACAGGCGCTGCACGCCCACGTATACACTCGAGCATTGTTCGAGCACAAAAAACAAGAAGAAGTTCGGTGATTGCCCATTGGAACAGCTTTGAATGATGGCTTGACGTGTCTTCTTAGCATCCAACAGCTCATCCATTGCGTCCGTCAAGTGCTGTGTTCACAAATTGTTATTATTTTATTATTATTTTTATTTCTTGATGTGTTCGCATTGTAATGAAATAATTAAATGGACAATCAATCTGTTGAGTTTCGTTTGATAAGTCAATGCCTTAAGCATGTGATATAATTTTCATTTATCATCATACTTTTGGCATGCTTTATGGATCTGCAAAGTTATGGAAACGCGAGAGGCTTCACAATTTGATGGCCCCTAATGAGCTGCAGCTGCGTGTTTCCTGTGGACCATCGCTTTGCACTGGCATCCAATTTCGCTGAATGTCCCCGGATTTGGATACGAGCGATTGCCACGTGCGTGCTCCATTTCTACTTGGCCAAAAGGTGGCAATGTGGCAAATGTTGTACGCTTAACATTTTTATGACCACCATAAGTCGAGTTAGAATGTGGCAAATGCGGCGATCGGAGCACCGTCTAGTCCGGCTCTGACACTTGAGGTATCGGTTTCATTAGCGAAATGTTTCCGTAAGAATGCCAAAAGGTCGCAATTGATGCCATTTACAAGGCGATGGCCATAAGGCTGCACCGCTTGCATTGCCAGTGGCAGTGACTGCAGCAGTTGCAGTGGCGGTGGCAGTGGCAGTGGCAGTGGCGGTGGCAGTGGCGGTGGCAGTGGCGGTGGCAGTGGCACTGCATGGCCCATTATAATTTGTATTGAGTTTCGTTTGTGTTATCGCAAACGTTGGCATCGCAGGTGATTTGTATTTGCTCGGAAACGCGATAAATTTATCAATTTGAAAAATGTGCAATCGAAATTAAATCAAGGCGACTGCAGCAACAACTGCACAGAAATAAATAAATAATAATAAATAAGCATGTTGTAGAAATTGTGAAGTGTTTCTTTTCATGGAATTGGTTAAAACAATTCGCCAAGCGCTTTGCAATCAGCGGCATGCGGCATGCCGCATGTGGCATGCCCCACCTAACCCTGTTGCGACTTGCGACAAAATGACGAAATTTATGTTTCATTTGGGGCTGCTGCAAAGTGCAGCCGCCAATAGGGGCGTGGCATGCCGCCATGCGGCGAGGCACGGGACACGGGACACGGGGCACGGGGCACGCTTCTGTCAGCAACAAATGCAAAGCGCCAAAAAGTGCGACACTTTGTATAAATTGTGTCGAAAAACGGCAGCGGGCATCGCGTCCCGTCCACGTCGAACGCCAACGCTGGCAGGGACAGCTAGAGCCAACTGTCTGCCAAGACAATTTGTTGGTAAGAGCGACTGGCTGGCTGGTTGGTTGGCTGGTTGGCTGGTTGGCCACACCCCTCGGGCGAATGCAACAAATTATTGTCATCAATTTTTAGATGCAAAGCTCGAGGAGTGACATTTATTGAAGCGTGGCTGAACGTTGAAGCCGACGGCCAGCGTTCGGCGTTCGGCGTTCGGCGTTCAGGCCGGGATGCAGCCGGACGTGATTGCTCACATTGCTCCACATTGTAGGCGACCGGCTGGCTAGCTGGCTAGCTGGCTGGCTGGCTGGTTGGTAACGTTCATGTTGATTATAGTGTGCCACAGCCGGGCCAGACTGCCGACTGGGAATGACACGTTTTGTCGCTGATTGCTAGGAAACGATGCCCACAATGGCCACAATGGCCGTGGCGGTGATGCCAACGAGAGCAACAAGTGGCCACCGGGCGGACACTTAAATTAGCACCGCGCCAGGCTCTTTTTATTTTTATTTTGTATCTTTTGATTTGTTTTCTGTTTCGTGGCAGCGGGAGCTTCATTAGCGAAACAGGCGAACAGGCGAACAGGCGAAACAGGCGAACAGGCGAAACCGCCGAATAGCCGAAAAAGTAAAAGCCAAAAATTATGACCATATTTGAGGTAAATTATGAGTCCCTTTCATAAATCAGCACTGAGGGGCAGCTGCACCAGCAGCGCCGGCGACCTAGCCAAATGGGCAACGTCCATAGCTTTTGACTGTTGTTTAAGACGTGGCCAACAGAAGGACTACTTAAAGGCCAAACACTCCAAAATAGTCCATGGAAATTTACATTGTGCCGCTACGCGAACGCCGGACAATCGCCAGCGGTTGACTTGGCTTAAACTATGCCATTTATCATACATATAGCGACCGATATATACACATTTTGTCAGTCCGCATTTGGCCTTTTGCTATTTTCACCATTTCTTTCGCTTTTCAATATGCCAGGCCGACAACAATTCCATTGTTGTTAGCTCCAAAAAGGCTACCGTTTTGTGGAGCGCCTTATTTCTGCGCCACTTATCCACTGACCGAGCTGCGTGGCTTGGGTGGTGCTGCATTTGGCCCGTCCACATCTTGTGGTCCACTAACAGGAGCAGCGACAATGAGTGGTTAACCCAGCTAACCAGATTAGAGCTGCTAACAAACTCGAATATGACACTCCAAAGTCCAAAAGAAAAATAGTGCAAAGCTAAGAGAATGGTTTTCATTTTCAGGCCCCTTCTGCAATCCGTTACTCCCCCAACAATCAGAAATGGTTTATTAAAAAAAAAAAAAAGAGTAATCTACTTTAATAATAATAGTACTCTATCTGCAATCTATGCTTATGAATATTTCTCTAAATAGATTGATTTTATGGCAGTACGAAAGTCGACAGTGTGAGTGGAGCAAATGAAATAATTTATTACGAAATTGTATAATTAATAATAATAATATTCATCTTGATATGTTGTTAAGTGCTTGCAATGCAAACAGATTCCTGAGCAGCAAAGAGAAATACTCTGAATGCACTTATGAACTTTTGAGGCATTCAACAAATTGTCTCTGTAGACGCAACTTATGCCAATTAAAGACTCGATGCGACCCCCAGCCTCAGCTGGACTGTCATCCGATGGTAGGCTTTCCATTCCGCCACCGTTTTGTGTTGTTGTGCTGTGCCTGGTTTTGGGATATGCGCAGCTAATTGACCGACAACAGCGGCCGCAGATGCTGCACTTCATCATCAAAAAAGTGAGACCTACTCGAGTGGCGCGGCATTACGTCAACGTCAACTCAATTTGGCGGTTAACAAGCATGGGACACAGTCGAAGATGGAGTCCGTGTCCGAGTCTGACTCTGAGTCTGAGTCTGAGTCTGTGTCGGACTCGGAGTCTTAGCTGGAGCTGGAGCTGGAGCTGGAGCCAGCGCGGGTCAAGTGCTGACGCATCTGCCAAATCGAGTGAAGTGCATCAAAACTTGTAGTAACCAAAATAAAAAATGCTTGAAGAAATAATGAGAGTTGTTGCTGTGCTTGTTGCTGGCTGGCAGCATCATTAAGAGTGATCATCTGTCAAGCAGCTTGAAACATGAAACATGAAACATGAAACATGAACGAGATCTTTGCCTCATTTAAGTTTTTCATTTTGGCTTTGGTCTCTGCTGTTGCATTGCGCTGCGACAGCTCATTACGATTATATCCATATTTCCATTTTGAAAAACTTGAGCTTGTGAAATTTTCAATTAAATATATGGACTCGGGCTCTAAGTACCAAATATTACAAAGCGGATCTTATTGATCGTTTGAATTGCATTTATTGCAATTTTGAATCAAGTATTTGCGAAATATCTTTAATAACCAAAACTTGACTTGACTTCTTTGTATTATTGGAAGGTCTTTTAAGCCTGAAAGTAAAGCTGAATATTTTGATTTTGGTTTGCATCTTTCACAACTTCAGATGCTTAACTCTTCTGTATTGAATGCTAATTGCATTAAACTTTGAATATCTTTTGCTGCAGTCAGAGATTGTCTAGAAACCCAGAACTTTTGTTTGCACACTTTTTCTTCTTATGTTGATTATATTAAATATTTATTCAATTTTCAAGCTAATTTGAAATAATTTCTCTTTTGTATACACAATTTATCTACACCTGCAGCTATCAGATAGAAAAAGTGTGGGGCTTAGATTTCACAGCTGTTTCTGCATAGTCGTTGACTTTGAGCAAATGTCTATAAAAATGCCGATGTACATTGAATTATTACTTTAATTCAGAGCGACAACTCAAGCCCAACATGTCCTCAAGGATTGGCATTATATTTGTTCTGCTGTTGCTGTTATGCTTTGCCTCGCTGGGCACATCCAATAAAAAATCCGCCGAACTGAACATGGGAGTCTATTGCAAAGCGACACACTGCGGCGTGAGGAACTTGGCATGCAGAAATAATAATGTAAATGAATAGTTATAGAATTCATAACACAATTACAGTTAATACCCAATTTAATTTAGAATTTTAGCTTACCATGTGCACCAGACGCCTTGTTGGTTAACATGGGACCCCATAAATTTCATCTGCTGCATCTCTTTAACGTTTTCCGCAACAAAGTTGCAGCGGGTTATACGCGGACTTTGTTTCCGGCCGGACGAATGGCTCGAATGGACTGGTCCCAAGAGCTGGAAAAGTTTGCGACAATGTATATAAAGAAGTGCATTTTTCAGCCAACTCCCTGCATGTCGTCGCCGGAGTTCACAGTCATCGGCAGCATCCACGATGGACTCACTTATCCGGGGAATGTCAATGCCGTTAAGGTGACTGATGTCGCTGAGGAGTTGCTCAAAGGATGGTTTGGGGATGCTCGTTTTGTGACCCGGGATATGATGATGAGTTTGACAAGCGATTTTCCCAGACCGTTAGTAATTGTATTGCAATGCCTGATTTTGATTGTGCTAACTGTAAATTCTGTGACAGATCCGTGCGCCAGGTTGTGCTCCTGATGGCGGACCGAAACTCGCATGTTGGCTGCAGCGGAATGAGGTTTAGGAATGGAATGGTCAACCAGTTCAATCTTATTTGCACCTTTGCCACCGACAATATGTTACATAAGCCCATCTACAAGGTTTGGGCTGTGGCCGGCACCTTGTGCAAGAATCGCGACAAAACTTATAAGAATCTTTGCGCGCTTGGTGAGATTTACAATAACAAGCATACGTACAAGGGGGGAGAATTGCTGCCATCATCGGATATAAATGTGTTTTAATGATAAA
The DNA here is from genome assembly GCA_037075185.1 of Drosophila pseudotalamancana. Lineage (NCBI taxonomy): Eukaryota > Metazoa > Arthropoda > Insecta > Diptera > Drosophilidae > Drosophila > Drosophila pseudotalamancana. Next base: position 504,345 of record JBAMCK010001164.1, read on the forward strand.
TAGCAAGTGAAATTTACTAAAACGTGTAATCAGGCTCTTCTAAATACATAAATTACTATTTTTAATAAAAACGTTTTTACCTGTAAAAAAAAAGCAGATGCTGTTCATGCGAGATTTTAGTTATATATTTATTCTTTCTAATTTGATGCTGCAGTCAGTGCTTCAGTAGCTTTGTCATCTCTTATATTATTTGTGCTGGGTGCTTGGGTCGAATTGGCCGGGGGTATTACAATGGTTTTTCTTGGAATGCAAGCGTTACGACATCTTTCGTAGGTGACGAAACGATTTGGATTTCCGCCACATCCGCCATAGAGAAATACTTTGCATTGCTGATCGAACGGGTCAAAGGCAAACATTTTTATGTTGCCCCTGCACGGACCGCGATCGTAAGCCAGCTTGCATCGGGCTGAAATAAATGGTAATTAGTCCTTAGAGTCTTAGTCTTAGAGAATAAATGAATACTTGCTTTGATTAGTCCAGCTAGTAGGAGGAACTGCTAGAAGGAAGCTCAGAAAGCACCAAATGTACAAAATATGCATTTAAAAATCAAATCGAAATGTGACTTTAAGTTCAACTGATGAGTGGAAAAACTTTCGAATTTTGTTCGGCTTGTTGTATTTTTATCACCAGATGATCACTTTAATAGTATAGTATATATTTTAACAACTACCATGAGTGCTGGATTTCAGTTGAACTTCGTTTACTTTGCGAGAGGATCTTTGCTTTCATCAAAGCGTTCCAAATGCGGTTTTCATTGCGCAAAACTCGGGTTTTCCAGAGCAATTGTAATGCCTCATAGTTCATGGCGTGACATGGTCTTTTGTAAAATAATTGCGAGCTAAAGGAGTTCCGTGCCAACCAGTTGATGAACTTGGACTCTATTTTAATGGCTGTGGGATTGCTGATAGCCCTGATGGAAATTGGACTATAGTAATTACGACAAGATTTACGAAAAGATAATTTTCATAACAATAATAGAATTAAATTTTAAAAACGAAGAGGTTTGTCCAGGTATATATTTGTGGTGTATTATTATTATTGATACTAGCAATCATTTGATCCTCAAAGGAACGATTATGCACTTTCTAAGATGATTTTTCCATCATTACCCTTTCATTTTGTTAATTTGCCCAACTACAGATACATATACTTTGTTATCGTTTTTTTTTTTTTTAATTTGCAGACTTGTCACAAATTCTTTAAAAAGCTCGACACATTAATCAAAGTCATGCAGTCACGCTTTATCAATGTCAGCCTTAATTCGCCTTCGGAATATTTTGTGGTTTTTGCTTTGGATTATCAGTCCAGTCGAAGCATATACATCGGGAGTACTCCAAATACTGAAGAGCATTAAAAAACAAGACGATTTCAATTATTTATTGATAATGAAAAATCGTTATTCAATTGTGCCAGATAAATTTACGACTCATCCATATGACGGTGTTTGTATCGTCAGAAGTATAATGGAAAATCTTTCAACATCTGTTATGCAACTAGATGAACGAGTTAATTATACGCTGTATGACAAACACAGCAATTTGGTACTTGCAGTGGTATATTTGATTGGAACTAATGTAGAGGAGAATGAGAGCTTGCTTAACACACTGGTATTAAACCTAAGATACATGACCATATCGAGGGTGTTCTTTATAGTGCTTATGCCTGAACCCAATGAGAGGTTTCTCTATAAATTGTTCACCTACTGCTGGAAAGAGAAGCTGCTGAATGTGTTGGCGATATTCGAGAGCTATGAGGTAAGAAAATACTTGCCAGATATAGTACTGAGATATTAATATACGTATATTCCAGACAACTAACACTTTCTATAGCTATACTTCATTTCCCCGCTTTAAATTGGAGCAACGTGTTTACGATCCTAACTCAAGAATCTATCCTAATAGAATGAGCAATCTGTATGGATATAATGTTCGCATCTCAATTGCTGGCGGAGTTCCACGTCTTATAGTCCACGTTGATAAACATGGAAATATAGTCTACCGAGGCACATTGGGACACTTAATGGAAGCCTTTAGGCAGAAATACAATTGCAATTATACGCAGCCGCTTTCAGCCAAGCCGAACGAGTTGACTCCATCAAGGGATTTAATAGAAGCTGTGCGGAATGATTCTGTGGACTTCTCATTCGCCATTACCTTTCCCGACAGGTTCAACCTGAAATCCTTTTCCTATCCTTATGAGCAAATGAATTGGTGTTTGATGCTACCTGTGGAGGCAGATATTCCGCGGGCAGAATACTACATCAATGTCTTTGATCTGAAGGCATTTTTGCTAACTCTGTTCTTCTTAGAGTTTATTTCCATAATACTTTCATTGGTTCTGCGGTACAAAGGATATCAATGCAATCTGTATGACTTTATATTGCATGACAATTGCCTGAGAGGAGCTTTGGGACAGTCCTTCTGCCAGGTTCGTCGAGCATCAATGCAGATTCGAGCTATTTACCTACATATCTCATTATTGGGGTTCCTCCTCACATCCTGGTATAATTCATACTTCTCGGCATTTGTGACCAGTATTCCTAAGGAGTCACCATTCCAGAGCTACGATGATATACTGGCGTCCAAGTTAAAAGTGATTGTCTGGCAGCCCGAGTACAACGAGCTAATGGGTCGCTTAACGGCATTCCGGAAATACGCACCAATATTTCAGGTGGAGACCAGTTTTAACAAATTCATGGGAATGCGTGATTCCTTTGATGCGAGATATGGCTTCATGATGACAACCAGCAAGTGGGTAGTTATTAACCAGCAACAGACCATTTTTAGGAAGCCGCTCTTTCGAATGCGACAAGAATTTTGTCTCTTTCATAATGTGCCGCTTGGATTTCCAGTGCAGGAAAACTCGATTTATAAGGGTATCCTATCCAGGCTGATTATGCAACTGGCTGATACTGGGTTGACATCTTATTGGACCCTAAAGGGCTTTTCGGAGCTCGTTGAAGCTGGTAAGCTGCACTACTTGGATCACAGTTTGGATGGAGAATTCCGGGCAATGCAATTGCAAGATCTGGAATATGTTTGGTATGGGTTTGCTTCTATGGTGGTATTATCCGTAATCGTTTTGCTGCTCGAATTGTTCTTGAGTTGGCTTAAACTCCGACACCAGCGAATTAGACAACTCTAGTTATCAAATACTATACCTTAAAAAAAAGGAATTGCTTTTAACTATATTTTTATCGATTAAAAATGAAATTACGCAATTAAGTTGTTGTTTTTCAACTCCGTAAAAATTAAACCGTCATGACACTCGTCAATTAGGCCACGTCCACAACCCCTTCGATACGTGTCCGTGTTCATACACTCTAACCAGAGTTTTCTTGTAATCTCCCGGGGATTGTTTTTTATGTGGCGCTTGTTAAGCGCTAATTTGACATTTTTTGTGTATCCATGAGGGATCGCTGGCAACCCTTTAAAAGGACACCGACATTGGGCAGTGGCCTGCATTGTTGCGACCGTGTGCGGCATGATTCGTCCCCTGATTACTTTGTGGCACTTGCTTTGGATAATCGTGGCAAATACTGCGGAGGTTCTGCAACTGCTGAACAGCATTAAAAATGAAAACAGTTTTGATTATTTGGTGCTAATGAAATACCATAATACTAGTATTTCGGAGTACTTTATCAATGATTCGTATGATGAAGATAGTTTCGTTAAGAGCATTATGGAGAATTTGCAAACGCCAGTTATGCAATTAGATGAGCGTGTTAATTATGTTCTCTATCAAAAACAAAGCAACTTGGTGCTTTCTGTGGTATACCTAATCGGAAGTACTTTTGAGCTGAATAAGGACTTGCTTGACGCACTGGTAAAGAACTTATGGATCATGACCGTATCGCGAGTGTTTTTCATGGTACAGTTGGCGGAAGCCAATGAGACTTTTCTCTACAAACTGTTCAACTATTGCTGGAAAATGAAGCTGCTGAATGTGTTGGCGATATTCGAGAACTATAAAGTAAACTACTTGGCGCTTATATCATTGAGTCAATGACTTACGCCCAGATTATTTCAGACAACCAACACTTTCTACAGCTACACGCCATTCCCCAGCTATCAATTGGAGGAACGACTGTACGATCGAAGCTCGATCATCTATCCTGACAGGATGAGCAATCTGCACGGATATGGAGTGCGGATAATAATTGGAGGCGCAGCTCCGCGCATTATCATCTATTATAATAAGCATGGGGACGTCATGTACCGGGGTACTTTGGGCCACTTCATGCAGGCTTTTCAGCAAAAGTACAATTGCACGATTACGCAGCCGTTTCCAGCCAAACCTGATAATCTAGCTCCTTCTACGGAACTGGTGGCAGCTGTGCGGAAAGGGGCAGTGGACATATCGTTAGCTATTACCTTTCCTGCCGAGCTCACCATGCGACCCTTTTCGTACCCTTACGAGCAAATGAATTGGTGTCTGATGCTACCCGTCGAAGCAGACATCCCGCGCTCGGAGTACTACGTCAATGTCTTCGATCTGCAGGCATTTTTGCTCACTCTGGCAACGATGGCTGTCATTTCATTAACACTATCCGCAGTTCTGAAGCACCACGGCTACTCTGTGCAGTTGTACGAGTTTCTACTGCATGATAATTGCCTGAGGGGAGTTTTGGGACAGTCTTTTTATCAGGTTCGTCGGGCCTCGCTTCACATACGGGCCACTTACCTGCAGATCTGTGTATTGGGGTTCCTGCTCACTGCCTGGTATAATTCCTACTTTTCGGCATATTTTACCAGTATCCCCAAGGAGTTGCCCTTTCGGAGCTACGATGACATACTGGCCTCCAAGCTGAAAATTGTCGCCTGGCGGGCGGAGTACAACGAGCTCATTGGGCGCTTAACGGAGTTCCGGAAATACGATCCAATGTTTCAGGCAGAGCCCAATTTTAACAAGTTTATTCGCATGCGGGACTCCTTCGATACTTCGCATGGCTTCATGATGACGAGCAGCAAGTGGGTGGTGATTAACGAGCAACAGAACTTCTTCAGCCAGCCGCTGTTTCGAATGCGAAATGATTTCTGTTTCTTTAATAATATTCCACTTGGATTTCCGGTGGACGAAAACTCAATTTATAAGCAACCCATACACAGGCTCATCTTGGAACTAGCCGACACTGGCCTCACAGCGCATTGGATTCGAAAAGGATTTTCGGAACTGGTTGAAGCTGGTGAACTTGAACTATTAGATCTTAGTCTGCGCAGAGACATTCGCGCCATGCAGCTGCAGGATCTGCAGTATGTTTGGTTTGGCTTTGCCTTTATGGCCGTAATATCCTCAATCGTTTTCCTGCTCGAGCTTTTTGCGAATTGGCTGAGACGTCGTCGACGTCGACAGCGCAGACATTAGGAAAAGTTGTTTATTAAAAAGTTGACGATGGAAATCTTATTTATATATTTGATTTCTGTGGGGCACGTTCGTACATTTTAATTATTTATCACTTTTAATTTCAGTGTGCAGCATCGCAGATAATTAATTTGTCAAAAGCTTGTGCAAAGCCCGCATACTTCGGCGTTTGTTTGTGAAAACGGGCATTTGGCAGGAGAGTTTGGCTCAAAGTTCATCAAATGCAATTAAGATGCTTGTGCATTGTGGCCGCGACTGTTGCAGGTCCCCCAAGGTGCCACGAAGACGACGTCTCGGATGATGTGAGCCACCTGCGCCGGCAACTGGCGCCTCTTAAAATTCCCTAATCGACATGTTTCGATCTCAAATGACTTGCCGCTCACTACGCCACTCGTTGCAGCCGGCGTTGCAGCCGGCGTTGCAGTTGCCTGTTGCTAGTTGCCTGTTGCTAGTTGCCTGTTGCCTGATCTGCGAGTAAAACATTTTCTCTAATCTGCACTGATGTTCGCTGCTAGCTGCTGGCGCATGCGGCACGCATTTGCCGCCCCCTGCCCCTGCCTCGGCCCCTTCCCCTAACTGCCACAAGGCTGTTGCACGGCCCGCTGATGATGCTGTTAATGCAGCAGTAGCTGTGCACTTTGATTTTGACTGACAAGTGCCGCCTGTGTAATGTTGCAGCCGTTGTAGTTGCTGTCGTTGTTGTTGTTGCTGTTGCTGTTGCTGTTGTTGTTGTTGTTGACATGCGCAGCTGCATGCGCTTTCATGCACTTCCTTTATTGGAGAAAATTATTTATATGCCCCTGATGATCTTCGTCCAGGTAGAGGTCTGGAAAACTAATTAACACAATGCTCTGCGCTCAGTTACCGACAATGAGACTCTGTCTCAAGATCTGGCCATGAATTTAGATATATATATATATATATATACATATACATCATTTAAATGTCAATAAAAGTTTTTATTCTTCTTTATTTTGATGTTTAATGCTTGCAATACTTAAATATTTAATGTAAGACTTAATTTCTAATGGGTAGCTGTTTTTTTTTTTTTTTTTTAATATATTTTTGCGTTTTGTTTCTGTTTGCATAAATAATAACTAACAAACATTTAACTAAGAAATTTAATTCGATTGAGCCTTAAACGTACGCGCAATGTGTAAGTGTGTATAAACAAGGGTCTACATGCTAAATTATTATGTACATAAATAAAATTATATTAAATTCAATAAATTAGAAAATATTGCAAAGTTCACAGTAAGTGTATATAACAATAAATGTAACGTGACCCATACACCAGATATAAACTTTTTTTTTATTAAAACTATCACATAATAATTGGCAGTTTAATTAACATTAACATTAACTATTCGTAGTTATTTTCAATTTGTTTTACTTAGCCTGGTCCTAACATAATTTTAGCTCATTTCATTTATAGTACAAACAAAAAGCGGCGAGTGTCAAAATATGAGTACTATGAAGGATTTAAAATAGTGATCGAGTAATAAAAACGATTTATCAAATACAAAAATAATGGCAAGTGCAATGCGTACAAGCATTTTATGATCTGTAAGTAGTTGAGCCATGGATAACATGAACACTTCTCAGAGTTGCGAAAATGTGAGTATTATCAGAGGTTCAATACGTTTGTAACCCACTGTACTTGTGCCTGGAATAAGAGATCCTTGAGAAGAAAACCTTGTTCGACATATAAATTCGTAATTCTCAGACATAATTTCTAGCCAAAGGATTTTCTATTTTTTTGTTTGTTTGTTTAGTTGTTCAATTTTTAATGTTTTCAATGTTCAGAAGTGTTCAGAATTGTTTTCGTTTCTGGCTTTATCTTAAATTAGGTCTTATTTACATTGACGAATATTAATCTCATCCTAATTGGGGGCAAAGCAACTAAAATGAAGTAGATTTAATTTACAGGAAACGCTTCACAAAATATATTTGTTAACTTATAAATGTATAATTGTATTAGTTAGTATTTATTTATTTTATATTTAATTACAGAAACAATGTGGGTGAGTTCATAGAATTTGTATTGTTTTGCAAGGAAGCGTTTGGCCTCATTTAGATATCACCTCTCGTAAATTTGCTTATTAGCTTCGTTTTCACTTTCTTTATTGTTAATTGTATAATTATTTATGTTAATGTTATGCAATTGATTTTAAATATATCTTTCTTTAAATTTGGCACATTTAAAATTAATTTGTGTGTGTGTGTGAGTGTGTGCGAATAAAATAGAGTACTTTATTGAAGGTGCAGTCGTGAGTGTTGTGTGATTTGTTTTGATGTGTTTGTGATATAGGAATTGCACAGAAAGCTGAGATAGGAATTCATCAATAACGATATAAGCGATCAAAACTGATCTGTTTGCTGGGAAACACTTTCCCAAGAGTATTCAAACAGTTATCTTTATGTTTGTTTTTCTCTTTTTTTTGTTTGTTTGTTAGTAAGGAACAAGAAATAGTTTGCTGTTTTTGTATTTGTGGAACATAGCCTATATATATAAATGTGTGTCTATATATACGAAAACCAAGGTCGGCCCACTACCGGTTCGCCAGCAGGCCATTAGCTGGCGGTAACACTCCGGGCGGCGTATTTGGACCACTCAGCACGACGCCGGCGCTCATTAAGCTGGGGCTGGCCACCGCGGTGGCCACCGCGCTTAGCTGTCGCTGTTGGCCAAGGGTGGCGCCGGGATTGGCTGCTGTGGAGCCGGCGCGCTGATGCTTGGCGGAGGTGCCTTTGATCAGGTTGCCATTGTTCTTCTGGGTCATGTGTGTCTGATAGTGTTTGGCCAGATGCGCCTTCTGCCGGAAGCTCTTGCCGCACAGCGAGCAGGCGAACGGCTTCTCGCCGGTGTGCGTGCGTATGTGCACATTGACCGAGTACTTGTCCTTGAATCCCTTCGAGCATATGGAACAGTAGTGCAGCGAGCGCTCCTTGCGCTGGCTCGTGCCGCTGCTGCCGGAGCCGCCGCTGGCATTGCAGTTGGCGGGCGGACTGTTGCTGCTGCTGCTGGCGCTGCCGCTCGAGGAGGAGCTGCCGCCATTGCCTATGACCACGCCCAGAACGTTGCTGCTGTTGTTGCTGCTGCTGCTGCTGCTGTTGTTGTTGTTGGCCACATTAGGATTGTTGTTGTTGTTGCTGTTGGCGCTGCTGTTGCTGCGCTTGTACTGCTTCTTCGGCTTGCTAATGCCGCCCAGCCGACTGCCTGCCACAGATGTGCCCACTGCAGCGCCGGCTGTCGACGTGGACACTTCTGGCTTAAGGGGTTGCGGGGGCGGTGGCTGTTGCTGCTGCTGTTGCTGCTGCTGCTGCTGCTGTTGCTGGGGATTGGCTAGGGGCTGCAGCTGAGCTGTCTGTGCAGCGGCGCCGCTCGGCGACATCTGCATCAGGACGTCGCTGCCGGCGTAGTCTCCGGGCGTCGGCGTGCCCGTGCTGCCGCTGCAGAACTGCTGCACCTCATTGGCAATGCGCTTTATCTTCTCGAAGTCATCGCTAAACGCATTCTCCAGCGACAGGAACATATCGTCGACAATGATATTCGCATTGCCGCCATGCTGGCCGTGATTGGACGCGGACATGTGTGTGCCGCCGGCTGCATGACTCATCGCATGCGCATCCTCAAACATTTGCGCCGTACTCAGCGTTGAGTCCGCGAAGCCCAATGCGTCTGCCGCATCGTCCGGCGTGAAAAGCAGCCTCCGCATCTCATCGTCCTTGACCACCGGCAGAGCCAGACCATTTGGCATGTGCATTCCTTTGGCATAGCCCTTGCCTTGGAGAGCGCTGCGCAGCAGAGACTCCGCCGTGTTCTGTTCCGCCTCCGCATTGTGATCGGCCATGTGCCAGTCATTGTTGTTGTTCTGGAACTGAGCCAGCTGTTGGCCCAGTTCGTTGACACCGCCGCCAGCTATGGAAATGGCCGTAACCAGGGAGGGTAGCGTCTGTCCGTGCGGCTGGGATTGGGACTGGGAAATACTGCTGAGGGCATTGGCATCTGCTCCACTGACAATAACATCCTTGCCATCCGTGCTGAAGCCGCTGTCATCGTACGGATACTCCGACTTTATATAGCCCGGAAAGCTGCCCAACAAACTGTCCAAGTCCAGTGCGCTGGGCAGCTGCTCCGTCTCGGCACGCTTCAGCCAGGGCTCGCCTCCATTTAATACTGTCAGTGTGTAGATCTGGCCGTCAGTTGTGTCCAGGCTGCTTATAGTATCGCTGCTGCTGCCGGCAGCACTCGAGGAGCTGCTGGCATTCGGTTGCTGTTGCTGCTGCTGCTGCTGTTGTTGCTGCTGCTGCTGCTGCTGCTGCTGATGTGGATGTGGATGCGACTGCGGAGATGTCGGACTTGGCTGGTTGCTACATCGAACGTTGCTGGTGTTGACGGTCGTCGTGGCGCTGGCTGTGATCGGCTGCTGCTGCCAGCAGTATCGATCGAGGTCCTCAAAGATCGAGCTGGAGTCCAGGCGGCTGGTATCCTTCTCCTGATGCCAGAACTGCAAAACAAGGAAAGCAAAACAAAAAGCAGAGATTTTATCATCCATTGGAGGCTCAATTTCGTGTTCAGGCTTTTGAGGTCTTCCCACTCACCTCGTAGCCCTGTAACGTGGGATCGCCGCCATTGCTGGCGCTGCCATTGCGATTGTTCACAGCGATGATTCCACCAGCACCACCCGCGCCGCCATCATGCGTCATGCTGCTGGTGGTTCTCGCCCCGCCGCCGCAGATGGCCTGCTGTGGTGTTTGTGACGTGGTTGGCTGATGAACTTGGCTATGGCTGTGACTGTGCTGTTGTTGTGCGTGCTGCTGCTGCTGCTGCTGCTGTTGGTGGTGGTGCTGTTGCTGCAGGCTGACGCCGACGCCCACATCCACGCCGACGCCGACACCAATGCCAATGCCCATGTCGGGCGCTGTGACAAAATCGAAGAAATCCGTCTTTGAGAGATCCTCGGCACGAAAGGATTCACTTATATCCATGCCAGTCGATGTGGACATGTCCTCAGTGCCAATCATTGGTTGTGCCTCTATTTCCAGTTCGCAATTCCAGTTCGTGCTCAGTGCTGGCCAAACAGTTTTCTCTCAGTGTTGATAAACTGCGATTGATAAGGAGGGCAACAAACAGCTATTAAAATGTATTTAAATTAGTTAAGTAGTATGTAAGTATGGTACTATATAATTAAAATGTAATGAATGCAGCGGCTTGATATGTTGTTATGTTGATATGGGCAAAGGCAAAACCCGCTTAAGTGTTTTTTTTATTCATTGCCAACTTCATCCACGCCTCTGATTAGTAAACAGTTTCTCCGGACTCTTTGGGGACATGTACATTAATTTATTTAAGCCACTTGTCAGGCGGCTGCATAAGTCAATCAGTCATTCGTTCGCCCATTTCTTGCACTTGCACCTCGTCCACCTTGGCTCTCCCCGCTTGGACATGCATTCCAGCGATACTTGCATTTTAATTTGGCCAGCTACTTTAGCCTTCTCAGCTTTTTGCAGCGGCTATCTGCAAACAAATAAATCAAACTGACAGAAGGGTGACAAAGTGTAAACACATTTGGCGTGCTCGGCTCGTAAATCTCTCGGAGCCGCACTTGGACTTTGGCTAAAACCAACAACCAAAAACCAAACCTGACGCTGTGACACGCTGTTTTTGTTTCATTTGCATAGATTCTGCGAACCGCATAACAAGCAAACCATTTAGAACAGCCAACAGCCAACAGCGCTGCTGCTGCCAAAAAGATCTAACCTAACCACTGCCCATTTGAGCCGGAGGGTGCAGGCAGCTGCCTTGATTAGAAACCCATTTGGCCAGCTCGAGATCGAAGCCAGCTATCAGCTATCGAAATGGATTTGACAGGCTGCGTGCTTTTGCTGTTGCACCGATTCCGATTGGGATTCAGATTCGGATTGCGATTTTGATCTGTTGTTCATGTGCTTGTGTATTTGTTTCTGGCCTGGCCGTCAAAGTCGTGCAACAAGTACTAAATGTTCAAATTGTCAATTGATTTGCTTTTGTTTGAAATATTTTTGTTGTTTTGGTTTTTGGGTCTGCTCATAGGCAAAATGGACGGCATGTCGAGCTCTGGTGTGGCAGCGTGAGAACCACAAACAGAAATGACTTAACAAATTTGCATACAGCACAGAGAGCAAAGAGCTCGGCGTATTCTCCAGCGCATACTTTAGATAAGGGCAAAGCGAAGAGAAAATGCCATAGCATAAATATTTCAGATGCTATTGCTAGAAACATTTAAGTGCAATCTACGCAGAAATCAACTGCAATGTGAGGCCAGGTCTTCGAAATGCTTAGTTGAGGCCGCTGCCCCAGCAGCCGCGCCATCAACACCTGATCTCCAAAGACATTAAAGTGCAGCAGCGGCAGGAAAGACACGACCCATTAGAGCCTGAATGAAATGAAAGCAACTACAACAAGTGCAGGCCAATGGCCAAGTCAGAGACCAAGCGATCGTCCAGTCTGCAGTTTGGGCTCTCAAACTGAGCTCGTTTTCAATGTTTTCCACCGCTTATCGGCCGTCCATCTGGCCGGCCAAAGAAGGCAAAGGCTGCCTCCTTAAATTTTCTCCAAAAACTTTGCGGCCTGGCTCTAATGCGTAATCATTTGTAGTCATTTGCCTGGCCTGGCTAACATTGCTAGCCTGGCTAGCCAGGCTGGCTGCCACTCGGTAGATTAGCTAATCATGATGTTTAAATTCAAAAATTACTTTATACATATTTTATGGTTAACAAAGAGAAACAGATGGGAGGATCGGTAGTAAAGTATGTGGGTATAAAATTCATAAAAAATAGTAAATAAAATAATAAGCGTTTCTTTCGAGAGTTTTGGGGCACAAATATTGACTAATTTGGCCACGATTATTGTTATTTGGCTGCAGCCCGAACAAAAAGAAAGTTTAAGGAGCAGGCAGCCGCGCGTCCGCTACGTGCATATAGTACATCCAGACATCGAGACATCGAGACATAACTGGCTGATCGGCTGCCTGGCGGCCAATCATGTACGTGCATGTGCCCAGCACATGCCTCATGAGTCGAGATGAAGATGCATGTGGCCGCGACTGCAAGTGAGGTTGCGACTGCGACTGCGACTGCGATTGCAGTTTATTTCTTTATGCTGCATAGCAATTGCAATCGTAATCGTAGAAATTGTTAGCGCATTTTGGCCAATGCAAACAGCCTGCAGCGGCTTCATTTAAAAAACATGATAGCATGATAGGCCACCCTAACTCCTTAAAGGGTATATTAACTTGATTGCCAAGTATGTAAACCGGTATGCCAAATATGCCAATTACTTATGACCATACAAAACTGTGCCTTACTTTTTTCCCTCCGTTATTTATTTATTGCATTTAAAACGAAGTTCTTTACTGCAAAAAAATGTTTATTTCGGTTTTTATATATAGCTCGTTTTTTCTTTTATTTGCTTTTTTGTTATTATTAAAGAATTTTATTATTTTTAATCATATTGTTTTTTAAAACAAATTTGTTTCAAGAAGCGCATTTCGTGTTCGGTGTTGTAGTTGGCCTTTTTTCCCAGTAACTTGTTTGTGCTGGTTGCTATTTTGTTGGATTGCAAGAAGGGGGTTATTCGATTATGGGCCATAAATAAAAATGAGCCAATAATTTTTTTAATTAAACGAAATTTTGGCATATTTATTTACACATAAGTACAAGTCCGCATCGCATGCTAGTTGACATACAGCTACGAGTTGGGTTTCTAATACAAACATACATATATGTATGTGTATATATATTTTTTTTTGCAGTGGTCTGCCTTTGTCTGGCATGCAAATTGCTAAGGAAAATTGCCAGGGAAATTTATTGCAGTATGCAAAAAGCACAACAACTACAAAACATTATAAAGTTTTCGGCACAATTTCTTTGGTGTGCATCGCCAGGTATGATTAGCATCCCTCCATCTGGCGGGCGTCAAATACAAAGAAGCAACAGATATATATGTACATACATACATATAGATATATATACTTATGTATAAAATGCGGTAGTCAAAAGCCACCGCCGTTGTCGAGATTAGTTTATGTGCAGGAATTTTTATATTGTGGTTACACAATTTTTCCCCCACCCTCCGCCGACTCCTTGCCCTGAACAATCTTGGCTTCAAAATCACACGCTTGAACTCTTCTGCTTCTGTTGTTTCGATTGCAGTTTCTTGTCAAATGTTTGTTTTTTTATTTATTATTTTTTGTTATACTTTTTGTAAGCAACGTTGAATTTTTTTTTTTTACGAGTTTTCACGATTTTCCACGCATTTTTAACCCAAATTCCGTGCTAAACGATTTTTTAATGTCTTAACAAGTTTCAATTACCAATAGGCAGCAGCCATGGCAAAATGCGTACAGATGCCGTTTGCAGACATGTTCAAATGAAAACCAGTCCCCAACCCCAGCGCAATCAATTAAAATAATTCAACAATTGTAGCGAGAAAAAAGAAAAGATAGATACATAAATAAGACAATGCGGCGGAAAACCTGTAGATCCAGACGAGCCGCGAGAATTCGTAACGGGCAACAACAAAAGTTAACTCACGTAGCGCAATCAAATTGCACTTCGATTGGCCAAAATGGAGCCATCAGTGAAAATATCTTTCGATTTGTGTGTGCACTTGTCGATAATAGAATATTTATTGACCTACACTCGATTGAGCCGAATGTGGTTGCTTTTAAAAGCGGTTGCTAAGTAAGCATCGCATTTGTTTGCTTTTCCAGATTACTTTTTCTTTAAGTGAATCCGATTACTTTTCGAGCAATGACGAAATCTATTGGGCTGGACACTAAGAGCAGAGCTGTGGGGCCATAAAGAAAGTCGATTGATGTTAAATTTATTATTATTTTCTTTTCTCCACATTTAACTGTGCAACTTTTAAATCAAATGTAAATTTTATGTGTTGTTTTAAATTATTTATTTGTATTATAAATATAATTACAATATAATACAATATGAACTTTAAAAAGAATTACTTTTTAGACCAGAGCTGTGGGGCCATAAAGAAAGTCGATTGATGTTAAATTTATTATTATTTTCTTTTCTCCTCATTTAACTGTGCAACTTTTAAATCATGTATAAATTTTGTGTATTGTTTTAAATTATTTATTTATATTACATTTATTACATGGACTTAAAAAAGAATTACTTTTTAGAGCAGAGGTCTCCATAAAGATGTTTATTTTATTATTATTTATTTTTTCTCCTCATTTAACAGGCAACTTTTAAATTAAATTATTATATATTTGTATTATATGGACTTTAAGAAGAAGTACTTTTTTTGGAGTGGAAAGCCTATAAATTCGCAACTTGTTATTGATTGAAAATACACTGTAAAATCCATTATGTTGCTTATTTGAAAATGGAAATGTTCATTCTATAACGGCGTGTAAAGCACATCGTAAAGGAATGGAAGCTCATAAAAAACGATTCCGTGCAGCTGCAAACTTATCAATTTTTTATTGATTTCTTTTTTTTATTTGCATTTTTTTGTTTTTGTATTTTTTGCATACATTCATTTCTTCAATGCAAATGTTCATCGTTAGCGAAGTGAGACCGCTCTGCAGCAGGCCATAAGCCAGGCGATCATTTTTCAGCCTGATAATTATCGCCCACCAACCGACTGAAAGGCTACTGCTGCAACCGGGCAAATGCGCGTAACGGCTTCAGTGCTGACCAATTGACCAATAGCCGGACAGGTTGATAAGCGGATGGAAGCCAGCCAGCAGCTGTTGCAGTGGACTTATGTTTCAATTGCATGCAAATGCATAATTGAATCAAATGGTCTTCCAGTCTAGCAACAACTTTCGAACTGCGGCTCCCCTAATGAAGTAATCAACGGACATCATCTCAAACTTTGGCTGCCATTGTCAATCAAAGAAACGTTTTTATTGGCCTACGTTACAACCCAAATAGCATCAAGATGTATTAATCATTTCGGCCACTGTTCGCGTTGGCGGCGACGCTAGCAGCGGCAGCGGCAGCGCCAGCAACTGTAACTGTAGCTGTAGCTGTGGCAGTGGCAGTGGCAGACGCGTCGGCAGAGCGCTTTATCAGAGCGCGCAGATCTTTGGCATAACCAAACGTAAAAACGTAAAAAGCCAAATAACTTCAGGCGAGACAAGCATGATTAAAATGCGCAAAAATGGCAAACTCCAAACGGGCGCTGCATGTTGGAAGCGCCAAACACAGGCAACAACAGCAACAAGCAGCAACATATAGCAACAAGCAGCAACAATAATAGCAACGACAACAATAACAACAACAACAACAACAACAAGAGTAACGCCGTGTGATGTACATGCGGCGCATTTCAATTCCATTTGATTAATGACAAAGCCTTAAAAGCAACTACGACCGCAGCGGCAAACGAAGATGTTGCTGATTGGCCCGTTGTCCATTGCTGTTGTCAACTGCCAATTGGAGTTGCTGCTGTTTGGCCCGCTGTTGCATCTGCAACATCTTAGTTATTCGCAGTTATTTCGCTGTGTGTTTGTGTTTCTTTTTATGACTGACAATAAAAACAATTTGCTCACCAAGATCATAAAGCAATCAATGGCCGACAATATTCCATTGAGTTGATTAAATGCAAATTGTGCAATTGGCAAGTAGAAAGTGTCGCCTTGCCCACCCACACAATTGCGGCAAAGGAAATCTGCATAAAGACAGCCCGCCAAATAAGGCCAAGCGAATGCAATGTTCCCGCTACAATTGGCCTTGTTTGTGGGTGCTGCTGTGAGTGATGTTGCTGCTGCAACATGCCATGATAAATTTCGAATTTGCTACGAAAACTTGTATCAGAACATGTCCATCTTGGTTGCCCACACTCACTCGGAAGAGAGACAACACATTGCTGGCCAGGAGAAAAT
Organism: Drosophila pseudotalamancana; assembly: GCA_037075185.1. NCBI lineage: Eukaryota > Metazoa > Arthropoda > Insecta > Diptera > Drosophilidae > Drosophila > Drosophila pseudotalamancana. The sequence goes on from JBAMCK010001164.1 coordinate 520,607, forward strand.
TGAGGCACGCTTGGCTTTCACAGCAGCAGCAGCAGCAGCAGCAGCAGCAGCAGCAGCAGCAGCAGCAGCAGCAGCAGCAGCAGCAGCAGCAGCAGCAGCTGCTAGATTGTATTCTTCATGCTGCTCGAAGCATTGTGATTAATGTATTAATTAAAGCCTGTTAGGCAGAAATTTTTTTTTTTTTGGAACCCAGCCCATGATTCGTGGGTTAAGAAATCGGCAGACATTAATCAAAATCAATAAGTCAGCTGTCTCAATGCCAACCGGCAATGAGTCTATAAAGCGGGCGAAACCCCTTAAGTCAAAAATTTGCATTTTAACAAGTTAATTTCTTGTTGTTGTTGCTCTTGTTGTCCTTCTTGTTTCTATTCTAAAAAAGTTGCAAAACGGTAGCGCACGAATTGTTGTTTTAGTTGTTATCGTTGCTGTTGTTGCCTTTGTTGTTGCTGTTGTTGCTGCTGCTGTTGTTGCTGTTGCTGTTGCTGTTTTACTTTCAATTGCTTTTGACTGGCGACACAATAATGAGAAACCAAAACTGCATTCATTGCCCAAACGTGACATGTTAATTGAGTTTTTTGGGTGGGCGTTAACCCGTCGAGGCACAGTTTTGACAGCTGTCTAGGCAGTAACTTAATTTGCTGCTTTCAAATGCCACCACTATGAGAGAGCACCAAAATATACACACGGCAGAAATATATATAGAAATATATGCATATATACATATATCTCACAAGTTAAGCGACTTAGACGCCTCTGCCAGAAGAGGCATGATAACTTTATTGATTTTGGCAAACGAGCTGAAAGACATTGAAACCAAATCGTGAGTCTGGGCAACAATCAAAGCAAATAGTAACAATAAGCTAAGACTTTATAATTGTTGTTGCTGTTGTTGTTGCTTTTATTGTTGGAGTGTCTGTGACGTGATCGCTGCAGGCGCCACTTGGCAGCCAAACAATAGAGCAGGTCAGAGCACAGCACGCCGGGAATTCTGGCTAATCAGCACAAGCTCCAACTCCAACTCCGACTCCAACTCCAACTCCAACTTAGGCAAAAAGGTGGGCGCTTGACGACGATCCCATGTATTCCATTTGAAGGCTGCCATTCATTAAAGCCATTTAACCGTTTAGATTGTAGGTGTGTGCATATTGTGATTCTCAGCCTGTCTAGGTTCCTGTTCGTGCATGTGTGTGTGTGTGTATGTGTGTCTAGCAATTTGTTTGCTGTCATGTCAAAGTGCAATGAAAATATTTTCACTTGCCCATCAAACGGTGCACACACAACACTTGACATGAGACAGCAACGTCAAACATTCCGCAATGCCACCCAAAAGGCATCTTCATAAATTTGATGCTGATGCAGCAACAGCAACAGCAACAGCAGCGGCAACTGCAGCAGCAACACTCCCACATGCCCAGCGACTCCATCGAAATATCGTGTGCAGTCTCTGTGGGCTCCTTGAGGCTGCCTCGTCTGGTGGGTCGATCAAAATGTTTGTGGCGTCTTTTTCATCATCATCATTAAATTCGTCAAGATGCAAATTTTTTGCCATTTTTTGCGACAGGCTGTTTGCTTTCTTGTTGTTGTTGCTGCAGCTTCTGCTGCCGTTGTTGCTGTCGCCTGGTAGTCGTGCGCATCTTCCAGGAAGAGGCACACATTGATACCAGTCCTCAGTCTCTTGGAGCTGACATTATTTTGAGCTTTACCAAGTGCAATTTATTGCTATGGGCTGTCTGTTAGGGCTAGCGGTGGGCGTCTCTTAGCTTATGGACATTGTTGTTGGCCATTTAGTTATATTGACTATGTTCATATATAACTCATGCTCAAACAAAGCACATAAATTGCTCGTGACTGCAATTAGACAATTGGAGCTGTCGTCAAACTCAGCCATGGATCAGAAGCTAATGAATTTTTATTTGTACTCGTATATGTCTTACAAGACAACAGCAGAGCACCAGCAAAAGCAGCAGCAGCAGCAGCAGCAACGGCAGCAGCAGCAGCAACAGAGTATTCATTGTGTTGGTGTTGGGGCTGTTGTTGTAGTTGTGGGCATTGGCTGCTTTAGCTGCTGCTTGTATAAATTACCATAATAACAAATTACGGATCATTAAGATTGTCAGCTACTTCGTTTCAATTAATTAACCATTAATTACAAAGCGCCTGAATGGCAGAATGTGGCAACAGTGCCTGCCAACGACAAATGCTGTGCATGAGCCTACAATATAAGCCCAGAGCCCAACAACAAAGAGACAGCAGGCAACGGCATCCGAGCAGCCATATAAGCCACAATGACGACGACGACGACGGCGACGACGACGACGACAAGAAGCCAAAATTAATGCAATAGAAGGCAACAGCAACAGCAGCAGAAAAAACAGCAACAACAATCGCAACAGCAAGTGAAGAAAAGCACAAAAAAGCAGCTGTGCACAAAAATGCAAATTTTAACAGAGTATAAAAACAACAGGAAAAACAACAACAACAACAACAACAACAGCAACAACAGCAACATCGGCGACAGCTACAAATATGCTAAGAGACTTCACTTTCAATGTATAGCAAAGGATGCTATTTGTTGTTGCTGTTTGTCGCGTTGCAAGTTGCACAAATTGCATTTTACCATATAAAACACAATTTCAGCAGAAGACAAAGGCAAAAAACAATACAACAAGAAAACAGATGCATTTGCGACAGTGGCAGACAAAGCACCGCCACTAAAAATGCGACAAAAGCCCAAAAACGCAAACTGAAAGTGAAACTCGGGAGAACCGAAATGGAAACTAGAAATTTGCATAGAAATGAATTTGCAAGAGCTGTTGCGGCTCGTATCGATCCCGGCTACTTATTAGAGGATTCAATACGAATATTTTCAAACATTTCAAATAATTGTGTACCTTAAATTCATCCATGGGAATACATTTTTATGTGTCTCTCTTGCTTATATAACTGCGAGATTGTTTTTGTTGCTTAGATTAGTTATGGTACAAAAGTAAACTATAACAAATGTTTAAATTGTATTTTATACACTATACGTGTATTTCATATGATATGGAGCTGTGTTCTACGACATAGCTTTATGACAAGGCGATCGCTTGTCGAGCAAGTTCGTTGCCTAAGTCTTTCGTATAGCATGCACCGGTCTTACAAATATTTGCATACATTTAGTACTTGAGTGGCAGACTTACACACCCACAGGCTGGCTTGGCAACAAAGGCCAGGCGGCAAACGAGGCCTCTTTTAGATAGGATAGGTTGTGCCCGGCCAAACTCTAAATATATTACACTCTAATGTCTTTTAAACCGAAACTATAAATTTCTTATCGCACATCGAAAATCAAGCTTGCCCCTACAAGTCAAAACCGAATGCGGCCGGCGGCAGTTGCAGTTGCCGTCGCAGTTGCAGTTGCCGTTGCAGTTGCAGTTGCCGTCGCAGTTGCAGTTGCAGTTGCAGTCGCAGTCTTGGACACGGACACGGACACGGGCACACACCCTAGTTGGCCATGCGGCGCACTCGTGCGTCATATTCAAATGTGGAGTGGATGTCGGGAGTCTGGCCAAGAGTCTGTAGATTGCGTTCGCCAGATAATACAGCGCCACCGTTTCTTTGGCAGTGGCTAAGTTAGTGAGTATGGCATTCTTTTAAAGGCCGTTTCACTGCTTGCCCAGAGCCAACACAGGCACTAACGGATTCAACCAGGAACCAATACTCATGTGTGTCAGAGTGTGTATGTGTGTGTATGTGTGTGTGTGTGTGCAGCCCATAAATGGATGCAAGGCACACATAGCCTTAAAAAGCCAAATGTGAGGATAATAATTTTGATTTATTGCTAAAGCAACCCGACCATTGGACTTGGTTACAATCTCAGCTAGATAACTCAATCGCTGCCCAGCTCTGTAAGCCATTATCAGGCAACGTCAGCCGAAAAGCAAGCTCAAGCTCATTGGGGCGTGCGCTGCGCAGGGGCGTGTGCCAAACATGCTAATGAGCCAACATTCGGTAGACCAATCGCTGAGCAGCTTGACTAATATTCAAATAAACAGCAACAGCAACAGCAACAACAACAGCAATAGCCACCATATCGATGGCAACAATGCCCACGTTACCAAGAAAAATGAGTTTTTGTTTATTGGCTTTGCCTTTTGCATCTTTAACCATATTTCGTCTTGCATAATCTTTGCGGTAACTCGAACGGACCGCAACTTTTCCCGCTCCGAATGCACTTTAATTATGAAACTTGGAGCTCGTGCCAAATGGAAATCGATATGTTAATTTACATAAATGTTGAACGAATGTTACCCAAAAGTATAAGAGCTAATGCCTCAGCTAATGGAGACAATGAGTGAAATCTTGTTATGCTTTCCAAAAAACATTTATAGGGGCAGAACGGGACATGTTATTCAGCCAATAAAAGAGCTATAAATTCTATAACGGAACACCTTTAGACTTGTGAATTAATACACATTTAGCAGAATATAAAAAAAAAAAGAATTTATTTCGTTTAAGGACACGTCATGTCAAATATTTTGGGTTAATCTTCCAATCTTCTTCTATACACCTTTTAAGAGTTCAGACCTTGGCAAGCTTTTGCATTGATTTATAAGCCTATTAAGGAATTTCATTTATCTCAGTGTGTTTTCGCTTATTTTTGTTGGTTTGTTTTGGAAGCTGTTGACATGCGGCAAAAAGAAAGTCGCTCGCAATACTTTCTACCACGGTTTTATCTGAGCTCAGCTATCGCCGCAGGCAACTGCAGCGTCATTCATCTTGCAGTCGAGGCTATAAAGCAGATTAAGCTGTAAATAAAGCTGCTGCTCTGTCAATCTGTCAGGCGATGTCCTCGCCGTCGCTTCTCTATGCTCTTTTAATTGCCCACACCAAATCGGAGCTGACATTTATGCGCGCGCTCCATTTCGTAAATTTGTAAGGCTGCCAATTGAATTGGCTGCCAGGCTAATTGCCCAGAATGCGCGACGCTCTCTAACGGTGCTCTGGGGTGCAGCATTCAGCTGCAATATACCATCCTCTCAGCTGCGATGCAAATTGAGCTGTTGAGCTGTTGCAGTTGCCGCTGCTCTTGCAGCCAGCAGAGTTGTACGCACAATTAATGTTTGACAGCAGTTACTCCGGGACAACACTCAATGGCAATTAGGGTCGTGTCGGTCGCTGGTTCTAGCAAATCCGTTGCGAAATGCTAAACGCGAGTGCGTGCGTGTGCGTGTGTGTGTGTGTATGTGCGTGTGTGTGTGCGTGTGTGTGAGTGTGCGGCAAGTGTGCAAGTGAATCGCTGGACAGCCAACAGGCATGCAAATTGTAATTTATGTGACAAATTTTTATGTACAATTCTCGAATATTTATTGAGCCTTGCCAACGCACCAAGACGAACCCCGGCTCAGCGTATCAGGTGCTTTAAGCTTCTTGTTTATTCCATGGCATATCAGCAAATGTTAAGCTTAGCTTCAGTATAGCTCGCAGCCAAACGAATGTTGTGTAGTAAACATATGGATAAGCTTAGTGCCCGTGTTCATATGTGTGTTATTTATTCATTGATTGGTTATGTTTTGTTTTTTTTTTCCCCCATTGAGTATTCCATGACGGAAGAAACACACAGACATCAAAGTGTTGACTCTTTATAGATGTCCGCGTAGCGTAATCCAAGTCACATTCAAAAGCCATTTATCATGTGTGTTTGAGACTTAAGCCCAATCATGGCAAAGGTCTTTGGTCTAACAATTTGTCAATGGTGCACTCTGATGTGCGTAAGCCCACTACGTAGATAATTTCAGATAGTTCGGCATCTGAACCCATCTATTAATATCAGTCGAGGCTTGTGAGAGATGCGCAAGGAAACAAGTTTTTGGCACAGTGGTGCACCACATCATCAAAAAAGAAATCAATAAAAAATGAAAACGAAAAAATAAAAAACAAAAAGTCAACCATACGCATTAGACTAATTAAAATATACGAGTTTGAAGCGCGCTTAAGTTCGATTTGCATTTAAAATCTATTCAACATATTGTTTTTGGCTATCGGCTGAATATAAAAGACACCCCCACGCAGGTCAACCAGTTTAGAGACCCGTCTCATCCATCATTTTGATAGCGTAAACTGTAGCCGGATTCCGATTGTGACTTAAATGTGATCTGCCTTTAATTGATGTCAAATGAATTGGACTAAAAGCTAATATTCAAATGCGCATCTCGAGCATAAATATTGACTTACATTTTGTTGTTGTTCTGTGTGGTTGTTGCTGATCCAGCTTAAGGTGCTGACTCTGACATATTGCTTAGGAGTCTAACTGAAACGAAATACAGAAACAGAAGAGACATTTAGACAATATATACATTATGTTCAGCAAAAAAAAATAAATATATAATTAAAAAGATTAAGAACAGCTAGCCAAAGGGTACAAAAAATAAACAAAAGGTCAAACACAAATCAAAACCGGTTTCACAATTTGCTTAAACTTCGAATTAAATCTTCCTTGACGTCATTGACGATGAATAAATATTTCAAGTAATAAAATTCAATTCATTTTCTGGCTCGCATTTCCTACAAGCTACAACTAAAATTCTACTCGGATCTGACCCAGTTTTTTATAACAAATTGCTAAGAAAATTAAAAAGACAAAATAAAGGAGACAAAAGAAATTTACTGCAGAATTGTTTTCGCCTTGTGCCAGTGTAATTTATTGCATGTTTTGCTCATTAAATTGATTTTTCTTCTGATTTTGAGTGCGAGTGTCATTGAAGTGCATCAGAGGTGCAGTGAAACTTACAAACAGGGAACCCAGAAGCACGAATATCTCCCAATGTTGTTGATTTTGTTTTCGGCACGCTCGGGTTTCATAAAAAATGCCAATTAAGCGTGAATATAAGTGCCAGATAATTTTTCAGACAGCAGCCAATGTAACCCAAATTGCCAAAATACAAAAAAAGGCCCCAAAAATAAGAGTTACAACACAAGAGCAGCCACAACTGCAATACCAAAAACTTGTGGAAAAAAGACCAACCAAAGAAGAAACAACATATGCTCTTGGCATAAAAGAAATTTTATTTCTTGACATTGGATGTAACATAATACAAATCATAAATGTGTTTTCTCTCTTTGAAAACAATTGACTGTTTTACATTTGCACTCGAAATTTTCCCGTGTATTTGATTGCTATGATATTCCATACGTTTATTAGTACAATGTGTATACAAATATTGATAAACGACCTTTTGGACCACCCTGACATTCTCTTGAACATCAGCTGACATCTTCAAGGCGGCCGTCAATATAATAAGCCTTGCTTTTCATTCACCTGATTTTATATTATTTATATGGCTTGTGTGAATAGCGCATCAGGGCATTTGCTATTCGTTTCAACTTTAGCGCCCGAGACAATAAGGCAGCTTTAAAAAATATTTACAACACTCAAGTACAGTTCAAGTGCTGGGCCAAGTCAGCGATATGCCCGCCAATGTCCAAGTCCAATTCCATCTTGCAGGCCGTAAGGCAGCCCGTCAGGCATTCAGGCATTCGGGCAGGCAAAAACGAGGGCCCCAAAAAAAAAAAAAAAAAAAACACTAAATATAAAGAAGAACGACACAGAGTGTTTCTTCTTTTTCTTTTTTTGATTTTGTTTTTTTTTTGTTTTGAGCATTTTTCATTTTCATTTTCGACAGTCAAACTGATGTCGATGTCCACTTCCATTGCCAGCCGAGTCGGAGTCTTGGATGACCGAGATATGTGGTATGTGAATCGTTTTTGGTTTGGTTTTGGTTTTGGTTTTGGCTTTTGGTACTTTATGCGGGACTCGTCTCAATTTCGGTTTCAATTTCAATGTACGCGGTGCACTTTGACTAACCAAGTTAATAAGGTAGGGTAATAAAAACAAAGACAATGTATACAATGATCCGTAATCCGTACTAAGCCAGTACACGGCGAAACTCAAAACAATGACAATAATATACTAAGTATATTTAAATGTTGAAATGTCAACAGGTCGCAAGCATCTTTGAATTTTGGGAGCTGCGCCAAGCGGGTTGCTTGGCGATGGGGCTTTGATTTTGATAAATGTTTAATTAATTTTGTGCCTCGCTCAAACATTAAACTTGGCCATTTTCAGACTTAATGAACGAAAATTAACAACACACTGAGAAACCAACCGAGCTCTGGCAGCTACGCGGAAGATCTTCAAAGTGATTTTCGAATCTTTGGTTTCTTAGTTTCTCGTCGTACACATTATGCTGGCCTGTGTGGTTTAATATTATGAATGAATGTTTACATATGTGAAAAATGTTGTAATTAGTTTTTTCTCTTCTCCCTTCTCTCTTCTCTCTTCTGGTTAGGTACTTCTCTCAGTGATTTTCAACAACGGGGGCTTTGAAACAACTGCAAATTACAAGTTATTATTAATGTTAACAAGCGAAATCTCCGTGTACTTATGTGAAAACTCATTTAGCAGGGGGTCTGTATGATTTATCTATATACCCATGTTCAAATATATAGCTGCAGACCTACATAGCTTACATACTCGTACATACTATATGCTGTACACTAATGCCAGTTCCTAATTTATGTGTGCATGGGTGTTTGTTACATAAAGCGCAGAGCATTGTGGCAGCAAGTGGGTCAACTGTCTCCAGGGTCGGGTATTGACGAGCAGAGCCAGCTTAACGCGCACATAAAACAATCTTCATGCTTCAGTAGCTGGCAGCAGTACATAGAATTCAAATCAAAATGTTCCACAGTAATTATGCAAAGATTTTTAAAAACCTACATTGCACAAGCCCAGACACGGCTCAGGCTTCGGCGCTTAGTCTTCGGCAATGGCTCTGGCAATGGCTTAGGCACATCCAAAATGCACCACCACCACCAGTATCAAACTCAGCAGCAGCAACAACAACAACAAAAACAACAACAACAAGAACAACGACAACGACACGAACTCGTAAAATATGCAAAATGTGTGCCAGGCCGTGCAGTCAGCAGTCCGCTAACGACTTGTGTCAATAAAAATCAAGCAAAGCACTGAAATGCATTGCTTTCATGGATGTACTTGTAAGTATGTACATATTCTTCAGTCTAGAGCTGCCTCCGTTGCACTTGTTCTACTCATCGCTGCTGCTGCCGTTCATATTGTTGTTGCAGTTGCAGTTGCTGGTGTTGATGTTGCTGCAGCTGGCAGGAAAAATCGAAGAATGTCTAGACACCAGACAGCCAAAGTCACTTCACATTGCACATTGCTTCCTGACTGGCTGTAACGGACGAACGGTGAATGTGGATGTCGATGTCGATGTGGATGTGGATGTGGATGTGGATATTGTGCATTAAGACTTGGCGGACTTAAAATAGTACCAACTGTTGTCTATAAACAGGTTGCGCTATGCATAGGTGCTCGAGCGGTCATGGGTCTGACTTGGCAGAGTATTCAAAAAGTGAGATCAGTTCCTAAAATATGTTTTGCGAACTTTTAAATAAAAATAAACTCTTTCCTCAACGAAAACAAAAGACTTAGAAAACGAACTTGACATGAAAATATTTATGAACTTTATTCAATATTCCATCATGCAGAAATGACACGGGAAAATCAGTGTCTGCTCATCATTCCATAAAAATTATCTCTAGGTAACATCGACAGCTTAGAAAATGTATTGAAGTGCATCAACGGCTTGAAGTAAATAAATAAATAAAACAATGAAAATCAAGCCTGAGCTGTGGCAAAAGTTCTCAGACTGGCCAAGAGCAAGAGCAACAAATGATTTATGACACATGACGTTGTTGTGTACAAGCAACAACAACAACATCAATAGCTACTCTACCACCACCACCAACACCACTAACCACAACAACAACAACAGCATCGAAGTTGCCGTCGCAGTCGCCGTTGCCGACGACTGAAGTGTAACTTCCCACTGACCCAATTTACAAGCACTTAATGCCAAAAAGGAGAAGTAGTAGAAGTAATGAAAAAAGACGAAAGCTGGTAATGCATATCAAATAAAATTGTAGCAACAACAACAACAATACCAACAACAACAACATCAGCGACAACAAGAGCAACACTTACAGCCGCAATGGAGCAGCAACAATGCGTGCCAACAAGACGACAAAAATTATGACCAAAATAGACAAATAAAAAACGAAATTAAAATAAAAAAAAATTTAAATTAAAAGCCAAAAACTCCCACACATAAAAGTCGAGAAAGAAACTTGAAAAAAGGTCTGTCAAAATTAAATCATTTCGGTGGCACACAACATTAACCGATGGTTAAAAGTTGATAATGAGGATGCTTGGATAACGCTCGTTATTATTTCGCTTTGATCTTGTTGTTGTTGTTATTGCTATTGTTATTGTTGCCATGTAGCCGTGTATTGTTGTTGTTGTTGCTGTTGCTGTCCAGTGCGTTGGTGGCTGGTACTGGCAGCGTAACAAATGCTGTTTTGACTAAGTGTTTGACATGAGGAGCGTGGAAAAAAGACTGCAAACACAGGTCATAAAAATGTACACAAACACACGCACACACGCACACACACAGGGATGATAAAAACATGCGAAAGTGAGAAAAACTTAGTGCAAAATGTGCTGCGTGCATTGTATATAAATATTAAAATTTCTTTTGCTATTGTTGCTACTTCTACTGATAGACTAAATATTCACCTACGGACCGACCAAGCGACCAAGCAACAATTTGAGACCATTCCACTTGACGACCGCGCTTCCGGTTTCATTTGAGTGAAATTTTGCGCCTGCGGCAAATTTATGTGAGAAAACAACAACACTACAGCCAAGCAACATTTTTCAAAGAAAATTATGAACGAAACCGAAGAAATATGGAAATTTGCATATGACGCCTTTGGCGCTTTAGCACGTATTCATTTTTGTTGTTGATCAGAAAAGCACGCGGCAGCCGTCAGTTATTAATTATTAATATTAAATATTAGAAAAATCCATAAAAACCAAATTAATCTGTTTGATTTAATTAACCAAAACGCATATCACCAAATTAACAGCTTTTAATTCTAGCCTTAAGTATGATTGGTGTTTGTTTTTAATTTGTGTATTGTCCTATATTGTTTATTAAATGCTTAAAAATCGTCATCATACAATTAATCTTAATACTCTACAAAATCGTACTCAATAAAGTTAAAAAGCACAGATTTTATATTATATGTACTATATATATACTATTATATATAAGAAATACTTGTACGTGATTTGAATAAATCCTTGTGGTTAAGAAAACTTTCTAAATTTCTGTTACTCTGATTTCCGGCAAATTAAGATATTTTGTGTTATTGTTTAAGTATTTTTAATGGATATTTTGCAATGCCTAGAAAACTGATCATTTTTTATGCATTATTGATTTAATTTGAATCTGTTAAGTATTCATTAAGATATTATTTATTGTGGCTTCAAGTTTAATAGCTGCATGCCATATAAATAAAATTTATCGTATCAGATGTATATTCACTGCTATAAATATCATTAATTATAGATATTTACGTGTTCAAAGTAACATAACTTTTAAAGTTGAAAGATTTGGAAAGGAAAATAAAACATAAAAGTGAAGTCGTATTTAAATATAAATTTAATATACTTAAATGAAGCACTAACAAGAGAGATATGAAAATAAAATAAAAAGAGGAAAATATTTGGAAATGGCATTTGTAAGGTCAACATACAGTTCAAGTGAAAATCTGACTACCCCGATGGGATATATTTTTAGTTATTCGCAATACGCAAATTTCAATTATGAAGCCATTAATACATATTTACTAAAACCCAAACATAAGCGAGCAAATTTGATTAATTGCTTTTTTCGGCTTGTCAAGGGTTTAGTCATGCTTGCCGTTTTCTATTTTCGCAGGCATTTTTGCACAAAAGGTGTAGCCGGAAGATATTAAAACTTTGCCTTTTCGGTTTTGGCTTGGCAGCATTTGCTGCGCAGTTCTAATTAGCTAATTATACGCTAAATTATTCTATAATTATTGCGAGCTAGGCGCGTGATCAAGGCGAGTTGAAATGTATATACATATTTATATACATATACCTATGTATATATATTTCAATGATCAGCAACAGCTTTAGGTAATACTGGCTAATGTACTGTTATCTTTGAAATATTTTCTTTGATTTCATTTCCAAATATGTTCGATTTGGATTTACGCTCTTTTCATCTGATTTTATTGATTTGTTTATTTAGTTTATTTAGATTGACAATAGGAACATAAGCATTAAGTGGGTAAACGAATATCTGAAACAAAGAAAAAATAACATTTATAACTAAAGAAACTAGGTATGCAGAGACCTGCAAAATCGATCTGCTCAATGAATGGTTGTTTTTCGCCAATACAAAATGCTCGAGATAAAATCTTAATTTATTCTCCCAATAAGTTTGTGACGTTAAAGCTTTTTATTTTATAAACGAATAATTTATTATTATATATCTTTTTTTTTATTTTTTTTATTTAGATCTATAGAAAATTCGTAGCAGGTTTGGTTTTTTTACTGAAGAATCGCGTGTTCAACATAAAACGTCATATATTGATTTTGTTGCTGGTGCTTGCGCCGAACAAAAGACTTGGGCAACGAACTTGCCAAAAAACTTGCACTCACCAGTTTAAAGTTGTAGGAAATTTGTTATCCAATTTGAATAGCTTAATAAATCCATATAGAGGTGATAGCAGCTGTATTTGTTTCTTCTTGAGTATATAAAAATATAGATGTTGAAATTGATAAGGTAGACAATTCTGTTGTTTTTGGCTTCACACTTTGCATTAGTTTCTCACATGGCTTCAACTCAGCCCATTATGGGCATTATTTATGGCTCTCAATTGTTGGGCACACTCACACACATATCATAATACTTGTATTATCAACTTATCATACAATACATAATTCTTGCAGCTATTCATAAATTTGCACTTTTCAGTCCCATTCGGGCGGGTCGGCTCATTAAAAATTCTGGAAAACTAATTTTTGCTCGTCGAGCCTCGTTAATTAAAAATACTGCAATAATCGTCGGTCGTTATCGCACGGCCGACTTCCGTTCGCGTTTTGCCTCTTGGCTTTCGGTTTCGGTTGCGATTTCCGTTGCGTTCGCGTTTTGGGCGCTAACTCGGCGACAGGAATCGCGACGCCCACGACAACGATCGTGATCGAAGCTTGTGTTTGGTCGGCGGCCGACGGCAAATGAACTTTACGGAAGTCGGATTCGACGATGCCGAAAACAACGGCAACGGCAACAGCAACGACAACGACAACGACAACAACAACGAAACACTACAAAATCTCCGCTCTCCGCTTCGTGGCGCACGCAACGCACAAACACTTGAAACTGAACTAAATCTGGCCGGGCTCGGACCCGGGCCAGCAAGTCCAAGAAGTTGCTGGCCCGCAGCAGCGCTCGCTGCTGGCTTCGCAGTCTAAGCTGCTGCTGAGAGCATGACGGCAACAGTGGAAGAGCGAGACATACTCATAAAAGTTTTTTTTTGGATATTTGTTTTGTTTTTGGTTTTGTACTGCGGACAAGCGGTAAATGATAATAAAAGCTGCCTAGGTTTTATTTCTGGCTGACTGCGACGTCGACGGCGACGCAGACAGCGAAAAATCAATGAAAACGTTTCGATCTTTATTGTTGATCAAGTTGTTGTTGTCGTTGTTGTTGTGTTTGGTATGCTTTGCGCTAAGAGTTGGCTATGCGCTCTTCGCGCTCTATTAGCCATTCTGATTTATGCTCTTAATATATTTGTCAATTATTTTTATGTTTGTGCGTTGCCAAAGTCTTTTGTTCGGGCCAAAATCATTTTGGGCTGTAGCATTTTTCATTGTGGACTTTTCTTTGAATTGCAAGAGTTATTGTACGTTTTGTTATATCAAAAGATTGTGGTTTATTTTTGGAGATGCTATTGTATGTGTTTTGTGTTTTCTGGGGATTTGCATAGATAGGGGGAACACATGCCTACATACATGTGTACATTTGTAAGACTGTCAACATTTGTTACGCTGCGCCCCATAAACTGAACAGTTTATGTCTGCTTTCTGTGAATGGACCAATAAAGGGCTGTGCAAATTTTGTGCTCGCTAAATATACCTTTTGACCTCTAGAATTTCGAAAGGCTTGAATAACGGACACGCCCTGCTCTCCAACTTTCCAATATGCATGATATTTTCTCACACAATTATGCTGCCCCATTGATAGTTTTTTTTTTTTTATACGAATTTAGCGCTCAATGATGTAGTATTAGCTGACCTCTCGTTCGCTCTTTCACCAACTAGCGATCTATCCATCTTTCTCTCTCGAATAATTTATCAAAGCTTTTAGTCAATGATTTCAAATTTACGATTTCGGCTGGTTCGTTGCGACGAGCTGCCTCAGCTCAATGGGCCATTGATGTGGAACTGGAACTGGCACCGGGGGTCTCTTAAGAGTCTTTGACTTTGGCTCCAGTGAACAGTTCTTTGAGTGCCGCAGCGTCGCGACCCCCATAAGCGTTCACTAATTCATTTCACTTCCACTTATTAGCTACAACATCGGCCACAACAACTCCAACTCCAACAACAACAACAACAACAACAACAGTAACAGCAGTAACAGCAGCAGCAGCAGCAGCAACAATAATAACGAAATCCACTTGCACCTGGCTCTTAGAGTTTTGCTCCATTTAAAACATTTCAACGTCAATCAATATGCATTTGAGCTCAATCTTCCGTTTCGATGTTGAGCAGAGCTTTCTTTTCGTTTTGGCCATATCTGTTTTATGGCTTAATGCCGTACGCTGGGCCTTGAACACACTTAACGCTACATTTAAGGGGGCTCATTGTGTTGCAGCTCGGCATTGCCATTACCTTGGCTTATTAGTTGTCATATCTCTGGCCATCTATGATCATCTGGTATGTCTACTCTCTACCCGCTCATTTGCATTTTACAGCGCATTTAAAAGGCCGTTGCAGCTAGCTGCGTTTTTCTCACATTTCACATTTGACTGCGATGCTTTTTTCAATTTTGAGCACTTTTTATGAATTCTTAATAATATCTTTTATGTTTGATTTGACACCTAACGACGAGCGTTTCCAATATTAACGGTTTTTTAATTACCTATGCGCCCCATTGGTTTTGCCTCTCTGACATCGTTGGCCCGGTCTTTTGCTTTGCAGCCAGCTAGCATGACAAGCTGTCTTGTTCGTATGTAGAAAAGTGAAATTGAAAAAAAAAAAAAAACTCTAGTAATAATAACAAGAATAATAAAGGAGGCAGCTCATTAACTTGCCGCTTTCGTCAACTGTGCGACTGCCGAAATGCCAAATAGCGCCACGTCATGGCCACTGCCCTGCAACGTCGCCGACTGGCTGCTACCTGGAAAACACTTGCCCCATGCATCCATCCAGTCCATCTGTGGATCTGTGGCATGCAGCGCCCACTCAGCCGCCGATCTCGAACAACTTTTTTTTTCGGGCTGGTCCGCCGCCCCGCTTGACCCATTTTTTTTTTTTAGCTGCTCAGCTGCTTTCCTGCTCAGCTGTTTAGCTGTTCAGCTGTTCAGCTGCTTTCCTGCTCTCTTCAATCTTCTGCGGCGCATTGTTAAGTGTAACTATTAGTTCAGCCGCTCTGTGCTACGTTTCCAGGTCAACGGGGCAATCAATCATATTACAGTGTAAGAAATTTGTATACCACTGCCACTGCCACACGACGCACATAAAGTGCGGCACAAAAATGTATCAATATGGAAACTAAAATTCAAGAGATGAAAGTTAACATTTGCTTGCCGCACTAATATGCCCCTACAAGGGATGGTGACTTAAGATATTTACTACTGCTGAGTATCTATATTCGAGCTATTGTTAACAAAGAGTTTTATTGCCTAAGGCGCTTTTGTTAATATTATTTGGTCATAAAAATTACCAGATATATTAATATCATTAAGAAACAATAAAAATTCACTTATCAAATGTTGGCTTAAGAATACTCAGACATTGATGCAAACAGTTATTGCTCTTGTATTTTATTTTGATTCCAGTTATATTTGAATTGTTGATGTTAATTTTTCTCTATATATAAGGCAAACAACAAGTTTATGGTGGTTTCATTCATGAACATCGGCTTCCACACACACATGATCCAGTGACATTTTAAAGTATAGCTAGAACATATATATATGTATAGATTGATTAGGTAGGAAATATCCGCCTGGGAGGTACCCTGCAACTAGCTGCCATTTGGAACATTCGTACCTTGTCTTCAACAGTAGAACTTCTTTTAATATAAGCTAACGTAACTATGTAAAAATGGAATGGAATGGAATGGAACTAGTTCCGCAGTTAAATTTAGTTTACAAAACTTTTAAGATTAAATCAACAGTAACTTGATACTCGTACTGAATTCTATGCTGTGTGTAGAAATTCACTTCTCGTTTATTTGTTTAAGGCATTTTTCTGTGTACTTGACTATAAAAATTAGCGCAGGAAGCGCATACCACAAAAAGTTGCACATTCATTACACTAAGCGGCAGTGAGTATGAAAATAAGTTTATTTTCGTTTGTTTATTTTAAAAATGAACTTTTCCCCATGCTACGATTTAGCTCCCGACGGAGTCTTTATTGTTGCTGTTGCTGTTGTTGTTGTTAGTGTTGTTGTTGTTGTTGTTGGTGCTGTAGCCGTTACTGTTGCCCGTTGGTCTTTGGGCGGATGTCGAGTGTTTAGCGGAAAGTGAAAAGTACTGCTTAAAATGGCTTAGTTTGCAGGTTTCGCCTTGCGGAAGTGGCCGCTAACAACGCTTGCAAGTTGTCTATCATAGAAAAGCAATTTCCATGCCAATGATTTATGAGCCGCTTAACCGGGCCATTACTATCTTATCTTTGGGCTATTATGTACACCATTTGAGCTGACAAAATATATTGTGCTCAAATCTAAAGCTGGCATTGCCACTGCCACGCTGACGCTGACATGTCGCGCTTATCGCCGCAAAATTATCAACAAACAAACACATAAGAGACAAACACACAGCAGCAGCAGCAGCAGCAGCAGCAAAACAAAAGCCAAACTCTGAAATTGTTGGCTCAGACAAAGGCTTACAGTGTTTCTCAATTGTTAGCCACCACGCACGCGCGCATTTACTTAAACATATCCGAGCTCGAGTTTCATTCCGAGTCATTCGCCCGAGTCCAACTCTAAACATGTGCCCACCTTTTAGCTGGAGTGTCTAGGCCTGTCCGCGACTGGGTCGACGTCTGCGTCTGCGTTTGCAACTGCAACTGCGACTGCATCAGTGGCTGAGTGTGCGTGTGGGGGTCTATGGAAATGCAGCTCAACTCATTGAATGACCCTCGTTAGGCATTTTGCGTGAGTTCGCCCGTTTCTCTGTCTGCCCCACTGTCTGTTCGCTGCACGTCAGTCACGCTTTGTTTGGCCTGTCAAGATGACAAGTGTTTGCTTTAGAAGCAGGCTGCAGCTTGCAGTGTGCAACATGCAGCTGGCGCTCCGGCAACTGTAAACTTGACATTTGATTGCATTTTAATTAAAAAGTGTTCGAACATTCAAATAAAAGCAGTGAAAATTTATTGCGGTCCGCTAAAAATTGTCAGTGCGTGGTCTATGCCAAAAAAAAAAAAAAATTGGTTCGTTTTGGCTTGCCTATAACTCTAAAGCATTTCAAGCAGCGCTTTTGTGCCCCACCAAGGGGGCGGAACGGGTGTGTGGGCGTGGCGCACTGCTAGTGGCATATGAACACCGTCCGTGACCGTGTGGCGGACCAACAATGACGACGACGCCTAGCGAAATGAGGTCAAAATTATTTGCAATTTATTGAAGGCAATCATAATGCTTATAAGCCATAGCCAGCCTTTATTTTGTTTCTTTTTCTTTATTTTTTATTTTTTTTGTGCTGTTGTGGTTGCTGCTCGGTGGTTGTTCGATCGTACCGTGGTTTCTAACCTGTCCGTAGTGTCCAAGTTTATTAGTTCTTCAGCTGGCTTTGCCATTGAGCCATGAAATACCGTTTTCCATAGTTTATTTGTGTGTACTCTTTGCCAAGAATTTATGGGCTCAATGGTGCTAAATTAATGCAATAATATCCATATTTATGACCCAATGGCAATAAGTCTTACGTATGTATGAATAATTTAATGGATTGTGAAGTTTCTGTCACTGTTTGTGAAAGAGCATTCAGGTGTCGTTGACCAATTACGTATACCTATCTGTTTCTATCAGTCTTCTTGTTGTTTATCTCCACTTTTCCGCATTGTAAATTGAGTTATTTTTCTTGGTTGCGGGTGGTTGATTAAAACGGAAATGTTGTGAATTTGGCTTAATAATGCTTTACGATTTGTATTTGTTCAGCTTTCGATGCCAAAACTATTATAATGCATTAACAGCTGCCAGTCTCACTAGTCTTGAGGCCCAAAAATGTCAATAGGCAATGAGAACGGCAACCGACTGCCACCTTCTTAACTCAATGTCTTAACCTGAACCGTTGCTCATTTATTACATCATATTTATTTTGGCAAAGCCTTAAACGGCTTAATGTTGGCTGCCAGTCGTAAATATAAATGCAACTGTTGTAACATGCTGGATCCATTGAAGAAGCCTTCAAAGCAAACTCCAGACTCCCAGCCATTGCCTAAAACTGTGCCTGCAGTTTCTCAGGCCCACAGCTGGCTGTTTGGCTGGCTCTTTGGTTGGTTGGTTGGTTGGTTGGCTGGCTGGCTGGCTGGTTGGCTGGTCTGGCCATGTCAATTCTGGCAGGAAATTTGAATATAGTATCAAGAGTCTAGAAGAGTAACAAATAAACGTCGCTGTCGACGGCTTTCATGCTTTTCATGTTCAGCGTGATCATTCAATGGCAGCCGAGTCGCATCTCACCCAGACGCAGATCTGTTCGCTGTGCATCTCCATCTTCGTTTTATGCGCAGGTGTTGGATAAATATCAAAATAGTGCAAAATCGTGCATACGAAATTTGTACGTGATGCCATGTTGTAGGTGTCGGTTCGGTTCGGTTTTTAGGTTTTGGGTTACAGTTTCGGCTTCGGCATCACCATTACAGAGTATAATTTAAAAAACCTACAAAATCGACAAAAAAAAGAACAGTCGAAACAATGGCATGGGGGCAAGTAACTATGCCAAAGTTGGTCGTCATTGGGGGTACATGAAATGCGTGGCTTATTCAAATTGCTCAAGTCAAGCATTATCACACTCTTACTAACACACTCACACTCACTCATATACACACACACACACACACACACTCACTTGCTCAGGCATACATAAATATAAAAGCGACGTCATTAAAAAACGTTTAAAATAAATTTTTGCGCTTTTATTAACTCTGACATTTGAACAAAGGCTTTTGTCAGCTTTGCTGCCTGTTGTCTATTATTATGATTAAAATATCTATCCAAAAAGAAGTCTATTTTTTTATTTAACTCGATGCCGCTATATTTTTCATTATCCGAGAGAGCTGTTTGTTTAAGTAGCCAGTGCCAGCAGCCAGGCAACAAAATTTATTGTTGGTTTTTTGGGCCGCGCTTGTTATTTCATTGTTGTTTTCTTTACTGGGCTTTTCAAATCAAACTGCTCCACATTCAATATTGGACGCATTCAATGCTACACATGGGCTTATTTATTATTATTTTTTTGGTTTTGTTTATTTTCATAATGTCTGGCCGAATCGGGCCTGGGACACACCTCAAAAAGAGTAACACAACGGCTGAAACGAGTGCCACTGATAGCCACCGTAGAGCCACCAGCCACCAGCTCTCAAATCTAAATCCGACTCCAACACCGAAGCGTCGGCTTCTCTTGGATCTGGCAACTATGCGGCATTTAAACATTTACGATTTGTTTTAAATAAAAGCAATCACAGCCCGCTAACGTATTAACAGTATTGCAGCACATAATCACAAAGGCGCAGCTATGTCTGTCGATACGATATTTCGGATTCTGGCTTGACATTAAAATCCGTAAATAATTCCCGCCATTAAGCGTGCGACGATCTGTTCGCCGTTTGGCAACTCCATTTGCCGCCTTATAAATTGCCTCCTAAAAGCGTTCCCGAGTTGTTTGATTATTTATATAGAGTTGTTGTCCGCGTTGTTGTTAATATTTTTTTATTATTATTTTTTTTTTCCGCTTTTTTTTTTAATTTTGGCTCGCTTATTTATGGCATAATTTTACTGATAATTCGCTGCTCAAATTGTGCACAGTGCCGACGACACTTGAACACATAAATAAAAATTAAATATAATTATATATCAATAACTAAACAAATATAAATAGAGAAGAAATTCATTTCAATATTTACATTTCGGGTTTGGCATTTTTTTTTTGTACCAATTTACTGTTTTACGAATATATTATATTCGTGGATAAATGTTGTTTATCTATTTTTAATGAAGTCTCCCTGATTGCTTATCTTTTCCTCTCCTATAGATTATACTATCGTTATGTTTTCAATATTGATGGAGGAACATTTCCAAAATCATCGAAGGTTAAGCATTCCAACTGTTCACTAGAAGTTACAACCAATTAGTCGCTTTATTTGGACTCTTGCTGAGTGCAAAACATTTGTCAAATATTACATGATTGAGAATGGGGAAACATTTAAATGATCCAATTAACATAAACGCGCATAGATTGGAAAACATAAATTATAAAAAAATAGTTAAGGCTCGTTAATTTAATTTACATTAACATTTTTAGCATACATATTCATGCTCAATCAAAATGATGGAGACCCTAGCTGCAAGACTGGCTTATTTGGTATGCAGCTCCATTAAGCGAAAATATAAAATATATGTGTACGTATGTATATTTTTCGATTCGGTTTATATGCTGCTGAACATGTCGGAAATTGGGCTGCAAACTATTAAAAATGCTCAAATTTAAAATCAATTAAGCCAAATTTATGCTGACATGAGACAAATTTTAAGGCAACAATGTGCGTAGGCGGCTATAAACCGAATGAAGCCCAATGACGTGAAAATGAAACGAACTACATACAAGATGCTACTCAGCCTCGATCCGAATCTGAATTGGTAGCCCATTACTGTGGCATAAACAAACAAATCATTAGAGGCTTTTTTTGGGTAGCTCAGTCGTGTTTTCGATATTTGATTTTATTTTCGGTCACAGACTGCGTCTGATTTATGCGACTGGTGCACGCGATTTAGAACAAGTTACTGTAGTTAGCCTTTGAGAGGTTGAAGGACCCGGCAGGCGCGGACGACGAGTGTAAGTGTATGAGTGTGAGTGTGAGGGTGAGTGTGAGTGGTGGGCCACCTACAGCGTGATGAATAACAATTAGTGGCATAAATCAATGACAATCGGCAATCGACCATCAATGAGTGTCTCAAAAGGCAAACAATCGCATAAATAACTAACGCAGCCAATGGCTGGCTACACTGGCAACCAACTGTCTGCGGATGGTATTTCGACAACAGCTGGAGCTGGAGCTGGGGCTCTAATTGATACGCGTCAGTGTTTACCGAGCTGTGGGTGTTCCGTACGCACCAGCTTGTTGACCGCTATCGCAATATGATTTTCGGTGTGTTTGCTTATTCTAATGAACCATCAGAGCGGCCCACACGGCGTATGCGCAACATCGCGACGTGACACCATCTCTCTCTCCCTCTCTCTCTCTCTCTCTCTCTCTTTCTTTATATATTTTTTCACTGGCAGCGCGTCTCTCTGTTTGCTTTGGCATGCGCAATGCGGAATATGATCTCATGTAACTCAATTCACATGATTCATGAGTTTGCCTTCGGTAGCTGTGAGAAAAATGATTGAATTAAAAGATACACTAGGCGGCCTTTTGGCCAGGTGTGTTGAGCATAGGGGTGCGGGCAGGCTAACAGCCTGGGAGCTTGCCAAAATGTGTAACTGTGCAGGCGTTCGATTTTAATCGCTTCATTTAAAATGCCGCTCGATACGCATCAGGTAGCCAGCATCGCAGTCAGCAACAGCAGCAGCAGCAGCAGCAGCAGCAATAGCTGCTGCTTTGCATTGCGTGCCACTTGCTGCGATCTCGTTTTGACCAGCAACAAAAAATGGAAACTGCTGCAGGCAAAAGCCAATTGGATGCAGTTGCAACCACAACCGCCGCAGATTGGCCACACATTTTGATAACATTTTTCCTGGCAGGAGCGCAAATGTTTAATTAAATTGTTTAGCCAGCTCGGAGTACCACATACATAATAATTTCCACTCATAAATAAGCAATGTTATCGAGTTTATTTGAAATTGAAATTGAAATGCAATTGCATGGGCTATCTAAAAAAAGTCTCACACCATGCCCACATTTAAAATAAATGTACTATATGCATATTCACATGGCGGCATCGGAACACGTGTTCCTTGCTTTGGTTGTGGTTGTAAATCAAATTGCCTAATGATGCATTTAGCGCTTGAAATATGCCAATGCAGCCACGCCGGGTCACTAACTGCGGATAATTTACAGCACCGCTGCTCCACGGCCAGCCAATGCATTGGCTAATGCCGGCAACAGCCTCTGCCCTGCTTCTGCCTCTGCCTCTGCCTCTGTCTCTGCCTCTGCCTCAGCTCCAGGTTTGGCTTTAGATTGCCGCGTGCATGTGGCGGCATTATGGCATTATGGCCTATCAAAGTCAAGGTGGATATTAAATGTTGAAAAATATGTGAGCTTGACTGCAAGTAAATACACATGTACGTATATACATGCACACTGACGCACATATGTGTGAGCATTTGTAATTCTCACAGCCGGCGCACAGAAATCAACAGCAATACAAGCGCACATATCATACTAATGATGCAAAATAACTTTAACGGCTTTTTTGTTGCTGTTGTTGCTATTGCTGTTGCTGTTGCTGTTGCTGTTGCTGTTTTTGCTTTGGCAACAGCGAAAACAACAAGGCCGGCAATGACAGGCCCGGCTGGGAGCACATGCATGGCCAACTGGTTCTTTGCTCTCTTCTGCATTCTGCAAAGTGCAGACGGTGTCGAAGTCTTCGCTGATATAAAGGTCTTGAGCGCCGGACAAAAACAGAAAAATCAATTTCAGTCAAAACAGGTGTTTTTCTATCTATATATATATATTTATATATATACAGTCAGACAGTCTATATTCGATTAGAACTGTTGCGATCTTCTCTAGTGCAATTAAATGACATGGTTGAAAAAAAAAAGATTTATTGTTTTAGGTTTTTAGATCGACACTTGTACAACATATATGGTCTTATGTTTTCTGAAATTAATTATATTTGATGCGCTCAACTTATTTGAAAAATGCCGTTGCCTATCTAGTTATCTATATATGTATATAAAAGTTTAACCAGACTAAGTATTTTATTAATTAAGGTCAGCCCCATAAATTTGTCATGGCTTGATTTTAATTTTTAATACTAACGAAATATTTTAGCAATTAAAAAATCAAACATTGTTTTGAAATTTTTGTCTTTCGTTTAACATTTTTCCCTCTTTCGTTCTCTCTCTGCTTTCCTTCCAGCTAATAGAGAGACAATAAAATAATCGTTCATGTGTATGTGATTTTTTTTTTCACCTTCCTATTTACATATACATATATAAATAAATAAGAATATATATGTTAAATCAATCTGAAGACGGGTTTTTCTTTTAGTGCTCTATAAACGATTTTTGAGTCAGCCTTTCGTGATTCGCAGAACACGAATAGATTCTTTTATTATTATTATATTGTATTTAAGCGAATTAGTTATGCAGATTGGAATCCAACGAGCTTCTTATTTTTTATAGATATATATTTTATTGATTGGCATACTTATCATCCGATGCCTCTGCTGGCGCCGTGAGCTAAAGTCAAAAGAAAGCTGACCTGACGTGTTGTTTTGTTTATTTCCGCCTTCTCGTCCAACGAAGCGCGGATTGGACAACACATGATATGGCTCCAATTTGTTATGGTCGCGTTTCGCCAAGAAATCGGTATTAAATCAAAACGCTTAACAACGGAAGCTTTCGAGTTGCCACAATCTCGAGCTGGCCAAAAATGTTTGCTGCCCCACAAAAATTAATCAAAACAAGCAATAAAGAAATCCTAAAGCAAATAAAAAGCTTGCCACGCAGAGAGACGGACAGCATGAAATTGGGTCTAGATTTCGAAGAACTCGGCTCTAGCCGCGGGCCAATTTGCGAATTTGAATGACCAAAGAGTTGGCCAGATATTTATGTACTTATCTCTCGGTTTCTTTTGCCCTTTGTGCGTCTCGCAAGGGCGTCAACTGTTTTGCTGCGTAATCTTTTGGCAATTTTAAGAGGCAGATGCCGACACGCTTTGGAATCAAATCGGGTCTGGAAAGTAGACCAATCCATCGAGGCCCCACAGCATAGAGCAATTGACCAAAAGAGACCAGCAAAATATTGAGCTATGAAAAGGCCAATTATTATGAATAACTCGTTTTAATGGAATGTCGGGCCTTATTACAGTTTTACAGCATAGCGGTGGCAAAAACATTACTCATACGCACTGTGCGCCAGGCTAAAGACTTCGCTTTTCGCTGTCATGCCCGCCACTGCCACTGACTATCGCTAATATTTATGTTGACTCTTGTTGCTTAGGGGCAGTTGGCTGCGATGCCTCCGTTGCGACACGTTACGCATACGCCGTGTTGGCCCGCTGAAATGCCCCTCCGATCCCGAGCATGGGAGTCAATATGCGAGTGCTCATAGTTTGTCGTGGCCATGATTGATATACGATCGCATAATATGATCGATCTCTTTCTTCATCATCAATTACACTTTGAATGGCTTATGGTCGGGCTTATTGTACTGCCAGCGATACACTGCCGTTAGCTTTGATAGTTTTTCGAAAAATGTTAATAATAGCACGCGTTGTATATATTTTTTTCTGTTTTTTCTTTCTTTTTGTTTTTGTTTTTGTTTTTGCACTGGCATTTGTGGGTTAACTGCATATTAGTTACCGTGTTTGTTTTGGCCGCACGGGCCACACACGCCGGCCAAAACCAAAACTGTAATGAGTTTGAGGCACTGGACGTGTTATTAGCCTTAGACCCACGGTGCTCTTAGTGAGCCATTAACAGTTTCGACTTTAGCATATGAAAAGCTTGTGGGCCATCACCGGCAGCACCAGCGGCAGCGGCAGCAGCAGCAGCAGCAGCTGCGACCATTACCATTTAGTTCAGTTAACGCCTGCATTTTAACCCACTTAAGTCAGTCTTTAACTGTGGCTATGACGCTGCGGCAGTATGGGAATCACTTCACCTGATTATGCAAATGCCACGCCACGCATAAAATATGAGAAATAAGATATTTACGCATGGAAATGAAGTGCTTTAATCAAAAGTTGATGACTCCACGCCATTTGGTTGGACAGAACCAGCAGCAATGCTGCCAACTGAACTGCCACTCAAGTTTTGAAAAACTGTCGACAAAAATTTGCATAAATGATTTCTTTATCGATATGGCCCAATCGACTAGGGGGGGCGTGGCACGTCTAAAGAACGTGCGTGTTGGCTCGTTTTATAACTGCTTTTTTCTCATATGTTGTCTCACTCTTTGCTCAAGCTGAGGCATTAAAAAATTAACATGTCACTCAAATTGTGGAGACAAGACAAAAACACAAAAGTGTTTTATGGGTTTCGTTTTATATGGGGGCGTGGCATTAGCTGATCCACAACCTATGGCAAACTGTTCTCTCCAATATTGAAATTATAATAACTTTATCAAAACCAAACAGATATTCAAGTTTTAAAAACATTTAAGAGAGAAGAAGAGAAGATATGCTTAGAGAGAAAGAGAGGCTTTGAGCAACAGCAAATAATTTGATATGCTAAATAAATAAAATAAATAAATGCTGAGTCAACATGAAACACAAATTTGAAATATTTTCTAGTATACTTTTCTATTTAAGCTGGCCAACTGCCTAATGCTAAAAGGCAGCAACGGCGATAGAGGCTGTGCAGTAACTACATGAGGTGCCAAATGTTGGTTTGTATAAAAGCATTAGACACGATGGTTGTTTCTTGCATTGGTTTACACCCTTCTCGTGCTTCCCTGTCAGCCTCCCCCCTTATTCGCTGTTTGTTTCTTATCTGCTGACTGGCCACGCCATTTGCATGCGCCGCTGACAGCGCAACATTTTGTTGCCCGGCTACCAATTCCGCAGTTGCAGCCGTTGTTGTTGTTGTTGCTGCTGTTGCTGTTACTGTTGCTGTTGCTGTTGCGGTTGCCGCATGGGCAGCCAACAAGGTGCTGTGCTGTGTGTGTTGCACTAAGTTAGGTTGTAGTTGAAGCCTGGCATTAGTTGTAGCTCGTTTGGCTGCAGGTTGTTCTTGTTGCAGTCGCTTGTTGGTTGTCATGTACGAAAATTGTAGCGCGCATTGCTGCAGGAAATAGTTCAAACATATCAATTTTATTTTTATTTATGCTAATAAACCGTTAGGCTGCCTGAGTGAATTATTGGCCATATACGGACAAGCATATGAAGTCAGCGCCTGGGCACGACCCATTGGCCTGGCCTGGCCTGGCTGATAGCACGATGCCGAGTCTAAGGTGAAATCTGTGCATGCATTTTGATTAATCAAATCAAATTAACGCCACATTCCCACACAAATCAATGCAATTTGCGGCGTTTGCCTGCACCACTCCGTAACCCAATTCCCAATTGGCGGCGGCGGCGGCGGCGACGTTGCCGACGTTGGCGAAAGTGTTGAATCCAACACCCACCCAAATGTAGCGACAAGCCAAAATGGCAACCGAGCCCCTGCGCCTGCTCCTTGGCAGCGACACAACTTGCCTCACCGTTGGACGGGCGCGGGCGTTAGACAAATGCAAAGCAAGTGCCGGCCAAAAAAACTAAATAAACAAACAAAATCAATCCACTTCGCATTGCGGACTTCGACTGCAATGCAGAGTGAGACTCAGACTGAGACTCAGATTCAGATTCAGATTCGGTTTCAGTCTGTTAAAGGCAACTGACGTGCAGGCTAGCTGCCAGCCAAAAAAACTGGATTCGCTCGGGCTGCGCCATTTTTGGGCAACCCCTGGCTGACGTTGTCATTATTTTTGGACACATAATTAAAATTGACTGCCGCATTGTCAGTTGTCGCGCCCAGTTGGTCGTCCTGAGCCAGAGTCAGAGTCAGAGTCAGAGCCATAGCCAGAGCCCAAAACAGAGTCAGAGCCGTGAGTGTTCTCGACATCGATTTGAACTGCAACTGGAATTGCAACTGCAACTGCAACTGCAACTGCTAGTGCATAAATTTAAGGCGGCAATTGTCAGCAGCCGCTGTTATAGTTGTTACTGTAAGTGCTACAAATCACTGTCGGCTAGTAAAATAAATGTTTATTGTTTTGTAAGTGCCGCGGCCCATGAAAAAAGAGCTACATTAAATGTATTGGCAATTTACAGCTGCCATTTTCGGCCATTTGACTGAAAGTTCCGCAATGGGCGTTTACTGATTGTCAAAAAGTTTACACACATCTGTTTCTCTGCATGTTTGTATGTACACACGTATGCTGTGTGTGTGTTAGTGGAAACTTCACGTATTTTCGCCAATTAATTTACAACTTTCTGAACCAATGGCCATAAAAGTAAACAATTTGACTTGACCAAAAATGGCAGAGCAGCCAAATTTTTGCCAGTTGTTGGCATTTTTTTTTTTTTTGTACATTTTTATTTTGCATAGTTTCCTCGTTGGATTGGCACACGCCATAGCAAAAAAGTGAAAATTTCATAAGTGCTTGAGAATTTCTAGCAACAAAAATTAAATTTACAACGATTTACATTGCAGCTGCTGCCGTTCACTGTTTGCTTTCTGGCCAATTAGCACGGCAATGGCCACAAGTGTCTAACGGTGGCTAAATCTCCCACCTGTGTGATGAGTGTCTCTGTGTGTGTATGTGTGTGGTCCCAACGGTGGCTATGTTTGCACTCCGCTTTAAGCAGCTTGAGTCAACAAATGAGGAAGGGCATTCGCTGGCCTTGTCAAGGGTATGCCGGCATTTATTACATGATTTAAATGAAGGGAATGCGAAAAATTACGCCTTTATGGTATTATTTTAAATAATAATAAAACAAAGATTCTCGCTTGCTCATTTTTAAAAATAAACTTCTATTCAAGTGTATGTGTAATTCGACTTGTGAATTTTAGTGATTGACTGTTTCTTTTTTCTCCGCTTCGGCTTTGGCCGGAGTTTAAGCTGTTTGCTCAATGCCAATGTGGCATTTAAAACTAATACGGGCGAGTATAGCGTTTACTTTAGCTGCCTGTTACAGCTAGTTGCCACCAATATGGTATTGAAAACAGTCAACAGTCAACAGTCAACAGTCAACAGTCAATAGTGAGCAGTGAGCAGTGAGCAGTGAGCAGTGAGCATTCCAGACTGCTTGGCGGCAGCCTCAGTTTCAATCGCAGTGGCAGTCAAAGTAGCCGTCCGTCGGTCCAGTCGGTTAGTTGTTAGCCCAGTGCAAACAATTGACTCAGAAGTTGAGAGTCGACGACAACCCAAATTCCTTTACGTGGGGAGGCAACAGAGTGCTGCGCTGTTGCATGCAGCATGTTCGCCAATTCCGCCCGCACCCCCCCACGGGGCAGTTGATACGCCTCCTAGTTGCCGACAGCCACTTGATATGAAGTTGCGGACGCGCTGACTGCTGCAACTCGGTCATCGCGGTCCACATGTGATCCACTTGCCAGTTAAAGGCAAAGAAAATGCCTGCTGGGGCACTCCTATGGCTTTTCTAACTGTTTATCTGCATGAGTGCTCTGCCATGATGCTCTGCGATGAGTTTCCCATTCTGTGGCGGCTGTGGAGCACCTGTTGGCGCACTCCGCACTCAGTTTTGTGTTGCAAATTAATTTTGCTTTCATTGGATTTCGTGCATTTGCATACAAAGTGAAAATCTGTGAAAATCTGTGAAACTCTTGTACACATATTGTATCAGCAATAGGGCGTATCAGGTAATACGACATTATAATGTTGTAGCTTCCATTCGGCTTTCGCGGCAGTAACAAATCTGATGTCTAATGAAGCTTGAAGTCGAAGATGAAGCTGAAGTTGTCATGCAGAGCAGATCAAAGCTGCAAGCTGCAAACTGCAAACTGCAAACTGGTTTGTGGGGCTAAGAATTTAAAATGTGGTTGTCGCAACGCGATAAGCTCCGATATGGATACGGAAGATAACCGCCTGGAACTGTTGACAGCAGCCACAACACAGGTAGTTGGGTGCTTGTCAACATTCCGTTTAGCTTGGGTGGGGACTTATTAATTGGCTATTGGAATATGCAGCGGACCTTTTTCATCTTTTCATCTACTTACCAATGCGAGATTGCTCAACACAAAAAAAACAAAACAACAAAAAAAAATAAAAATAATAATAAAATTTATCAGTAACATGACATAGCATCTACATGCATAACGGGTTTACAATTGAATTTGCAGCTGAAATTGGTTTCTGGCTTACACTAATTTATTTTATTATTACAGCCTTGGGGCATCCACAAAGGCTAACAAGCAATTAAACCTATTTAATAGTTGCATCCCAGCCATTTCCTCTTGAATAATAAGTGAAAGCGCCGGCCGCAGAGTGAAAAAGGAACCACATTTAGCTAACTTGCTTTAATTTACAACATGCAAAATGCGGCCCGAGCACAAAATGAAAAAGAACCCACCTCTCCGATACCGCAACACCACAGCACCACAGCACCACAGCACCACAGTAAGAGAGCAAGCACCACAGCACTAAGGACGCATGCTGTGTGGAGGCAATTTATTGTGTGTTTGTTTTAAGCGCACATATGAGCACATGCGCTCCTATGTATCTCCCAGATAGAGCTCCAGCCAAAACGATACCAACGGTGCCTAACTGCAAATGTGAGAAAAACACAATTAGCTTTTGGCGGCGGTGCAGCGGGGACCACCTGCTGTTCGCTCGCTCGCCTGGCTATGGGATATAAAAACTTTCAACACACGACGCGAAACCTACAAACCAAAAAAAAAAAAAAAATTAAAAATAAAATAAGAAAAATAGGAAAACAAAAAAACAGCAAAGCAAAACAAACTGAAATATAATAAAAATAAAAATACAAATACAGATAGAGAGAAAAAAAAACATACTTATATAGTAAAAACTAATTGCACATAGAAGCTGACCGCTGCATAGTTTATTTGAATCTGTTATTTGCCATAACAAAAGCCGCCTGGCAAGTTTAAGGTCAGTTTGTCGTTTCATATGGGGGCCGAGAGTTTGTTTGATATTTCATGTAATTGCGGCAATGCTGAGGTTGAGGCTGAATACTTCTGTGTGTATTAATGTCCATGTGTCCGTGTGTCCATATGTCTTTCTTTATATATTATATGCAAAAGCAAAGCAATAAAATACAACAATACACCAATCGCAGTAACAGCAATAACAATAACAGCAATAACAGCAAATTGAAACTAGTCGAGTTTTGGCCAAAGGCAGACATAAAACAGAACGAACCGAGGCGAAGCGACGTGAAGGTGCACAGATTGTAATAAAAATCACTTTGAGTATCGCATAGGTGTGGTCCTAATTACCGATATTAAAGCGGATCTATTTCATCAGGCTGCCTGCTCGGTTCGGTTCGATTCGATTCGATTCCATTCGATTCGATTCAATGTGCCACGCGCGCTGCCCAACATGAAAAACAATATCATGAGCTTCAAAGCGAGTTAGCGACACACAATGAGAGTGAGAGGGAGAGATGGAGGAAGAGAGGGAGAGATGCTGGGCCTGGCCTACTGTAAACGGCATCTGTTGCAACAATAAGCGACATCCAGTCGTGCCGGGATCAAAGCAACTTTGCATTGCAACTCGAGATTTGTGTTAATAGCATCAAATATCAGTAATTTCACTTGGCAATTCAATACAACAAATGCGCTCTACTGCAGATTGCCGATGGCCATAAAAAAGGAGCAGCTGCACCGCAAGAGCTGTGCGCCGCGCGGCGCCGCGCCGCATCCAACTATCGTTCTTATCAAGGCCGGCTGAGAAATAAGCCCAGCCTTTGTTTTAATTAGATAGCGGCACATAAAATACAATACACTTACCAACTAAGCAGGAAGTGGTCAGGCCCAATAGAGTTCGGATTCGGATGTGGGTATTGGATATTAGTCTCGGGCTCGGCCTTTTTCTATCTTGTATCTATTTCACTTACCTAATATGTTCGTGTTGGCCATCAGTGTCGGTCTGTCAGTCTATCAGTCTATCAGTCTATCAGCTAGTCAGTCAGGCAGTCCGTCAGCCAGTCAGCCAGTCAAAATGAGTGCCAGTCTTCTCTAGCGGCCACTCACTCGCCGTCTGTCAAAACGCACGCCCATTCATGAGTTGAGCTCGAGCTTTACATTTAACGCTCAATTATTGTACACTTAATGAACTCATCACATGACAGCCCATCAAACAATAACTGCAAACTGTCAAAATATTTTTGGTCATGTGAGATCCGATTGATATGCTGGCCATAGCGACCAACCGCAACAAATCAAATTGGAGCAGCGGCCAGTGGCATGCGTGGGGGTGCGTCTCCATCTCTGATTGGAAGCTGAAGCCAGCATCTGTAGCAGCTGTAGCAGCTGCCCCATCAAACAGAAAAGAAAGCAATTACCAATAACAATTACAGGTTGATTGCAACCATTTGACTTATGGGTGCGCCATTAGCTAAGACGACATTAATCCCGAAGTTGAAAATTATTTTAGCAGAAAGTCATCTACAATGAACATGGTTAAATGAAAGTTATACATATATATATATTTTATATAGCCAGTGAACAGGCTCCTCGACTAGAAACATTTCGAGCTATAATTTGAAAAGGACTATTAGGTAATAAAAACTGTTATATAATGTCCAATTTGATATCTCAGTAATTGGAATGTTATTAAAGCAAACCGTTAAACATAATTGTTTCAAATTAGGTATTAAAAAAGTTATTGCTCTACTGACAGTTGTTTTAATGACAGCTAACCCAAAAATCAGTCATTATGCATGTTTATATGTTTGTATATTTAAATATATTTGTACTATATAATCAGTGAAATCAATTCAGTTTTGTTGCAAACACGCCTTTCTCTTCGATCCTGAGTCATGTGAAACCTCTAATAATAACTTTGCACACATTACACTTGGTTTTACCGTTTCAGGGGTCTAATTGATTGTTGTAGTTGCTGGCCGCCACCTACTGACCTTCACATTGAGCGACCGCAGTAGCCGCAGCAGCAGCAGCAGCAGCAGCAGCAGCAGCTATGGACAGTATCCGCAAACCGATCGATCCGGTAGACAAACGACGCGTCGTCTGGTTCGTGCATAGATAGCCCGAATAAGTATCG
Source organism: Drosophila pseudotalamancana (assembly GCA_037075185.1). Taxonomy (NCBI): domain Eukaryota; kingdom Metazoa; phylum Arthropoda; class Insecta; order Diptera; family Drosophilidae; genus Drosophila; species Drosophila pseudotalamancana. Next base: position 552,902 of record JBAMCK010001164.1, read on the forward strand.
GTCTGCGACTGCGATTCCGACTGCGACTGCGGCAGAGACTGTGGCAGCGACTGCGACTGTCGGTCGAGTCCAAGTCCGACCACACAATGGGCGCGTTAGATTGCTAATCGATTTGCTGCTCATTCGATTTTTATTACGTATTCAAATTGGAGCAATTACCACTTGAAACTTGTATGCCATAAAAGTGGGTGTGCCGCCCCAGCAACAGCAGCAACAACATCAACAACATCAACAACAATAGCGGCTGCACGTAATCGAACCTACAACTAGCAACAATTTTGCGAATTGTCTTGTGATAATTATAAATGTTGCTACAAGTGGACCCGACCACACTTAGTTCATGTGTTATGTGCACTGAAATTTCTCTAGTGCTTGAATTACCTGCCGGATTTGAGGTACAAAACAATGGCGAAGTAGCAGAAGGTAACTCGATGCCTTCTTTCACAAGAGGAGCCAAGTAAAAACAAAAAAAAAAAACAAAAAAAAAATATATAAAAAAATGTACATGAAAAAAATGATTTTCATTCAGTTATTGCCACGGCAGTGCTTGGTATGCAGATATTTGTAACCACAGCAATAGCAACCACAGTGGGCAACACTTGCTGCCTGGTTGGCTACGATGTCTGCCGGGTCTGTTGCTCTGTTTGTCTGTTTGTATGTTGGTCTGTTTGTCTGTTGGTCTGTTGGTCTGCTGCTGTGGCTCTCTGACTTGTTGCCAATCACTCAATCAAAACGTCACTTGGCGTGGCAGTTTTGCGTGGCGTTTGTTGGAAAATTGAAATAGAAACGTCAGAATTTCTGCTCTAATTATAAGGCGGTATGTTTAACGTACTAGCTGAGTTTCTTGACTTCTCTATCCGTTTGTCCAACCGTCTGTTCGTCCGTGCGTCTCTTCGTCTGTCCGTCCGTCTGTCAGTTAGTCACAGTGCCTCTGTCTGTGTTTTTCTTCAATGAATTGTTACAGTCTGCGCTACAGCCATAGAGCCAGACCGTCTCTGTTGCAAGAAAATTATGCTTTGATGCACTCACGTTAAGCTCACTTTACAGTTACAATTATTGTTTAATATCTTGACTCGGCTCGACTCTTAACAAATACGAGTGAGTACCACAAAAAAAAAAAAACGAGAAACAAAAAATATGAAAAAATCCGCCAACCGCACTCGGTTTGCATTTGCAACACTTGGCGCGTTTTGCGCTTGGCTTTTGCAATTTGAGTCGTTCAGGTTTTTGTTTCACTGGTTTTAATTTGCAATTATTATACATTAATTGTGGGTGGGATGTCTCTAATGTCGCCCGGGTCGGCAACTGCGTCCGACTCTCTGACTGTCTGACTGTCTGACTATCTTACTGTCTTACTAGTTGGCCAATTGCAACATGAAACGTATCTGCTCCAGCTTTGGCCAATTGTTGTAGCCGAAAAACGAAACGCAAATTGTTTTAGACTGCCCCAAGCAGGGAACCTGCAATGGCAAATTACATGCAGTATGTTGCCACGTTTTGTGTCGCTGCTGATTATATAAATCGGCGCTGAAATTGTTAGCAAAATCAGCTGCCGCCGCACGACCGCGACACGTCGGGAGCAGCCGCTGGACAATTGTGCAGATTAGTGCTCGAGTGCTCGGTGTCTGAACGAGGTGCCAATGCAGCACGTGATTATGGTCAGGTGGCAGTGGACTTGGATGCCACATAGTTAGGCCCAAAACAAACCGCAAGTGAGGAAACAAATACATATGTATCTAAAGCGATTCGACATAAAGATATACATATATTTTAATGCAAATCGAAGTCTCTAGGCATCAGAAGCACTTAAATGAGAAATTGTGAAATCGCAGGGTATTTAAAGTGCGGCAAGATTCAAAAGCTCTCATGCACAAATTTACTGTTCGTTGCATTAAATGTAGTATTTGAATTTTTGATTAAGCATGCATCAACTGGCAAAGCACAAAACTACGTTTATATCTGACTTGGTCGACGACGACGTCGACGTCGACGCCAGCAGCAGTGGCAGCCGCAGACGCCGCGCTATTTGCCGCTGGTTAAAAAATTTTGCGCGATTTGCGAGCGTGTCAAAAAATTGGTCATTGTTCGTAATTATGAAAATTGCTTAATTATTGCTTAACAGTAGTAGCAGCAACAAAAACAGCAGCAGCAGCAGCAGCAGCAGCAGCAACAGCAACAAATTTCAGTTTCTGCTGTTGCAGTTGCAGTTGATGTTGTTGTTGTTGTTGTGTTTTGGTTGTTGTTGTTGCCCAGAATAGCGGGCATAGCTTTTGGCTCGAGACGTTTTGTATTTTGGCATCTGCTCAAGTGCCGCACTTAATTGTTGTTAATAATAAATGTTTTTGTTATAATTTTGCTATGTGGGGTGCAAAGTATGAATTAAATTTTATTGCCAAATTATTAATCGCAATTAGATTTTGTGCATTTTTGTTGCATTTTGGAAGCCGTGGGCTAAATAGCTGCGCCCAGTTAACGTAACGCTTGACTAAGCAAATTTTTAAGCACACACCACACACATATCTACACATATTTGTACACATATGTGTGTGTGTGTATTCGTTTGTGATTATAGCCCAGTTTCTTGTTATTTTATTATGCAGCCACTTGTTCAAGAATTGGTTTTTAATTATTATTATTGTTATTATTATTATTATAGCTGCCATTTTTTGGTGGGCAGTCACTGCCACAGCGACTGCTTGTTGTTGTTATTTGTGTTTTTGTTGTTGTACTTCTGCGTAACGAGCGAGTAATGAGCAATTTCAGCTAAATTCTTCAAGTGCTGCCCCTTTGTTTGAGTTCAACCACTGTTCGTATGAGTTTCCAGTTAAGCGTTACTCATACGACCCTGTGGCCGACTGCAAATTAAATCAAATTGAGGTGGCTTATTATAGCAGTAGCAGCAACAAAAGCAAAACATATATGGTATATGGTTTACTATGGCAAAGGCAGTAATTAAACGCCTCGCATACAATTTGTCATATGATTTTCTAATAAGTTTTGCATAGATTTATTGGCTTAGTTAATTTGGCCCCAAGCAGGAAGAATGTGCGCGCAGGAAATGCCGTCTAAGCCGCAAATCGTTTAAAGCGAAGCATTAAAGCGTTATAATTAACACAAAGCACATACTTAACATACATAAGTAGGCACATGCATATATGAATGCTGATTGGAGCCCAGTTTCTGGTATGGCCGCGATTTTAATTAGACATAAATACGCACAACAACGGCGGCACAGCAGCACAGCAGCACAACAGCACAGCAGCGAGGCTGATAATGATGATGACGATAATGATGATGACGCCGACGATTGGGGCAGAAAGTGTTTAGTTGCCAATTACATAAAATAAGGAGCAGCTAGCAAGCCGCTGCCATGTAACGGCCGCTTTGCCGCTTGCCACTTGCCACTTGTTTTGCTCTTTATGCAACGCACGGCGAATTAACATGTTCAACAGCAAAAAGCCAACGCGCACAACGAGCTGCCCAAGATGCTGTCATCGGACTTAGCCACACGACATACAAACACACATACATACAGACGCACCAATGAGCCTTGCCTTGCTCTGATTTCAGCCAGCGACAACAGCAACAACAGCAACAACTGCAACAACTGTAACAGGTGCCCGGCTACGCCCATTGCGTGCGGCCAAAGGCGGCGGCTAGAAAAAAAAAAAACTCGACGATAAGTTGCAAGCCGCAATGAAGGCTGCGGCTAAGACTGAACCAGGCGAGTGCGTGAGAAGTCGAAAGCTGCCACAGAGGCGTCGACTGCAAGGGGATCTAATAAAGGCTAAAGTCACTTTCAAAGAAAAATGCATAATATGCATGCATTATGTATGAAGAAAATGTTAAACACATGTTATTTAACTAAATTCGAGATATTTACAGTGCTTTCCATTGGCAGTTCCCCCCCGCCCCTCCACGCATCTGAGCTATTGAAACTACTTCATAACTCGCTGTCTGTCCATTTGTCGGTCGGCCTGTCCGCCCGCCTGTCCCAAGTTGGCAACCTGATGCTGAAGAAGAAGATCCACTGGCGCTAAACGGCTTGCCATATAAATGTCTTCATTGCGTATGAGTGATGATGCAGCAACGCGTCTCCATTTATGTGTGTGTGTGTGTGTGTGTCTGTTTGAGTTTGTGTGGCTGGACCGAGGCAGGAGCCAGTCCGCATGTCCGGCTCTACGCACTTGGGTGTTAATTTATAATTTATGCGCTTTTAATGTGCGAGAAAACATGCATTTAAAGTGAATTTATTACGAATAAATATCGAGTCTTAATTAAGCGTGCAGCAAAGACAAAAGCCGCACCGAATCGATCACTCCCGTTACTGGCCCAAAATGGCCAATCAGCTGGGTTGGTAGGTGGGGCAATTATTGGGCCAATTGGGAGGTAGATAGTCGCTTAGTGTACAGTGGGCACGATTTTTAAGGCTTAGTTGGTGGCAGCTTGTCCAAAAATTTGTCGTCGAGGGAATTGCTCAACTGGCTAAGTCCAAGTCGCGCAGTCTCTGTCGCTGCCGCAGCCGCTGCTGCTGCCTCTGCTGCTGCCTCTGCCCACATCCTGCGACGAGGCCTGGACAAGGCGCGCCGCTTGCAACACTTTGGCACGCATGCGCGGCATTTTAATGTGCAAAGTGCAGCACACAGACATCAAGAGCAGCACGCCCACTTTTTGCTAGTTTATTTTTTATTTTTTGCTTATTTTTTTTGTATTTTTTTAGTTTTTGGGTTCCAGCACACTCTGTAAGATTTATTATATTGTATAATAGGCTGTACGCTGTTTTATTTATTGCAACGCATGCCGAGCAACAAAATCAATTGAATAGCTATAAAAAACACTCGTTCATTTATTTATTTTTTTATTGTTGCGTTTCTTTTCGTATTTTGCAAAGCATTTCAACATTTTTGTTGCTCGCATTGCACCAAATTGCCAAAATGGCAAAATCGTTTTTGGTTTGCCAATGGGTTGGTCTCGGCCCCAACCAGGCAGCTAAGTTCAGTACTATTTTTAATTTGTACAATACGGCAACAACTCCAATCTTAAGTGCTCCAAGAGGAGTGCACATGGCGAGAATATTAAATGTCGTCGAAGGTGACAAAATTTGCGAGAGGTTGAGAGAAAGACGTTTACAAAGTGAAAGATCGTAAAATCGTACAGAATCGCATTATACCCATCGCCTGTTTACATGCAGCAACTTTATTGATATCTTTCCAGATGGGATCTATAAAAGTGTTTATTTAATTAAGTGAACGTATTTAATAGACTCATTTTATAGTTCATCTTTTTAATAAGGCTTATTATATAGGGTGTTTAGGCCAAGTCTTTCTGGTTATTTCTATCAAAAACAGCTTTAAAATGCAATTTTCATAATATATGTACATATAAATCAGTATAAATCTTTGTATACCAATCAATACATCTAAAATATGGAGTTTAATGGGGTGTTTTTCAAAAAATTAATTATTTCCTGAATTGATTTGCATTTGATGGAATTTATTGCTAACAAGTTCATGAACGATTTCACTTTGGCAACAACGGACTTTATTTCATTGCGAATCGTGGAACAAAGGCCCAGAAGAATTCTTTATTGGTTCAAATGGAGTCCCCTAAGCATTTAAGCCAACAACAATAGCAGATTCAACTGTCCAGCAACCGCTTTGTGTGGGGCTTAGTGGGCTTAGAGTCTAGCACATCATTTTATGCCTCTTCACACATTAACGTATCATGTCAGGAAATGCCACACCCATAGCCGAGTTTAACGATCATTTATTGATATGCTGCTTATAAAAAGCCAAAAAGTGTCAACACTTTTCTAAACTGTGGCGTCCATTATATGATATACGCTTAGTATGTTATTATAGATGCGTGTGTAGGTTATAAAACATGGTCAAAAGCCATCTTGCTGCCAAAGCCTTTTATTGGACCCCAAATCAGAAAGGGCAACTCATAAACCACCCAAAACACATTTCGGACCAATATGTAAAGCCATAATTGCTGCTACAACTTTGACTACTCCTAAAGCCTGTCTATCTATTGACGTATTAGCTATATATGTATATATAAGTACAGCATAAAACCCATTCACTTTTTGTTGTGATGATTTCATAGAGCCAACCACTCATCGGGCCATAAATACATGGATACAAGGAGTCGATTTTTAAGCAAAGGTGCTTAACGCATCTTTTAAGCAGCCATTGTCCAACGCATTAAACGCAACAACAATATTTGTGAGTTGTTATTGTTGTTGCTACGAGTATGGCCGGCTCATAAATATTGGCCAACTGTCAGTGGCATGACGAATAGCAGAGGTGATGCCCGGCCGCCTGATTGGCTTGCATGCGCTGCTGAATGGCATCGGTCCGGCAACAACAGCTACAACAACTACAACAAGTGGCTTAATTTATGCAAATGCCACTCCAAGAGATCGGCCAGAGATCGCTCTGCACTTGAGTGGCTGCAGTTAAGTGCGCACAAAGTGAGCTAAATGTTGAGTTTGTGTGTACTCTGCATAACAATAAGCGGCCCAAAACATTTTGCATTTGAATGCCCCATAGAATCTCACGGCCCGACGCGGGCAATTAGACGTATGAATATGAACGCCCTCTGACTGACTGACTGACTAACTGCCTGAATGACTAACTGACTTACTGACTGACTGACTGACTGACGAGTGCGACATGTTGGGCGTACTTGGCTTTTGTGTTAAGCGTTGCATATTTGCATAAACGATCCAAGCAGCGACACCTCTGAATGGGCCGCTGGGACCACGCATGAATGGAGTTGCCAATGGAAGTCGGAGGAGGAAGAGAGAAGGGTTCCAGAGTGCTGTGCTCTGTGGGACTGAGTGTGGGGTCTCTGTGTGTGATTTATGCCTGGGAGCTTGCGCTGCGTTTTGTTGGCATATCGAATTTATTAAAGTGGGAAACACAGTTCGGATTGCTACAGAAGAGAACGCATAATTTAATTATACAACATTTGAGCGACTATGGGAACCAAAACCAAAGCTCCAGCAGTCACAGAAATCATTCCATTACCATTCAAGGCAATTCTGTTCTGTTCTGTTCTGTTCGATGAAGATCTTTGTTCTATAAGCTACAAGGTATCAGGAACAGTTAATAAATAATAAATAATAACAATAAATGCACATCAAATCGTTTGACTGACTCATTTAATGGCATTTGGGCACGAGCTGATTCAGTCCGTCAGAAAACGTGGTCCGGCTTCATGCGGAAGCCATTGCTTGCAACATTTTTAGCCAACTCGCTTAGACCAAGGACGCTGTCGAAATTAACGCTTAATAAAGCAATCAATGACTGGCCTGCAAATCAAATTGGTAGCAGTGCCAGTCGCAGCACCAAAATTAAACAAAATGCGCTAAATTAACTAAGTTTTAAGCAACAGCAGCTGCAAGACTAAGACCATAAAAAAACAAAAAACAAAAAAAAAAAAACAAAACAAAGTCAAGCAAAGAGTGGGAAAATAAATGTACTGCACTAACAATGGCAAACAGAAAGACTAACGTGCTGTGAGTTGAATTTGCACTCGGACTGGGATTCGACTCTTTGACTTTGACTCGTTCTCGGACTTGGGCACTGGGGTAGGGCCTGACCGGGCCGGGCCGGGCTGGATCTGGTTGGGTGTTAGTTGAGTTGCAGTGGCAACTTTGTGGGCGCAGCCGCTGTCCGTGTATGCCATAACTATTTATGAACAGTTAGTTAACTCAAATGCGAGGTGGCAATTAAATGGGCGTGGCGGCAAAGAAAGAGAGACCCACACACAGATACACACTCACTCACTCACAGATAGTGGCAGGTCCAAATCGAGCCAAAGCTTCTTGTATTGTCTAAATCATAACCTTGCCCTGGCCGAAGCAAACAGCAAACAGTAAACAGCAAACAGCCAACAGAGAGAATCAATGAGAGCTTCGTACGTAGTACGTAGTTACCGTATAATTAGCATTTGTTTTGCGGACTCGCTGGCCGTCAATCAGTACGGGACTCGCCCAGGTACACACCCCATAGCCAAACGAAGGCAAGCCAATTTGTGGGTTCTTTTTGTTTTTGGCATCTCATATAATAGCCCATAAGTTGGATACTAATTTGGGCAGTATTTACGCTGCGCCGCATGCCTTAATTAAAAAGTAACCCTCTAATTGATTAATTAAGCACAAATATTCAATTAAACGCGGCTGCGTTTGTCGTCTGCATATGTAGGTGCAAAGTTGTTAACACAAACATTGAACTTCAATTTGGTCCGGATTCGACTGGCTGGTGGATTGGCTTTGGTTCGGCTTGGTTCGATGAATCCATTAATTTACGCCTGCGCCCCCAAACGGTAATAACATCGACTGCAACAAGCACTGCAATTGAAGTGCAAAGTTGAACAACAATGCAGCCTGCATGGCTCTGGCTGACTCCATGGATGCAGTTGCTGTTGTTGTTGTTGTTATTGTTGGTGTTGTTGGTAGTGTACTTGAAGCGAGCAGCTGGCATGGCAGCGGAATAAGTCGCGAACCTCGCCTTGTGTCTGGTGAACAGCAGTTTGTAGTCCTAGCCCAATCTTGATCGCATTTTTTACGGCACATAAATATATGCCAAAACACTACAATGAAAATATTGTGCTATACGAAAATGTGGCAACAACGGCAAGCGCTACAACTATGGCAAAATATGAAAACGTTTTCAATGAAAATTAATGGGCAACGCCGAAAATTTCGGGGTGCTCGCTGCGCATGCGCAAAAATGTTAAAATCGTGACCACAGCTATAGCCAGAGCAAAGGCTTACAGCTCCCAGCTACAACAACAACAACAATAACAACGACGACAACAACAACAACAACAACAACAACTGCAGCGGCAGCAGCAGCAGCAGCTTCGCGACAGTACGGTATTGTCTTGTGTCTCCGACTCTATGGAGCGCGTGTGATTTAGCAAATATTTAGACCGTATATGGAGCACCCGCCGCTGTCCATTGGTCAAGCAATGGAAACAATTTCCTGCGTTGCGAAAATCAACGGCGAGGCGGCTACAATTCTCTGGGCAGGCGATGTCACCAGGGGCGGCACCATATTGATAATTCATAACGCGACCATTTTTGGTGGCCCATTTGAAATTAACGCGCCAACAAGCGACTGTTGAAATGTCAACATCAATTTGCCGTTGCGCGAGCGCTTTGATAAAAAGTAGTCGAAAATGTTGCCAATCTTCACTGCAACATGCTGTGGCAATTAAAAATGCGCATACGCCGCGTTGCCAGCCAATTCACCAACAGCTCTCGTCGGCTTCGACGTCGTCGGCGTCGGCGGCAAAGTTAAAAGTGAACGCTTGGCAACGCGGAAATCAAATGCAGGCATCATCTGGCAATAACAACTCATTTCCATTTTGATTTTTGATTTTTTAAATTATACGACATGGGGGAGGAATCTAAAATAAATACGAGTGGTTAGTTAAATGTCTGGCTTTAAATACTTATTTTATAAATAATGGATTAATATTTAGAAAATAATTATTTTCATGTGTTGCTATTTTGTTTAGTTTAGTTAATCATTTTAGTAGAATGCACCTCAAAATAAAAATAATAATAATAAAATCAATGCAAAAAATTCGTTGTAAATCTTTTACATTCTTGGCTAGTAAATCGTTTTCATATACGTACTCGCATTCGTAATTGTGTGTATAAGCCTCATGGATTTTAATATTCATTTCACGCTCCGCTGAATCGGAGCACGCACTTAGCAGAGCAATTATATAAAAATATTTTTATTGCTAACGCTTTGCTTTTAATTAGCTATTGAATTGGCTAACCAAATGGCTTTTCATTGACATAATAAATTCGCTGCGCCCAAGTCAAATAGTTTGCGTGCGAAATGTGGAGTATAGAGTTGAAATGGTTAATTAAAGTGCAGTTAATTTGAATGTTCATTAATGTGTTGGCCAGGTGTGAACAGGCACAAAGCACTAGCCCGAAAACAGTTATGAGCATAATCAATCAGCGTCATTTATGGTGCCAAAATATTGCAATCACTGCATTCCCACACACGCCCAAACTAAAACCCAAACTAAGATTTGTTGCGACTGGGATAGCGAAATATTGAATGTCCAAAGCCTATGGCGTTAATAATGCCAATTGCAACGTTTTATGTGCCACAACGACGCCAATAACAATAATAGACTGCATATTATTAAGCGCTTTAAAGTATTTCCAATGTGCGACGCTTGTTCATAACTCAAAGGCCTGAGATCTACCGAACGACCGACAGAGCGACTGAACGACTGAGCAACCGTTCGACCGTTCGCCCGAACGACGGACAGAACGACCGCAAAGCCGGATCTGAGGCTGGACGACCTCTCGCGGGGGCACACACGCTGCCAGACTAGACACGGCGACGTGGTCAGCCCCATGTCCATGTTGTTGTAATCTAAAGCAAGTCGTTTTCCATTGCCCGTTGCTCTCTTTTTGCCATGTAGTTCTGTTGCTGCGACTGAATTAGTATTTGGTTTTGACTATTGCAAAATCATTGCGTTTACGTTTACGTTTACGTTTACGGATTTCAAAAGTTTCGATTGCAACTAGATCGGGTTTCATGCTAATTGATTGATGGTACTGTTGGCACCTTCATGCTTAGCCCTCTAATGCTAATCAATTCATATGTATCTGTGAGCGTCTTGAACAAATTAATTAGTCGCTTAATAGTGACACTAAGCCCAAGCTGCTAGATCCAAAACGTACAAATTACCCAGGCATTAGCATAATAAAACGATGCAACCCAAACGACTCTCATAAATTATGCATAGTTTTGGACAAAACGAAACCGTTGCGACTACTGCGGCTGCGAGAGTGACTGCGACTGCGACAGAGACTTTGACTGAGACTGAGACTCAGACTGAGACGGCGATAGCAGCACAAAATTACAATAATAAAAGAACGCGAGACGATGAAACCGAAGCTGTTGCTGATAGCGGTCATCGTCTGGCTTTCGCATATATTTCATTAGTAGCGAATATGCGATTGGCGAAAACTGCACGCTAGATGGCGCTGCTGTGTGCGGACCAAACTGGTTCACATACTGCTTTCGCATGCCCCAACGCATGGGCCAAAGCGGGTTGGCAGAGAGCTTGGTCCCGCAATCCGGACAGGATGACGCTGATGATGAAAATCGTTATTGACAACGGAAGACGGCGGCTGGAGCAGACGCTGGACTCGACGGCGTGAGCTGAGCGATTTCCATGCAAATGACCATGAAATGGAATCTGCTCGTTTGCCTGGTCCGCGCCATGGCGACTTATCTGCGACAAACGTACTTGAACCACAAAACGAACGACACTTTAATGCAAGCCGACATTGAAACGTTGCTGTTGTTTTTGTTATTGTTGTTTTTGTTATTGTTGTTGTTGTTATAGTTGTCGTTGTCGCTGTTGTCGTTGCCGTTGCCGTTGCCGTTGCCATTGCCGTGGCCGTTGCCTGTCACGGCCAGAAAGTGGAACACAGGCGAACAATGCGTGAGGGAAAGAGAAAAGTGCCGGCTGAGTAGTAAAATTAATTGAAATGTCCCGTGGAATGCGGCGCAGAAAAGCATTTTTCAATTTTGGTTTTCCAATTTTTGGTCAATGGCATTTGGCGATTGCCCGCTTTTCAATTAAACTGCAGCTAATTGCATCTGACAGCGGCGGCAAGCAATTTATATCAACACGCAAAAAAAAAAAAAAAAATAAGAGACGTAAAATTTGCGCCAAGTTTGTTGCCTAAGTCTTTTGTCAGCGTGTGTGCCTCCGTGTGTCAACTGCGTGGACTGTGACGGGGTGGCCGAGCAGCGAGATGCTGGCAATTTTCAAAAAATATAATAATCATAAAATAAAAAGCTGGCAACAATCAAACGGCCGCAACAACAACAACAACAACAACAACAATAGCAATAGCAACGCCAACTTGTGCGATAAAAAAGAAATCTTTGTGATTTCGCAAGCTAAAAACGTTGGGAAAAAGCAACCACAGAAATCAAAGCAGCCAGCAGCAAAACCGACTGCTAACTCCCCAGAGATTTTTATGACATTTTCACAGGCAGGCAGTCGATGCGCGGGCGAGAGGGGATGCGACGGCCACTGCTGGCTACATGGCAGCCGTCTGACAGACGCGTCACTACGTGAGCGACGTGTTTAAAAGTTTAATGAGCCGCAAAATAATTGCAAATGCGGCGCATGTCGCCAAAACGTAGCACAGAGGCAGCAAGGAAGGCTGGCAGCAGCGGCAGCAGCAGCAGCAGCAGCAGCAGCAACGGTGGCAGCCTAAGAAAGAGCAAGCAACCAGGCGATCAGGCAACCAACACTGCGATCAGATGGCCAACACCCCCCAGCGCCCAGAAAGGAGGCTGGCACCTGTCGAGGGCGGCCACAGGCCACAGTCGATGCGGTTTGGCTTGGTGTTTGTGTCGGTGTTTGTGTCAGTGCCGGTGTTGGGGGCACTTAATTGCCAAAAGCGTGACTTACATTTAAAAAATCATAAAAGCCACGAGACCAGCGCGCAGATAGCGCTCAGATAAGGATAGACGGATGCTAAGCGTTTGTCAGTTTCGCAAATTAACGAAAAAAAATACCTAGGACGAGCTGGTGGCCAATTAGGAGCACTTACCGCTGCCAGCTAACAGACAGGCAGACACTCGGACGGACGGAATTTGGCACCCAGTGGCGTCTGATGAGTCGCCAACTGGTTGGCTGTTGTTGTTGTCTTTGTTGGCTTGCTTTATGGACTTTTAATTAGCGTCGTATTAAAAGCTTTGACACATTTCTTTGAGTCAGCCGAAGTCGAAGCCAAAATTATGGGAAATTCCGGTCGCCAAATGACAAATCCCCCTCAAACGCAATGTGTACTTAAATACTTGTATGTATGTATGTATGTGTGTGTGTTTGTGTGTACTGCAGACACAGTATTAGCGTCGGCTAGTGGGCGTAATTGCCTCAACACATTGTTCCCAAGTATACGAACGAGAGGCTACGCGCAGCACGTTAAATGCCTGCCAACAAAATTGTGTACGCATAAATCATGGCCCAAAGTGTCACTGGGCTGACAGCAGAGACACAAAATCGGGTGCCAGATTCCGATACCGATTCCAATACCAATACCAATTCCGAATCAGTTTCATTTTCAGATCTGGAGCAGCAGATTAAATGTGTGAGCGTATGACTCGTATTTAATAAAGAATACGGCTAGAGAGTGGAAGAAATATGTATGATGCAGAATGTGTTGGAAAGAGAGGCAAGGGAGCATTGGAGATTGTTGACCAACAACGGAGTCTGTTTGTCTGTCTCTCATTTGGCCTGCGCCCGCACTTTAGCAGCGTTGTTGTTGTCGTTGTTGTTCGTGTTGTTAGTGTTGTTCATATGTCACTGCCCGCCCGTCCGTCTGTCAATTTATCAACGTTTACGGTTTCTAAACATTTTAGCGCGTGCCTCACGCCGTCAGCTTAACGCAGCCTCTCGCGCCCATCTGGCAATCCCTCGGCAAGCGATAATCCCTTGGCAAACGTTTTCATTTTGCATAGTTATTTGAGTATCGGATGGCAACGGGCACGGAGATACATTTATAGCGCAGGGATTAACGCGCCATTGACATTTTGTTTCTTAGGTGTTCGCAGCGGACGCACAGCAGGTGAGTTGCTGTTGTTGTTGTCTTAGGGGCTAACGAAGCGGGCGGATTTGTAAGCCGAACCTCGTATAATCAAGTGAAGCTAGCTGGTCAGGCAATCGCGAGTCGGATTTGATTTATCTGCTGGCTATTTTAATGTCTGGACAGCAGACTATTCGTTGTTTCATTAAACAATCATTGACTTCTAGGCTGGCTGGCAGCCAGGCGGACAGGTGGACAGGTGGACAGCCAGATTTTATGACCACCATATAAACATGCATAAAAATTCATCAGCAGTTGTGAGTTGATTTTAGTTATGTGCCCGTTTTCCGTTTTGCTTGATTTTTATAGTCTTACAGTTCTGATTTTAATGTTGGTGCTGGTGTTGGTATTGGTATTGGTATTGGTATAGGTATATCTGTGCAGCTATAGTTGCCTGCTGCTGTTCGCTTGGTGTTCGTTTTATTGGCCCAATTTGTAAATATAGCGCAAAAGTGTTGAGCATAACAATGAGCTGGCCAGACGGGTGCGGAGGGGCGGGACGGTGCGGTGAGGTACGGGACGGTAATTTCTTGTTCATGCCATCAAGTTCGTTGCCTAAGTCTTTAATTTCAATTCAATTGAATTCAACTCCATCTCCATCCGTTTCGTGCTGCATGATTTGTTGTTTATTTGTCGTTTCTAATCAAAGACAAATCAAACACGCACCTACAGTCCAAGTGTGTAGAAATGCATATAAATTACAATTCTGCCGGCCACGGAGCCTTTGAAATCAACATTAATGCATCAATGTGGTTTTTTCTTGGTTTTTAATTTTCATTTTCATAAACAAACAGCGCAAAATTTACGCATTATTTATGATTGCAAGGCATGTAATTCGTATGCTAATTGATAAGTATCTCAAAATTTATTAACCAGCTAGACGAAACTGCAACAACAATAATGCGTGCGTGCCGTGCGGCGTCAATTTCAAGTACACAAATGCAAAATTGAAATCTTGATATATATAAGGCAACACTCTGAACGCTGTTGTTGTTGTTGCTGCTGTTGCTGTTGCTAATGGCCAGCTGGTTCTCACGCACAGCATTGGAGCACAGCTGCATTCGGACAGTGTCAGGTTTAGCGCTGACCCCGGCCCCCGGCCCCCGACCCGAGCCGCCCCCTGGCGGAGCCCATGACTTTTGTTATACCGCCGCCAAAATCAAGTTCAAATATAAAGTTGCTTTAGTTGCGAATTCATTTGCAAGGCAAATGGATTTTGTGCACAGCTTTTAGCTGGCGTTGTAGCTGTTTTTGTCAATAGCGTAAATATTTGTGTAACATAAAACCGCCTGCAATAACAACTTTAACAAGCAGCAACAAGTGCAACAACCAACGCACAACTGCAACTTTGTAACATGGAATCAAAGCAACTGCAACCGATGCCGTTGCCAAAGCGATTTTCATATCAGCAACATTAATTACAACAGCCATGCAAAACTACCAAAAGCACTAAAACACAGCTCGAGCCAACTAAAATAGTGCGTATTTCAAATTGAAATGAAATTATGGTAAATATCAACCACGCCATTAGACAAGCAAAGTTGCTCTAGTCTGGCTGCCTGACTGGTGGATACCCTGCACCAGGCACATCTATTATTAAAGTTATATTCAAGAAAGGGCTTATCCAGAATTTTACGAAAAGTTTTTGAAAGTCACAAATTCTGCATGGATATATTTAATTTTCAATTAAAAGCAACTGTTTTTTATTATATACATATTTAGAAAATTCACAGTGAATTTATTTGAGCGTGACTAAAGCCCAATGCGTCGGCACACACAATCAAATCGTTGATTTATTTCTCCCACCTGGTCACAGCCTCTCGTTAGTTGTTGTTGGCCATTTGTGTATCTGATGCAATTCGAATGCTGACGTCACGCACTTTGCGCGGCAAATCGTCAATTAAAAGCAGACCCAAAACTATGCAACGCCGTAAGAACATACATATAGTAAATAATAAATAAATAAAATGCGCGACTGGTCAGACTTTATGGAAACGCAATAATAATGTGGAGTGGTTGAAAAGGGGTCGCCGGGCACGCACTGCAGTTGAAATATGTTTGTATAGAGGACAGCAAAAATAAATAAATAAATAAATAAAATATCTACTACGTGTCGATCAATAACAACAACGCACGCTTGTCCCGTGTGTGCGACATTTTTGTACATTTTCGCCTTGATCTAGAATTTTTTCCTATTAATTGATCTCATAATGACAGACACTTCAAAAGCGACATCACGACATTTATTAATTAATGCACGCAGCACAGCTAAACGCGACACGGACCGAACTCCAACTCAAGCTCGAAAACCAAATCGACCGGCTGGTGCGTATACGTAACATACGTTTTGCATGCGTTAATAACAACAGCAATAACACAACTAACAACCACAACAACAACAGCAACAATAACAGCAACAAATAATGCCGGCAGCTTAATTAGCATTTTAGATTACTTTGGGGCAAGTGCGTAGCAAGATTTCAGCTAACCTAAACTTCGTGTATAAAAGTTAGTTATGAGGTTAGCCCGAAGGTTAAAGTTAAATTGCATTTAAGTAAATTTAATAATCAACTAGCTATGGCCGAACTAAGTCAGCCAATTACACGCTGCTTTCAATCTATTTCCCGTTCACCGATATATGTATGTATGTATATATAAAACACCCAACTAGAGCTCACCTAAGCGGCATCTCCAATGCATTAATTAAAGAGGCGTTATCAATTAGCCAGCTCAACGGCAGAGACTACACTAGCCGAAGACCCGGTAGGAGTCCACGAGTGCTACTTCTTAGATTGGATGAGACGATGCTTCCCATGGCAGCTATCGGCAAATCATTGGCCAAATGCACGCAGCTCATGCTGGAACTCAATTGCAATTAAAAGTCAGAGCAGAAGTGAATCAATTGGTATCTCGTATCCTTCTGTTGGTTCGTTAGCAACATAAAAGCCTTAAAGCCTTAATAGAAATTGTCAGCAGGCCAAATGGAGCTTATCGACTCGTTGCACCAGTATTTTTATAAGCAAAGCTCTAACGAGAGTTAAAAGTCAGATATTGTTAATATTCGGACTACTTCAAGGAAATTAGTTAAAGCACAAATAATTGCTTTTTGTATTTGTTGATTGGATTTACTTTAGCTCTGATTTTTCTGATCTTATGCAAATGTTTGCAAATTTGTCAAATTACGCGTAGGCGATTCAAACCGAGAGCTGGAAGTGTCGCTGTCGCTGTCTTGCCTCGCCGTTGCCGTCGCCGTCGCCGTTGCCGTCGCCGTCACCGTCGCCTCATCAAGTGACGCCCCCAACAGATCCAGACTCGCTCCACTGTGGCAGCAAGTTCATTGAACCACCTACGAGAAATATGCAAATCGGTTGTTGCAAAAAAAAAAAAAAAAATTGAAAAAAAATGATAAAAAAAACAATGAGCCGAACAAAAAGAAAATTAATTTTTGATTTGCTTTTATAGCTTTTGTCTATCGTAGCCAAGAAATTTGCATGCATGAATTTTGCCAGCCCGATCGCATTTTTCCATTTATTTCGCCAGTGTTTTTATTTTGTATGTTTGTTGTTTTATTTATTTTTTTTTTCGGTGGTTTCTGCTGCATTCACATCAAAGCCAAATTAATTGATGTCACAAAAAACCAGCTGCTGACATGAAGATTTATGCACATTGCGCCTCACACGAGGCAGTCAGCGTTTGGAGACACGTGCTTAAAATTCTGATTGGCCGACAACCTACTAAGAGCCTTATTAAATTCATATATGTTTATGGTAAGTGTATAAATTATTTATAACTAAATTAAAAAGATGTTCAAATTATGAATGCAAAACAATGTTGGCTTCAAATATATTCAGCACACTGTCCAATCATACAATATTAAATAAAATTGCCGCCAAAAAGAATCTGCTAATACGCATAAAGAAGCCGACTTGAGATTATTTTTCACGGCTGACAATTAAGACCTGTCACAGCGAATGCCGTAAAAACATCCGAAACAAAGTGAAATATTTTTCGCATTCGAAACTAATTGTTATCAGTTGTTATTGTTATTGATAATTATATGCCTATAAAAAAATAGGCAATAAAATTCAAATTTAATTTATGTAGGTTATTCGCATTTCCCAGCTGCCTGCGACCTCCTTTCGAATCAAAAGCGTTGGCATCATCATTATCATTAGTATTGAAGCCAATAAAAGGCATTTTGATTATGATTTTGATATTAATAAATAATTATCACGCCCATTTTCTGGTCTTTGACTAAATGGGCAGAAAAATTCATTAGGCCGAAAAGCCTAAAAAAGGCACAAATTTCTCACTTGATTACAGACCAAGGCCCCTTAAATCGTTGCCCTTTTTCGATTGTTGTGCTTCAAGGGTCGCCGATGCTGCCACATGGGGCGTAATTAAATTTCCTTTGTTGCTTGGGAATTCGCTACGATTTTTATTGTCGATTGGTACTGAAGCGGCCTACGGCGCTCAACCAGGCCTCTCATTTGGGCCAGTGCCAGTGCCAGTTCCATTTGGGTTTGGCCCTTCCGCACTGCCCATGCTACAATTAGCAATTTCATGCGTCGTTTTTTGGTTGCTGGTAACGTTTTGTGTTTGGTGTTGTAATGTGTGAAATTGATTATGATTGGCAATTGGTCTTGTAAACGGCTAGAGCTTTTCCCACTAGCCGGAATTGTATTTTATTCAGCTAGGGCATTTTTCTCTGAACTATGGGAAGCTCTTGAAATCATTTGAGCGGTCTTAATTGCAAAAAAAAAAAAAAACAAAAATAAAAAAAACATCAACAACTGAGTGAGTAGTATATTAAATGGATTTATATTCCGCTATTTGTGCTACTCACAACACGTTTACGAAAATGTGATCTCATGCCTGCCGTCCACTAAGAAACTCTTTATGCATCATTACGTGGTGCAATTTGCACATCTGCAAAAGATTTGCGAACTCTTTGAAGTGGTTTTTATCAAAAGCTGCCTCAATGTCGCCGACGCCTGGGACCTGGACTCGGATACCTCGAGGCATTATAACACTCGTAATATGAGCAACAGCCACATTCAAATGACACTAACGGTTCTGTCTGTCTATCTGTCTGTTAGACTGTGTGAGCGCCAGTAATCATGTTTTAACGACACTCACTCACACACACACACACACACACACACAAGCACTCATATGCAGACTCACAGGCGCGTCATCTGCGAGTTCATATAGAAATCTTGTAATCTGATAGGCATGACAAGAAATATTTTGCTTGTCATTAAATTTACTTTTATTTATGCAGCAGCGCTGATTGTTTGCTGTTTGTTGTTGTAGTTGTTGTTGCTGTTGTTGATGTTGTTTTTGTTTTATTCGCGTGTTTTGTTTCGCAGCAACTCGAAATTAGTGAAAACTCTTCACATTTGTGGCATGAAGTTGGCTTAGGATCCAACAAATAAAAAACAAACCAAAATGTATGCATATTGTGTTGGCGCCTTGTTTCGTCTGCCTGGCTCATCGATTTTAGCCGCTGTTGTTGCTGTTGTTGTTGGTTTTCTTTGCTTTTTTGTATTGCGTAATACACGAAATATTTGCGCATGGCTCATTACAGTTGGTTTGGTTGCCGTAATCGACGCGGGCGCAGTATAAGCGAAATATTCCGGGAATTCCGTCGAATGGCGAAACAAAAGACTTAGGCAACAAACTGCAGCGCCACAGCTGCTTAGAATTAACAGTTGTAACGTATGCTGCAACTGGTTAAGGCAGAAGTGCGTGACATTTAACTGCTGGCATTGCATTGGCAGCTGATGACAGCGATGACATCAGAGATCAATAGCAAATGTCAGTGAAGTGCGTCATTGATTCTATAAACAAAGGGCAGCCTGCGTTTATCTGGAAATCAAAGCATTTGCAGTAGCCAAATGGGCAGCTAGCGAGATTGACAGCTTCAATGACTGACTGATTGACTGACTGACTGACTGAATGTCCGGCTGACGAACGGACGGAGGTGCAAGCGATCACCAAATGACTGACGCACAAACAGACCGACTGACAGACAGACTGTCTGTCGCCGACTAGACAACATGTGTAATGACGCGAAACTGTGCAAAAACCACAACAACAACAACAATAGCAGCAGCAGCAGCAGCAGCAGCAGCAAAAAGCAACAATAGCAGGCATAATGAGCACAATTACAGGCAAAGCAAATCAAATGCAACGCGTTACGAGCCCGACCAAGCAGCATTTTGAATCAGTCACAATAATTACAGTGGCAAAAAAAGTTAATAAATTATGGCAGTGGAAAAAAAGAATTAATTAAAAAAGCATAGCAAAAAACAAAAAAAAAAAACTAGCAACGGTAACAACTGCAGCAACAAATGAAATAAACTTTTAAAAAAATGCAGCTAGACGGCTATTAAGAAAATTTCTTGTTGACTCATCCATCCAAGCAGGCGGCAGCGGCCCACAATTAACAACCCAGGCCGAAGCAGCTACCAAGAAATTGTCAGCCAACATTTCTTGAACTCATTTGCGGCGTTTTGTATCAGAGCTCGGCAATTTCTTTGTCAGCGGTGCAATTAAACAATTGCCGACTGCTGTTGTTGCTATTGTTGCTGCTGTTGTTAATGTTGTTGAGGCTGTTACTGTTACTGATGCATCTGCTGTTGTTGTTGTTGCTGTTGTTGCTGTTGCTGGCAATAAATTTAATTTAATACGCTTTATGAACAGTCCGAAGCACACGCCCAATTGGACCTGGAATCTCGTGACTTGCGTTTCGCAGTTGTGAGAATTAAATAATTCTTTGCATATTTATTTGCAACTGACTTTTGCCTCTTTATGTAATTTCCTTACTTGTTTCATTGATTCATTTTTTGCAGCTTTGCTTTGCTTTGCTTTAATTATTGCGTTATAATTGATTTGCTGGCACATAAAAACAATGAATAAAAAAGCAAAGTCGATACAAAGAGTACCCTACTCGACTCGACATAAAAATGTATTCTAAGCTTTAGTAGATTTACAATTCAATTCGATTATTATAAAAAAAAAAAACAAAATTAATTTCCGCTTTTTAAATATCTTGTAACCCCAGATATTCTACAGACTTTTATTATTAATTGCATATTCATTATTTTTATATTTTATCAAAGCTGCTTCTTGCATCTCATTCAAGCAGTGCGAATAAATATTTAAATTGTATTTCAATTAAGCGTGTCAGTTAAAACGTTTTTCCAATAAATTGCATCACCAGACTTTAACTATCACACTAACTCTGACAATTAGACAGACGGAGTCTGGCAATCAGCAGCTGATTCCTCTATTGTTAAAGTGTTGAAGTGTTTTTATTTAAATTGCTCAACTGAACTTGTAATTATGGCGCACTCTTTGCTTGCTGCTGCTGCTGTTGTTGTTGCTGTTGTTGTTGTTGTTGTTGGTATTGGCCGGACAGACTCTGCTCTTTGGTTTTTTACATAAAGTAAGGAAATGGATGGCTGCCAAAGCGGCGACCGTCGTCTTAAAAGCCAAGTGGCCCGTTTCTAGTTGATGTTTTCTCTCAAATCACTGCAATTAATTGTTGTGGCAAACTTTTAACTAACGGTTTTATAGCCAAACGCACAAGTAGCAATAGCAACAACAGCAGCAGCATCGGGAGCAGCATCAGCAACAACAAACACGGCAGCTGTTTTGTCTGTTAATTGTAATTGAAATCGCAGCGTCTGTTAATTGATGAATCTGTGGCTCTGTTCCAGTCCAGTCCAGTCTAAAGTTAGTCAGCTGGGAGTCTGCATCTAGTTTGCCGCCGCTGCACATAAAGTGCAATTAAAGGCGCATAAAACTAAATAATAACTATGAACGAATTGAAGACAATTACACTTACCCCAGCTAGATTCGAATGAACAGCAATTAACGCGCTCTTTATATTTGTTGTTGTATTTTTTTCGTTTTTTTTGCTTTTTTGAAGTATTATTTGAATTTGTCTGGCACTGGCATTTAGCTGATTGAGATTCTTGTAAAAAATATACACCACTAACACACACGCACACACACACGAAATGCACACACAGTCAAAAACTTGCAACTATCCAGCTCGGCAAATCTCAATCGTTGAAACGCGGATGTGACCGTCGTCAGTGCAACAGTTGCAAAAACCAGCACGTGAAATATTTATGTAAATTTATTTGGTTTCTTTTTTTTGTGCGGCAGTAAAATGCATTTGGAAACATTAAGAGGCACACTTTGCAATTGTCGTTGGGGCTGCGATTTGATTAAAGCTGAAGCCACAACTCTGCCAGCCGACGAGCTGTCCAGCGATTGTTTTTGTGTTGTTGTTGTTAGTTGTTTTGTTGCTGGCCGCTCGTTGCCAGCTGTTTGTTTGTGGCAGGCAGGATTTGACTTGTCAATTAGTTTGTTGCTTGTTGCATTTTGTTGTTGTTGTTGCTTTTGTTTGTTTAGTGTTGGTGTTGTTGTTGTTGTTGCTATTGTTGTTGCTATTGTTGTTGTTATTGTTGTTGCTTTTGCTGCTATCACCCGAAGCACCGTTATCTGGCGCAACTCTCACAGCTAAACAGCTAAACAGCTCTTACAGCTCGTAGCTCCCAACACTCAATACTAACCACATAATGCAGGCGAGTATTGAAACGGCAGCAAGTTCGTTGCCTAAGTCTTTTGTTCAGCTGCGCGCCTGTTGTGTTATCGCTTCTGTTACTGGGCTTATACTATATATATATATATATAAATGTATATATATATATCTGTGTGCGTGCGTTTTTTTATTTTTAAATCGTAAACTTTTTATCTCTTCATGTTTTTCTATATACAATATAATTAATTTGCTGATATTTTTCTTTTTACTGCACGCTTTTTATGTGATCTTTTGGCGGCAATTAAAATTAATTTAATTTAATTTGTTTTATATTTGTTACTGCGCGATGCCGTTGATGGAAACAAGTTTGTCTTTTTGATTATACTACCATGTGTATAGCTTATGTGGCCACATACTTGCGAACATATACATCTGGTGTTTGGACGAAGGGCATATCCATGTACACACTGTGTGTATTTACATACACAGATGTAAAGTGTGTGTGCATAGATACGAACGTATATGTGTATTAATTTGGTTTTATGGCAGCACTGAATTGCTTTTTACTGTTGCTTGTTTGGCTGCTTTTATGAGTGATTTGGTTTGGAAGTAGCCACAGATGGCTAAACATTAAAAATGTTAAGCTCTCGATGCAGCTGCAAACATTATTTGCTATGCGTTATTAGTGCAGTTCGTTGGCCAAGTGTTGCCCATAGAGGCTCAGCTGAGAGACGCACGCAAATCGCAACTGAAACGCGCGCACGCGACAGCGAAAACGCGTGAACAAAACAGAAAACTTTTTTGCAACGCGCGCAAACGCAAAAAGTTTAAACAGTCCCGCAAGAAAGTCGCACAGAAACTGCAAGAGGATGAAAACTGCAGGCAGCTCGAGCTCCAAGCGCAGCCGAAGTCGCGGCAGCAGCAGTCGCGGCAGCAGTTGAGTGCAATTGCCGTTGCCCGTGCCGGTGCAGCAGCAGCAGCAGCAGCAGCAGCCGCAGCCGCAGCCGCAGCAGCGACAGCAGAAACAATAACAACAGCAACAACAACAAGTTGCAAAACACCAACGAAGCGCAGCGAGCAAAAATCGCCAAGCAAAAAAGTGGCAAAATAGCAACAACCTCTCAAAGACCGACTGACCGAGTAATACAGTCCAGCAACAGTAACAGCAACAATAACAAAAGCCAAGCAGGCAACAGGCAACGGAGCCGCAGCGGCTTACGATTGAGGAGCCGAGCTCGGTTCGTTACGAACCTGGGAGCAACGGCAAAAAAGCCGCTAAAACGCAAAAACCTGTTCAGCTGGCTGTGCGCAGCCGTTTGGTCTCTCTGCCAGCGTCGTTCGTTGCTTCGTTTATCGCCGATCGGCGACGCTCTCAGACCTAAGCTCCAGCTCCAGCTCCAGCTCAAGCTCCAGCTCGAGCTCCAGCTGCAGCACCAGCACCATCAACTCAGCTGCTCTCTCGGCAAGCGTTGTTGAGTTTCGTTGGTGATTTTCCATTCTGACGCTCTGCTGTTTGACCTAGCGGTTCATTTCCAACACAGCTGCGCTATCAGTTGCCGATCAGCTTTTGACCAATAAAAAGAGGTTTCAGCGACGTCGCTGGAAGGCGACGCAGCGAGTCGACGGCTGCGGCAGCGACGTTCAGAGTGTGCGAGCGCGGCTTTAAGCTTGCTGCTCGAAGAGAACAAAAAGATTGGCTGAAAACGTTAAGAGAACTTGCGGCCCAGCGCGCTTAGCCCCGTGGCCATTTGGCTGATAAGAAATTGAATAAAATTATATGAATTTTATTAGCTGAAACGCGTCAAGTTTTTTTTTTTTGTTTTTATGGCATAATTTCGCAGGCAACTGCACAAAACGCCTCTCAACAAGTTCAAGCTGAATCGTATCAAGGCTCATTTATCAGCAAAGCGGCACTCATAACAAATTGCCAATTTTCTGGTGAGAAACTAAGTTGCTGGCCGAAACAAAAATAAAACCAGCCTAAAAAGAAAAATAAAACAGAGACGAAAATAAAATAAAGCTGTTGCTGCGGCTGCCGCTGCCGCTGGACTGCTGTGATTAAAATCATAATTGAAATGCGCCCCTTCTGCTAACTGGTCAAATATGCCCAGTGTGCAATGCGAGACAAGGACAGCAACAGCAGTAGCAGCAGCAACAGCAGCAGCAACAGCAGCAGCAACAGCAACAGCAGCAGTAACAACAACACAAGCTTTGACACTTGCCACGCGTCAATGTCAAAGGCCTGCGCTTGACAATTTAATTGTCACACGCCCGCCGCTTTTGGTCAGCACACGAACTTGCCGCCGGGGCTCGAACTCGAACTCTATTAACGATGCCAATTGACGGACACTTGAATGCAGCGCTGCTGTCAGTGTGGGGGGCGCAAGGAGCGCGGCTCGAGCTTTGCATTAACATAAACAGCGTGGAGCGCTGCAAAGGAAGTGGAAGTGGAAGGGGAGGAGCAAGAGGAAGGGGCCAATAACAGCAACAGAAACATCTTGAACATTGTCATAAATAACGCGCCAATGACAACTTGTTTGGTCGCAGGCTGGGATTGGGATCGCAGTGTTGTATCGGGACAAGGTCTGGGACTGGCATTGGAGCTGGGAGTGGGACTGGGACTGGGACTGGGGCTGGGGCTGAGACAGCGGCCGGGACTGCCGTCTAATGCAGGCAATTGACGTGCGGCGTTTGCACCTTCCAACTTTTTGATGCGTCCGCTGCAGCAGCTGCTCCCCAGGCGGAGGCCACATAAAAGTGGCGCGGCAATTGCCAACTTTGGTCAATGCCGGCGACAAGTGTAAAACGACTGTCGATGGCGGCGACTGCTCCAGCAACTGCGACAGCAGCAGTAACTGCAACCGCAACAATATCACCTCCTGCTCCAGCTTGGCCTGGCCTGGCCTGGCCTGATCTGGTCTGCTCCTTTCAGCTATCGTCGACACGTTGACGGCGTGTTTGTGTGTTTATGGCAGCTGCCGTTTGATACTCATTCAAGTGCCGCCTAACATGATTTCGGTGTCATCTGCTTTTCAGCTTTAATATTGCCTGTTTAATGTGACATTTCGTAGCTGCATGTTGTTGCTGCCTGCTGCATTATTTATGAGACAACACAAAAGCTGCAGCTTCTAACATTTCCCCATGCAGGAATCTTAAATGTTTTTTAATTTAGTGATGATTGATGTCTTGTCCAGGTTGCCTTGACAACGACACACTTGACGCAAACTGAAAAATCTCAGCTGTGACGTCGACAACGGCAGTCGGCAGTCGGCGTCGGCATCGGCGTCGACGTCGACGTCATCTGATTGCCATTGACTGTTGCTGCTGCCTGTTGGGGATACGCAGCCAGAGACGACGTTAGCACAAAAGTCAATTAAGCTGCGATTTAAATGCAGGCAGGGTCAATGTCAGGCTGCAGACTAGAAAGGAGTGCCTCAAATGGCAGCCAGATTTGGCCTAATGGTCTCTGGCTACGTGCTGCCCATTGTGCCCCATTTGACCTGATTTTATTTGCAGTATTTTACTTTTATTACTCACTGTATACTGTATACTGTATACCGTATACCGTATACCGTGCACGGTGCCTGCTGCTTGCTGCTTGGCAATGATGCGGAACTGAATTCGAAATGAAATTGCAACCACAAATTGCGAAGCGGCCTATCGACAATTTCATTTTTCTCAATGCAGTCGAGTTCAAAAGGTTTGCCAAATTATAAATTAAAAGTAAATCGAATCGAATGCGCGCCCATTTGTCTCTGAACTTGAAAGTTCCTATCCCGCTTGGTAGCTTGTGAAAGTCGGGCTTGGGGTCAGGCCTAGATGGACGGACCGGCCGGCCGGCCGGCCGTTCAACAGGTGCATGCCAAATCCGTTTGTCAGCGCTGTCAGCCGCGTGTGTTTTTCCAGCTTGTTCTAATTTGCATGCAAACGGAACTGAAGCCGGACTGGCATCGATTCTGTTGCTGGTAGTGCAACTGTGACTGCCACATGCCATGACGAATTACTTGACACTGGCACCTGGAAAGATCCGTACACACACACTCATACACACACACACACACACTCGAAGTCAGCATCCAGTTGGCGAGCCGTGTGGGCGTCCTCAGTGGCATACCAAAGCGATTGCCATTCCGATTGCGATTGCGATTGCGATTCCGATTGCCGCAATCTCAATTCATAATGATTATGCCGGTCGTTAGCAGACAAGCACCAAAAACAAAAACAACAACAACAAAAAACAACAACAACCACATCAACTGCAGTAGCAGCAGCCGGTTCATTGCTAATTACAAGTACCTGACAACACAAACGGACGACTTTTACGAGGACATTGGCAATGGCTCTGGCAATGGCTATGGCCAGGGTGATTTATGCCCACGCATTGCCATTGAGCAGATTCTGTTGGCCGAGCGCTGTTGGCCATTTGCCTGTCAGCTTTTAGTGCGTGCATCACTCATTGTTACAGTTAGAGAGTTGGCGGCTCTAATTTAATTTAAATGAAAACTCTCCGCGGTCAAAACACCCGCGCGTCAAAGCATTTCCCGCTAGCTGCACATTTATCTGCCAGCGGCAGCGACTTCAACCGGCAATAGGACTGCAACTGCGACTGCGACTGCGACAGCAACTGGCCAAACGGATCTTGGTCTACATCCACTTGGCTGTTGGCTGCTAGCTGTCCGTCTCTCCATCTGTCCATCTGTCCGGCTGCTGCAGCTTTTCAAGTGTGTTTGGCCTCACTGGGTGAAATTTTGAGCTGTCGTGGGCGTTGCAATATTTTTGGTTTTATGGCCGTCGTTCACAATGCACTTCAATTTCTGTCTCTCTCGGCTGGCAAACATTGCAAAACTGGCACTGCCATTAACCCATTAAAAAGTACCTGCAGCTCGACCTCAAGCTGAGCTCTCAAGCTCCAAATTCCTTGAAATCGGCCGATTTCTAACTTTGCGACATTTATTTCCATTTCAAAATTGAAGTTTAATTTATTTTTATATTTAGATTAAACACAATAGCAAATGAACTAAGTTCACCCAGCTACAGAAATTACCCGTTAGCTGAATCGTATAAGTTTTACGGTTTTTTAACAACCCTTTATCTTAAATTAATTAGAAAAATGAATGCTAATGGTGTAAACGACTGTCCGCTTGAGCTTGTCAGAAGGTTGATCATCAGCAGCATCAGCATCAGCAGCAGCAGCAGCAGCAGCAGCAGCAGCAGCGATTGTCATCGTCGGCATCATCGTTCTCTCTGGCTCATTGCTGTTAATTCATTTTGCTCGCGCTTATCAACAGCGCCATCAGCGCAAAAGCGAACATTTGTTAAACACTAAATGCACTTATTTGTTTTGTGGCAGTGGCATCCGCAGTCGCCGCAGTTGCCGCAGTTGCCGCATCCGCAGTCGGAGTCGCAGTCGCGAGAATGCAATCAACGGCGGCCACACAACGGCAGCAGCGACTAACTGACTGACAGTAGTTGTTGGGAGCTGCGAGCTGGCCGCGCAGTGGGGAAGCTACTAAAATGAGCAGCCGAGTCAGAGTGAGCCCCACGGCGGGACCAACTCTGACTCCGACAACAGAGTTTCGACTCCCACGTTTGCGCAGGCGCATTGCACAAATTGCATTATTTGCACGCCGCACAGTTGTCTGCCAGAGTTGCAGTTGGAGTTGTTGTTGTTGTTGTTGTTGTTGTTGACTGTTGTTGTTACTATTATCATCAACATTGTTCTTGTTTGGGCTCGCAAAATTTCTAACGTTTTGCTGCGCGGTGCATGACGGCAGCGGCACTTGACGCCACGAGAACATAAAAATGCTTTTCAGCACTCGCACTCCAAACGATGACGCTGCTGCTGCTGCTGCTGCTGCTGCTGCTGCTGCTGCTGCTGCTGCCGCTGCGCTGTTCAACTAAACTACTCCAGTCAAAATAGCATTTTAATAGACGCAGCAGCAACAAAAACAAGTAAAGGTGCTCTAGAGCAGAGCACCTGACTAGCCAATACCCTAGGCGTTTCAAAAGTGAAATCATGCTCGATCTGAGCATATATTATGCATGTTAATGCCCGATTTGGTGTCTCTTATAGTCCTTGATAGTCTACTAAGCCTTAGAATCCATATCAGGTATGTGTTGTTCAATGTTATATATATATTTTTTAATTCGATCAGGCTTCCATCTGAGCCATTACTATTACATCCTCTTTACCCATTTTCATTGGGTACAGGGTATTAAAATACTGCAACTGCATCAGCGAGTCGACACGACGACCTGGCCCCGGCTTTATGACGGTGCAACATGTGAAAATACTTGAGGAGAAGAAATTACAAGCACACGCTTTTCTAATCTAAGAACCTTTGCAGCATGTCCAAAAATTTGACAGCGGGCTGCGGGGCGGGCACAAATCTTTATTTTGTGTTTTATGTTCGCGGCGCGTCCAAGAAATAAAACCCAGTTAGCTTCCTCTGCCCCCAAAACAAATACCACTTGCAACGCCCTGCTTAGCGGCTCAGGCTCTGATGCTCTGTTGTTGTTATTGTTGTTGTGGCTGCTGTTACTGTTGCTGTTGCTGTTGCTGTTGATGTGGCTGTGGCTGTTCGTGTTTACTCTGCTGCCGAGGTGCTGAGCTGATGCACATTTAGCTCAACGCTTGACTTACCCTTATACCCCATTTATTTGGGTGGGTGTCTGTGTAATGAGCAACTGTTTATTGCTGTCTGAAGTTGGCAACTGAAGTGCTCATCATGACAGCTGTAAATTTGCCAAGACGAAGATGATTTGTAATTGTCGTAGACTTCCTGGTTATGCTGCATGCTGCATTGCACAGATACACACAAGCACTTGTGCTCGTAATCGCACATGGCATATACATTTCACCTCCTTGGCAGCTGTTGGACCTCATCAGCTACCCCAATGCAAACAGAGACTATTATGCGGCACTACTTACCTTTGCTGGAGCACAGGTAAGTAATTGCTGTTGCACTGTTAGGGGTTTTAGTTGCAACATATTGCTTTTAATTTCGTTGTGGCTCATTTATCAATATTTTCTTAGCTTCTTCATAAGCACAAACGTTTGTTTAGCAGAGTCTTAATTATTGACTCAATTAAAAAGGCGTTCTCATACTTTTTGATTATATCGTATGTTGCCTCCTGCCTGATACCTGAAAGGTATTTCCTACACCCACTTGATCATTTCCTTAGAATAATATAAGCTATCCCACTGCTGTCCATAAATCAATCCAAGTCCATTAAATTGCGAGTAACAACAATGGAAACAAGCAAACGAATTATGCAACTGCTTTGGCCGGTTGCCAGCGGCAGTCGTTGGCAATTAATTTAATTACAACTGCATCAAAGCACACGCCACGCCCCGTAATATTTTAATTAGTTTTTAATACGCTGCATTACAACAGACGCGTCGAGGCAGTGAAGCGTTGCCGCTTGCTGGCATTCCACGGCACCTCTTGGCCAACAAAAATGCGAAAATAGTTCAATTTAACGAGGGCCATTTATAATTTTATTGACTGTCAGTCGACAGTCTATTAATGGCGACTGGCGACTTCTCTGGTGCGGTTTTGAAATTCGGCACTGCAGAAGCGCCGCCGGGTCCGACATGTGCGATTGGGACTCGGATTTAGATTTTGTTTTGCATAGCTGCATTTTCGACATTAG
This sequence comes from Drosophila pseudotalamancana, assembly GCA_037075185.1. Lineage (NCBI taxonomy): Eukaryota > Metazoa > Arthropoda > Insecta > Diptera > Drosophilidae > Drosophila > Drosophila pseudotalamancana. The sequence goes on from JBAMCK010001164.1 coordinate 582,778, forward strand.
CTCGCAATTTGATGGCCCAAAGCTGTCACGCCGGAAAAGCTGTATTCGGCGGGTAGAAAAAAATATGTAAGGCAGCAACACATTTGCAACATTTTGACTTCTCGTCAAATGTTGCTGTTCCACGGCCCAGACAATGTTTGCTAAACAGGCACACGTCGAGCCACCGAACAGACTTGAGTTGAGGTCTCAGCCGCAGCCGCAGCCGCAGCCTCAGCCTCAGCCTCAGCCTCTGACATATTCCTTGTTGACGGCGCACGACTTGGCTAAGGACTGGCTGACTGGCTGACTGGCACGGATTGAGGGCATCATTATGATGTGACTGTGACTGTGACTGTGACTGTGACGGTGACTGCAGCGAAAACGGCGATGGCTACGGTGACGGCGACGGCAACCTTTCGGGAGGGGCCACATAAACATTTTCATTTTCGTTTGGCATAGAAACGTCGCCGGTTGGCACATTTATCAAAAAATGCCTTACTGACATTTGCAAACCATTTGAAGTGGGTTAGCGGTGCAGCAGTCTATTTTTTTGTTTTTGTTTTTTTTTTTTAATTTTTTTCTCATTCAGTTTTCGTTTTTGTTGTCCACGTTCAGCTCTGAGCTCATTAATTTTATTTGTTGCCAAGAAAGATTGTTTGAAGCACATTGCCGCCCTTAGGCGTCGCAACGTGGCGATTTCTCAATACGCAACTTTATAGCCATCTATTGAATTGAGAAATGACTCACAGAAATGCCAATTATAGATTCGCTAAATCAAAGGGCGGCCCTCTAATGATATCAGCGCCAATCGTAGCATTAATAATGTTTTTTCTTTAACGACTTGTTTGCAGCTAGTGGGCCACTAAATCAATTAACGCCTGCAGCTAACTAGCCGAGATAACAAGCCAAAGCTAAAAGCAAATTATTTTGACATTTGCAACCGCAATACGCCCGGCTGCCCGTTACCTCTGATGCAATCGCTGCCTGGCATCGCCAGTCGGCAGTCGGCAGTTGGCTCAGCCAGGCCACAAATATGTTTTATCGCATTTATTATCAGTTGCACAAAATCGTTTATAATTGAAAAACTGTTAACTAGATTAGCGGCCATTAAAGACGAACGCGTTTCGGGCCGCGCCATTCAACAATCTAACTTAATGGCCGGCATTGCATTCGGCAGCCAGTTTATTGGCCGGCCAGATACGTCATTCGCCCAATCGGCTAGTTTGCAGCTAAATCATTCAGTTTCAGTTACCAAAATGGTGCTATTGGTAGACAGCAGTCCAATAAATCAACAGCAGCTGCCCGAAGGGACATGCTCTCCATATTTGATTTTGTTTATTTAAGTGCATTCAAATAAGCCTTTTTACTTTTCTTTTCTATTTTATTTTTTATATCTAATTAAGTTGTTTTAGTGGAATTTGCGACCATAAAATTATGCAAATGCTGCCGCACACTCGGGACTCGCTCGCTTCATGCATTTTTCCATTGGTAATTTGCGCGCTGCCACCCTGAGGGGCCGCCAGCCAAATCGTAAATCACAAAACTGGGCAAGTTGGGGTTTATTTACCGTTTGAATAGCGCCAGTGAAAATGTGCGGCGAGGGTGGAGCGAACGTTTAGTGTTGCTGTAATGTATTTGTCAAGAATATTGAATTTGAACATTTCCAGCCCGGGTTTTCGTATCAAAAATTTGCTGAGTTCCAGTTTGATTCACGTCAATAAAACCCAATTCCTAGTATAAAACAGTTTAGTATCAATCTGATTTTTATTAGCCAATATGTATACTTAGACATAAAATTTGCCACACCAATGAATGAATTTAGGAAACAAGTTTCGATAAAATAGTATGTGATCCATCCATCCAATATTTAATGAATAAATGATTATAATATTATTGAACACATTTACGGAGGCAGAGTTACACATGTTTCGTATACAATAAACTTTCGAAGCATTTTAATTTAAGTATAAAGGTTCTCATGATCATTAAAAAACGCATCATGAATTTTTAATTGTCATCAACGCATGACACGAGGCAGCCTGAAATTGTAAACGCATTTGTTTATTTGATTTTTATGATGGTTCCTTCTTCATTCGTGGTCAGATCTGCCAACTGGCGACTGCCAATGCTCCAAAGCGGACTGCGGACTGTGGACTGGGGACTGCAGACTGGGGACTGCGGACCGGGGACTGTTGAAGATGACGCTGGGTTTGTTTGCTTGTTTAGTGCCCACACACGCACATAAAGATGTCAACGCTTAACTTATCAAGCAACTGAGGCAAGCAACGGCGGCAGACGACGCCAACGATGCTGACGTTAATACAATAAAACTACAATAATTTCTTGTTTGAGTTTTATTTGCGTGTCGTTGCTGGACACACAAAATACAAATACAAGTAGCGCCCACCGTTGGCCGTTTATCAAACAACAATAAACTGTAATTTATGAAAAATGCTTGTAAAATGACGATAAAACAAGTGCTAGCCAGACGGACAGACCGACCAACGGACATTGTAGCCATAGAGACTACAAGCACGACGACAACGACAACGACAACGGCAACGACAACGATGATCATGATGATGATGATGACATGGACATGGACATTGCTGCTAGTCTTGTGCAGGGGCAAAGCTTAAGCCCGAGCCAGAGTCACAGCCATGTGGGTGTCTCTCTCTCTCTCCCTCTATGTTAATGTGTGTGTGAGAGCACAAAGCGGAGACAAACAATTCATTGTATGCAAGTGTCTCGTGGTTCATGGCTTGGGGTCTGCGATCCCAGCTGCATCTTCACTTTGGCCTGCACATTTGACCGTTGTCGACACGCTTGTGTTGTGAGCCCAGTCAAGTGGGCAGCCAGTCTACGGCAACTGTTTTGGCCCAGTCTGGCGACAGGTCAAGCCAACAACAGTTGTCCAAGCCAAAACTTTTGCTTTCATACCTTGTCGCGTTGGCAAGCATTTTATCTAATTGTGCTTGACAATGCTTAACAATTGCATATTAATTGAGCCCATAGAGTTGTGCAAGTCAGCCCTTAAAAACGCTGACACCACAGATTGGGCAACCGTTCCTGCCAAAGCGAAAAGATGGTAGAATGTAGATTAACCATCGGGACAAACGCACTTTAGTAACTGCTTAAATGTAATAACTAGCATTCCAATGATCATTATTTTGTTGTTGGTTTCACAATGCACTGTGATTAGAATTTTTAGTTTTTCAAGCAGACAATTAACTTATGGCAATTAGTTTAATGATAATTGTAAGGGAGTCGATAATGATGCAATCCTTTAACAAATAGAGGCAACTGAAGGCGTTCTATTTAGTACGCTGAGTCCTGTTGGCGTTAGTCTCGGATCCGAATAGTCCCCAGCTAGTGGTGTTTGCAGTAAGTGAAAAATTTCCAAATAAGGCTTCCATCTTACACCTTGTCTTATTGTTTTTGTTTTTGTTTTTTATTTGTGTTTTTCGCTATTTTTGTATGCCGCAAATAAAAATAAATGCAAATCGGCTGCCAAGAAGCCACCGCAGAGGCACGACGAACGGCACGAAGACTCAATTCGGCGTCAGAAATGAGAAACAAGCAGGGAAACCGCAGGAAAACAACCAAATTATGTAAAACTCTGGCAACAGGCATCCAAGTATCAGCTAACAAATTGTGGCTTAGTCCCCGTTGAGAAGTTGTGACGTGGTTGAGGAACGGCACCATGTCTTTTGCCTTTCGGTTGCCCGTCTGTTAGTTTGTTAGTCTGTTAGTCTGTCTGCCTATCTGTCTGTGCCAATTCGATTAACATAAAGCGAAGAACTATTCGACATAATAAGAGACATTTACTTGCACCAACATAATACAAATTTGTAGGCACGATTTTATACTATTTAAACAGACCCGACACATGATACAAAGCTGAAGGCAATCTTAACATTGGTCAAGCGATAAACAAACATATTTTATATCTTCTATGGGTGTCCCTTTTAATCTCAAGTGTTCATCTTCATCATGTTTTTCTAATACAATAGAGAGATTCTAGGCGTTAATCATTGTCAAAATGAATCAATTGAAATTATTGATTAGAAAATCAGACAGACTCATATATTTTCTAGCCTTGATCTTGCATTAGACAATTGGCATACAAGCTTGAAAGAAAAGAAAAACAAGACAACAAAAATAAACAATTTATGGCGCCACGATTTGTTGACAAATTTCTCACAACACGATCCATAAATTATGTGTCCGTGACCGTGGCTGCCTTTGGAAAAGCTAACCCAGAGCTGGCATACCCCGCCGATCCGCCGATCCACCGATCTGCCGATCCACTGATCCACCGATCTGCCGCACGACATGTGGGGCAATTTGGATTCGTAATCGTGCAATAGGTGTCACTGGAGACTGCTGACACTATTTCGTTGGCCTAACGCTTATAATTTGTTGCAAATTATTTTATATTTCTACTGTGTCGAAGGTCGACGAAACACGAACATGAAAATTCGAGATAAATTTACATTTCGACCCCAAAATTAATTTCGTAGCTTCAACTTTCTCCAAGAGAGAGACAAGCGCGGGCGTTGTTGTTGTCGCCATCAAGGATCGGTGAAGATCATCTGCATAATGTTTTATTGCACACATAAAGAACGCCGTATGCACTCTGGCATCTGGTAAACAAAACGTAAACGAAATAAAATAAACAACAAAATAACAAAACATTCGTAAGAAATATTTTTGGATAAAATCCTACAGCTGCTGCCCCAGGACCAGTTCGCGGTATCTTTTTGCCAGGCCAAAGATTTACAATTTTATGTGGCAGCCAACAGAATGTCTTGTAGCAAAAGCAACAATAATTGATTAATAATAGTCCATGCTTATATATTGTAAAGTTTGGTGCCACAACGAAAACTTAAAAAAATAATTTTAGAGCGACGTTTCATGGCCACAATTAACATATCCCAGGAGAATTACTTCCGATTCATGCACAACGCTTTAATTTTTTTTAATTTATGTATATATTTATTTTTATTTACTGCAGTGCGTTGTGGTAATTGGTGGTCAACATGTGGGTCAAAGGCAATGAAAGCTTGGCTTCCGAAATTTATCAACTTTACGCCCTCGTGCTGCAGATCATCGATAGACGAAGCATATTCTATTACAATCCAGGTGGGCTGGACTGCGACTGGCAGTGGATGCAGGAGCAGAACCTAAGCTCCCGGCCCCAGTGGGTGTGGCACAGTGAAATCCCATTTGAACTACTGAATGAGCAGCAGACCAGCGAGCTGTTCGTATTGGCCTGCTTGCCAGCGAGCTTTGGCATTAGTGAGTTGGCTGGATTAGCAGCGAGTCTCAACCATCTGAGGAATACACCTGTGCTCATAGAGCTGGCGGGGAGCAGCGACAAGGACTCGTTGGCCTCTCAAGTCCTTTTGTATTGTCTGAATAACGCCATGCTAAATGTGGCGTTATACTTCCAGCAGGCAACGAGTCCTTTAACTATCTACAGCTTTTTAGCATTTCCCAACTTTACGTTGCTGAAACGTCGCTTCACCAATTCAGCTGTAAGCAGAAACGGAGGAAAACTGTTTCCCAACCAGTTGGATAATCTAAGAGGTTATCCACTGCGCGTCATGCCCGACTTTTCCGAGCCAAATACAATTCGCTATCGCGATGCCAACGGCGAAATGCGTATGGCGGGATATATATGGCGTTTCATAGAGACATTTGCTAAGAAACTTAAGGCCAACATCAATGTGGTGTACCCGACGTGGCATCAGGGCCGCAATCTGGGCAGGTATTACATGATGGAGTTTACAAAAAACGGAAGCGCGGACTTTGGATTGATAACAGTTCAATGGAAAAAAACCCTTTCAAACAGGTGGGCAACTATTTCAATATATTATATTAAATGTCATCTTTACTCAGTTTGTATTTAGGTACTATCAATTCTCATATCCGATCGTCTATGGAAGTTGGTGCATAATGTTGCCGCTGGAGCGTCCAATAAATGTTAGTGAAGTCTTCAAACGAATCGTAGAAATCAACGCATTGTCATTGCTGCTCATCATATTTGGCAGTTGTTACTTATTGTTCTATCTGGAAATTTTGATTGTTCCGAGCAGGATTCGGAACTGTTTAAGAAGTCTACACCTGACTCCTCGCTTTCTGAATCTACTGGTGATATGTGCCTGCCAAGCCCAACTATTTTCGCTCTTGAAAATGTGTCCCATGGAATCGGCTATTGATAGCTTTGATGCTCTGCGAGACTCTAATTTGCGCATCTTTGCCGTGCGCACTGAATTCGATAGTTTGGATGGGGAATTCCGGGCCAGGTATGCGGCGGCCTTCAGGTTGACGAGCAACATAACCGATTTTTTCAACCTGCGAAACAATTTCAACACTAGTTGGGCATATACAATCACAACAAGCAAATGGGTCGTAATGAAGGAGCACCAGAGCTACTTTCAAAGGCCGCTCTTTCGGTATTCCGAGCTGTGTTTGTTTCAGAACTGTCCATACAGCATCCTGTTGGGCGAAGACTCTATATATTATACAGAGCTTATGCTATTCGGCATGAGAGTTCGCGAATCGGGGCTGCTGGGCTATTGGATCAGACACAGCTTTATTGACATGATAAAAGCGGGCCGGATGAAGCTCAAGGACTACAGTACACTCAACCAGGTGCGACAGCTTCGCCTGCAGGACTTTCAGTTTGTAGGGCTCTGCTGCGGCACTGGAATACTTATAGCAGTCACTGTGTTTGTAGCTGAACTACTGCGATTCTATGTCAATGTGTGCTTGGATAGCTTGTAGAGATGCAAAAGTCGAAGTCAAAATGTTGCTTTGTGGCATATAAAATAAATGCAAATTGGCTGTCAGGAAGCCACCGCAACATCACGACGAACTACACGAAGAGTCATTTCGGCCACAGAATTGAGTCGCAACCACAAGAAAACAACTGAATTATGCTAAATTCAGGCAACAAGCACAAACGAATTAAGGTCTAAGACTAACCAACACCTGCATTGGAGTCGGGAGCTATAAAATTGATATTTCAATACCCAAACAGCAAGAAAAATAAAATTTAAATGTTTGTGTTTTGAATTCTTTTAGTGGACCTCAAACTGTATTGCTGCAATACCTTGATTGTGCAAAAGCTTAGGCGTTTTCGAATGTGCAGCCTATTTTGCATATGCACATAATCACATGCAGAAATTTATGAATGCTCTGCAATCACAGAATGGCAAAAGGTTCGCCTTTACCTTGGAGCCAATCGTATGAGTCACTGTCAGATGCCGACCGCCCTGGCCTGGCCTGGTCGGACTGGCCACCGCGTCATCGTTGTTGGTCGTCCAGGTGTTCAATTAAATACCGACGTTGACCTTAATACTCGAGCTGCTGGAGAAGGCGGCCAGAATTTTTGACAAATTGTCGCTGTATGTGCGCTGAAATCAAGTTTATGGTCAATTTGCTTGAACAACTTTTAAAAAATACAAATTGACACACGCACATATGTATATCCACACAAACACAAGCACAACACAAACACACTCACACAGATACTGGCTTGCAGAATAAGCCATAGGAAACTTTTTTGATTTCAACTCTATCGCATTGTCGGCTCTGGTAGAAAGTTGCACTAAGCTGGCATTAAAATACCAAAAATAGTCAACGGCCGTTGCAACTGCCAATTCCAAGGTGTTAAAATACTAACGTATGCATTAAAATTGCTGATGAAGCGTCTTGTAGTCTGGCTGACTCGTTGGCTTAGCCGGATAGTAGGATTACCAAATATTTGCGACTGCTGCCAAAAGTCAAAAGAAATCAATCAAAATGCCACAATCAACAACAATAGCAACAGCAACAACAAAAACAACAACAACGGGCGCCAAGAGGCAACAAAAGGCGATTGCAACAACAACAGCAACAGCAACAGCAACAACTGCAGCAACACACGCCACCGACAGAAGCGACAGTCTGACGTGTGCCTAAGACGCTTAGTGGCTGCCTGCCAGACGGCGGCTGCTGGCGTACCGTACCGTACCGACAGACAGCCCCTCGTCTCTAAGTGGACAACAAAACGCCTCCAACACTTTTGGGCGCGAAAAATGTGTTGCCATTGCCGGCGATGTTGCATTAAGTTTACCGAACCAAGTGTTTGCCAAGTGCTTTGGCTGGCTGTTCGTGGCTCCGGCTACATGTTGCAGTTGCAGTTGCAGGGGCGTAACGGCTTTTATACTACGACTCGAACTCAACTGCAACTCAGCCACATGTGATGCATATAAAATAAATAAGCCAACTTTGATCTTCATTTGTTGTTGTCAAGCAGCTGACATGACTCTGCCATTGCCATCGGGCTTGACACATATTTGCATAGTTTAGTCGAGAACAAAATGGCAGAGCCAAAATGTTGACAAGTGTCTGTCAGGTGAACGCTTCCTGGAGCTGTACTGAAGCTGGGCTGAAGCTGGGCTGAAGCTGGGCTGCAGCAGCGCATCACAGCACAGCGTCGTGCATAAATTTGCATGTGGTCGCATCTCACGCTTTGGGTTCGCTTAAGATTCGGCATATATTTTGCGGTTGTGCCAGTGAAATTTTTCGATATTTTTTGAGCGCACCTTTATGGTCTATTATACTAACGGGAATGCCCCAAGAGCAGGCCAGCGATCGTCGACGACGGCAATAATAAGTAAATTGATTGAAATGTGCGATATCACGTTGCCCGCTATTGAACGGAAATGGCCAACCCAGTTCCCCCACCCCCACAGCCAGACTCCGCACAATTTTGTGGTAGCGCATTCAATGTCGATTTCGTTTTACACCTGAGGCGCAGATACGCAGCCACAGATAGAGGAGTGGGGTTGGGTCAGTTGGCTGGGTCGTTGCCAATGCCACGCACACAGGGTGCGGCTTCGTCCATGACGCCCACCTCGCTTGCCCGCCGGCCAATCAGTTAAGGTCGGGGTCGGGCTGCTTCGATGCTGGACTATGTGCTTTAAATAAATCATTAGCGCATTTGCTCCAACCCAAAACAGTTGCCATCGCTGTCGATTGCAGAGTTCTACGTTCGCTACTATCAAAGTGAATTGCATTTTTAAACTTCACTTTTTTTTATATTTTTTTGTTTTGCAAAATAATTAAATTTGTTTCCGGATTTTAGTTTTATAGCTCCCTTTCGATGGGGTCGTCGCCCAACTTTGTCAAGGCTCGTACATATATGAGAGCAAATACGATTTTCGGTAGCTAAAACAACAACAAATGCAGCTACTTGGCGACATGTTGCTGGCTTGTAATTAGCATGCTAACTGGCTGGCAATTTAGCTGAGTTTTTGGCCAGCTTACACCAAAATCTGGCGCACCTGCAGCTGTTGCCGTTTCCGCCGGCGCCGCTGCTGGAGCAACCGTCATCTGAAATGATCTCATAAAATGCTACTTAACACGTCGTTGTTGTTGTTGTAGTTGTTGCTGCTGGTCGGCACCTAAATCGCATGTTAAACTCAACGGTAATGATAACTCTTTGGCTCGTGTGTGCGACTGACTGATCGTGTGACCGTCTGGCCGGAGATTTTTATTGACTTTTCATTGATTGCTGCCGAGCAGCACAAATTACAAATAACAAAAAATAAAAAAAAACACTTCTTTTCAACATTGCCGTCTTTTTGGCACATGCGTAATTACAGCACTGTACAAATTCTCGAATTGTGTAAACCAGTTAAATTTTTTTTTTTTTTCAACTGTGAATTTTGTCGAATTTTGTCATGTTTTACGCCGCTTTTATGTGCTCAAAGCGAGTTGCTGTAATGCATTTCAATATAAATATTTGATTCAGCATTTAATGGACTCTTTCTGCTCACATGGAAATATATGGTTTCCTGCCTGTTGGCTGCAGCAGCAGTATCAAATGCAAAAGTAATGCAACTTGGCCGGCTACAAGAACAACAACGGTGAATGCTTCAGCCCATAAATAGGCAATTTTCGCTTGGCCGTTTAACGCCAACACCAAAATTGGCTCAAGTTGTGAGCTGGTCTGCAACGAGTCGAATCGATTATCGTGCACTTAACACCAGGCAGCTCTTTAACCTGTGCTCTGCTCTGGTTTGAGTCAAGTTGGGGCAGTGTTACCCTTAAAGGTTTTTCTGTAACGATTTTCAAAATATTTTCAATCAAAAACTAGGCGGTAACTGCTGCATGTGCCAAGCGTTGATTGCCCGGCACTGCATTGCTGTGGCATACCACGCTGCACTCGAACATGATTGAAAAACAGAAACCTCGACCAGAGTCGCAATCAAGGCCAGCACTGGCATCATTATCAGCTTCAGCTTTAGTTGCAGCTTCAGTTTTAGTTGCAACTTCGGCCTCGGCTTTGGCTTTGGCTTTGGCATCGGCATCAACATCGGCATCGGCATCGGCATCGCCATTGGCTTCGTGCTGATTATCAGCATGTGCACTGACTGGCCAACAACGACGACGACGACGACGACGACGACGACGACGACAACGACAACGACAACGTCGCCGCATGTGCTTTTGCCCTCGATCCATAGATCAAGATCATAAATAGCAATAAGCCAAGCCAGACAATGTCTGCTAACTGTTTCAGGCAATCAATCAATCCATCTAGCCGATGCTGCGCCGACTGCAGCTGCTCAGTTGACGCCGACAGCATTTTGCGAGCCGCGCGCTGCCCATTTGGAAAGTTCATTCAGTTGCGCTTCAGTTTTTCCTCTATTTTTATTTATTTTCATTTTTTTTTTTGTTCGAAAAGCAAGTCTGCTGCGGCATTATAAAACGTGATCGATTGATTTGTGCGATCGCGCCCGGGACAGTGGGGCAAAGGCAGCCACAGCCACAGTAACAGCTACAGCTACAGCTACAGCTGGAGCGCCGGTTGCAAGTTCAACGAGCCGATTGACTGACTGACTGCTGACTAGATAATTGTAGCGTTCTGCTGCTGACGCTACTTTTTGCGCTGAACAGCTGGAGCAGCGAACGGGCTGCAAAGCGGACCGGACCGTACCGTGCTGCCACATAGCTAAGGCATGCAGCGCATTCCACTTGGCTTGGCCAGCTTCATCTTTTCCATCTTCTTCTCCGGTTTCCTGCTCAGCAGCGTCTGCTCTCGCTGAAAGCGGGCAATCTGTCAGGCTGACAGTTGGCCCAGTCACAGAATTTTGCCGGCCGCTGTCGGCATTGCATTTGATGATTGATGATTGTTGAAACGCGAACAAAATTATGATTAAATAAGTAATTGTAGTTAAACAAAACGGCAATAGCGATGGTGATGGGGATGGTGACGACGTCAACGACGGGCACGATTGAGCCAAAATAGCCAGCAAAAAATGCTAAACAGCAGGCGCTTGGGATTCAGCCAACTAAAGCGACTGTGATAGCTGATAGCTGAAAAGCAGTTGGATCGGTTGCAGTTGCAGTTGCAGATGGAGTTGCAGTTGCAATTGCAGATGGAGATGGAGATGAAGATGAAGATGAAGATGGAGTCAGTAGTGACGTGGTTTTGAATGATCTTGACTGTTGCAGCCGCCATTCAATTGGTTAAGTATAGCCAGTCAATCCACGACATCCGATATACACTACTTTTGGTCAAGTCGCTGAGCTGGTCGAGGCCTAGGTCAGCATTGCTTGGGTGGTCCACTGGCTATCTTAGGGTTAAATGCACATTTAAAATAGATCAAACATTTATAAGCACTTACAGCAACACACACACACACACACACATATATATATATATATATATATATACAGAAACAATAAATAAAGCACGAATAAAATAACTTAGCACTCATAATAAATTCAAGCGCTCGGCAATTAAATCGTAAATTTTTACAACTACAAATTTACAGTTATTAAAAACATAATTTGTTGTTGCTGCCTGCTATTATTAATTACTACAACAGTTTGGTGTCACGCTGAAAAACAACGAGCCACATCGGCGACGGCAACGGCAACGGCGACGGCGACGCCGGAGGTGGGGAACGTCGTTTGCTGCATTTGTTAAATAAGTAGTCGAAACGAACGAAAGACTTAGACTACGAACTTGAGTTCAATCAACATTTTCAATTTAAAAGCATTCGCTGCTGCTCTGTGCTCTGGCACGTTTTTCTTATGTGTGCCTTAACACTTGCGAGGGCCAACCAGAAAGTTCCGGAACTTTATTAATAGCTGTTTCCACACAGTCAAGAATCAATAAAGCAATTTATATTAGGAAAGAATAATGCACGCTTATTGGCTTGATATTTTTTTTTCCATTTACTCATTGTTCGCCTGACTTTGTGGCGAGTCGTGGAGCACGTGTTGCCCCCGCTAGACTCCACTGCTAATCGTCCATATTTACCAATGTCGTTTGTTCGTTTTGCTTAGCTTTGCGCGATCCGATGCTTATCGCCAAATGTGTTGAATGGTTGGCGGGTGCACAGCCGTTGCAAAAAATTAATTAGAACAAAATACAAAACGCGCAAATATTTCCAACAATGGGCGTGCCCGTTTGGAACATTTGGTGTATTGGTGTGTATTTGTTTTGGCAAACAATTGGCAACAATTTGTGGCAACAACTGCCAGTCAGAGCCGCAGTCAAAGTCACAATGCTCAGACAGGCATGACGATGTGGCAGCCGTGGCGCTATCGCGATTTATGTTTCTATGAATTATTTGTTAAATTGGCTGCCCGCACATGTGTGCCTATTGACGAAAGGTTTGAGGCCAATCAAAAGGCAAACGTTGGCCGGGACTTCATCTCCGTTGGCTGGCAAACCGGTTGGCCGCAAAATTTCCAACTAATTAGGCGTGGTGGCTTTTAATCAAAACGATTAAAATGCTTTCCGACAATATTTTTCCACGCCTAATCAAAGACTTTATGCCATTTTTTGCATTGCGCTCATGACAGCTGCAATAACTGCCAGAGTCGAACCTGAAGCTAAAACTTAGCCGTACCCGTGGCCGGGGACGGGCGTGGCGTTGCCATATCAAATTGTGCTACAATTTATTAAAAACGAAATATGTGCGAGCCGGGTGAGTCGGGCGACGGTACACACGAACGATAACAAGTTGTCGAACCAGATGTCAAACCGATTTGCAAATATTTGACAAGCGCAAAACACCGACACCGAAAACCGAATACCGAATACCGAAAACTGAAAACCAATGTGCGGCAGGGCAGAAAGATGCCGGCATATACGATCATTACCAAGTAGTTGTGACACACATAATGATTCACAAGAAGGATGAGTCCATGTATGTCTTGATTTAGCAGTTTAGCAGTTTAGCAGTTAGTGTAAACTAGTTTGCGGATTTGATGAATGCATTCAATATGTCAATATTAATTCTTGATCGGAATGCTCTAAATGGCTCAGTCATATAGGTGAGTCAACAATTGGGATTCGCGTTCCACTTCCAGGAAGGTAGAAAGCTAGTTTAGAACTATATCATATAAATTGTATAATAATAATATTTTGATTGCTTACAATGTACTCAACAGGTTTTCTTTGTGGCTTTACCTGATAAGGTGTATCAGGCACATACATTGTTAATGCATTTTCTGCCAGTTATCAGATGGAATCTTTTTAAGGCAGCGTCTCAGCGGCGTCAACATAATAATAACATAAAAGTTTATTTTATTTTTATTTTCAATTTAATTTATTGAAAATCATCAAAAATATCATGCAAAAAATCAAGGCGCGTGGCGAGCGACGAGCGCGCGACGGGCGAGAGCGGAGGGAATCTTGTTTTTGCAAAGCTGCGAAGGGAAAACCAAATTTAATACAACGCGCGGTGACGGCGGCGCACGCATTAAGACCGCAGCAGAGACGTTGCCCCTGCCCCTGCCCCAGCCCCATTCCACCTCACTCGATAGCCTTCGCGGCCGTTGCCACCGGCCGGGGCAGGCCACTTTTCGGCCATTGTCAGCTCCGAAAAATCTGATAAGTCGCATTATAAGAACATAAAAACACCCAAACCAGTAAACGTAAACGAAACATACTCGTATACGAGGGAGAGAAAATAATTTCAGCCTGTCCTCCCGATGGTGCTCGGCTGTGCCACACCGTGAGGACGGGGCGCGGCGCAGTCTGCAGCAGCAGCAGCAGCAGCAGCAACAAGGCCAAAACGAAAATATGCAACATGCATGTTGTTTTTGTTGCTGTTACTGTTGCTGTTGCTGTTGCTGTTGCTGATGTTGCGGTCGCCAAAGCAAAGCAATCCGAAGCGAAAATATTTGGGGCCATGCCACGAAATGAAGTTGCAACAAGATACTGTACTTTACTTAAGGGCAAGTAGATGCACAACTGATACACGGACATGGGACTTTATTTCACCTTTATGGGTATTTCTTCAGCTGCTCGCATCGTTCGAGTTTAATTTCTTGTGCAAACTTCGAGCCTCTTCATGGGGCGTGTTAAGCCTTGCGTCTTACGAATGAGCTGCCGCAGCAGCCTCTGTTGCGTTGCATGCAGCAACTGCCCTCATTAAGTTCGACAAGGATGCCAAGAGGATATTGAGAACACGGAGCCGCCACTGCCATTGTTTTGTTGCCCCATTGCCGCATTGCCGCATTGCCGCATTGCCGCATTGCCGCTGTAAATCTGCATTACGTGCGCATCATTTTGAGGTGTTCAATTAAAGTTGGATGCAGCCCGGGCAAGGGCCAGGGCCAGGGCCAGGGCACACTTAATGCCCGCGTGGTTTTTAATTACACTCGATCCGTAACCAAAACAAACTCCTTATATATCAGGCAAGCATTACGCTAGCCCCAGTCGAAGTCGCAAATCACTGTTGGATGTGGCAAACGGAGAGCCAAGCCAAAAGTAATATTCAATTAAAAAGATTCACAAAAATCCACTTTTAGGAAAAGTGGGGAGGGGGGATTATCAATTGTGGCTTTGTAGAAATAGATGTGTTTTTTTCTTAACAATTATTTTTATTTTTTTTTTTTTTTTTGAATTATTAACTTAATTTTTGGACGCCAGCTGTTTATGTGGCTTATTCACTTGACTGTTTATTTATTTTTAGCCGACTTCATATGGTGTGGCAGACACGGTGAAACTGTAAACCGCCTTTGGCCTCGCCGGGCTTGCTCCACCTCCACCTCCACGACCACCTCCACTTCCACCACCAACTCTATTTTCGTCTTGAGCTCTGATTGATGCCGTCCATAACAATAACAACAACCAATTTGGCTAGATTTATTTTTAGGTTTTTATTTTTTATTTGCTTTGATGAAGCGCCTAAGAGTATCGGCAGATGATGGAGCATGTTGAAGTGCATTTGAAAAACGTTTAACATTTCTTAGCTAAGCCCCAAACATTTTGAATGTTAATCAATTAAGTCGATTTGTTTGGCCCATGTCGGGCATTTAGGCCTAATAAGCAGATATGCGGAACTGCAAGCTTGCCCAAATTTTTTCGCTGCTAGACTAATTACTTTGGCACTCACTCAACAGAGAGCACTTACTTGAAAGCCACTCGGAATGCTTTCATCTCTCTGGAATCCAACGCTAGCCAAATCCAGTCGACTGCCAAAGTCATGAAGCTCTTGTGGATGTGGATGTCGATGTGGATGTGGCAGTCGCTGTGGGTCAGCGACTAAAGCCACCCGGACGGTCAGCTGGCCGGTCAACCTACTTTGGCAGCACGCCACTGAGTCAGGCTCCAGCCACAAAAGGTGATGATGAGGTTGATTACTTCGACTTGCATTGGCGACTTTCCTTCTAATTTGAGCTGTACAAATAATCAAAATTTTTGGCGCGCGCTTTGTAGCATTTAATTTGATTTTCAGCACGTTTCGTCTGCAGCGGCACGGCTTCAATTGAAACCGATTTTCGGACTCCATTTCTGGCCACGGAGTGAGCGCGGCAAGCAGATCGAGTGCGAGTGCACTTTACTGGGTGTCAAATCGAGCTCACGTTTTTGGACCAACTTTCACCCATTTCGTGGGCGTGGGCGTTGGCTAGGGCAACCCACCAGTTGCACTACTTGTAACTCATTTGATTGGCTAATTTTCGAGGCTATTTTCACGGGAATCCAATTTACGTCTCAATAAATATACTTTATGGTTCGAACAAAAAATTCTGCGCATTTTAATGTTTGCCGCGTTGTGTTCTTCCCCTTTTGTTCTGACCGTTAACTGTTTTACTAAAAAAGATAAAAATGGTTAGGAAATCTAGGCGAACCCGAACCAGAAAAACCGGCGTTAAATCATCAAAAAGTTGCACACGCGCCAACATTTTCCATCGAAATCGCGGCTGTCAGCACTTGACCCAATGCCCAGACAATGGCTTTAATTTCGGGCTGTCCAATTGTTGTTTCAGTTAGAGCCGCGACGCGGGTGTGGCGCATCTTTTTCTCCTTTTTGTTATTTTTTTGAGTTTATGATTATTTTTCTGTTTTGTTTTGATCTGTGCGCCTCGAAAACAATGAAACCCTATAAGCAAATTGCCTGTCAGCACCACCAGCAAGCATTGAACCACGGATTGTTGATGGCCTGGTCAAAATGCTTGATGCCCTTACAAATGGCGCTCTCTGATTTCGTTTTCGTTTTCGTTTTACCAGCAGCGTCGGCGGCGTCAGCGTAGGTCACCTTTCTGGGCGGCTTGACCTGGCTTAAATGAAAAACCATATTTCTCTGATGCTGGCCCCAGTTTTTGACGTGCGATCGATTGCGGCTGTCCGGGTGCTGCAGCAGCGCAAATTTGTTGCTGGCTTGGGCGTCTCTGGCCTGCCCTGGCGTGGCCAGGCTTGACCTGATTTCATTTTGAGGTTGGGCAGCAAAAGTCATGCACTTGCCAGGTCCAAAACCAAAACGAAATCCAGTTCGAATCCAAACTAGCATTCGAGTCGGATGTCTATGGATATTGCCATTGGAAATTGCCTTCTAATTAAGTGCATTTCGTTTAATTAATTTAAACTAACTGTAAATTGGGCGCGGTGGCGGTGGCGGTGGCGATGGCGGCGTCGTCCGCCTTCTGCAGACCAATAGCCATTCGCCAGGCCCAACAGCAGAAGGCGAAGCAACAAGCTCGTTAAGACGACCAAATCGAGGGCCAAAGACGACGACCAAGTTTATTAGTTCGTGCCTTCATTTCGTAATTACTTCAATTGATTTTGCGCTGCTGATGGCAGCGGCTATTGCAGCGCCAAGGGAGAAGAAGCCAACGGGATCTAACAAACGAATTGAACGGAACTAAATCGAACTCAACTGAACTCAACTCAACTCAACTGAAACCTCATTGCGACTCTTTTGCGCGCTTCGTTGCCTTTGATTGTAAATCAGTTTACTTTGCCATTTAGAAGCATTTGCGTTGTTGCTGTGATTGGTGGTGGTGGTGGTTATGGTGGTGCTGTTGGTGGTGGTGTTAGTGGTGCTAGTGGTGTTGCTGTAGCTGCAGCCAGTTGCCAGTTGCCAGTTGCCAGTTGCCAGTTGCCAGTTGCCAGTTACCAATTGCTGTTCGCCTGCCTTGCCTTACCTTGCCTTACCTTGCCGTGCTCAAAAGGTGAAATCACGATTTTCAAGTGCATCGCCATCGATATACAATGAGAACAAGCCAGGAACTGCCTGGCCGTTGCAAATTGTAACTCTAACTGTACAACAGGTTCAAAGTATCTTTTAACAGGTACGCCTGACAATGCACCAGCCCCAAAAGGAGCACAGAGCTGCAGCTCTGAGAGCTGGTACTAGCATTTCGTAGTTGGCTTTAATTATCGCCAAGCATTTCAACGATTTCCTCCCAACTAAGCAAATAAATTTAAAATACCTGTGGCTAACAAAAAGTTAATTAGTTTTGTTTTATTTTTTGTTGTTTTTTTTTTGTTTTGTTTTGTTTTGTTTTTGTTGTGCTTGCTGCATTCAAGAAATCACTCAATTAGATCGACCGGCGAAAGGCTTCCAAAAATGTGGAATTAACTCGGTGGCATTAAGAGCAGCGTAAAGGCATAAAATGCATTTCGCCCTGGCGAGCGTATTAAAAGTCTTTAAAAACAAAAACAATGGCCAGAAACTGGCCATAAGCATGGCCAACGTGTGAGGTCAACGAGGCATAAGCGACTCACGTGATAATCATGTGAAAATACTTTGATTTAATAAAGTAGCCAATATTGGCAGCCCTGGCAGCCAACTATAACAATAATTTTGCAGCCTTAATCGCATCTAAACGTTGGGGCTACGAGGCTAAAGCGCAGCTGCGAGCCGAATGGGACCCCTTTCGGGTCAGAAGACAGCCGGCAAAGTTCGCCGGCATCAACACCTCGGCTAAAGTAGAAGTCGAACCACGGCCGGTAAAGCTGCTGACCCATGGCTGGCTAATTGACAGTATCGTGACTAAAATCAATTTGTTGTGTGCGGCCCAAGCAACAAATTTCACGTTGTAGCCGTTGATGCGGCTGCCGATGCAACGGATGGAGCCTCTATGAATGATTTACGATGCGTCGTAGCTGCTATGACCCCAAAGATCGACGTTGTTGAAACATCAAAAAGCTAACATCATCGCAATCCCAGTCCCGGTACTCCGGTACTCCGGTACCTGTATCAATACCCACTGCAGTTGCAGCCCGCTGCCGATGATGTGTTTGCCAGAGACGCCCGCTCATAATCAGCAGCACATAAACAACATAGCTGACCACCGCATTGATCAGCCGCCGCTGATCTTCGAAGATGGTCGAAGATCGCTGGCGATTTTCACTATGGGCTATACAGACGTTGCCCCAGACGAACATAATCAGCAGTGGGTGTCCAACAGTGAATGGGCATGGGCATGGCTCTTTAGCTATTTCATTGCAAAAGCTGCAACAACAACAACAACAACAACAACAACATCAGTAACTGGCTCTGATCGGGCAGTCGAATCGGCACGATCATCAACATGATCATTACGTTTGTTTATTGGCGAAAATTTAGAAATTTATTGCTCATTTGTTATTATGACTAAAAAGTCAAAGCAGTTCTCACACTTTGGACTTTGACAGGTAAATAGCCCTAAGATTGTCACGCCTCCCCGCCTCCTTGCACCTCCCTCATCGTTCTTATGTTAACTGTGCATTAAGCCCGACATTATCGGCAATCAGCGGGTGTCTGTCTGATCAGCATTATGGCCAAATTAGTGAGCTCTTCTATTGGATTAGCGTGGATGCGTTAATTCGTTTAATAGCAGCGAAGACGTTGAGGTTATGTCCAAGTTAATATACCCGAGAGCCAGTCAAAACATTCAATTTCAGTTAGTTTTAATTATCGCTATTTATAGACAATTGTACATCGAATCAGACTGATTTATGGACTTGGCCTCAATTTACAACTAATGGAAATAATTAAGCATCCAAAAATAGTTATCAATGTCTGCGGATGTGTTATTATAAGGTTCCTCAAATGAGTTGCAAAACAGTTTGAGCTAGGGAAATACTAGAAATGAGTATAATAGGTTAAACTAGGAAAATACTAGAAATATGTATTATAGGCTCTCTGCACCACTTACTGCAGTTAGTTCGGACAAATTGCACTTTAATTTATCGAATACTTTGTATCAAGGTCTTGGAACGGGTTCAGTACCGTCCTGCTGTCATATCGTGCCACAACCACCGTGAAATGACGTGATAAAGTCGCGTAATTAAAATATGAACAGCGTTCATCTATTGGACTGGCATTTGTCTATGGCGGCTGCTCCATTGCCTGTGGTAAAAACGCGGTGCTCTATTTTAAATAAATGTTTTGTGGCAAGCAAAAAGTTATTCGTATTAGCTCAAGGATAGAAACCGGCAGCGGCTGCAACACGATGCGCGACTCTCACGGATGCAACTGCTGCAGCCGACCATCAGCATCTGAGCTGGCGTGGGGCAAACACATGGTGTGTTGTTGTTGGTGGTGGCAGTGGTGGCGGTGGTGGCACCGCTACCCGCTCCTTGCGCTCCAGCTGCCAGCCAGAGCTGCGGGAGCTAATAAATTTTCGTCGACTGTTTGCCGTTTGCCTGCCGCTATTGATCGTTAAGTAAATTGTCTGCAATTATGCCAAAAGGGAAAATAATAGAAATTATAACGAAAATGCTGTTGACTTTGTGCGCCGAATGGATGAAATTGTGGGAAGGTGCTGCCACAGCCGCCGCAGTATCCTCCTTAGTTCCACAAAACACAGCACACACAACACACACCACATAACACACAACACACACCGTACGGCACACACCACACCTCACCACACTTCGGTGCACTTCAGTTCTGCTTAGTTCGGTTCAGTTGAGTTCCCATTTGCGAAAAAGTGACGTGACGCGTTTTTCTGTTGCCTTTATTGCCGATCGTTTGTAAGCAGCAAATGCTGGTGCTCATAATTTTCTTTTAGGTGGCAAATTGCTGGCAGTTGCCTGCCATGTGGGTCAAAAAGCACACGAATATCACCGCTCAGTTGGATCTCTGTTTTAGCATCTTGACACTCATATTTATAACTCGTGCAAATTCATTTAATTGTTTGCCGTTGATAAGTGAAACCTACAATGGCTCCGACGATAATAACAACAACAATAACAACAATGGAAACTGCATTGGCGGCCCACATATGTCGAGTGGCAGCTATTGCAGCAGCCAAAAGTCTGGCTAGTTGCTTGACTAACTAACTAACTGACGGAATGACGGAATGACGGAATGACTGACTTACTGACTGACTGACAACTGACTGGACAACTGGTAGCCAGAGTTTGGGCTTGACTTGTTTGAGGCGACTATCGACATGTTACATCCGTGCGGACTCTCAACGTTCAATTAACATGACCAGCACCGAAATCAATTAAGAAATTGCCATGCGATGCTAATAATAACTAAACCACGCCCCAAAGTCATCGACGGCCTTTCAGAACCCGAGGCTGTCGCTCAACATGAGATTTGAGTAGCTTTACGGAGGCTGTCAATTGTGAACATGCAATTGCATTCATGCGAGGGCTGCTCAATCGGCTGTCAGCTGAGAGTTGATTAGTTAATGCATTCTGAGAAGGATTATCTTAGGATTAGATTTAGATAAATAAGTCAATACCTGGTGCACAGAGTTCTCTGTTTGTGTGTCACACTTTATGATATAAATATAATCATAGTTGATCATTAGAATTTCATGAAAGAGCCAAATAAGATGGAGGAGAGTTCTTCATTTCGGCTCCACTATAACTGATATTTCACAATTTAACGAGTCACCCACCGTGCTGCATGTTGTAAGGCCCATTTGACAGAATGACCAACTGACTGGGGCAATGTTTATCCTGCGGACATTTGAGTGATGCATGTTCCTCACACACAGACAAAATGCTTAATTGGCGCATATTCATGACAAGTCCGCTGCCTGCAAGCTGATCCAAAAAAAAAAAAAAAAAAAAAAAAAAAACAGAGTGCAATAAAAAAAAATGCAGATTACATAAACGCTGAAAACGTTGACAAATGTTTAGGCAGGACTTTGATCCTGTTTTCACACATTGTGCAACACGCCCAGTTGGACATTTGGAGATTTGGACAGTGGCAGCCAAATGCATGTGTATGTGTGTGTGTGTGTGTGTGTTTGAATATGTTTTGCGGTGTTTTGCCCCGCCCGCGCATTGTCACTCGTTCAATTGCAATTGGAAATCGCATTCGTCGTCAGCAACGTGTAAAAATATTTGTGTAACTGACTTCGATTTTCGATTTTTGGTTTTTTCTGTTTTTTAAGTTTGTTTCTGTTTCTGATTGCTGCATTTGATGCATTTCAAATGAGTTGATTTATGGCAACATTTCGGCTGGCTTTTGAATGACTGACTGACTGACTGACTGACTGACTGACTTTGCTAACTGGCTAGCTGGCTGTTTGGCTGACTGGCTGGGTGCCTGTCGCAGCGCATGAATGAAGGCTTGTTGATGTTGTGACAGCTTCAAAAACTGGCCAACTCAGTCCAACTTCCAGCCAAATACATGTTAAACTGCTTTAATTACTCAGCCCGCAATGTACCACTGTACATATGTACACATGTATGTACTTATGTACTGGCATATTTTGGTTTGCATTTTGAGGCCAAAGATTTAAAGATTTATGAGAATTTTGGCCGCGCCCCGTTACTGTTACTGTTACTGTTGCTGTCGCTGTCGCTGTTACTGTTGCAGTTCGGCTGCAGAGCCTGCCTGCCTGCCCTTAGCCAAAAGGAAAGTTGTTGGACATGCGACTACTTATCTTAACTGACCTGCAGATAGTTTTGTTTGTAAAAAGCAACATTTGACTCCCACGCGACAATGCAACAACTCAGCGACACGAATTGCAACCAAATGGCACATGTGCTCCACCCCTCGTCCTGGGGGTGCCACCGCCTCTCTCCCCGTGGCTTGTGCCGTCTCGGTGGTGCAGTCTGCGCGAGCGACTTTGATAAATTCCGCACAAACACACGAGCATTTGAATAATGAAGCGGGGGCCTCGGCCACAGCATCCAATGGCAATGGCTGGCGGCCTGGCTAGTCGATGCCCGTGCGGCTGTTGGGGGCATCAATCTGTCAACGCCGTCGCGTTTGTTGCATGCGCGTGCGCACAGTTTGAGTTCGATGGGTTTTCTGCCACTGGCGGCTTGGCAAAGGCGAAGTTAGCGACAACAACAACAACAACAAAGAGCAACAGTTAAATCGCGTGCCGCATGGCTGGCGCAGCTTTGTCGCCGGCGTGGGTCGTCTATCAATTAAACAAAGCGGCTGCTGCAATATCAAATGCAAGGCCGGCATGACGGCCACCCAAAACGCTGCTCCAGTTGCCAGTTGCCAGTTGCCAGTTGCCAGTTACCATTTGTGGCATCAACAACAACAACTACAACAATGTCAGGCATCGTCGTCGCTTCCGCTCTGAGCTGCGAACCAGTTTACGGGCTGCCAGCAGTTGCTCCTCTGCCCCTTCCACCCCCGCGCATAGCACCAGCCCCTTCTCGTGCAGGATTTGCCGACATGGCGCATTATTTAACGACACGATTCGTGCAACTCCCACGCATGCAAACTGAAAGCGAAAAATGCGCACAGAGCTCGCCAGTTGTCTCTATTGTTGTTGTCTCTGCTGTTGTTGTTGATGTTGTTGCCGTTTCTGTTTCTGTTGCTTAACTGATGCCCCAGCGACCGAAATTGGCGCAAAAATGTCACCAGCTTGCACTCCCTGGATATGCATCGATCATCGCAGCAAAATGTCAAATTTGCGTCGCGTTTATCGACCCACCAAAGCGGCTTTAATGTCAGTTTACCAATTTGACAAATGACTTGCGATACCAACAACAAGCATTGCACAAAATGTTGAAAGCTGCGTTCGATGCCACACAGCCGAACGATGAGAACTGATTCCAGCTGAATCTACGTGCATATGACTGTGGCAATAGCTACCTGTGCGCCGGAGCAACGATTGGGGTTATCGGGTGAGTCTAATCGGCGATAAAAATGTTTGCCTGCATGTAAAATCAGATGTTGACGATGCTGCCACCGCAAATCGAAGCCATCGCGAGACATTCATAAATGTCTGCTCGCATAAGTATTAAAGAAAAACAAAAAAAAAATATATGCAAAAATTTGCGCATATCGCATTTCAGCGGCAGCAGCAACTGCCACAAATTACACGCAGCCCGGCGACAACAGGCATTAATAATTGGCAAACTAAACGCAATATCAAAGCACGCTGGCAAGCGTTATCAATAAAACTGTTCAGCGGCCACGCCCTCGCACGCACTTGGTAGCGGGACTTGGGGGCATGCGGCTATCGAGTGCGGCAGTCTGCAGGATGGATGACAAATTGCGCAAATCCATGAGATAGTTTTGCTTGGCGGTGGGGCAGTCGCACGATTGCATTGCCAATTGCATAATGTGCAGCGTAGATTTGTATCTTTTGCATGCGGCAACGAGCGGGCCATGTTGTTGACTCAAAACGCTGTCAAAATGGCAAAGCAAAAATGATTCGTGGCGATAAAGACTGCGACCGGAGACCCACAAACAAATGAACACTCAGCTGGCCCAGAGAGCTGGGCTAGGCCTGCCCGCTGGTCAGCCATGAACATTTAATAAACAATTTTGCACCATTTTGAAGGCAGCAACTGCGAGCAACTGCAAATTCTGCAGCAACTGTTGCCGCTGCTTCGACTGCTGCTGTTGTTAATTGCCATCATTAGCTGTTCATCTGCAGCCGCGGCTTATCAATTATCTATACTAACCTGGCCCGATCGCTGGCAATTAGCCAGGCTAAGCGTCTAATTAAGTTGCCCCAGCAGTTAGCGGTCTCTCCACATACGAGTTCTGATCGATGGCGTGTTAGTAGCCAACAATTTGGTGACTGCAGATGATGATGCTTACTGCATGCGAAAAAGACACGTTTGTATCTGCAATCTGCGGCTCTAATTGCCGAAAGTTGTAGATGATATGGAACTGATATGCTGATTTGGTTTAATCATTAGCATCAAACATGAGAATTTGATTAAATAATTTTATACTTTTCATAAATTCTCATTTCCTATAATTGTGCATTTGAGTAACCAGGAATTACTTATTTAGATACATTTATCTTATATATATATATACATATATATTTTATTTTTTCATTATTAGCCAGTATTTATTTCCTATTTATTCAATAAAATGCACAAGTTAGCTTATCAAGCTCTATATCAGCAATGAAATGAAGCTGCTTAGAGTATTTATATTTATATTGTACAAACAAACATAAAAACAAAAGTAACATTTAAGTAAAAACAAAGTGAGACAGAAACACAAGTTGCAGCCCTACATTTATATTCCAACCATGCCCCTCAGAATCCAGGTGTCCGGTGTGTCCGCCGCAGCACTTGCACTTTGGCGCTGATCCTCGCGCAGAACTTCGTCATACAAATTGGCAAATAGACGAATTTCCTGCTCCGTGAGCGTCAGCACCAAAGTGTCGTTCAGCATATCGATGTCAATATCGAAAAGATGGACAAAATCAGGGGTTCGCAAGCCTTCATCTTGATGGGCTGGTTCTGTGGCCGGCATGGCTGCTGGGACAACATGCGGATCTGGATCTGTGGTGCTGTCATTGGATGCTTCAGCTGGATCGCCAGCGCTCACCTGAAACTCGCGACGGCACAGCGGGCACCGAGGATCGCCCCTCACCTGCAAATATCGTTCTAAACAATCCGTGCAAAAAGAATGGCTGCACGGCAAGCAACAAGGCCGCTGTTGCTCATCTAAACAAAATATGCATGGATTAGGGTAAGTCTTCATGATAACGGACCTTCAAACTTATTCAACGACACTCGCTTACAAGTCTGAAATCGCTTTAAAGAACACCGTTGATACTTGAATTACACACAAACTTTTGATTTCGCCGCAAGGTATTCAATTTACAAAAAAAAAAAAAACTTAGTGGACGCGACGAGACAGGCACGGCCTACTTGATTACATATTCCACAGATTCAACAAATTCACAATAATTGGGCATTATTAAATATCAAGCTGTCAAAAAGCTATATCAAGGAATCAAACAAGCTTCCTCGCTTGAAAAGATTGTCTAATAAAAGCTGGAGTTATTTGCATGATGAACTTTGATTAATCTTGACTACAGTAACACCCTCTTAGCGACGATAATTGCCCGGAGCAAGCCATTATACCTATGCATATATTACGGTGACTTTGCCAAAGAACTGCTGTCTGGGAAAAACTTGAATATTTTCATTAAAACTTGGTCAAAGTTTATGGCAATTTTCAATCTATTTTCCCGACTTCGGCGACGACGACGACGACGACGACGACGACGCTACTGCACCCGTTGCCATTGCAGCAGTTCTTGCAGCAGCTGTTGCCATTGTTGTTGTTGCCCGATTCATTCAAATTGCATTCAAATCAATTACATTCGAACTAAACATAATTCATGTGGTATGGGTTAATACAACAAATTACAACTGACATTTAAACAGAAACATGAAACGGACAATTTAACATGAGCCACAGCCAAGCCGAAAAATAAAACAAAATATTTATATATATATATATATGTGAATATATCTATATATTGGATATGTATTTGTATATGTATATGTATAATAAAAGCAACACAAAGGCTGGTAACGGCCGTTGCAAGGCATCATGTGAGGCAATGGGCAAAGGCAGAGTCGAGAAAACCAAAAAGCCAAAAAGTCAAAAAGAGACGTAAACAAAATTCAGAAAAAATAAAGGCGCACATAAAATCGGAGCCACTCAGACAAACCAACAGCCAGCGATCAAGGCAAAGTGACCTTCAGTGGCCACAAAAAGTGCAGCCCCACACACAGGCAACAACGTCACGGCTAACAAAAACAGAAAAAAAAAAAAAAAAATAAATAACAATAAAATTCTTTTCTCACGATTGTTGACTTTAACACTTACAGCGTCGAAAAATTACGAGCCATATTCACTGTCATTGCCTGCAAAGCCCCGCCAGAAATTAAGCTTGACAGCGTGGCCGCATAAAATGCACTCGTATACAAAGTTTTCGTATGGCCCGATAATAATAACAACAGCAACAACATAAACAAGAATAAGAGCAACAACTGGAAATAAGCTACTGTGCTGGAGACAAATTTCCAGCTGACGATTCGAATAAGCAGCAGGAAGACTCGTGGCTGCAACCTGCAAGTCAATTTCAATGGAATCGAGAGAGAGTAAGAGATAAATGTTCTTTGGTCTGGTCTGGTCTGGGGTCTGGGGTCTGGCCAGAGCGGGGGCCATTGCGATTTTCGCTTAATTTTATGTGCTTTGCATATTTGTGCTGTGCTTGCATTAAAATTTTGTTTGCGTGTTGAACTCATTTATTTGTACTCTTTTACCTCTGTTATCGGCTTAATGCATTTCGTAGTTGGTCTGTCCGTAAGGTTTTCAATCTGTGCGCCAGACTTTGTTTTTGCAATTAAGTGAAATTTATATTATTGCAAGTTCGTCGCTTAAGTCTTTTGCTTGCGCGTCGCACGTCGTGGCACGTAAATTGCCGAAAAAAATATTTCCTACTTACCGAACCGGGACCGAGCTGCGTGGGCCGATACTAAGCGCTTCCCACTCCACAGACACCCCCATCTTGCATCTTGATTCTCTGTCCCCGCTGCCCAGCCATGCTGAGCTTGAGTCGTCCTGGCAGCGGCTTCTCTTGCAGCAGTAGCTTATTTTAATCCGCCGCGTTGGTGGCGTGCATACATAATACATAATTACCGGTTTCACTTTTTGCCTGCCTGTGATTATCGTGGCATTTCTTGACTTTTTGTTTTTATTTTTCCACATTTTTTCCAGCCATTGCGGTTTTTTATTACCCTCCACTTGATATAGGCATTGCAGTTGCTTTTTTTATTTAGTTTTTTTTTTTTTTTTTTTTTTTCAGCGGTTACTTCGTATGGTTTCTTAATTTTTAATTTTTATGATGTGTTAATGGATATTTTTGTGACATGACCTCCTGGCGTGCTGTTGTTATGGCCGCAGCCAAGCCGCCTACTTGATGAGTTCTGCAGCGCCTGCCAGGCCGCCTGTCAGTCTGTCCGATTTAGTTGGGCTGCAGTGTCTGCATAGAGGGAAACCATCGGCCATTGGAATTATGCAATGTTATGCATGTCCACTTGAAGTGCGCTGTAATTGAAGCTATTTAAAGCTTGTTAAATGGCAAGGACACGCCAGATGCATGCAAAGCCATCCACAAGGCAGTCTCCATCTCGTTCCTGTACCTGTCAGCCCGCCAATCAGCTTGAAGAGTGACGCCAAAAACCAGTCGGGGATGCCGATTAATATCTTAATATTGTTTGACGGCGCTAGATGGCGCCCTAACACACTCGCTCGATCATCAGACTTAAGTGAATTTCACATCAAACTGTGACCCAGTTTCCTATCAGGCATCTGCACTTCTGCGAACTGCCTGCTCCGCTCCGATTGAGAACAAGCCAGGGGAATGAAATCGAAATGGAGTTGCTGTTGATGCCGGAGCCGAGCGAGTTGTCGCTCAAATTACACGCACACTGCTCGGCTGAAAGCTGATTACAGGCCCCGAGGCATGCAATTTGCATCAATAAAAGTTGAAGCCTGGTCCGGCAACTGCTGCGTCTCCTGCTGTAGGTCAGTTTGTCGGTTTGTCCCTGACGCTGCCCTTAAATGCCGTTCATCTTGTTCGGCTCGGCGTGGCGATGATTTGTTGACTGCTTCTGCATTTGGTGTTGCCTTTGCCGTTCACTGGCTTCAATCAAGTGACGATGGGCGCAAACGAGCCAAAGGCGCGTACTGGATGGATTCCGGGCCGGGCCGGGCCGAACCGGGTCGGGCCTAACACACACCCCGCCTATTTTCATCTGAGCCGGTGCCGAAACGTTATCCACATCATGTCTCTTATCGGATAAGAGTCAACTATAGCGGTGTCTGATGATGTCTGGCCACTTGACCGACCAATAATTACTTTCTCCATCTCCATCTCGAGTGGGCAACGAATGTTATTGATTTCTGATTGCCGCCATAATTTTATTATGGATCATTAAGCCGATAATGCTGATGTTCGACCCCGAATAACAACGCACGTTTGTAGCCATTTGCAAATTGTTCGTGGTCTTTGAAGAACTTTAGCTTCGAATAAAACGATCCCATTAAATTTAGAGTTCATTTTCACAATCATAAAACTTTCCAAAACTTATGTGTAAATGTGAAAGGTTCACGGCCTATCCGAGCCGAAGTGGAAAATGTAGTCGGAAACACATTTGGCCAGGGTTCAACTAATTTGCATGTGAAAAAGTTGCTGTTTTATTATTTTACCGATTAATAAATCTTCACTAATGATTTGCAACAAGCACAAAGACAAATTGAGCTGTAAAGCTTAACTTAACAAAGAGCGTTAAATCAATGACCGATACTAAAACTAAGAGTTGATTTATAATGCAAAACTGAGGCTATGAAAAGGCTGGATTATACAAAACATTTATGTACACACATACATATACACATATGTATTTTTTGGTAGATATCGATCGTATTCATACACGCTGTTATAATTCGCTACATACAAAGTCTGACAAAGTGAAACTGTGAATGCATTTATCTTAAGCTCATCAAGGCTTATAGTTGGCCCGCTTTGGCCAAGGGCCCTTTTTATAGCATGTATGTTTATTATTTTGCAATTTCTTTTGTGTCAGTTGAAGTTTGCTAAATTAACTTCACTTCAGATCAAAAGCCGCCAAAAAGGCAAATCCACAGTATCAAAAAATGTATAAAGAAAAAATCAAAAATAATAAAACCTGCAGCGTCTCCACACCGCTCAAGTGTTATTTCTGACAGTTCAGACGTCCACTCCAAAGTGAGATCTGTCATAAAAGCGACCTGCGCCGCTCTTGATTGTGATTTTGATTTTGATTTTGATTTTGGCGGATTTCGGATGACAGGCTCTCGTGCCCGGCAGCCCGGCTGCCTTTTGAAAATGCATCGGTCCAAAAGTGTATGCAGATTTTAAATTAAAGCTCCTTATCAACGAGGAAAAATACATAACCGGTTGCCCCATAGCCAATTTGGTCTGGGTCTCAGTCGCAGTCTCATTCGCAGTCGCAGTCGCACTCTCGGTTGATGGGTTCTCATTTTGTTTATACTGGAGTTTTTAGTTATTTTGGAGTGGCATTTCCCTAATTGGAGCGGGCACTGCAACAAGTGCAGCGATAATTTATTATGTTATTTAATAAATATAATTAATGCATAATAAGAGAACAAAGCGAAACGCGTAAAAACAAGCAGCGACCACTACTCATTTGTTGGCAACATAAAAATTACTTAATAATTTCCATCAAAACTAATTAATTTCAATATTATTCAGGCAAACTAAAGCCCCAGGCTGGAGACAACTCCACAAGTTCCGACAAGGAGCAACAACAACAACAACAACAGCAGCAGCAGCAGCAACAACGGGAACGTCGACGACTTCAACGCGTTAAGCATATTGTCCTGCACTTAACCCTTTGTGCCGACTTTGTACTCGAAAATTTGTTGTTGCAACATAAAAATGCTTATTACGTTGAGCAGAACATGCTGCAGGCCCCAAAGGCGATTTACAATTTTTATATCCATAATTATGCATGTGCTATGTCGTAAATGTATAGTCAGGCTATTTGTCTCTTTCCTTGTTTCCCTCTGTTTCACTCTCTCTCTCTCTCTCTCTCTCTGTCTCGTTCTTTCTCACTCAATCACTTAGTTAGTTTTTGGGAGTAACTTAAATCAATTGCTGCACATAGCGGCAAAGTCGTCAACGGTTGAAGCGGTTGAAGCCGTAGCTGAAGTTGTGACCCGACTTTCGGGTCTCTCCTCTGCAACTCTTTCAGTCTGTGGCCCATTCGCTACGCTTGAGTAATTTCATTTTTGGCGGCTTTGTCCTTACTGGCAAATGACTTGAAGCTTGAACGCGGCTTTCTGGCCATCTCTTATGGCATTTATGCTACTTATGCAGCGTTTGTAGCTGCTTCTGCTGCTGCTGCTGCTGCTGATGCTGATGCTGATGCAGTACGGCCAAAATGACCGTAATTAATCAATTTGAGCAAAGTGGCAGCAGCGGGACTTGGAGTAGGGCGTTCGGTCAACGGCAATGTCCGTGTAATAACAATGAAAACAGCGTGTGTTGCATGGGACACGGCCAGACGCGGCATATACTCATAAACATACGTGCATTGCTACTCATGTATATCTGCACACCATAAATTATGTTCGCACAGGGTTAAGCGCATTATTTAAGCATTCATCACGAGCCGCGGCCCAGTCGCAGACATCGTCTGGGGGCCCTTGGCTGCATCTCTCATCTGTTGCAGTGTAATAATTTTTGAAATTTATGTAAACAGTGTTGATTATGGATGAGTTATGCACCATGTTCTACCCTTTGTTGCCGTTGCCATTTTCGCGCTGCCAGCGCAGTTAATTTTAAGCTTGTTTTGCAGGAACTCGCCTGCACTTACCCGTAAGCCTCAGCCGCCGCCCTCTGCCCTCTTCCTCTGCCCCTAACTCTGTCTCTGCCTTAGCCTGAGCTTGAGTCATCGTCCAATTGATGTCTTTATTAGGCTGCTGCTGCTGCTGCTGCTGCTTGCCACACGGCTGCTAAATATCAAGCCGGTTACATATTTTCGCTTGGAACAATAAAATGCCAGCTAGTGAACGAAGCTGGCTCTGAATCTGAAACGGGCTCTGGCGATGAGTCTGCTGACAGCTTGCAGCTTGCAGCTTTAAGGCGTGTTTGGGCACTTAGCCTAGCCAAAAGTCGCTCACGGACTCTTGTGCATCTAAACCTCATGATATACTCGCACATAAATATTTCAAATAGCCGAATTTGTATGTGGCACATTAAAAATGACACGAACAATTATTTACCATGCCTGCACACACATACACACACACACACATCTACTCACATTTACACACACACACACATACTCGAACTTTTTCGGGGGAAATATGAATTGCTGCGATCAAAGCCAGAGGTAGAGGCCAAACCATTTGGGTGGCGCTTTTGTCTTTGAAACGTGCCAGTGCTCGTGCCACATGCAGCGCGCTGCCTGCAACGTTTCAGCGGCCAATAATATTTTAATTTTATTTTTTCATCAGCTGAACTCAGGCACGCTGGGCCACGTAGCCGCCCGGCAGATACGGGCACGTTTGGCGGGGACAATCACTCGATAGACTGCCACATGTCCCCTGCAGCTGCCACGCATGTCACCTGAACCTTAGCTGAGCTCAGCTCAGCTCAGTTCAGCTCAGCTTCTGCCACGACTGGCAGCTGTTGCAAGTTGCAAGTTGCAAGTTGTGGGTAGCTGGGCTAATGGCCTGCGGTTTGCGCTTTTAAACATGCGCGCTGATAAGCACGACAAACATTTAACAAGTAATTAAACATACTCCTAAATTCAGTCTCAGCCAACCACAGCTTGAGCCAAGCCTGGACAGCCAGGCGGTTGCTCCGGCGTGGCTTGCTGCCAAATGTGGGTTAAGGACGCACAGCACTCAACGGTCGCCGCCCCTCGCCGATGGCAGCCAATGTTCATTTTGTTTTCGTTTTGAATATTCGCTGTAATAGTTGTAATAGAGTTGCTCAAATTTGGCATTGTGCACATACATAAATACACCCGAGTAGAGCTCTGGCACAACAACACAGCAGCATGCAGAGCACAGATGTCTGACCCACACCCACATTTCATTAGCTCCAGTCGCTGGGCCGAGTGATAAATGTGATAATAAATATTCAAGCTGTTTGTGAGTGTTATAATTTAGTGTTGATTAGTTTGCGCAAATAAGAGTTATTGATTCAATTTCAATTAAAAGGATATGAATGTTTTGTGTTAGCGCCATTTCAGGCCACATCAATTCTCGCACCTACAAATGGAAAGAAATCAAGAACAAACCCGTTTCAGTTACCAACTTTTCTGCTCAACACCTATGTATTTTTTTTTTTTGGCACCTTTGCATTTATAATTTTGCAGGCATATTATTAATGATAGCTAATGAGTGGGCTGGGCCGCGTCGCATAGCGCAGTGCAATTGTTGATTAACGAATCCCAAATAAAAACCGGGCGAAGCGGCAGAACGCCAATTATGTGTCATTTGTATGAGCCCTGAACGTGTAATTTAAATGTAAACTAAAAGCTCAAGCATTTATTAACTTATTTTTGTAAGCAGTAAACAGTAAGCAGTAAGTAATCAAAAGTAATCGTAAGTTTCATGTGTCGATAGAACAGCCTCTCTGCAAGGGCACCAACAGCTGCAAACGCTGACGACGCGGCAACTGGTGGCTGCCACTCCACGAATTGTAGCCGGAGCTGTTGGAGTGCGTGGACGAGGTCGAGGGATTGGGTGAGCAGCGCAACTGGACGGCCGCCGAGGAAGCTAAAAAGAAGATGACTGTAGATTGTGGCTGACTATTTCAGCAGAAGCGGGTCAACTTACTTGGGAGATAACATAGAGCAGGCTGGATTACAAACGGGTTCAACTACAACTACTACGAACTATATATATATATAGCAACAAATAGGAAGACAAAGTTTTGGACGACACAGAAGCTTATGAGGCCTGATCGGAATGATTGGTGGACAACTGACGCATGGTGAAGGTGGTTTCTGCAGTCACAATGGACAAAGCATTAGATAAGTTACATAAATAAATTAGGATCATTAGTACCTGGTGTCCGGAAGCCTTCCTGTATCTTGTAGATTTCGTTCAGCTCCCGGGCGCTGCAAAGGGGCGTGTCCACCTGTGTGGTCTCATTGAAGCGCGCATAGTCGATCTCATATGCTTGCAAGTCCTTGTTATACAACACCACGGGATCGAATCGGTGGCCCCACAGTATCTCCGTATTGATAAAGCTCGATCTCGCCTGCGTGGACTGCCCCGTGGACTCGACAGTGCCTTCCAGAATCACAACAATCTCGAACTTGTCCTGCAACATGTCGGTGGCATTCATATTGTACAGGGGAGAGTTCTCGTCGATCCGGTGCTCAATCACCATGGGCCAAATGAAGAACAAATCGGATCCCGACTCGTCTGTGCCTATCTGCAGCTCTGTGAAGTGCTGAGTCATCACCTCGCCCTCCTTGGTACTGCGGGTTCTTATAAGCTGGGCACGCACTCCGGCGCCAATGATGTGGGATTTGCGCATGTCACCCACGCGGAACATCAATGACAGGCACCCATCTCGCTGGCAGATCACCGCGTGCTTGGAGAAGAGAAGAGTCTGGGCGCGCTGCTTGGCACGTGTCATTTTGGCGAAAACAATGCCGGCCATGAACGCCGACGACATGACGCCAAATATGGACTGGAAGCACATCATAAATATTGCCTCGGGGCACTCGGTCGAGGTGGTCCTCACGCCGTAGCCAATGGTGTGCTGCGTCTCGATGGAGAACAGGAAACAGGAGGTGAAGCCATCAATGGCCGAGACACATGGCGCCCAGCCCGATTCCTCTAAGGTATCAAAGTCCCATTAGACCACAAGCGTTGGAAAACTTGTCCACTTACCCTGATTATCCGGCAAATGCAACTCCTCTAGATCACCGTGTGTGTACATAATGAGCCACCAGATCAGCGCGAAGAACAACCACGACAATATGAAGCTCAATGCGAAGGCCAGAAGTGTCCAGCGCCACTGCCAGTCCACCATCGTTGTGTACATGTCCTGCAGAAAGCGAACCCTTCTGCGCTGCAGATGCTTCTGCACCACGTTGCAATCCCCATTTTTGAAGACTGCGCGACGACGCACGCGTCGCATGCTGCCAGGCCGAAAGTTGCGGGATCTGCAGAAAAAAGGGGGTAGTGGAAACATAACATATAGAATACATAAGTGCAATCCAGAGTTTGAAATCGGTATTTTGGCAATTGAATTGTATTTTAAGTAACAGCCCAAAAATATGTTACACTCTTTCTTAAAACTAATGCGAAAAACAATCAACAAAATTGGTAAATATTAAGGCTGAAAAGTCCTTATTTAATAGTCGAAGGTCAAAGCTGCTTAAATGATAAATTTGTTTTGGATACGGTAAACAGGAATACACATTTTTTAAGCTTTCCGTATCTAGAAAATAGTACGTGTATACTAATACTAATAAAGATACAATTATAATAATTTTAAATATAGTAAGAGCAATAGACTATACAGTCTGCTTAAGTTCCGTGCAAATAATATTCAAAAGTTCTAAATAAATAATATTATTTATTATTTGCTATCCAATTTTGTCATCTCTTCAACACGTTCTGCTATATTTAGGATTAGATCTGTTTCAATGTCATTTACAATGCAATGGCACTTAGTCTGTCTACGATTGAATTGCCTGGCGAGACCTGCACCAGTTACCCCCGTTTCATCCGTCCCCCCCGTCACCACCGTCGGTTACCCCAGATGCCAGCTTAGCATGGCTAATTGTCTAAATTGAGTGTGCACACTTAAGCAAAAACTATTTGCCAGCTTTTGGATATGGAAATGAAGTGCATCTAATTAACAGCGCACTTAATTTGCCAATGTCAACTGCAATGAACAACTGCAACAAAACGGGTTCCGCGAGGCAAGGTGTCTTCCATACTGATCATATGGTACTTCAGACATATGAATGAATGAGTTTTCATTAAATCAATCTTAGCTAAAATAATTGCATAAAAGTGTCACTATTAGATTTTAGCTGAGCTCTTAAGTAGCGCATCCCCACACACAGTTACAATTAAGTTGACTTGAACCCCATTGGCACTTGGAACTTGGGCTATTAATTGACACTGTGCTGGTTCCATAAATAACCGTTAATCGAATTTAACGCACAAACCTCTAAAGAAATGTGTTCGAGTACGTTGAGAAGAAAGAGGGGACTGAAATGATACACTTCACTTTGAAAAGAAGCCGCACTCAGTTAATTGTTAATTAATTTCAACGATGTGGACGCCAACGCAGTAAAATAGCGTTAATCCCCATTTAAGACCCAGCCCCAACCAGTAGGGCAAGCGTCTGCGGAAATGATTTCATAATGCCTCACGTGTGGGAAATTGTGAACACAATTGATTGATAAATCGTACATGTGATAGAGATGGGCCAATAACTTAAATCAGACCGTTTAACAGATGAGAAACATCTATTTTTTAAATCTTTTCAAACTATGGGGCAATTCATTTTGACAGATGAATAATGCGGCTGTGGGACAACATTTGAATGGGCTGCCTAATGAGTCGTCGTCGTCGTCGTCGTTGTCGTCGTCGTCTATTGCTATCCGCTAGCTGCTTAATCGCAGATAGGAAAACGTTTGAGCGACTTCTCGTTTAGATAATGCTCGTAACTCATGTAAAATTGCAACCAGCTGAGCGACTGCGTGGGTGTCTGTATAAATTACAACCGCAAACGGGGCACGGAGCACTTAAAATCAAATAAGCGTCGCACTGCTAATCAGTAAAATAAATCGTAATGTTAGACTTGTGTATCTGTCAAACACACACACACTCACACACACCTACATGCTTTTCTAGCTGCTGATTGAGCGAAAGCCTGCTGGCGGCAAGTTCAAGTTGAATGTCAAACACTCAGGCTTTATGCAACCTACAAAAAAGCAAGTACTTAAAAATCGCACCCCTTGGCCAGTGAATGGCTCGATCCTTTGAGCGCCTCATAGTAGACGCCGGCCTGGGAGGGCGTGTGCGAGATGCCTCTCATGTACTGCTGCTTCCACTCCTTCATGTGTGCAAATGTTTCCTCCTTGTCGCCGGCGACGGTCTCTACATCGGCCGCATCCTGTAGCACCTGCACATCGGTCAGAGGCACCTGCATATTAGCTGTCGCTCGTGCCAGTTGTAAACCCGTGCGCGTACTAAAACTGACTAAAGTTGGGGCTATCGCAACTGATCTCAAGCCAACATTAACATCAGAGCTGACAATGTTTATGATAGAAATTAGAGCAGCTATAACCAATAAATGTCTATTGACTGCGCCACTTAGGCATCTGAAAAACCCGTGTGCAAACAGAACCCTAATGGATTGTACCCACGTACAATCGGTCCCCCTTTGATAAACACCCTCTCCGACTTACCTGCAACTAGGCTGTCGCTGAAAGGCTTTGCCATTTGTAGGCAGCCCATAGAAACTGGCGGGACGATTGGGAACTATGGTTATGGGATACGACTGGGGATTGCTGATGACACTGTCCAGCGAATCGGGATCCTCTTCAATGGTCTGTGGCCTGTTGAGCGGCTTAGCTGACTTCTCATTCGTCTTCGCGGTCCCTGTTGCAGTAGTTGGTGCAGTTGCAGTTGTCGTCGCCGTCGAGTGGCTCGTAAAATTAAAACGCATCTGTGGAAGGCAGATATGAGGCCGTTCAAAATGGTAGTTGTCAAAACTGATTCGCATTGACGTGTTGCCAGCTGCTTGCCAGCTATTTTTGCTGTGTTAAATGCGCAAACAGAAACTTGTGATGAGACCGCATCGAGGTGCGAAAAATGTATCACATATAACTAGATTTATAATTGTAAACAAAAGATGAGTACATGAACGTGAGCACAACAACAAGATTGTTATCAATTGCTAACGGCTCCTCAGTCCCGATATAATTTGCTTTCATACATGCCTATATATGCAAACGAGTATATATTCAAATAAAGTGCAACACAAACATTCGTAACATCCACAAAAGTCACTTGTTTTACTTTAATTTGTCACTTTTATATCACTTGGTTTGCTTTAGGATGATGCAAACGTTTGCCTTTCATGTAGGCATTTGTTAGATAAACTACAAAATCGTTTGGACAATTATTTGTAGAGGAACCAACATTGAATATAGCTCTGAATTATTTAATTTTGTTTTTAGCATTAGATATCACGTTTATTTAATTATAATGCTACTTTAAATAGAGTGTGCATTACAAATACATCTGATATCCGAATAACAAACACACCTTTTTTTATTATTGGGTCTTCCGAGATTAAATGTTTTTAGCACCTTATTAAGAGCGCAGAAGCTTCAATATATTGACACCTTTAAAACGGGCATTACGCGTTTCTTTTATTTGCAATGCCAACAAACTTTAGCACATCTTTAGCAATTTAGTCACTTTTTGCTTTGGTATGTATATAATGTATGCCAAATGCTCGCCACTAAAATTGTGCTTTGTTTTCTGAACGTCCGTCAAACCAGAAATGAACAGAAAGATCACAGGGCAACATCACACTAAGCAAAACAAATACACAGAAGCCGACGCAGAAACTATCCACGGAAATCCAAACCGACACTGTGATGACAACGCTACAGAAGCTACTCCGTAAGTCAGGCCAATGGATTAAATGACTGCCGACTGACGCCGACAGCGACAGCAACAGCAACAGCGACAGCTACAGCGACTGCGACGGCAAGAAAATATATCAAACTAAACAAAAGTTGTGAACAAAAGTCGACGCGCTGTAAATGAGCTCAGTTACGCACACACTCACAATGGCAGTTCCCACTCAGACTGCAGATTGATGCTCTCACAGATACAAATGCTAAAAGAGATACGCACACAGGCTGAAAATATTGTCGCGCTGACACGAGAAAAGTTCAATTGAAATGATTTTTAAATTGAAAATGAGGCGGAAGATAAGCGCGATAAGTTCTGCTTATCTGTATTTGATGTTTCAATGGACAGCAGCGGACACGACCTTGCGTCTCAATGTTTTATCGCAAGGGCAGCGTATACGTAATATTTATCATGCACTTTCTCACTGTCGTCTGTGAATCTGTCTCTGGCAACACATCATTCCTTTCTTCCACGTTTGACAGAACATGGGGCGTATACCTAATATTTTTATATTTATGGGCTCACTGATTGCACAAGGCTCAACAAGTGCCAGTGTATTGCATTGTTGCCCTATGGGCCTAATTCGTGGGCGGAAGCCAAAGAATGGGCACCCATTGAAACGAGTGAAAGTCACGCATCATAAATTTATTACATTTTTTCCAATTAATTTGAGGCGTGTAGTTATAAATTTAAAGCCAGTAAGTGAATACAATATTTTGACAGCATCTAAACTTATAAAGAATCGCCTCGGTTATCGAGCAGAAATGGATGTTGGCAAACCTCAATAGCTGACAATCGATGTTGCGGAAACTTAACCAAGAGAGAATTCACAAGCTGCTGGGCGTGAAGACTGACTTTGCTTTTATATTCGGGGGGTATTTTGTGATAGCTCTTCCGAATGCACTCCTGGACAATAATAGGATTGCTTTCGCAATGGGCGAAAGGTAGTCGACTAAACAACATATAGAATAACGTGATGCCCAATGACCACAAATCCACCGAGAAGTCGTATCCCTCATAGTTGATCAACTCGGGCGCCATGTAATGCGGCGTTCCGCAACATTGGTAAAGTTCTCTACCTTTGTACTGAGTGGCCAATCCAAAGTCACTGATCTTGATCGCTACCACCCAGGGCTCTAACGGCCCCGAGCAGTCGAGTTGAACCAAAAGATTATCAAGCTTTAAGTCCCGATGGATTATCTGACACGCATGAATGTAGGCCATCCCTTTGCTGACATCCTTCATTACTTTCTTGACCAAACTCTCGGGAAAAGTTTGCTTCCTCTGCAAGAGCTCATAAAGGTCACAGTCGAGACGCTCTATAATAATGTAAATAAACTTAAACTGCTCCACCGTGTATATCAGATCGATAATGTTTGAATGATCCTGCAGCTGCCGCAAAATTTCAATCTCAAAGTAACATCCCTTTGTTCGCGAGCACATGTGTTCCTTGTCTACCATTTTAATTATGTAATGCTTATCGGGTCGGGCTTTCCCATGGCCTTCGAAGATCACCGTCGACTTGTTTACCCAGATGGGGCTATTCACTTCTATGTATAAAAGTATGGCCTGAGGTAGCTGGCAGGTCTTGTAATCAATGATCCCGTCATTGTCATTATCGCACGAGCTTTCCACATTGACTGCGACCAATTTATCACGCATTCGAATGAGGGAGCCCAACACTCGCATATAGTGCTGATTGACATTGTAGCCCACATCCACGAAGGGCTCGTACTGACAGCAGCAGACAATAATGTCGCCCTCATAGAAGTCATCTATAGACAGCAGTTCGATTCCGTTTATTCGATAAATCCGTGTTATGGCCGACTTGAGGAAAACGTGCGGCCGGAATGCCACAGTAATTGCCTCCAAGAGTGCCTTGAATTGTTGGTAGCGTTTCTTAGACACTGGAAACGAAACGCCGCCGAAATGTTGATCCATGTTCCGCAAAAAGCAGGCGCGCAGAGCCTTCCCCGGAAGACGCTGCGCCAGTGGACAGATGCTGTCCGAGAGTTGCCGCTGGAGGGCAGTGGTTTGTGGTTGGTTGGTGTTCGTCATGTCTTGTATTGATGTGGAACGTTCCATTGTGAATATAATGTAATTATATGAATGTTTTTAGTGTTCTTGCTCGGAGTAAGTATGTGAGTATGAATGTTAATATTTTGTGAGTATTTTGTTGTTCCTGATCTGAACTTATTTACACATGTCTACTGAAACTCGGTCCAGTACCTGTATCTAAGCGCTAAGCGCTAAGCGCTAAGCGGCAGTGCGCTTTCAATATTCTTCCGTAATCCGAAAGATAGACATGGGGGGAGAGCTGCCTGGAATGGTTACAACAACGTACATTATTTCACTCTAAATTGTGAATGGCAGCTGCAGCCGTCGACACTGATGAAGAGCACCCAAGCAGCTGTGATAATTGAATAATCAGCTTTGTTACGCGGCATGACAGTGAGCGACCGCAAGTTATGCGCAGGCACGGTCCACCTCCCACACACCCCACCCCACCCCACCTACCATCCAATCTGTTGCTGGGTCATGCGTTGCACGTTGATCATGTCTGAGCGTGTGTGTATGTGTGCAAGTTCTCGCCAAGTGCAAATTTGTAGGCAATCATTGGGCACTTTTTATATCGTGACACGTTATAGGGGGGTGTTAATTTGTTTTAAATCTATTGAAAAGCGCCCATTCGCGTCTATTTTTACTCCAAATTTATAATTTGCTTTTGTAATTGTCGTGTTCTTGAGAACTCAACAAAATATTGTTAAGTAATTATATTTGTTTTTCAGTAACATTAGCTAGTTAATTTTTTTTCAAAATTACTCAATTTTGATAGATTCCTGATTATGTGTATAAAATATAATAAATTATACCATTTAATGGAACATATTAACTGCCTTAAAATTTGTTTCATCGCATTCCGATTTTGAAGCGCCATCTATCGTAATATACTCTGAAATATCGCGTATAACATGTATCCTAAAAGTATGCAATATTTTTTGGATAAACTGCTTTATTGCTTTTAGGAAATCATCAAGCATACTTACGAGATCAAAAGATCAGTTAATTCGCTGATAAATCGATATCCTTGGATATCCTTGGACAATAACAACAGAAGTAAATTAAACACGAAATAAATTTTAAAAGACATTTTGATTTATTTTACATACGATACAAAACCTGCTTCGGAACGTTACAGATTGCACTTTAACATATGTATGGGCTTTGATGTGCTTAAGATTTACAATTTATCTTGAATTTATCTTCAACTTTGACTATTTACACTTGTTATTGCATATGAAGTAAGGAAAAGTTTGTTGGCTTTGGGCATGCTACAAGTAAAATGCTTAAACTACGTTTGTGTTTGTGTATGTGTGTGTTTGGATATTTATAGGTATGTGACGCTGTATGCTTATGTAATCGTGTATAAATGCTTCAACACTTATGTACAAACTATCCACTAAAAAATATTAATCTACTAACTACTACTACAATCTAATATAATTTTACAATGAAATTTGCATTAAATATTCTCTTCTGCTCACTCTCACTAAAATGGCAAAATGCTTACAAAATGGTTGATGTGAATGTAAGTGTGTAGGCGTGGATGGGTGAGCAATGTGAATGGTTGATTGCCAATGTATATATCCATATATATATATGGCTCTGGGCCTGGCGCACTACATAGCCGCACCATTGTAATGCTGATACATTTCATCCCAGAATCGCTGTCGCTCCGGCTCGGGATTCGTTTTCATGTTGAGCTCATGTGAAATATCCAAATAGTTGAGACTGTTCATAACATTTGTGGCATCGATAGGTGCCCATTTAGTGGGCAGGATGGGATCCTCAAAATTGGGCGTGGGCGTGCTGAAGTCAGAACCCACTATGGTTTTTGAATTGCTTTAAAATCTCATAAGTTCTTACCCGTATTTGGCAAAGTTCGTCCACATTCGTACCATGCGGTTCTTGACTTGCACTTCCATGGATCTTGGGTCAAGACTTAGGTTGAAGAAGCCAAACTTGAAGAGGTAGCCCATCTCATCGCCATGGCAGACACCTGGCCTGGGAATGCCCAGCATCCTCTTGTACAAGCCCAGAGCTCCGTCGAAGGAGAAGCGGTACATGTACACTGGAGCATTGCCGTACTTGGCATGATTGCGAGCGGTGCGACGAATGCCTTGCAGGAACATCAAGTCGGTGAGAAGCTAGAGTGAAAGGGAGTATTAAGCACAAGCTTAGATAACTAGATACTAGTACATACTGCTATCATTTCATCCACAGACTCGAGCCCAACATGCTTGTTGCCCAGATAGAAGGACCGTATTTCACGAGTAACTCTGTCATGTACGTGGGTCACATTCAGATCTTGAGGCACGAGCCGGCCAAAGTCATTCTCAATGATACTCAACAGCTGTGGATTCTTGCGCAATCCTTTAGGAAAACAAATGTATAATAGTTATTGCTTTTACCGATTTCGAATATACCTACTTCTTATAAATAGCATAGCTTCATGCGTGTTGTAGCCCGTCAAGTAGGGGACGTCGCTGTTGAAGTTGTGTGCCTGGTACATATCGGTGGGGTGCTCGGTGAGGAAGGGTTCTTCAAGGTAAACGTCCTCTTGTGAGTCTTTATTCCAATATCCCTCTACGACTGGCACAAATGGCAATCCAATGTTGTTGCGCTGATCCTCCGCCGTAAGAGTTGTGGGCGCCGCCTCCACCAACTTCATCGCGGGCACTCGCCGCAAAAAGTCCAAGATCTCATCGGTATTATTGGCCCCTACATAGCCGAGATTGGCGGCCAGCCGTGCAGCTCTCTGTCCGGAGCTAGCTGACATTGACCAGGGATTTAGAGCAGAGCCACTCTGTGAGATGGCTCGGTGGAACAGACCCTTGGCCAGTGGCGAGAGCAGCAAGAGCTGCACCGAAGATGCTCCAGCGGACTCGCCAAAGATTGTCACCTGGTCGGGATCACCGCCAAAGGCATCTATGTTATCACGAACCCATTGCAGAGCCAGCACTTGATCCTTCAGGCCTTGATTGCCCGGCGCATCGGGTCCAGACGTCAGAAAGCCCAAAGGACCAAGTCTGTAATTCAAGGTAACTAGCACGATGTCTTCAGCAACCAAATAGTCAGGACCGTAAAGAAAAGAGTTGCCGGACCCAAAGGAAAAGCCTCCGCCATGCAACCAGACCATCACGGGCAGCTTCGGCTGTGCTCTGAAGGGGAAATTCCACATTGTGAATTCAGTTTATGCCATAAGCCATCAGAATTTGCTTACTCATCCTCCTTTGGCATCCGCGTGGTAAACACATTCACATAAAGACAGTCTTCGTCTCCCTTGAAGGTGTCCAGTATCATGTTCTTGTGAGGACAGCTTTGGCCCTCTCTCGAGGCATCTCTCACACCCGTCCACGGTTTCTCCGGTAGTGCAGCGCGGAATCTGCCAGGCAGTTACATAATTAAAGATGTGCTCATTTAGTCTCGGAATTAAACTCACCTTCTAGCACCGATTGGAGCCGAGCCATACCGCATGCCCTTGAAACTGTAGTAGCCGCCTCGCTCACCTGAGCGATACTTCTGATAGCGGCCCCTCACCTTTCCCAACGAGGTGTTTGCTATAATTTCGCGTTCCTTCTACAAATGTATAAGTAAACAAGTATAAATAAATCTTGAGCTCGGCAGCAAATCGAGCGTGCGAAGAAGTTCGCTTAAAGGTTTATATACAAATAGCTTAAAAGTCAATTTTGAATGGAAACCCAAATGCCTCTACAAATATGCACCATGCAAAGTTGCCAAGTATCTGTCAGATACTTAGTTGTGTGTTATTCTTGCACACGTTCTGCAAGAATTTTGCATTAATCTTGGACAGTGCTGGCGTTCACAACTAGGCCATGGTGCAAATATTGCGCAATCGTCTAATGGCCAAAAAGC
Source organism: Drosophila pseudotalamancana (assembly GCA_037075185.1). Taxonomy (NCBI): domain Eukaryota; kingdom Metazoa; phylum Arthropoda; class Insecta; order Diptera; family Drosophilidae; genus Drosophila; species Drosophila pseudotalamancana. The sequence goes on from JBAMCK010001164.1 coordinate 626,394, forward strand.
CAGTTCTGGCCAAAATTAAGTAATTGTTTTTGTACGGCGGCCAGCAGTAGCGACTAGTGGCAAGCAGCTCTTTCTTTGTTCTTGAAGCCAATTGGCCAACGTCTACGACGTTGACTTGACCTTAGCCAAGTTGCAGCTGCGCGCAGTGGCTTTGATTGCTGATTCTCAACGTTTAGGTCGAGACTTGATTTGGTCAATACGGACAGTTTCAATGATGTATTATTTGGTATGCACGCCGCAAGGCCGACAAGTTGCCATCTGTGTCGATGGAGTGCTTACCCGCAGAGATCGGACCACCTCCTGCACCACCCGCATGGCGCGGGACGGCAGCAATTGCACCAGCGAATTTGGATGGGAGGTCAGAGTCTTCCAAGCCGTTGTCTCCTGTAATTACAAAGGTCACTCGGCATTATTACTTTTTTTTAAACGGAGTAAACACCACTTTGGCAGCAACAAAGCGCGCCTTGTGCAAACGCAGCTCTCAAGTTCACTGCGACTGTTGCATTAATGTTGACAACTTTACTGTACAGTGTGGCCGTGTCTCTTTCTGTCCACTTTAAATGATGTTAACGGGCAACCTTGCGGCCAAGCAAATTTCGTTTAATTGAAATGCCATTTGCATCACAGAGCTCTGCTAGAGGCGGCAGCACTCAAAACAGTTAAGTGGCAACAACAATGGCAGCAGTCACGTGCAGCAAACGCTTTATAAATGGTTAGAAACAGGCATATATACACATGTGGATATGTGTGCGTAGACACATTTGGTGAGCTGTCCGTCAGCTGTCACATTAGCCGGCGTGTGTCTCCGGTCGAAATGTATCTGTATCTTGAAGTGAATCATGACACAGTTAAGCCACAGCTCGACAGCTCCACAGCTCCAGATAGTTTCAAGTTCACATTTTATGAGTTTACCATATTATGCTAATTTCTTTATATTTTTCTTTGATCTCCTCGAGTCTGTCTAAAGACTTGACCCGCTAGGTGCGTGGGTCTCTTTCAGCCCGTAGCCAACAAATGTATCTCTAGCCTTATCTGTGCTACAACATAGCATTATGCAAATGTGGGTGTACCCGGAGCTTTATTCAAATTGATTTTGTGCGGCTTTGGCTTAATTCAGTTGCGTGGCCATAAAACACATAATATCTATAACTGTATTGCTGTAATTGGTTGTGGTTGTGGTTGTGGTTGTGATAAATACTAATTAAGCTGTGCACACTTGTGGGTTAGTATAAAGCAATAGTTAATGCTTATTTTAATAGCCATTATTGATGCGTGCTCAAAAACTAATTAAAACTTAAATTAGTTTTCCCAGATTATCTTGCGTGTATCAAATGATAAGCCCCAAGAATTTCAAAACGATTATAGTTTGTTAATAGAGGCTCCATTTATGTGTATGAAAAATAAAGCCCTGCGGCGCTTAAAGCTTGGCTCATCTCTTCCAACTCTTTTGTGCAGATGCAACTGACAATTTAATCCATTAACTCGACGTAAGCTTCCACAAATGATGCCATTTACAATACATAAATATTATGCAATGGCAAAGACAACAACGTTAACAGCAGCAGCAATAACAATAAACACTGCTACAATAATAACAACAACAACAACAACAACAAGAGCTCATGGGCGCTTTCACGCTACGCTCGAAATATAAATATAAATACAAAATAAATGCAGTCCGGCAGATCGCCAGGTAGTTGCAATGTAGAAAGTTGCCGTTACAGAAGCAACAATAGCAGCAAAGCGGATTGCATAAATATTTAACAATTTAGCAAAAAACGATTGAAAAACAAACCTCAGTTTCGGTCGTAGAATGCTCCATTTCCATTCTGCTCAAATCGAGCGACAACCCGGAAGCAGATGATTTCGCAGTTGTTGGTACTGGCATGCCGCCAGTTGTTGTCGTTGTCGTTGTCGTTGTCATTGTGGTTGTTGTTCCGACCAAAAATTGAGCTTTAGTTGCAATGTCTTGCACATCAACAACTACGGAGAGGTCCTCGTTGGGCAGAACAGCCTCCAACTCGTCGCTAAAAATATTCTCCGACTCCTCAATGGAGGTTTTTTCGACTTTCAATTTATTGCTTGGCTCTTGGGGCCGTTCCATGCAAATGGCAAAGAGAATAAGTCCAATGGCCAGCAATAGTGCCGTACTGGCCAGCACGTAGGGCAGATAGGGGCGACAGACCATGGCGGTGGGCGGTGCAGCTTGGAGTTTGTGAGTTTATGCAACAATGCAACCGTTGACAACTGCAACCTGCAACTACGCTGTTCAAAATTGCGGCACGCGTCGCAATGCGAAACACCAAGCTTTGATTTATTGAACTCGGTTGTCTTTGTTTAAACGTTGAGCCAATTGCCACACAGCACCGACGAGCTGAATACACTGTAGAACCGTTTTTTTAGCCACGTTTTGTGGTCTGTGCGTCCGTTATTGTTGCACTCGTGGCTGCCGTCAATGCACTTTTGAGCCGCGGGCACAGCAAACGCTTTAAACTTATTTAAGCCACGAGTCTAGCTGTTATTGTTAAATACATATACAATTTTTTCGGTACTATAATTTTTAGTGCTTGTAATAATTTTTTGCTTATTTTTTGTTATATTATTTGTTATGTGCAGCACGCAATGGCTGACTGCAGACGCCGGCCTTGTTGTTGTTGTTGTTGTTGCTATTGTCGTTGTAGTTGTGGCAGCTTTACTTGTTAACTTGCAACTGATAAGCAGCTATCATTCAATGTTATCTGAGATTGAGCGGAAATGTTGCAGTTGTAATTAAACTATTCACTTAATTGCAATTATATTTATAATTGTTGTCGGTGCATAATTTCTGGTATAAATTTACGTATTTAAGTCGTTAAGCTGCTTCAGCTTATTTCGGTTTTAATTACTATATATTCGGATATATATATTTACATATGTACACATACCAGCATAGTTTAGCTGATGCTCAAATTAAACACAACACATTGCTAGTTAGACACACACAGTAACTGGGAATAAGTTAACGGTTCAGCTCACCTGGCTTAACTCTTCAAATGCCATGTAAAGCATTTGCTGCAGAGTCGACATTCTATATTGTGCTCGGGTAAAATAATAAACCTACAATAGGCGTCGAACATTACAAATTATATTATATTTAATATTTTGAATTAGGCATTGAAACCCAAAACAAACAATTTTTGAACCTATCCTTCGTCTAGACAATGCTTGGATCAATCTATTCAATGATTTTTTTTTTCATAATTGTAACTGTTTAATTTTAATTACACATATCTAAAATCATTTTAACCATAAGCATATTTTGAATATCTTTTAAATGGTTTTGATATCTGTGGCATTGGCAATGTAATGTGCACTGCCAGCATTCAAGATCGGACGCCATATGTGTAGCCAGGTGTCATTCACACGCGATGAGCACAAATTCTTAAAAGCCATGGCCAAAACCGATTGAATACCTCTGAAAATATTTGTACCTCTGTGCGGCTCATAAAGCACGGGTCATATTACCGCAACGGCGGATTGAGAATAGGTTTCGTGAATCGTTGGCTGCTGTGGCCAATAAGGTATGCACAAGTCCATAAAATCCATTAACAGCCACCTGTAAATGCAGTTTCAAGCGTTTTACAGCCAGCCACAAAAGGCGATAACTCAGAGTCGGGCTGACAGAGTGCTTAAGACAATAGCTCGACGTTCATTGCGGCTACCTATGCTCGAACAGGTAGCCCCCGGCGGCTGTTTAAGTGTTGAATTACTTTTGAAATGGCAACAAATTTGCGACACGATGTCAAAGTCACACGCCACAGAGGCAGCAGATTGGACTTAAAGCCAAAATGCGCTGTAAGCATTTTTCGGGTCTGGCACGCTTCGCGGTTGCCTCTTTGTTTAAATACACACACAAACGTAGCCGCGCAGCACAAGTAATTTGCTTAAAACTTACCTTTAACGTATTGGAAATCTTTCCAGCCCGGGCTATGGCAGTGCCGAACGTGGAGGGCGCTATAGCAATGGACGCCGTCTCATTGCAGAGGAGCAGCAGAGCGACGAGGAGCAGTGGCAGCAGCAGCAGCGGCGGGCACGACTGTCTTTTGCGTATCATGTTGAACTTGGTCTTGGACTGCGACTAAGCAAATAAAAACGAATAATGCATTAGTCGATTGTCTACAATAATAATGTGTTTGCCAACGCGAAACGCACACCAAAATCGAATCGAACCGTACCGTACCGAACCGAACGCCGCGCGACGCTTCTCAGACTACTTCTTGGTCAGGGCCAAGCTGCGAATGTCAACTGCTCGCCAGCAGCAGCACCACCAGCAGCACCACCAGCAGCACCACCAGCAGCAGCAGCAGCAGCAGCAACAGCTGAGCTGAAATGAACTGAGCTGAGCCACAGCTGGCAACACCTAGCGGTCCACTTGACTCGGTTTACTACAGACTAGAGCGGCATTGTCTTACATTTAATTGGCTGATATTATTTTCGAATTTGTTGACTTTAGCCGGTTGTCGTAGGTCGTAGTTGTCTGGTATCTGGTATTAAATTAAAACAGACATTATTCAATTTTGTTTTGGCTTTGTTGCTGCTTTGAGGTCAATGCGCGCATTTGGCAGCATCGATTGAGCTCTGACTTAATATTTGCCCGCTCTCTGGGCTTATGGCTAAATTAACTATGCATACGATGTCGTTTTAAGCATATGCTTCACCTAACACGGCAATCTGTTATAACACAAACAGATAGTTCAATGACAGCTCAGGTTAATTAAAAGAGTATAAGGCTTGCCGGAAATATTTCGGAAGGTTACGAAGATGTGATAAAAAGCTTACTTTCAATGATCTAATTGAATCACAGCAGCCATAGACAGGAACTACGAACTGTGCTAATTTCTTGTTTTCATTTCGTATTTCCTCTTCCTCAAGTAAGCTGTAGGATAGAAGCCTAACAAGAATGGATCCGTCACCAACTACAAGATGACTTGGGCAACAAACTTGTTTGCGACTATCAGCCAGGTTAACAGCATTGTTCAATGCGTAATAAAAATAAATTTGCTGCTACAGGGGATAAAATACACACTTCTTCGTACGCGTGTATTGAATATTAGCAAAAAGCGTTAGAGGCTGACACGCCCACTAGGTAGTGACAAGCAACAAAGGCAATGCTTCTTCGCACAGTGCATAACACAGCAGAAAGGAGGGGGAGGCAGACGAACAGCCAGACAACGTGTAAACCACTAACCCACTTCCTACTTGAGCCAAGCGCTGAGCGTTGGCCTCGAGTGCGCCGACATTGCCGTTATTGTGGGCCGATGCTGAACGTTTTAGCCAACCCGCAGCAGCTTGCCAGTTAACAATGCTAAGGAAACACTTGCACTTTCGTGGAAAGTTGTTTGGCCAGCTGCAGACCCGAGAGAGTGACAGAGAGATAGAGAGAGACAGACGTAAAAAGCGAGAGAGAGAGACATGGAGCGATAAAGCAAAAGAGAGTCATAAGTCATTAATGACTACTGGAGAGTCTGTTCCATAGGCCAATCATATATTCAAAGTCTTCTCATTCGTATGGAAATTAGTTTAACATTAAGCATGAAGCAATGTTGCATTCATATTGGTAACGCAACGGACGAACAGACGAACGGACGGACAGCAGAATGTGTCCATTTTGCAATGGGCATTTGTAAAAGGAGAGAGCAGCAGCCAAGCAGCCAAGCAGCCAGCAGCCAGCAGCTGAGCCTCAATTGGCAATCGGGCCACCAATTATTATCTCCAGAAAGCAGCTGGCGGCCAAAACAAACCAAAAGCTTGGAGAATGCAGCAGGAGAGCGCTGCCACCTGACAGAGACGCACTGCAAACTGCAAACTGCAAACTGCAAACCGGGAGCACTGGCTGGCGGCCGAGCAAGAGGCGACCGGACTGGGAGGCCGCGTCGAGAGCTGCCTTCGAATACCGCTACGCGGACCATTACGTAAGCAGTGATCAAAACAAAAAAGGTAAATATTGAAGAAGAAGAAGAAGAAAAAATAAATAAATAAGTTAAACATGTTGAAGAGTCGAACGTGTCCCAGAAACGAGCGAAAAGCTACAACACATAAGTGAGAGTGGTCTTTGGAGCTTCAGAGAGATGGAGAGAAAGAGAGAGAGCGAGAAAGAGAGAGAGACTCAAACTCATCGCAGAGACTAATGGAATTGATGATGAACCATTGTTTAGGTGATAACGTGATCGAATTGAGTTTTTGGCCAGTTAGCGAATCATTTTATTTATGCATGTGTGCAAATTAAAATTTAACGCCAAATTTCACTTGACCTCTTACATAAGCCGGCAAACAGTAAACGGAACTAATGTGCGATCTGTCAAGTTATTTACGTATATATAACAATGACAGACAGCTGGCCACAAATACTGTGGGCTGCAACTGTTTACTTTGGCATTTGAGAGTAAGACCGTCAGACAGACAAACAAAATAAAGTTTGACATAGATATAGCTGAGTACTGAGGTAGAATGACTCAGCTCTCGCCAATGGCTGATGTGTAGACGACACCAATGCGCAACACTTCCCGTAATTGTCAATGACATTTCGACAAACCGACTATTGATTACCGATTACCGATTACCGATTATCAATTCACACACACACCACTCTTTGGATACATACAAAATGTAAAACACAGGATTTGCACTGCTGACAAGACAAGTTCAAGTTTGTCGTCTAAGTCTTTTGTTTGAGTGGCGCGTGGCCGCTTCTCTTCTAGCTATGGCAACAATTCGCTCGCCGCGTACCAAAAATTGTTTCGTGCTGCGCGTTTGACTGTCGCCGTTGAACTGAGTCTGGGCCTGGCCAACAGTGCGCTTAAGCGTCAAATTGCTCTTTTCGATGCCCGCACCGCAGCGCTCGGTCTCGCGCACTTGCAGCTGGCTGTAGGCTGGAGATGGAGCCGCGGCGAAGGTGGAGATGTAAGTCTTGACAGTACGGATACTCCTAGCAGTCGAATAGTTTTTGCTTCTGGAGACTAAGAGTAATTATTCAGGTTACAGCCATACTAATTTTGAGCTCAGCGACAACGCGACTCGCATAAATTATGCAAAATTCGGCTGTTGGATTTCTATTTGGCAATTTGTATGTATAACAACGGGCATCTACAAACTAATGACAGCTTATTCTGACCAAGATCAACAACTCTGTGCCTATTTGCCACGTTGTAAAGCGGCCCATAATCTGTCCACGTGTAATTAACATTGGCCCACTTGGAAAAGCAGTTGCCAATGTTGCATCTTTGTTAATTCGACATAAAATGTAATTCAATTTTTTCATTTAATATATTTCAGATTAAAAAAAAATTGCTAAATCTTGTTTTATTTTACAGTATTACAGTATTAAAATTAGAGTGTTTTTTTTAAATTCTTTAAACTTAAACATTTTTTTAAATAAATTTCTTACTACTCAAAACTTGTCCAAAAATTTTTTTATTGTTCGGCATACTGTACGGCTGCTCTAAAAATTGATTTTTTATAAAATATAGACACCACTTGAGATCAAGGATAAGGAATTAGTGGATTGTAAAATAATAAAAGTCTTGATAAAGATACATATGATAAACATATATTTGATAAAATTACATATGCTATTAAGCGATTGACGTAGGACTGCAAACCCCCTGCAAAATTTAAATTAATGGTAAATGCTAATTGAATTTTCGCTAATCACCTAAACTCATTGCTTAATCAATTTACTTTAGGTGTTTGTTTATTTCCGAACCTACTCGACGTATCATCGAACACTAAAACCCTGCTTTGTGTGGCTTAATTGGGCTTCATCTACGGCATCTGCGCTTGACTAAGTACGCAGTGTGTAGCCAAAACAACCGTTCAGTGTTCCAGAATTCAAATAGATCTCGAAATAATGCGTATTTATGAATCCAAATTGTGCATTCAACTCGTAGACTGGAAAGTGTGTCACCATATTGTTCTATACAAATATTTAGACTGTCGTAGCTAGTGAAAATGAAATGCGCATAAAATAATATTCAGCTTTCCGGGCTGCGGCTTTGCCTCGCATGGACAAACAAGAATTTTAAAAGCGGCCCGGTAGTAAAAATGACTATAAAAACAAACCATCGCATGACGTACATTTACATCAGAACTGAGGAATATGATGCTAAACGGAATCTGCAGTCCTGTTGCAACCGGCGTTCAGGGTCAACTTCAATTTAATGTTCGAAGCTGACGTCATTTCTGTTTTTATTGGCATTTACAGTTTAAGGGCTTGTCTTCTTCTCAGAAATGAACATCACATAAGTAATTTAATATAATCGAAATAACAAACATTTCTAAAAAGAAAACATATAATATGAACTGTTGTATGACTTACATTCAGTCCAATTACAATTATTCGTTGATCTAATCATGCAAGAAGTTGCAAACAATTTAAAAATATTTCCGCTTACCCTTTATGGTGAAATTATATAAGCCATCTTCTGTAAGTTATTAATTATACGTTACGTAAGGAGCAGAACATCATTGGTCTATTCTTACCCACGACACACAGAGAACACTTGCATATGAACACTCAAAATGGGAAGAACCATAACTTACAGATGGCTCTTTCGTCAAAGCTATTGTGAATGGTGCGAGTCTTAGCTAAAAGCCAGCTCAGTCAGAGGGCACTTTATGAATCAGGTTTATAGGTGCAAGTATGTGCTAACAGCCGTGATATACAGAGGGCAGTTTGATTTGTACAATTGTGAATGGTGGGTGTCTGTTCTACGCATATTATCAATAGAGGGAATCACTTTGAATTTATCTAGCGAAGACGACAACCAGACAAGTCTTATAGCAGTGAACAACTGACTACACGCGAAAAGAGGCGAAGACCCATAGATGGCACTTTATACTCAATTTTTTTTTAAAGTACACTATTCACCTGAATACTTGTGAATGTATACCAGCCATCTGTTACAATTTCTGTGATTTTAGCGCCATCTATGTTGCTTACAAAGCGTAATAATGCCATTGCTTCTTCTCTGTTAAGATTACAGAGGGTACTTTTCAGTTTAGTAAGTCAAATAATAAACATCCTTAAGGACATTTATACGTAAAATTGTTATACGCATGGGCACAATTCTTGGCAATTTTAATTTGTTATTCCGAATTCTGAATCACGGATAGGGATACCCTACTTACCTCTTTAAGCTAATTAAACAAAGGTTTCTTCTTTCAATATCAAATACAAAAATGCTAATCATGCGATTAAAGGTGACAAAGTGCAACTTGACAACATTTTTGTTTCAGACAAATTGTAAGCAAAACAGTGCTTTTTATATTTCGGTTGTTAATCAAGCTAGTCGTCTTATTTGCATTGCTTTTGTGTCGACTGTGTTTGTATCAGTGTGTAGCATGCATGAATCACGTGAACAGTGCCTAAAATGTGCACAAGCGGCAACTACAGTGCAGATGCAGCAAGGCGTCGCTGGCAACTCAAATTAACTTAACAGTCATAAATCAGCGTTAACGGCAACCGCAAAAGTGTTGCATAAAAAATAGTTATGACTTTTTTGGGAACCAAAACTGAAACTGAAACTGAAACTGGGACTGGGGCATCCACTGGGCTGTACGTTGTCAGCCCGAGAAATCCATGCCAAATAAACGATTCTCATAAAATGCGTGTGTTTGCATTCGCAACTTGATGGCCAACACATTTTTTATATGCAGCAGGCAACCCGCAGCTTCCACCCCGGAGTCCCCTTCACGCCTGTCAATAAAGCCGCGCGGCCACTTTGCTAGCTGACAAAATGGCGGCTGTCATTCTTGGTAATCAAATCGTAAAGCGCTATTTGCGTATATATTTTTTTTATAAAGCCGTCCACTTGAATAGATGGAACACAGTCATCAACGTCCCTGTCCGTGATGTGGCATGTCCATAATTGAGTAATATATTTAATTGCTACTAAATGAAAACATTTAACCAATTCGGGATATTGCTTAAATTTGCATAAAAGTACAGTTACTAAAAAAAGACTATACCATGAATTCTAATCAGTTTTATATATGCTAACAGTATTAAAGTGCTGCAAAATCTCTACCTTTCTACACCCTGAGGAGTACGGTATAATATAAGGAATATTGTTTTGTTTAAAGAAATATTTAATAGTCAATAGAGCTTCTACTTTACTTTGCTAATCTGGAAATGACTAATTATTCGTTAATTAAACGTCAACATAGCGCAGCGCACAGTTTTCCGGATCCATATCTGTTGCACACCGATTGTCTTATCCGTGTTTAAAAGATTTGGGAAAACGACGCTTTTAATTATCCTAATGCGGCAAGTAAGCTGTAGGCGCTATTGACTTTCTGCCGTGGTTACCAACGCAGACATCTATACGCATGTAGATCTGGAGATGGGTGCGTCGCAATGCATTAAAGTCACAACATTAAAATGGATGCCAACTTGTGCAGGCAGGTGTCGGCAGCGTGATAATGTCAACAGCGGAAACAATAAAAGCCGCAGTTGCCTTTTTACTTTTGCTGCGGGATATGTGACACTCCCACTCCAGGATGTGCGCGAGCTGCCATTTGAAGACAACACTTGAGACAGCGTGGCGAAAACAAAGAGCGGGAAGCCAGCATCAAAACGTAAAATGTGTCATTGCGTTTTATACTCCTTTTATGCATTCTTAAATATCCTGTGTGCTGGTTGCTCGGTACGAGAACTTTATGATATTGAAATTCTGTTAATAAACAATTTGAATTTAATAAAAAAAAACAATGTTCCTTGTGTGCATTAATTGAGCTCAAAATTCATTTTATTAGTCTACACAAACGTGGTATACTTAGGTCGACTTATCGAACGTTTTATTCAGAAAATACCTTTATATATAAAATCTGATATTGTGAAGATTTTGACAGCTATTTGAGTTCATAAATTTCATTAAAATGTGGGGTCTGTTTGCATTTCCAAATTGGCTCTGTTTAAAGCTACTTTAAACCAAGTCTTAGTTGCATTATCCTTTTGTGTCTTTTTTAATACAATAAGAACAAGAAGAAAGCATTCAGAGGAGTGACTGAACAACTGAACTTTGGCCAAACAGTTGTTAGAAATTTAAAACGTGTCAAGTATACAGAGAAAGCATAGAAAGTTGTGCAAAACTCTGTGGCCTTAGGTCAGAACAATGGATAAAGCGGCTAACTTTGAGCCGCATTGAGCACAATAATACTTACTGCAAACAATAACAAAATTATCCAACAGCCTGAGAGGCAGTCTGCGTAGAGTGTGTGCCTCAACTGGCACAAGGCTAATGCAAACTAATGTGAAATTAACCACAGGATGAGGGAAGACCACCCGATGGTTTAGAATAAGCATGGAAATCCAGATTCTAATCCAAAACTGGTCTTGTGGCTATGGCTGCTGCTTCCAGCGGTTTTGTTCCTTGTTGTTAATATGCGTGCTAGACAAATTCAAATGCGATTTTGAATGGACACAACGCTTTAGATACGAGGAGTTATTCCTGCTCAATTTATAAAATACCAATTAAAGACCCAATTAGCAGCACTCTCATACCCAGAAAGAACAGATGAGTTGTGTGTGGCTAAGAGAGTAAAATCAATCTTGCTGCTAAAACCGAGTATCGTTCCCAAGCTGTGAATTTTGCAGATGCTTTGTTAAGTAGCTGCCGACCAAACGCCATTAAAAACTAAACTAAAAGACAAAAAATAGATTCCGTTTTGCCACCTTGCTCTGCGGCACTTTAGGTGGTCTCGTCTAGCTTTTAAGCGCTCAAATATTTATAAAACACAAAATGTTATGTCGACGGGGTGTTGGTCGCTTAGAGGTGGAGACGAAGCTGCAACTAAGTGCTGCAAATGAGAGCAAAAGAAAAGTGAGAGTGCCCAAGTGGTTAAAATGTGAAAAGTGAGACCCTGCAGAATATTGCCAATTTGAGTTTTAGTCTAAGGGCTTGACAATTTGCTTAGCATCTACACACATTAGGTCAAACCGACAAAACAATTTAATATATTTATTGGTAATTATTATAGTTTACAATATTAACACACTTTAAGTTACGCACAGCTTGCAGTTTTGATGTGCATTACAAATATTGCGCATACGCCTCAAGTACATTAAGATGCACGCACACAAGTGCGTTGCACTGTTTGCCTTTATAACTAACTGCCTGGGACTATAGACAGTGACAGCATTGCGGTATTAAGACCTCAGCTAAAATGATTACATGCCTGTTTAGATTTGTCAGTCCACGGCGGGGGCTTCCCTTTTGATTTACTACCATGGCTGGTGGACCGGAGAGACGCTGACGCCGACCGTAGGTTAGCGGTGCCAGCTTATGTATTTCACACATGATAAATGATCAAATTAGGCTACGGAAGCGACGCCTTGCAGTTGCACTCTTATATGAGTCTGTATATATGCATATTTATATACACATGTGCAATGCTGGCCCAAACGCCGCACAACCACAAGAAGCTTGTGCAGCTGGTTTGTTGATGTTGCAGATTCGGGCGGGGACCCTTGCATATTGCAAGCTTCTGCTGCACAATGGTTGGCTTTGTCTTGACGCTGTGCTGTTATTACCAGTGCACTTTCACCTCGAAACAGGAGCAGAGGCAGACTAGGTTAGCGCCGGACTGTTTTATATGCGCTGCGTGTCTTGCACTTTTGCTTCTGCAGCTCTGTCTGCTTAGCTTGTACGGCTTGCATGTGTGTGTGTGTGTGTGTGTGTGGGTGTGTGCGTGCGTGTGTGTGTCTGTGGCCACAAAATAAAGCGCATCGTGTTGCATGGCTCTAAACTATTTGGGCACATCGTGCACGTTTTCATTTAGCTGAGTGCATGCAACTGCCTGAGCAGCCCAACCAGCAGACGCCTCAACTCAGCCAAAGAACGTCTGCTTCTTCTTCGTCTCCGGCGAACGCAAATGCCAGTAAGTGCAGGTTAAATGTTGCTTCTCATGGCTATTACAGAGATTTATTTGAATATTTGGGCCATAATTTATGTTACACAAATATCAAATTCTCAAGCAATTTAGGTCGAATATCTCCAACCCTGTCAATTGACCACATCTACAGCCAATTAAGTGTAATAATGTACATATTTTAGTAATTTGTTTATGAAAACCGAATACATCGTATGTCGGATGATAATTGCAATATTTCAATATTTTATATTAATTTGTTTTGCGGCAAGGAAATTGTCTGAGCTGTCCAGCGTGGTTCTCTGGTGGGTAAGTAATTTCCTTTTGGCATGCACATCAAATTGAAATAATAATGCCAAAATTATTCAACCAAGTAAGCAACTTATTATCTAGCATGAGTGTATATGTATGTATGTATATGCATGTACGCATCGCTTATGGTGAAATTATTAACAACAAGAATTGTAGTCTTTTGACAGATTTATTGGGATGTAGATACAAATTGAGTTGTAACCAATGAAATATTTATGCTTATTTATGTTGAATGGTTCAGTCATTTCTGGTAACAGATTCTGGCATTTATATTTCCAAGTGAAACCATTTCATTCCTGCTGATCTGTGGCTGATAGACACGAGCACACCCTTTCGTAACACTATTATGTAGAAGGATAACGATGTTCGTGTTTGTCTTTGTTTGCATGCGAAGTGCGGTCGCAAAAAATATCCTGTTGAATTTATTTGCGGTTTCCGACACGCCCCCACGTGCGAGCAGGCGGTTCATTTATGTTGTTGCTGTCGTTGACAGGAATTGCACTGGATTGCAGTTGCAACCTTTATAACGAAAAATCTGTTCAGCTTAAACTGAACGCAACGCATAAATTTAATTTTCAATGGCAGCTACTGAAATTGTTCTTTCTTTTCACTTCCTCTATTAGCGAGAAGTTGCGCATTATAAAAACAATTTCGGCAAGTTTTTCCAAGTTTTGAAATGATTCAATTTTCGAAACTTTGCCAGGTACCAGCTGTTGCAGTACGAGAATATCACGGTGCACAGAAAGATCCTTAATAGCTTTCGGCGTACCACAAACAGAAGCTGGTTGGCAATTACTTGCTTCTGCACTTCTGCACAGAATGCCGGAAGTCTTGCCGAGCTTAAAATAGTTTACTTGAGGCTCAGATAGTGAACAAAAGAGCGGCCTCCTTTATGCCGCGATTGAGTTTCATACAATTATCTCATTTTAATTATCTGCGTGTGTCATATATACAATTTACAGCAAAATTAATTGAGATTCAATTACGTTCTGTAAGCAATACCCTGTACGTTGCAAGTGACTTTAATGGGCGTAATAAAATGTCGACGTGTAAGATACAAATATTATTTTTTTATTCTGACCTTTTCTTTCTTACTAGGGGTGTATTTTTCCTTAAACATTTTTTTATGGATTTCACAAAGTCTTATTAGCATTAAAGCATTTATTTAATGTGATTTAAAAATGATAATCGCTTTCACATGCACTCACACTCAAGCTTCCATTCGAGCACATTTTAAATAATAAAAACACATACATGTGTAGGAATTACATTATAACCATATTTAACCACAGGTTGACACATGCAACCATTATAATCATCCTTCAGCTACGTGTATGCGAAGCAAATATTTGTGTCACGCCCTGAGTTATGCATGCCAATGACATTGACTGTCTGCGGTTAACGTGACTAAGGAATTTCACTGAAAATTCCGCTTAGTATATTAAATAGCGTATCAAATGTTTGGTGTGTGCGTTCGCTCAACATTCCAGCCACCCTTGAGAGCTACTTACACCGTTGCATTTATCTATATGTAGCATATATTCAGAGCTACGGAATGCATCAGTGAGGTTGCCGAACGACTTAGTAATGGCTGCGGTATTAACATGAAATGCGGTTACAAGAACATTATTTTTGGTGGCTGCGCAAAATTCTCAGATCCCATTAGTTCGCTAATTATTTACTAAACAATAATAATGCGTTGTAAATTAAGATGTTAAACATACCAAACGAGCACCAATTAAAATGGTTCAGCTAACAAAAATTAAATCCGTTTATGAGAGTGTGGAAATAATATATGAAAGTTGTATTATTGGTTTCAGCAAAAAAAAGAAATTTAAAATATTAATTAGCTAATAGGAATTACCCAATAGTAACCGCCATATTCTTTCAGATTCCGTGAAAACAACATTTAAAATGGCCGTATACACTCAAAACGTAATCAAAACGTATTCAAAATCAATAAAATCAATTGGTATTTTACTTAAGGATGAATACCGTTAGGGGAAACGCAAGAAATGTAAAAAGGAAATGCTTTTATGCTTGTTGTATGTTTGTTTGATTATGCATAACATAAATAAAAATACTGCTCTGCTAAGGTACGATACTCTCGTATACCACATAGAAAAAAAAAAAAAAAAAACGGCGAAGGCAGCCACAAAACAGAATACCATGCATTCCTGTGGGCCAACTCTTTTTGGATTGTCCTTCCCCACATAGTTGGAAATGTGATGCAAACGCATACAACTAAACCTATTAAGGAATGATGAATTTGAAATCGAGTGTTGCATGGTTGGGTAAGATGCATTTTGGACAATGATTACAAGTTTTTAAGCAAAAGTTCCTAAATGCAATTTCAACATATTTCTGTTTGCAATAAATAATTACTTATATATTAAAAATATGCTTGCCTCATCTGCCTTCCGGCTTTGAAAACAATGAGAACAATACAAAAACCACTCCGAGCCACAATCTGAAATATATCCTAAATGTAGAATTATATGTGTGTAAGTGTGCGTGTGTGGGTTCAGTATATAAGAATGATAATAACAAAAATTGTTTGGAAAAAGAGTCTAGCACATAATAAATAACTACAAAATAAATGCCATGCAACAGAAGAACACAGCGAAGGACATACGAATATATGTAGGGTGGAGTGGTAGTTTGTATTTTTAATAAAACCAAATAAACAGCAGAAAGGCCATAAAAGCTTTGAGGACGACAGCGTGTTCTTTGCCATGCTTGCAATATTAAAGTAGAACTGAATCCAGAAACCAAGCTCAGGCCCAAGTGAACAGCGCAGCTTTTCAGACGTTGAGCTCAACTGGCCAGCGGGCAGGCTAAGAAAAATGAAAGAATAAAATACAATAAAAATTACTGAACCGAATGCATCATAATGTTTACGTCAAAAATGAACAACATGAAAAGCGTCCAAGCCGAACCAGACCAACAACCAAGCCTGTGACCAGGCAGGCAGCCAGGCGGTCAGGCAGCCAAGATGCAGTCCCTGGGCAGGCACCGAGATGCGGTGCTTGTTCCAAGTAGCTGCAGTACAGTCTTTATAGCATTGAGGAGCTAAGGAAAATATTATGTGCAATATACACACACTTCACATAATTGTAAGGGCTGCTATGGTCACTGCTGTTGTTGTATTTGAGGTTGCGGTTGGTCAGCATCTAAATTGATTATGAGCAGCTGGACCCAAGGTAAACAGAGTGAAACAAGAAGTCAAAGTAAGCCAGAACCAGCCTGTTGGCCACTTGGCGTATACTAAATATTATATTGCCAGTTTCTTAGCAGCAGAGTTTAGATTTAATATGTCCTAAAATGATTTGTTTATTTGCACTTGCAATTTGATATAGATTACCACATGAGTGTCTACAAAACATGAATGGTGAAATTAAATTTCAGCATTGAATATTAAAATCATTCTTGCCTCCTGCATGTGGTTGGTTGTAATTTAAATATAACTAGTTTCGCTTAAGCCAAGGTTGCTTAGTTTATATATATATATACAAAACTAATAATTCTCAAATCTTATATATATATATATACATATATTGCTTTTTATTTTATTGTATTAACAAATAATATGTATTTTTCTATCAACACTTTATTTACCTTTAACAAAAAAATAACGTTTAAGACTGAACGTCGTTTATAGAAAAGAACAACAAGTAAATCGCTGAATCGGCTTTTAATGTCGCAGTCTGTGAGTGGCCTTCAGCATTGGCGGTTGCGACCAACTTGCCGGTAAGCAAAGTTTTTAATGTGCCAAAGCCCAAGTTAAAACCTCTTACGAAAGCGCCACAACAACGGCAACCGCCTCTTGAAGTTTTGCAGCTGCGGCTTTAGTCGGCTTTACCTTCAACATTTGTTGCATGCTGCTGCACTTGACTGTTAGCGACAACTGCAGTATCAAAAAGAACAACAAAAACAACAACAACAGCAACGACATTCACTATTTTGCTGCTAAAAGAGCATAATGTAATTATGAGTTACCATTAGGCAGTGGCATTGGCAACGAGGGCTTCGAAACACCAGCTTCACCTGCAACTGGCATTGCACCTGCTGTGCCAGACGACCATCAAAGTGTTGCAGTGAAATGTATAAAAACATTTCGAGTGACATTCGTGTACATTTTTTTGTTGCATATTCGTTCCGTTGTATATTTTTGTGCCAACTCTAAAACGCCGCAAAACGTCCAAGTGCTAACTTCGTTCACACTCGATGCGTTTGCATGGCCGGCGTGGCAAGGGGATGACAGTGTCGCTTACCTGGCGTACAGGTAGAGCCGACTGCTGTTTTATAGCAAAATATTTACGATTTGGTATGTAAAGTGGCGTTTCTTGTGCGCTTTTCCGGCGCCTTCTCATGCGCCGTTTAGTTGTACGTTTTAAAAGCCTCTGGGGCTTTTGTTTGCACTCTCCTGCACTCACACGAACACACACTCTTGCAGATTCACTTCAACACACACACACACACACACACACACACACACCCCGTAAGAGTATTTCAGTTGGCAAGCCTTTTTCATGTCCTGTGAAGTGTTTGGCTTTGTCACAGCCGGCTAAATGCTTGGAGTGTAATGCCCGATGATTCGTTACATATAAGTTCGCTAAAAACTTTTGTTGCTTTAATGTATTTTACACTTTTTCATTTGCACAGATTCAGTGTTTTTCCAGCAATGCAGAATGTTTGTGTTATTTTTTTTTTTTTTTTTTGTATTTTAATATAAAATAGTTGAGCTTGGCGTTTGGCAGCTGTTTATTTATTGTCTGCGTTGAGTCCGTGATGTCCTTGCCCCAATTTTCTATTATGATTTGCTTACTATGCTCAGCTGTCAATTTGTGTTCTGTCACTTATTCTCTTGTTTTCCTCACCCTTAATTGGTTTCCAGTAACCAGGATAACTGAATTGTCAGTTAAGCAATTGAATGTGCTGGCGAAGTCAGTGAATGTACATTATAAATATATTATAATATTTGCTATGTAAGAAAACCCAGGTCTTCGAAGAAAAAGTTTTTTTAAAAAAAAATTTTCGAGTACATTTTATACTTAACCCAAGATAAATTATATTAAATACCAAATTACGTATTTATGATACACCCAGATAAGAAGAGCAAGACAAACAGTGCCATTTATCCATTTCCATTATTATTTCACACCGAAATATTTCTTTTAAATTGTAATAGCCCTCGGCCAAATTGGTGGTGAAAGGAGTACGAAAGCAAACTAGAACCTTTGACATTTTGTGGCCTTCCGAGGACGAGTAGACTTGTGGAAAATATTTAATTAAAATTAAAATATGGCAGCTGCTCACACTTACATTCGCTGACACAAATCGCACTTAATCCATCTGCATTTTGCTGCTGCCTTTAGTGCTGCACTTCGGAGCAATAAATTTAAAACCAACTCGGCCCGCTCTTCAACCAAACTACTCTTAACTAATGCACACACACACGCATACAACACCAACAAGCATGCATTGTGACATACTACTGGGTAGCGCCTGCAGCTGATCTTCTGCTACTGCTAGTGCAACTGCAACTGCTACTGCGACTGCTACTGCTACTGCTACTGTTGCTGAGGCTCGGACCTCGACTTCCTGGCTTCGCTCCACATTTTTGCTGCGAAGATTTTAACTGTCAGCAACTTGGGCGACTTAATTTGAATTTACGGCGCTACGAGGAGCGGCTCGCGCGGCTCCTGGGTCCTGAGTTCTGGGTCGTACTCGGCTATTATTTCGCACAAACACCATTAGATACTGAGTGGAGTTTCTAATGTGTTTATTGTTGTTACTGTCCTTGGATCGGGGTCTGTTCTGGGCGTGAGTTCTCGGGTTCGTGTGTGCGCGACAATAATATTCAAATGCTACAGCATGGCTCGACTTTTTCTGGTTATTTTTTACTGGCGTGTGTAGGAGCTGCCGGTGGGCGAGGCATTGCGCTTTTGTACCGCGCAGTCAGCGCCTAGGTACTCACTATCCACCAGGCCATGATGGTTATATGAGCACTGCCTCTCACACTAGCATTCGCAGTCATGCAGCTCGGTGCGCTCTCGAGTCCCGCCTGCATTTTCATATTTATGTGCCTCTAGATAGCGCCACAGCAGTCAAAAGTTCTTCGTTCACACTTGCCACACATACACACATACACACATACACACATACACACACACGCACACTCAGTCACATGCAGCTTGGGATTGACAATGTCTGTGTGGGTGTTTATATGCTTATATGCTAATACTTTAGCACACATGCCGAGCGCTATTATCGGGTCTGCCACTTAGGCGTCGAACTTCCGCTTTCCTGCTGTTGGATCTCAAGGCAATTCCGCAGCATTGCAATTTCGGTTTGAGCTTGGTGTGTGTTGTAAAATGAATTTTACTTCATTTTGATATGTTTTCCCTGCTGGTTTAGTGCCGGGCACATAAATATATGTGTGGCCCGCAGTTAGATGTCTGGATGTTTTGTCTGTTTGTTTTGCCTCCTGGTTGCACTATCGCAATGATAATAAATTTTATTAATCTTGCTGTCACACAGAACACCCACACATCGCAAAAGGATGTATATCTCTCGTCCACGCCCGCCACTGATCAAGTGCTCAACCTAACACTCAAATATGTAAACGTGGTAGAGTACTCTATCCCGCCATTAGCGACGCGCACGCCGGAAGCCCAAAACACAACCCACGAGAACGACTTGCAATTTATTTTCATTTCTCGATGTAGCTACCAACAGTGCAAGGACACAAGGTACACCATTATCTCTATAATGCAGAAGGACGGAATTTATGGTGCAATTATTAATAAGTATGCAGCTAATTCAGAGACTTATTTTAAGGTCGACAACAAAATAACATTTAAAGGAAGTTTTAAGGAAACGAGTGCAGTAGAGCTCTAATTATATAATTAAAGTTATCATTTTCAGTTTCGAAAGCTGTCCATGTTAATCCCTAGATTTTTTAAATTCTAAATCTGTATTCAACTAGCTGCAAATATTAAATTGGTGCTGCGGCAACATATACGGACCGAACTAATCAAAAATTTATTTAATTTCTGTTGCAGTCAAAGGCGAACATAGTGAAAGTGCATCGGAAAATCCCCGGGCTCTGCAAGCAATTAAAACCACCCCAGCAACAGATTTAGTAAAGCCAGGCGTAGCATTTTCTATGTGGCCTTCACCCTTGGTAAACACTAAGCATCAAATTTCATGATGCCGGCCTTAGTGCTTGTGTTTTCCCCACAGCTGCAGGAAATGCAGTATAAAAATCTACAAATGCCGGAAATGCGCCGCTGTTGTCGACGGTGCGATTAAAGTTTTTGCATTAAAATTTGGGGAAATAAGGAGGCTGGTAAGCTGAAATATTCTCCCCGCGAATGCTGTGGCTGGTTTTGCAAAATCTAATTGCAAATTTTATTTAGCGACAGTCTTCAACATCCCAAAGGATGCCACGACTTTTGACTCCTTGTTGCTGATGTGCAGTTGTGCGGTCGCAGCTTCCTGGTTGGTCGCAGTAAATCATGAAATTTATTTGCGAAATAAAAGAGAAAAGTATTATACACTGAATTACCAGTTTCAATGGGTTTAGAATATAAAAAATGTTAGTTCTTTGAGTGGACACTACTATGTCCTCCCCCAGGAGCTGTGGCATTCATTTAGATATTTTAAATTTAGTTTTTGTTGGGCAACTAATTCACAAAGCCTCAAAGAACGTTCGCGCCGCAGAGATATTTTGTTTGTTATTTAATTAAAAGTAATTGAAAGTTGTGTCTTTGTCGCTTCAACGCTGCAACGCTGCAACGCTAACGGCAGCCCAGCCAAGCAGCAGTCAATCTTGCAATTTGAGCATAACCCAAATGTCCTGAAACGATTTTTGGACCACTAGTGTCCTAAGTGGCCCAACAAACAAGGACAACAACGGCAGATGTGCCAAGCACTTGACTGACGTTTTGCCAAATCTGTCAGAAACTAGATTGAGGCCCGGAAGTTACGAGAGATGCTGCAAAGCTATTCTGACAAAATTCCCAAACTGGTCGGCTCGAGTGCACTTTAAAATCGAGTGAAGGCAACAGAGTAAGGCAAACTTTAAGAACCTTTAGCCACAATTAAGGCAACGTTGCCAAATAAGTTGCACTTTTAGTCATTACATTGAAAGTTTGCCTGCAAAAAAAAATACTAAATGTGCATGAGGTGTTAAAGTGTGTTAAAGACGTTTTGACAGAAAGACTAACTGATAAAAAAGTGCGATGGAAGAAAATATATCATGTTTGAAAAAATAATATGATCTATTCTATGTTTGTAGTTGATGTAACGAAGGAAGGCAACAATGTAAAGCATATGGATTCTTTCAGTTCTGTGGTTTTCTTCGTGTACAAATTGTTTCTTGTAGCAGTTAGACAGATGGTGGCTATACTTTTTTAGTTATTTATTTTAAAATATATTGAGAATCTGATCTATTAGCCTTTGAAATTATCAATTTACATCAGGTCAGCTCGCAAAGCATCCTGCTGCGGTTGATAAACTCATCAACTCGTACATAAATCACTTCTTTATTTTCTTGAATAGCCTAGGCACCTTAAGGAACGTTCGTGACTTAGTCTGAAGAGTTTTCGAGGCAGCAACTATATCTATTTGCGGATGTCCTTTAAACTTTTCAGATATATAGGGTGTTTCATTTGGAAGGATCAGTGAACGTGTTTTTGATAAGGGAAGTTGCTCAACGTTGCAGCTATTGCCGCTCAAGGTAGGCGAGACTGTGACCACATAGGAGTAGGTTCCACTGTTTAGCGGACGCTTTTCTATTTGTTGGTGCGGTAATTGCATTAGTAGATCACCAATTTTATTTACGATGGGAGATCCTGGTGATTTTTGACTATAAAAGGGTTCCAATCTGCATACCTTGTTACTTCCCAGCACCATACTAGAGGTGCTTTTCTTGCACAGGCAGGTCGAGCTGTACATCTTTTGCAAGCTCGGCCGTGATTCAATTCTGGGTAGTTGGCTGATAGTTGTGGCGCGAATAAGACGCTGTTGCGCTGCATAGGGGGTTTGGAAGTCGAGGGAAAGGCTAGACGAAGACTTTTCAATCGGCACTTCGCGCTCAATGTCAAACGTGGCTTGTCGCCTTATGCGTAGCTGCTCCGAGAGCGGAAGCGGAGCTACAAGGTCGCTTTGCTGTTGTTCCCGAAGATTTTCCAGCTGTACTCGAATTTCATCCATTCTTGACAAACTTGGTGCTAGATCCTCCGTGCTAGAGGCGTGTGCAATAGGCGTTATCGAACCCGTCACATCAGGTGACGAAGTTTTTTCTTCAATTCTTAGATTATCTAATCGTAAGAGCTGCAGATCCGCCTGGAAATCCCGTTCTTCCTTAGCTTCCTTCTCTGACGGTGTGATGGGTTCCTCATCTGTGGCTGGGCTCGTGTAATCCAACCAAGGAAGAGCACTACATTTTTTCTGAATACGTTTCATGCGCTTTTTCTCTCGCTTTGACAGGGCCAATTGCAGTTGTTGACGCGTCCTGACACATACACCATCGACCAAAATAAAGGGCATACCCGAACTGTCGTTGTGAGCAATGTCCTCAATGCCAGCCATTCTATCACTTACAATACCATTGGTGGGTGCTTTGCTACCATTACTTGTTTTGGTTGATGCCAAAGTTTGGGGCAGCTGCGACATCTGCGAC
This sequence comes from Drosophila pseudotalamancana, assembly GCA_037075185.1. Taxonomy (NCBI): domain Eukaryota; kingdom Metazoa; phylum Arthropoda; class Insecta; order Diptera; family Drosophilidae; genus Drosophila; species Drosophila pseudotalamancana. Next base: position 649,303 of record JBAMCK010001164.1, read on the forward strand.
ACCTCCGCCTTGCTGGCAATGCGGCTCTTCTTTTTGCTCATTGTAGCTGTGGAAGAAGCGTTAGTAAAGCACTTTTTTGTAGCTAAATGCAAATCAAATTTGACGCTCATGCGGTTCAACAACTGTCATATATGATGAATGATTTTCATGTCGACTTATACTGCCTGCCACTCGTCGCAATTTGATTTGCGTTTAATTGCAGTGGAAATAATGTGAGAGGCGTCTAGACGGCGTCAGTGGCAAACTTTTGAGACTCACCTGAACGAAGAGAAGTTTCTGCTTCTGTACCTAAATTTAAATCCCTATAAGGCTCTCTGGCAAAAATTAAATTGAAAGGGATATACAACTTTTTCCAAAAGAAGAAAAAAACAAAAAATGTTTAAGTCCTCCAGCGTCCTTTGGGGCAGGGCGCGTTCACTTGTGGCTGGCAGACGCCTTTTGCCTTACTCCTTAGGATTTGTGGGCGGCGCAATCCGTACAACAAAACTTTATTTTGTTCTGATAAAAACTTAAATGTTACTGTTGCCGCGAGCTGCCGTAAATGCTTGATATCCCCAAAAGGTTAACAGTTTTGGCTGCTGCTCCTGGTTCTGCTCTGCTTGACGTCAGTTTTGTTTGCTATTTTTACTTTTATTTATATTTTTTTTTTTGAGAATTTTGCGAAACCACAACGTTTGAAACGCCCGCTCAACACACACAGAAACACAATCAGGCAAACGCACACATAGATACACGTTCACTTTGTGTGTGTCTCTCTGTGGTTTTGTGTGTTTTCTATTTCTTAGCTGCTGGCTGCTACATTAGAAAAAGCGTGCTCAGACAAATTTGGTCATGTAACTAACAAGAAAAATTTGTATTTAATCAAATATATTTATGCCAGTAATTTGAAGCCGGTAAGACTTAAAATTTTAAATGCTGACAAAGCCGGCGAGGCCTACAACCTACCGTATAACGCAAGGCCCACTTCGTTAGATAGGCTGTTGGCTAAGCTTGCATTCTATCGTATGATGGTCATTTGTTAAAAAATTCATACGCTCTTCATGCTGAGTCCTACTCTCTTAATTTTACTCTTAATAACGTATACGATATGAAATGTTCTAAAAAAGCTAACGAAGTGCTCGACTCTTGGCAGCCGAATGCTTAACCGAAGGCAGCAAGCAACACGAGGATGTGAATGAGGACGATTTCGCTGCCATAGCCGATGGCTGGCTCGGCTACAGTCACATAAATTTGTCCCATGCCAGGAGCTGTTCAGTCAGAATCGGTTGGCTCTGCGGTACGGACGTATTAGTGGCTACCCAAAGAGATCAGCCTCGGAATTCAAACGGGTGTTACCAACAATATGCGGTTGTACAATTAGCTGCCAAACACAAACGTCTTTTCGTACATGTTGGCATTATGGCTTTCGTAAGGCCCATTACCTTAGTCACGTCAGTGTTTATTAAAAACGAGTCCTGCAGCTTGGTAACCTAGGCGTGAAAATTATTAGTGTGCAATTGTTTTCAAAGTGCGCGGGCAATTAAGTTTCAGCCAGCTGACGAGTGACGTCTAATGCTTGCTTGATCGTTCCCTGACGGTTACCAAATGCAAGTCACGGCATAAATTTCATGTCCAGGTAGTTAAACAATACAAAAAATACGCAGAAAAACGGTAATAGTGTATTTGTGTGTGTGAAAAATACAGACATGTAAGCTTAGCCTTACAGTGGAACTCAAACAATAATTGGATTTAAAACAAAACTTAGAAATTACATTTCAAATATATTTGGATATTTGCGCATTGAAGACCTGAGGTGTACTAGTTAAACTCAAAGGCGAGTATAATAATAGTCTATAGTGTTATATCTTGGCTTAATGTCATTAAAGACTTGATAACCAACTTATACAAATCTGTAAACTGCGCTTTGGTCTACATACGCCAGGAAAAGCAGTCATTAGCCCCGGGAAGACTACCGGGAATATTGGACAAACAATGCATATTCTAGTAGGCAAATTATTTGGTTGATTCGCCAACAATGGAAGTTAAACAATGGGGGCAGACACTGGCACAAAGGTAAACAGTTTAGGGCCTCGTCATAAATTCAATTAAAATGCAATCGAAAATATATGCAAATTAAACATTGGCATACAACAAGGGTTAAGTTCGGTATTGAACAATAGTAAACAATGTCTGTCCTATGATGGAATACAATAGATCTATGCGAGAATATCTCCAGATGTATGGTTCAATGCACGCATATACATACCTAACGACGTATATATATATATATATATACGCCCTTAGGTATGCCTTGTCACAAGTTACGCCTCTTTGAATTGATTAATAATATGAAGACTCCATTTTAACATTTTCAGTATTCCTTAAATATTCATGCTGCAAGCTTCAGCTTCGTTCTTTCAATAATGTCGCTGGCACTTGAGCGCGAACTTAAACTTTTTTCTCACTTTTCTTACCGAAACTTTTCCAGTTTTCTGTCATTTTTCTCCAAAAATTCACAGCTAACATTTTACTTTGGCATTCTTTCTATTTGCTATCGTCTTTCTGAAACAAATTTTTATCTTTCGAAATTATTCATTTAACGCCACTGCCTGTGGTTTTGTGGGCGTGCCAGGGGCATTTTGCCCCGAAAGTTTTATCCGGTCAAACGTTATTTATATACTCTAACATTCCAAATATTTTTTAAATTCATATTTAATATCGACTGTTAGAACTTATGCAATTTTTAACTTATGGTTAATGTGGTTGAGAAAACGAATTGTCATGTTTATGTATATATTTAAATTATAATAAACATTTTTTTATTATTTTCCACTTGATGAACTTGTACATGCTTTTTTACTTAAGTACATTAAGGCTAACTTCCCTTTGGCTCTTTTCTTAATTTCCGGCTTAGACAGTTTGAAGTTGCTCTAAGATGACAAGCATCCTCTCTCTCTCTCTCTCTCTCCCTCTCTATTTTCTCTGTCACTTACTTTGCAGGCGGTATTTCATCAAATATAAATTTGTGCGTAATTTAGCTTCACTTCCACCACAAAAATGAGACACAAGAAGAACGGCAGCTGTTTGCTTTTAATTTTAAAGTCCCCACGCCACAAGCCAATATGTCTTATATTAAATTTACTTAAGGCTTCACGCAAGAATAATAATATTAAGAAAAATAAACGAGCTCATAACTCATTCGCAATGTGGGCGCGCGGTAGTAACAGCACATGCACGGCGTTCAGGCTTTCACACAACGATGGACTTAATATTTTTTTCTTCAATTTATTCTCAGAGCTATCAAATCTTATACAAAAACAATTATTTTCTTGACAACCATGACACTCAGACAAAATCATACCCTATAAGAATGAAACAATTCTGACTTTGCCTGATGAGGGGTTCTGCGGTTGCCCATCGACAGCTTAGACGACACTTGAGGGAGCCTCCCTTGAAACCACAAATTGTTGGAAAAGTAATGCCGAAAATTGTATCAGCTAAGCTGTTTTCACACATTTATATTAATGTTGATTGAAGATATGCTCTTAATAAACAAAAACTCTTCTCAGTTATAATTAAGTTACTCCACCACTCAATTCAACGTATGAATTGCCAACTTGAAATTGTACCTAACTTAACTTTTTGAAAAGTGTACAAATTAAACGATATCTTATTTTTAAGCCTTTACTTAGGAAAAATGCTTAAAAGGTATAAGAAAACAAAAATGTTTATCTAAATATTCACAACACAAGCTGTTGTTGCTTTATCTTGTTTTGATAAACCGTGTAAGCTTTGACAAGAAAAATAATGAAAGATGCCGTAACCCCCAATGCCACCAATCTTTATCCACATAACATAACTGTGGCAAGGAGTCGCAGCTTTCAGACGTGCCTCTGCCTCAATTCAGCATAGTATTGTCGACCATGTTGCTGTGTCCTTTTTGGGGTTGCACTTGTTGTTGTTGCTCTTGCTGTTATATTGTACTGTGTACTCATTTATATTTTATAGGCCTTGCACCTGAAACACCATAGATACAGAAACTCATATGTTGACGTTGACATTAAAAATTAAAGTTTTTCTTTTCAAGGAGTGTCGTTCACTTCTATGGTTATTTGCCGACTTTCCTGCTAATAGCGTATATATTTTCCATGATGTTTTTGTTCTGATGCTCATTTTATTTAACTGGATGAACACGAATTACCGTGCAAGTCATAGAAATTTTACAGTTTTTAAAAACACTTAACAAAAATTAATAAGTATAAACTTTTAAATAGGTAAACAGTACTAAAAAAAAGGTTCTTATAAGCGTGCTTAAATATCAGATTATAAGGTCTAATGTGTACCTGTGCCTAGGTCATCATAATTTATTTATTTTATGGTAAGTTTAGGCTTGGATAATTTTCTGCGTTGACGCACCATAAAAAGGCCATAAACACTCTGCCTAGACGTAGTACTGAAGTTTTAACGCTATGCATCCAGTCATAAACTAGTTTTATTTTGCAAACATAATACTTATCAACTGGAACGTAAAAATACGTACATTCATGTTTGTTTTAGAGCCCCTGCAATACACATCCGAACCGTTGAATATTTTATGAGCTAACCACTAAATTCAACCGCTGTTAAATTTAAAAGTTTCAAGGGACTTACCAATGTGCTATCTAAAAAATAAAAAATGTAGCTATATCTAACAGTTCTGGATATGTTCTCTGAATATCACATTTTGATAGACTTTCATACAAATACGTTCGAACATTTCTGGTGAGGTAATCCAATGAATTTTAGATTTTTTATTAAATTTTGAAAAGCTTTCAGAACAATATCAGTATACAATATGTAGTCGATATGAATTGCACGTTGATTGCATTTTGGTTGCAGCATAAAATAATCTTTTTTGATCATTAGCTTAATGAACAATATTGCAAAATTTAAACCGTAGAATAATAACAATAACTGAAAATATTTAATTCAAATGAAACTTTACTTTTATCAATTTTGAATATAAAAACCCTAAACAAATATTTGGGAAAATTAAAAGTTTATAGTTTAAGCTCATATCAATTTTAATATTCCAAAATAAAGTACGGAGTACTATGATGATTGATATTCAGGTAATTTTGGTAATCCACTTAATTTTGTATTCCATGCTAATGTAAAATGTATATTTAAATTGGATTAAGTGTCAAACATTTTGACTTGTGCCAACAACAATTTGCACTGTTGAATTTTAATGCGATTTTTGGTAAAGCTTTAGGCTGCAACACGCGCAACACGACCAACGAGCAACAAAAAGTCCAAATATTTACGCTTCATAGCACACACCTACAATCAAGTGGAGCATATAGTAAATACATATATGTGTGAATGTGTTCGCTTGTGTACGTAAGTGTGTCAATTTGTTAATTTCTGGTATGTGTCCCCAGTCAAATTTCAAACCAAAATCAATATTATGCGCAAATAGGCTGCAACTTGACATCTTTGACATGTGGTCAGTGAGTGCAAATGGGATTCGTGGGTCATCGTGTAAATTTAATTTGTCAGCTCATTGCAGATCAGGCAGCAGCTGATTAATAATTTATGTTGCATATTATTGCAATTATTTGCATTAATTATCGTTTTTAACAGAGAAGAAGAGATATATTTGACAAACCAAATCACTGCACACAGCCCAAAGCACATGACCCAAAAAAGTTGAGGCAACTATCAGAAAGATAAACAACTGCAAACTCTTTGGCAGACCAAAGGGACAACTTGTCCGGTTTTTGTTGCTGCTTGTTTCACAATAATAAAGTGCGGCTGCAGCTTTAATAACTTTTGCAGCAGCAACTGCCATAGTAAACTTCCTGATGAAGACGACGACAACGATGGAGTTGTGGGCAAGAGAGGAAAGCAGTAAAACAAACAAAAATAACAGCCACTGTTCTTTCTATCACAGACTCACAACCCTTAGCAAGGCTAGGATAAAAAAATGATACAATTCTATATTAAACTCTCGGACAAAAGGCTTGGGAATTGTTATTTAAGATGTTGTTGCAGAACATTAAAGATAAATAAAATTTGCTGCAGCAATGTTTTCACATATTTAAGAAACTTAGAAATTAGTGTACTTTCCTGGAAAATTCAGCGGAAAAATACTTGCTGCTTGCTGCATTACCTGACTCTTATAAGTGAAACCAAATTGAGCGCTACCCGCTCGCATTGCCCTCGTATGCATTCAGGCCGTCAACCCAGAAAGTTTCGTCGCGCCGTGTCACGTAGTTTCGCCAGTCGTGGAACCCTATTTGGGAAATCGCGCTTTGCAATGCAAAATGGCGGCGCTGGAGAAGTTTTTACTGCATAATCGCAGGCGCAGCATTTTTCGTTCGCTGATAACAACAAAAGCAATTGGAATACAAAATAAACTTTAGAAGACTCCACAACTTTGCTGAAACTGTGCATAATGTCCCGCCGGGGCAGCAATAGGAACTGGAACAGACAAATTCATCTGCGTCTGTGGGTAAAAAGCATCGGCAAAGTTTCTGTTGCCAAATGCGAAAAGAATAAATCGAGCGACGGGTAACGGGCGACGAGCGAAGAGATACGAGAGACGAGAGACAACGTTTAAGGGAATCAAGTCGAGTTCGACATCATCGCGTTTTATCTAACGTTTAGATTTTCGCTCCTGCCCCACATTTTTTCTTTTGTGATGATTTCTGATTTGTATTTCATTTAAAAGCAGAAGTACGACAAATGGGACTTTGGGACCGAAGTCAAAGCACATTTATTTATTATTTTGTAACGTTTTTGAAGAAAATTTATTTTTAAAGGTTTCTTAATGTATTATGAGAAATACTGACATCAGTACTATAAAAAATAAAACATTTTCATAAAATTGCGTTCGATGAGGAAGCCACGTAAAATAAGGTTTAAATGACTTTAAATGTGATTGGTTTATTTTTGGACACGTTACCCACATTTTGGTAACCTTTGGTTCAATCACTGATACGCATATACGGATATAACAATGAATTGTCACTAACTTTGACAAGTGTTTCTTTGTTGTCAAAAGAACAGTTGAATTAGAGCAATTGAAATGTCCCTGAAAATCAATAATAGTTTAACGAATCGTGACAAAAATTGATTTCGATGAATAGACAAACTACCCATTTATTTCGTATTATAGAATGATAAAATCCAAAAGAAACGGAATATAGAATTTTAATATGTTCACTTGATACGAACTTGATTGCCCATGACACTGTGAATGTATAAAACTAGGCTTTTGTATTACTTAATGCGAATTGCACTTACAGTTGAAGTTGCTACAATAGGCTTAAATGATTGTGGTTGAATTGTGTTTTATTAAATCCATTTTCGTTTTTTTTTTCAGACTTCAACTCGCATTTAATGAGCCACAGGCAGTGAATACACATGGGACTCGAGACTCTTCACCAAACTAACTATAAATGGCAACAGGCTGAAATTTATGCGAAAAGTTGCACAAAGTAATAAGCACACAAAACAAAACGAAAGTAAACAGCGTTGCCAACAAATCCCATAAACAAAAGGCACAATACTGAAACGAGGAACTATCAAATAAGGAGAAAAAAGAAAATCACTTAAATCTGCAAGAAAACAGCTTACATTGAAACCGTAAGACGGAGAAAACTTTGTCTACAAGCCCATTCCAATTTCCAGTTCCGCACCCAAAGTAGGACGTCGTATCATTAGCTGGGCGTAAGGGATTATTATGTCATAAATATGAAACACACAAGCGATATACGCATCATTGTGCTCATTTGCTGTTTGCTACAAGGTGAGTGTCAAAACTTGAACTGACTGAGAGAAGGTTCGGGATTTGGTAAGATGCCGCCTAAGCGAATAGGCGAGGATGCGGGATGTCTGCTGTCGGCACCTTGCGACTCAATAAAAAGCAAATTGTAACTGCTGAAGAAAGTCACTTGTGGGGTTTTAACACCTTGGATCACACACACACATTAATACGCACACCCACACAACAGTCTTCTTTTGAACTTTCGGCTGCGTGCGTGCATGTGGCAAGAAAAGCAAATGCCTGGCTCACCAGTACGCAATAACCCAATCCGTGCAACAACTGCTCAATTCGATTATTTTTCCTGTGAGGCGAACGTGTTGCGTTTACAAATAAGCGCCCTTGACTCATACAAAGAACGGTTGTGTGCCATTTGTGGTTTATTTTAAATAAAACATGATAATTTTCCTTAATAGAATGTTTGCCAGTTTGTTGAGCGCGAAGTTGGCTCAACTGTTCTTTGGCCCTGTTGCCATAAACGCAACTGTGATAGAACAGGTGATGTAGTTGACATTTGTGGGTCGCGGCTGCAGCTCCCTGCAGAAATCAGCTATATGCATCCGCAATATCACCGCAGTGACGCATGCGAACCAGCAGGGAGTTGCAGCTGCTCTTGCATTGGCATTGGCATAAATTCCATTTCATTTTGCAAATATGTAATTGTACTCAATGTGTGCACAAAACACACATGCCACTCGAACCCGTTAAGGGCTGCACTCCTCTCAAGAGTGGCTCTATTTGCCACACTAGCAACAAGAACGCTGGCTATTTCGTGTTGCGTCAGCAAATTGTGTGGCGAACGTGTGGTAGATGCATATAAATCCCCAGTGCCCAGTTCAATTTGTGTAGCAAATTTCTTGTATTTCACTCTCAGGTTGTTTACTTCTATTACGGGAACGTATTATTTTAAGTGATGTGCTGATATTAAAAATGTCAATGATGCAGGTAGCTTCCGTCAGACGCCATGTGGCACGAACATCGTTGGCTCATTCCACAGCATTAGTTATTGTTATTACTTTTTCAATTACAACAATAACTGCTCGCACTCCCTCTTCATCCATAACGCATTTGTGTTATTTCGCTTTTAATTTCACGTCTGTTGACAGACGCTTGTTGCAGCCCTTTGTTGTTATTCGTGTTTTTTATTCATATATTTTTCCCTGCTAGTCAAGAGTTCTGCTCTCACATAGCAACATAGTGATGTAGCCTTACACATTTATGCATATTTGCATCGCTCGTCTTGTCAGACCCGTTTAAAGTTGCATTGCTGCCACCGTGGTTGTTGTTGTTGTTTATTCTCTTCTATTTTTTGTCTGTTTGTGTTTGCGGATTTGCGCCAGATTTGTGTCAACTTGAATACATCAGAAGCGTTTCACAGACTTTCTTTTTGTTGTTGTTGTTGTTGTCGTTGTCGGTTGTTGTGGCTCTAAACAAAAATGCACACGCAATCGCACCGCAACGGGGCGTATGAGTATCGTACGTATATGTAAAGTTGCCTTTGGGCCAGCTAAGCGACTGAAAACTGTTGCACATTTTTTGTTGTTGTTGTCGTTGTTGTTGTTGATGAGTTGCCGCACCACAGGCCTCCACAGAATTTGCGCGGTCTCCAGGGTAGCCTTTGTTGTTGTTCGCTTACTGTGTCAAACTAACCTAAAGGCTTTTTCATTAGAATTTCTCTCTGAGAAATTTGTATGTAGTTTTTAATAGAATTGTTTGAGTATTTAGGACAAGGCCAGTCGTGCGCCATAATGAATTTTTATTTTTTTTTTTAGCGGAATAACATTAATGGTTTCTAAGAACAGCTTAAATACATAGGGGAAAAATTTAAGTGTCAATGCCTATTCCCTGGGTAGAAGCGCCAGAATGATAAATGTTAATGTAAATGAAGTCTAGACATTTTTATCTGCACAACAACAAGAAGAACCACGAGCCTTAAGCGAGGTCTTAATGAGCATCAGTTTTAATTGCCTGGCATTTGAATATCTGCCACAGAATTCGTTTTTGTTAGTCCTTTAACATTTTGACAGTTTTCAGTAACTTTTCACTGATAGGCTGCCAAGAGGGCTATTGTCTGCAGCAGGTTGGTCCTGGGATTAAGGGAATTTCGCGCTAAACGATTTGGCAGATAAAAAGTTTTCACCCCGACTGCGGCCAAATAATTGCTGTGCCGGCACAAAACTCATTAGTTGTGGAAGGTCGGGCCGCCATTTGCTGTCGCACTGACCGATACCGGCGCTGACCCGCTCGATGGGTGCCCAAGTAAGCCGTTTCGATAGATTTTTGACCAGCTTTATCTTCTAATGAGGGGCTTCATTATGCGCTATTTGGTATCACAATTCGGCTGTGCTCCGTAATAGCATGCTATGCATTCGCTGTTGTCCATCAGTACTGCTATTTCACGCTGTTTGTAATCCACCTCTCCCCCTCACTCGCACACCTTTACACTCTTCCTGTCCCTTGTTAGGCAATGTTTTTGAGTTACGCCAAGCGTTCAATTTCAAATAGAAAATGATGTCTGACCACAGTGTTGGTAATTTACAGGTAATAGTGTAATTAAATATGCACTAATGAAAGACATTAACATACATACTTGATAAAGAATTCTGAATAATGTTTTCGTGCCCAATTCTTGATCGAACTTCTGTTACGTAGCGTAACTAATTTATTAAGAGTGCGATGCACAGTATATAAATTATAAAAAAAAGCACAAAGACAATAATATACCATTTAAAAGCTCTAATTGCGTTTGACAATATCGTATTTAAGGCTTTATTTGTTCACTTAAAAGAAAATCGCTTTTATTTATTATCAGAAATCTGATAATATAAAATTGCTCATAAAACTCACTACTGATTTTCATATGAAAATGTAAGACTTTCCTTAACCAAGTATTTTATTCAGACTTTCACTGGTTTTTCCCATTGTAGCTCAGACCTTTTGTCCCATCCTTTCTGCAGGCATCACTTTTGTCCTTTGCGCTGGCTTTGGCTTTGTTGCTGTTGCCTTTGGATGTGGGTGCGGGTGTTTAAGCATTTCGCCTTTTAATTAATGTACTTTGTAATGTAGCCAAAATGACATGTGTTTGCTTTGTGAGCGCTGGTGCTTTGTGTCAATGTGTACATATGTACATTTTCGACAGAGCAGCTGCTACTTCCTTGTCTTTTCCAAGCGGTACCCTTTACACAGTCCACGTGCCACAATCTGGCACAAATGCACACTGTATATTTTTCATAAAATTTACCATATTTTACTGGCAATCCGTCTGAATCCTGCCTGTTAAAAATTCACATTTTTTATTTAATTACGTGTCTTCTAATAATTTTTGGCACGTGCCTCATTAATGCCAAATTTAATTATTCGAAATGCGTTAAGCTACTTAAACCAATGCCTGAGTGAACTTATTTTATTGCCATTCTGTGGCATGCTAAGCAGGAGCTGTAAAACGCAAATGTTTTGTTGGCCAAGCTACAAATTGCCAAAACTGAGCAATTTAAGGCAGGAGCTTGATGTTGGTTTTAATAGCCGTCCAGTTTTGTTGGCTATTAAATTATTTATTTAAAAAAGGACAAAACGCTAAGCTGATTTTCTAATTTAACGCTATATGAACATCGCCCTAACGGCTGGCGAGGATGCGAGCCAATATCCTGTTGGTGCTCGTTCGCTATTTGCAAATTGTGGCCAGGATGTGCGACGTGGCAGCCGGCGTCATAATTTTACAAAGGATTAAGCGCGATTACGTAGTCAGTTATGAATATTTACGAGCTGCACAGCTACAGGATAATAAAACAAGGAAGCTCATTGGCAGCATTAAAAATTGCCTTCATGTGTCGGCGTCGTTTTTTTCAAATTTTTTTGCTTTGTTTGTTCCACTCATAAATCATGCATTTTATTTGAGGTGTGTGTTGCGTGGAAATTCTGACAGGACTACGGTCGCTAAGCCGGGACCCATGTCAGTTGGCAGAAATCAATTACGCGAATACGCAATGAATCGAATCGAATTTGAGCCCTATCATTACTTAATGGGTCCATATGAAAGTTGCTTGACTGGTAGTGGACCAGGATATATTGCTCACTGGTAGCTCAACTTTGTTATTCCTTTAATGTTTACTTTTTATCACTGGCAGGTTGCGCGCAGGGTGTGCGAATGATCAAAGTATCCATACCCGCGTTCAAAATGCGTGGCGAGTCGGCCTTCATGGAGTGCCAATATGAGTTGAACCGCACACATGGTCCACAAATAATAAGCAATGGCCATCGAGAACGGGAACGTGAACGCGAGCGCTTCCCACATGTGGGGGGCGATGCACACTACGTGGACACGGACGTAGAAAGGCAACCGCATCGACGCACTCATCAGGGAAAGAGACAATATCAACAACGTCGCCAGCAGCACCAGCCATTGGCATCGCGCCAGTATCAGAGTCAAACGGAAAGACACAACCCTCCGCTGCCTGAGAAGTCACCGTACGGTCACAGTGTCTACCGAGGCAGTGCAGCATCTGGATACCTGGGCGGTCGTGTGGGCGCCAGTGTCCACAACAGTGGCGGCGGGGGAGGCGGTAATACTGTTAGCGGTAGTAGCACCTCCAGCGGCTCAATTTCCTACATGCCCGACTTCGGACGCGACGATAGATACGACGAAAGCGAGGAGGAGGAAGAGGAGCCGCAAGAAGAAGGCGAGTCGCTGTACGCCATCAAATGGTACAAAGATAACGAGGAGTTCTACCGCTATGTGCCAAAGGCGCGTCCACCCAAGACCAGCTACCGTGTGGATGGCGTCCGCGTGATTGTAAGTAAACAACCTTCGAGTCGTCGCCCAACCCCAATAACCAACTCTTACAGGAGGAGCTGTCCGATGCCAGCCGCGTCCTCCTACGTGGCCTCACCCTCAACTCTACTGGTCTCTACCGCTGTGAAATCTCCGCCGAGGCGCCAAATTTCTCATCTGTGCAAGGGGAGGGTCGCCTTGACGTCGTGTGTAAGTAAACCCCGATATAAATCACTTTGCATTCCATCTAACAGGCAAGCAAATATTTGCAAAAAATATTTCTGCAATTACAGACAAATATTGAATTTGTACACAAAACGTTTGCTTCTTTATGTACTTTACGCAATTTTAGCATTTAGTTGCTGTATGTATAAAAGATTAAATCACAGATTGACGAACAATTTTGATACGTTTAGCCATTTTGTTGACTGTGGCTTTTAAGTCATTATATTTGTTTAACTTTTTGTTTTGTAACTGAATCTAATAGGTTAAGGTTAACAAAAAGACTTTATTTAGTTTTTGTGTATAATTGAATTTAAAATTTCGTCTAAATACAAATACCAATGAAAATATTGCATATTGCATACTCGTTTCTGTGTGTTAAGCCAATTAAAGACTGACCTTAGAGTATCTGTTAGTCAAGCACTCTCAACTAAAACAAAAGCTGTAGAATCATACAACGCAATTCAAATAAATACTTCCACAGAGATACATCTACACATGTACGAGTACACATTCACACATCCCTAACAGTTAAACTCGTTTTTACAGTTTTTGTGGAGCAGTAAATGCGGCTTCCTGAGCTGTTTGTGTTGCGTTTGGTATGCTTTTAAAAAGCCATTCATAAGCTGTAGTTCTATAACAGCATTTTTCTGTAATTTCATGAATGTATATTTTTATTGTTTATCGCATTCAGCTTTACTGTCCATATATTTATATATATATATGCATATATATATATATATATATTTATTTTTTTTGTGCATAAATGAAAGTACATCCATGTATTTGTTTAATCAAAATGGACAATGCCAGCTGTGTAGGGAATATGGAAACAGTGGGCCTCCCAGAGCGTAGGCTATGTCAATATATTCGGCATGGTAACGGTCGGCAGTTACAGCCATGGGTCGAAGCCGACGATTTATAAGTTCGAATGCCATTTTAATGGATATTTCCGCAGCTTGGTTGCGTACAACACATTTTGTGTTTGTTGATTTTTTATGGTACTATTATTACATTCAGTTTTTGTTTGCCCATTGAAAATGGATATTTTATTTTTAAATTTTTTAATAGTTTATATATTTTTACTTTTAGGTACCCGCGTATTCCCTATTGAATAAAAAAAGCTTTAAAAAGTTCAATTCTAATAATTTAGTAAACATATAAAATTAGAAAGGAAGTACTAAACAATGCACAAAACAAAAGCTAGTCGCTGGCTTGGGGGTTTTCTATAGTCTCGCTTATTGTATAATATTTACAAAATCCGATACCTACCAGTTTGGAAAATTGCACCTAATCTCTGTTTTCCCTTTCTTTACAATCCTTTTCAGTTTTACCTCGCGACGGACCTCACATTAGAGGGCAACAGCACCAGTACCAAATCGGTGAATATTTAACTTTAAATTGCACTTCGGGGAAATCACATCCAGCATCGCATCTACAGTGGTTCGTCAATGAGCAACCGGTAGGTCCTACTCACAAAAATCTAACTTTTTTCACTGTGTACCTTTTTTGTGCACAAACGCGCAATAATCAGGCGGGTGCCGCCTGCACAAGTTGCCCCAACGTAAAATGTTGGAATTATGCATACAGTAAATATTTAAGCTCCTAACAATGAACCAAGAGACCGAAAAGGGGCGAAGAGTATTGTCCGGTCTGAATCGCTGGCACAGCTGCCAATGTAGGTGCCAGAAATTATTTCACGAGCAAAAATCATGTTCTGCTCGCATCCCTCAGCCGCTGCAGTTGCCCAAAAAGCCTTGGAATGGTTTATGGCATGTTGTTAGTTGTCTGTAGGTGTAGCTGGGCCATCCATCTAGCTGAAAGCTCGTTACACGTTTACCGTACCCGGAACACAAAACGGCTGCCGATCCGGAGCTAAGCATGAGGAGTGAAGAGGTAGCTAAGGGACTGGGCCCCTACTGCATTTTATAGTCGTCGACTACATGGCACTCAAATTGTGTGAACCGAGGCGTTAAGGTACGAGTTAGTTCATTGTACCATGCTGCTGGTGATGCCGAGCCCGGCCGTGCCTATTGCGTCCTTCTGTGTCCACTTGTGTAAATAAAAGAAAAATCAATAACTACGATTAGGCACGTCTCCCGGTTTATTTGCATCACGACAATGGGGATTATGTTCTCCACTTTAAATGCTTATTGAATAACATTTGTCCGGCAGCTTCTCACTACAAACGCCACTTAAAAATTGTATGTACATTTTTAAGTACGCTTCTCTGCTTTAAGGTACAGATATTATACAATTTTGTAAAACTAATAATTCTTGCATGGCCTTTGTTCTGAACGCAAAATGTTTAAAAATACATTTTGCACTTGTCCTGGATCTTATTTCTGCCCTGGGCTGTGACTTGGAATGCGACGGGCATTTTAAATGCCCTCATTTTAAAAGAGCAGCCTAGTTGCTTGTCCTTGTTCAATGTTTTGTGTCAGGACGCAGGACAGCTGCTGGCATTTGCAGCATGTTTGTTATGTCAGCTCAGCAGAGGCACAATTGCGACCATTTCAGCTTGTTTAATTTATGCGTTCCAAGTTTAAACTCTCTTTTAACTTTGGAATTCAGGAGCTTTGTAATTTTTATGGAGGCTATAAAGAATGGCAAACCAATCGCATAACAAATGGCAACCATTTCACTCGCAAAGTGCCAAAGTGCGCCGCCCGCATCCGCGCTCAATCCAAATCCAATATATGAGCAAAAAGTTCAGGCTATTTATTTTAGCATTTCACATTTTGTATCTGCACTTCGCATTTCTCTTGTTTATGGCGCTGGCGTCTGAGCAAATGACTTCAATTTTTTTGCCCCGCATAAGCTTTATAATGTTGCGAGTGAGTCATGCCCCTTATCTGCCCCGCCCACAATTCGCTGTCAACGGTAACATTTAAAGGCAGAAATTATAAAGCGCTTGCTTGTGCTGGTAATTGCAACCTTCAGTTCAGACATCTAAACATTCCATGAGGCCGGCTCCCTTGCGAACAAAAGAGCCATTTGCTCTTAGCGTAGCCCTTGAGCGATTGCCAGACACGTCTGACATACTGTTGGCTGTTGTCGTTACTCATACGCCGTGTGTGTCTTACGTGGGTTTAATAACAAAATGCAATACGGGCATAGAGTGGAACGGCACTTAACTTTATACTCAGTCACACAAACCAAAAAGACTGACGAGACCAGGCTCGGGGAGAAAGCGAGAGAGAGAGAAAGGGAGATGCAACTTGCTAACTGCTATATGACCTTACCTTGCAGATACTTGGGGAGCAGCATCTGTACAAATACAACGATATTGTGCACAAACATGGGCTAATCACCTCGATACTGGGCTTGCAACTGGAGCTGGAACCACGACACTTTCATGACGGTGACATGCGCGTCAAGTGCCTGGCTAGCATATCGCCGGTGCTATGGAAAGGTGGCAGGGAGAGCATTCTACAGCGTCGTCCTGGCATTATTGACAATCGCGAGACCATGCTGCTGGGTGAGTGCGCAGTAGGTGTGCTTTAGCAGGCACCTATTTTAATTGCTTTTTGTTACCATCTCGTCCAACAGTGCGCAGCGAAGCTGGGCAAATTGAGTGCAATTTACTGCGCTTGCTGACCATCACCATTATCCTGGCGCGTAGTGGTCAGTGGTTGCTCAAGCCCGAGCTGACCTAAGGTGACTTGCGAGTGGAGTTAAAGGTGGAGCCATGATTTTCAATTCAGTTCAGTTCAATTCAATTCAATTCAATTGCAATTGCAGAGCATAAAAGGTGATTTTGTATACTTAAAGTGTAATATTTTTAGTTTTTAAGCGATGATTGAAAACAGCTAACTCCCCGGCAACCACTCAAATCAATGACCCAATCAATAAACCTAACTGTCTGAATGTGTAGTACTAACTAAAAACATTATACCCCGATTACCCGTTTTCAAAGGGTAGGGGGTACACAATATAAACGATGCATTACATATATACTCACACACAGATACACACAAATAATAGTAATAAAAAGCCATTTTGAAATTGAAATCAGTCGTAACTATAGACGAAATGTGGTAAATCTAG
The DNA here is from genome assembly GCA_037075185.1 of Drosophila pseudotalamancana. NCBI lineage: Eukaryota > Metazoa > Arthropoda > Insecta > Diptera > Drosophilidae > Drosophila > Drosophila pseudotalamancana. Next base: position 666,132 of record JBAMCK010001164.1, read on the forward strand.
TGCAAATATCGTGTCTCCCACACACATACAAGCGTAAAGTTTTCAAATGCATATCTATCATTAACTGTTAACTTTTAGACGAGAGGAAAATGGCAGACGGTGAAAGAGAAGCTCTACTCCGTATACCGTACGAAATACTAGGAAAATAGTTATTTAAATGTTTGCTTCATGTGTGTCTTTGGCTAAACGAAATCCAATTAAAAACCTTTTTGCTCGACAATACGAACATCCCAAACTACTCACACACAATAAAAGGATAGTTAAGCTTAGTTTCTATGTAAATAATTCAATATAACCAAAGCGAAACTCAAGCCTCACACCCTCACATACACATTACGATTAAATTGTGTGCTTCAGAAATTTCATTTGCGTCATTTGCGTCATTTTCAATTTGAATACCGTCTTCATTTATACATTTGTCACATAAATTTGGTTGGTTACGGGTGTTCCTGGAAGAGTATCAAAGAGTTTCATACAAGCTTAATATGAATTCTGTTTCTATTTGTGCCCCAGAAAAGAGATCAGAAATAAAATGAAAACACAAAGATGTTAAAATAATCACAAACTAAGTCTAAAACTGATGTATTTTAATGTATTTCCCCATTTTGATTGGATTGATTTTAAAACTAAGATTAGAGTCATTACAAAATATATAGAAACGTTATAAGTAAATTAGATATTAAGCAGTTTTATTTATATTTAAGAGAATTTATTTAATTTATTTGAAATACAAAATCAACTGACTTGTTTGTAGTAAATCGAAATAAGATTATGATATGCCAAAAGCGGCAGCTAAAATTTCTACATTAAATGTGGCATAAACCCAGCTCACTCTGTCTCTCTCTTGAGTGTTTGAAATATAAATGTGAAAACAAACTCAAAGTTGTTTTGTATTGGGGTCAACTCTCATACAAGCGCACTTACTCATATTTGCTTTTATCTACAGCAGACACGCACTCCGGCTAAATAACAAACATTAACACCTGTATAACCGCGGTAAACTTTTTCAGCACAGGTGTTGCTTTTGCACCCGTTTCTTTGCAACAAAATAAAAGATACAAAATGTATATGGAGCGCAATAGGAGTAAAGTTATAAGACCACGTACAAATGTTCTGAGTAAACAAAAACCGCAGCTCATGGCACACGCACACAGACTCGTATAACAAAATGGCTGCGACCAGTAAAAAATTATATTGTGCATTCTTTTAGGAGCACGCGTAAAAATAGCAACAAAATACGTCGCATATTCAACTTGTCTATTTGCCGCACAGGTGCTTCCAATGCGGCTTTCCCAATTTGATGGCGTAGTAAACTTTATACCATTCACAAAAATAGAAACTCACGCAAAAGTTTTGCAGAAATGCGACACAAGCGGATGAAAAATTAAAGGAGAAAGGGAACCAAAAAGAAGCACAAGGAAGCACACGCAAGCGCGTCCAACAACGCGCCCATAAACTAAGGTCGTGCGTGGGCCAAGGAACTTATTCCGACAGGGCTTTGACCACTCTAATCTCCCCTTTACCTTAGCTGGAAGGTTAAGATTTATGTGTAGCATGCATTGCATAAACGGCGCCATTTAAATGCTTCTGGGCAGCTTTCAAGCCGAAGTCTGGAGGCGCGAGCGGCCTTTTAGCTCCTGGCAGGAAGTGGCCAATAATTTATTGCCAATGATTGCATAGCTGATAAATTTGTTTTGCACACAACTGAGCGCAGCGAACCCACCAGGTTGAAGTTGGGTGTTGGTAATTATGACGCTCCAATCGACACTCTTAGTGTTTGTAAGTGTGCGTGTGTGTAACCAATTGTATGTGCTTCATGATGAAGTAGCTCACTAAAGTGCAGCACTGCAGGAACAATTTCATTTGATTTAAGTTGCATAAAACTCAGATTTTTAACGGTCCTGATTAATGAAAGCACGGTAAATTTTGACGGCTTCGAGGAAACGGAAAGTTTCTAATGAGTTTTCCCAGTGAAATTTTAATTAAAACACGCTGGAAAACAATAATAAATTCTCACAATTTCGAAATATTAAAACAAAGTTATGCCTTTATTGCTTGGCAGAGAAATTAATTGTTTGGATGAGCAATTTTTCAGTATTTATTTTGGGGAGATTTCTATAAATTGAACACTTCCTGAGAATCAGAGTAAATACATAATTTTTGTCTAAAATACTGCTCATGCATTCATATGCATAATTTATACACCCGGATTGCTTTATGCTGCATTTTCCGACCCATTTATCCTGTCCTGGCCCATTTTGCCCATTAATGGCAAATCAATATGCACTATTATGGTACCAAGGAAAGAAGCAGAATGGAGTACAGCAAAATAATATATCGTGGAATGAAAAAAAAAAATTTGAAAAGCAGCGACACATGTGGAGATGGTGGAGAGGAGAGGTGGAAGCCTTGCCTCACAGACAGACGACCTGCCCCCACCTTTACTATTTGCATAATACTGATTCAGTTTCCATTGGATACGGCCGGCTACGTTATATTCCATGAAGAGTCCAAATGCCATCCAACGCTTCGGACATGACATGGATTGTATAAATCAATCTCAGCCATTGCAACTGCATGAATTGGGCTAATGGAAGGCACATGAACTATATGCATGAGAAGCCTGAATGGTTTCGGCTGAAAATCTGCATTAATTTAAGCCAAGCTCTACAAATGGATTCCGCCAAAGGCCAGATGCATAACCACTCGAAAAACGATCACATAAGCGTCTAAAATCGCATTTCTACGCTATGGTAAATTGGAAACACTCGTCCTCGTCCTGCAAACGATAAGTGAGCAAATGAAAAACGTCAATGAAACTCGCAATTCAATAAAATCGCGCGACTTTTGTGGCTGCATAGTAATTTGGTGGGGCGTTCTCGAAAATGCCTACCCAATGTTTTCAAGTGGCAGAATCGTTGGCGGCACGTAGCTAGGCTGTCATTCTAGAAACACCATTGTTAGCATAGCAACTACTGTTGAGCACCGCTTTTGGCTGAATTTGCATGGACAACCAAAATAGGCAGCCAGTGTATGCCAGAGCTGAACAAATTAGTAGCAAAATGATGCAGTTTTCGCAACTGCATTTCTGGGTACTCTGCGGATATTAAGTAGTTTAGCCATGCCTCATAGCTAACGTCCAGCCTTTGCAGTTGGCCTAAATCGAGTAGCTTTCGAATTTAACTTTGCCAGCCCACATTGTATATCAATTTTAAAGCAGCTCCGCTTCCGCAATTAGCCGGTCCAATGAAGCTTTTCGCCTGAACCGGAATGTTGGCACAATTATGCAACAATTAGCATACAACGAGTGCCACATGCTAAGTAGAAGAGTGACATCCTGTTTGAGGAGGAAAAAGTGTGGCTTATAATGAAGAGTACGCAATGGCTTGTTAAAAACTACTTTTCGAAGGTTTCTCCATAAGTTGTCTTACCCGAATAACAAAAAAAAAAAAAACTTATCGGACTCCCACTGTTACCTGTTACCCTAATGACTCGGTCATTTTCAAATGTCAAACTACCAAAGACTGTTAATTGAGGAAATTACTTAGATTCAGGCTTACCCAATGCGAAATATGGGAAAGTTTTATGCATTCGGCCAATTCACCTTTGAAAACTTCGATGTGATATTTTCCATTGTTTGTAATTGTATTACTAAATCGATGAGTTTGTTGTAAAAAGTTTTGCCTTGAAGCATTTTGGCAGTGTCATTGTTGTAACCTCTCGTTAGGGAAAAGCAGTTCATTAGCATCCACCATACCACAGAAGGGGCCGAATACAATAGGCAAGTCTGTGTCTTAGTTGTCTGCTTTTATCTATAAAACATAAATTCAGACTAGAGTTTGGTGAGCCAACTTTTTAATGTTTCGAAGTGTGAGGCTACTAATTAAGACACGCAAAATGCGGCAGAATGAAAAATGTTTCAAAGGCACGTAAATACTGCGTCAAGCCTCAGCTCGCGCACTGAAGGCGTGGTCCGCGTTGGATTGGAAGCTTTTCATTTAAGTTCATCTCTGTTTCGCTTAGAGAAATCTTAAAAAGACGCAATTCGCCGCTTCATAAGATATGTCAATGAAGTGATTTGTTAGAACTTCTGGGATAAGAAAATATGCTAATCCGTCTCCGTTAATCAGGGTGGTATACAGAAGCCGCTAGAAGGTAATCAACTGGGCTGGACGGCTTATTAGCCGCCCTGTTATTTGGTAAGCAATTTGTATTCAACATTCGAATAATGTCTTTATATACTGCCCTTTTGTATATTTTTTTCAGCTTTTTGCCTTTTTGCGTGCCCGGAGTTGCACATTAAGTTTTAATGCCATATTTTATGCTTGGAAAATGTACATAAATTTATTTACTGGCCAGCCGAACTCTGTTGTGGTGGTCGCCTAATCAAATCAAAAGAGAGACGACCCGAACCACCACACCAAAAGCAATCCATGAATAACCAAGCAGACATGCAAAGTTTTTGGGCCACCTTAAGAGTTCAAACCAAACAAAAGTTGCTCACACACACACACTGTCAAACAGAACTTGTATCAGGCATAAAAATAAGAGAAATGGGCGAAGTTGCTCATACGACCCGTTTTCTTTGCTCCGGTGCAGACGCTGGCAGGGAGCCAAAGTTTCTACTAAACACAAACACAAAGCATGCAAGTAACACACAACACACACATACATATTATAACAACAACAACAACAACAACATCAACGGAGGCAACCCTAACAGCTTTTGTTATTCTTAGTGCACCTCTCGTAGGAAGTCGTTTCTAGGAAGGCGTATGTATAATTAGAGCTATGAAGCATGTCCGGTGGAGCTTGCCATTGAAATATAACGGCAATGCAACAATCGCAACACAACAACATGCACACTGACACACATGCACATGTACATGCACATGCATATTCCCATTCACATACACCTTACGACCAACGCTCAACTTTGAATTGGACAAAAAAGTTGCGCTTGGCTGCGATACTTTTGCAATCCCTTTAGCTCTTATTGTTGTTGGTTATGTAATTGTTGCTGTTACTGCTGCCCTCGTCCAAATATATTTTACAATCCTACAAATATGCATCACAACAGTTTTACATATGAATTTATGTGGTTGGCGAGGGTTCGTTTCGCTAAGGTAGTATGCCTCCACAAACTAGAGTTAACCCGCCAGTGCTAAATCCTTGCTGCAGTCGACTTACCACTAAAAACTTTATATGTATGCTTATCCCTCGATTTATACAATAATAAGTATAAATGTGCACAATCGTCAAATTGCACCGCCCGTTTTCATGGACTTTGTGCCTTACCTAAGGGAAAACTAAAACTAAACTAAACTAAGCAAAACTAGAAATTGGGTACTTTTTGCCCTTTATCTTAACTTTTAATTGTGTACATGAATATTCTTTAAGAAAATGCTTATTTTTATTTTTAATTGCCGGTGGTCAATGGGAGGATTTAAATAATGTTAAATTTGGATTTTCTTTTCGTTTTTAGAATAAGTTAAACTCAACCGAATTGAAACAAGGCTGCTCAGTTGCTATATGCACCCGTGTATCTCCGACACTCTCCGCTTACGAGTAAGGAAATGCAATGAAACACGCAAACTTTTCGCCAACCCAAAGTCACAAATGTTGCCAGCGTTTATTTTTATAGAGGCTCTCTTTAGCTTCTAGCAGCGCGTTTGGGGCCTTACTGATGGGCGGCCACTCAGGGTGTGGCATTCCAAATGGCGTCAATGTTGTGCACATTACGGTTAATGCCGCTCAAACGCGACCCAGCGTCGAGTAGCAAAACTTTAAAGCGCAAGTTTATTGCCGCATGCAATGCCTGCCAGCTGCTTGCTGGCTGCTGCCTGCCACCTGCTCCACGAATCGGGCATCGTAATATATTCGACTGGGCGCAGTAGCAGGCGCCGCGTAATAATGTTAAATGTCAGGTGCAATGCAGTTGCAGTTGCACTTCCAGTTCCAATCGCAATGGCAGCCAACAGCTAATTAACTTGCCTCCGCCTGTGCCCAAATGCCTGTGCCCATTGCCTCCGGTGCGAATTCCCCACAAGTTGCCATAAAATATGCGCATAGCCATTGCGTCGTCCTTCTCTTCACATCCCGATCGCATTGGAGCTGGGAGTCGAAGTGGTTTGCTAGCACTTGGCCTTACCTACCGAACAGACGTTTATCGCAAGCAGTTGCCCTACGCCACGTGTACTTTATGGTATTGCCCAAGAATAAAGTCGATTCAAGTCATGAAGCTTTCATTTGTTTTGCGCTTCAAATCTACACACAGCACGCAAGCGTAGTCCCTTATGCGGGTGACTGATACACCTGGGGCCTAGCCAAGACGGAAGCTCCACGGAGTAAATTAATGTCTTACTTGGGTTACCAGCTACCTCAAGCTCATCCATACAGATACATATGTACATTTGCAAGTGCATGGCTGCATTGCTGAATTGCTGGATTGCAGGCAGAGTCTAGATAGATTCAAACAGCACCCCTTGTGCATTATCCAAAATGTGTTTGCATTTCCGGCAACAACTATGCCTACAGATACTCAAGCGCCTTAACTTGTTGTCTGTTACTGAAGTAAAACAGAAATGCAGCTGTTTAAATAATGCTACAACATATTTAAATGAATTTGCATCTAGCACAGAGTAGCGAAGATACATATCATTGTTTACCCTAGGCCACATCTGAGTTGCTTTAATTAAATATTAATTCTATGTTTGCTATATAAACTTACACAAATATTTATGGCCTCTGCAATGATCGTTCATAGCCAATTAATCATATAGTCAATTAGTCGAGCCTAATAGGCAAAAAGAGTCAATATTTAAAATTAAATACTTCAAATTCGGCTCTCTATAAAAAACAAAAACTAAAAATTCAAAATGAAAATACTTTCCTGTACGAGTATATACAGGATATAGGGCTGAAAAAATATTTTTCAATTTAAATTCTGATACAGCCAGAAGCTACGCAATGCAAAAATGAAATATTTGTTCACTCTACTCAAAAATAGACAATAAAATGCAGCTTAAATAAGAATTAAATAACTATTATTTATAAAGCTTTATTTTTCACAAATTTTAACATTAATTTCGAAAAGCTGCTATGTTGATCATATCATATGCAAGACATATACGCAGTCCATACAGCTTATATATGGCTATATCTTTTATTGCTTGTTGTTTTATTTAAATTATATTTTTAAAACATTATCCTGTCATCAATTTATTGGGTTATTATGACACGCCTTCGCTCAGACTAAAATGAGTTGCATGACTTATAGGTACTTCGATTTTTGGTTATTTGTATTCCTTTTCTTTCTGTCTCCCTACCTTTTTCTTTGATTCATTTAATTCTCTTTTCATTGATTTAATAGAAAATAGCTTAGTTTTATTTGCGCTCGTGCAATTAATTAAATTACAACGGACCAGAAAGCCATCAAATACGAAAAAAGAACACAAAACACATAAAAGCTGATGGAACCCACATTTGATTTTCGCTTATTGAATCATCATTTGACGCGCCACTTTATGCAAATTTCAATTTATGCAGCACCATTTACTTTTAGTTCAGTCTCTTGGTCCTTGGCTGATATCGAGCTCTATTTAGCGCACAGTTTACGACTTTATTTCATGACTATTTCTCATTTAGGTGTAACACGACAGTGTTGGCATAATGTCGGAATTGCGTTTTTAGTTTGGTTCTTTTTGAAACTGAAGGTTTTAGAGGCTATACATCATGTATTTTCTACCGTATTAAACACATAAAATGTGCCAGTTCCTGGCACGTGCCATCAAGCGGCGTTGTTCATAAAGCTAAAACCTCTCTTATACAAATAGAACAATAAATGAATAGCTAACGACCATTTAAATGGCGAATTTGCATTGAAAATGTCTCGTTAGACATATTGAAATGCTATTTAATTGAAAGTGTCATGCGTGCAAATTTATAATTTAATTACTTAGAGATTAGCTTAATCGATTACAATCATACTTTAGTTTGAATTAGAACAAATTAATTTTGATTTTCGGCATAGTTAAATGCTCAGCAAATAAGTAATCAGAAATGGTATTAACTTAAAGCGCATTTAAGTCACTGACAATGATCACAAATGTGTGATGATAATTAAAAATTATAAAAATAAAAAAAAATGTTTGTCAGAAGTGGGATTCGAACCCACGCCCTCAAAGAGGACCAGAACGCTCACCAACCTTTCTATGAAAGGCAAGACTGTTAGATCTTGAGTCTGGCGCCTTAGACCGCTCGGCCATCCTGACCTGTTGAGAAGACGTTGCTAAAGAATTAATATTAATGAAATGTAAGAACGCACAGAACAAAAATCGGTTTAAAGGGACTTTCAGATTGATAAAAAGACTCCTTCTCTCTCACACTAACGCAAACCAATAGCACAACAATAAACACACGTTTTCACGCCCTAACATCGGCGTCAGCGTTGCATGTCTGGTAGTTATTTATAGACGACGCGCCATGTTCTCATTCTCATTCTCGCGTACTTTCAAAGCTCGAGCGTGTGTGCTTTCGGATCGGAACATAACTTTAATTGTAGCATACTTTTGGGGTTTTCGTTTTTAATGAAGCTTAAATGTATAGAATACTTTAAGGAGATTCACTTAATCGGTTTAAGTAAAATTATGTTATATTTTTAAATTACTTTAATTTTATAATTGTGTAATCTTTTAGTAAAGATGATGTTACGCAGAGAAAGAAGGTAAGCAACTACTATTATATAGTCAAAAGAATTTGTATTATTCTTAAATTGAATTCTACTTCGACATTAAGCAGAATACGTTTTTATGCGGACGCACAAAGGCATCTTACAAAAGATACATTAATCTATTATATGTTGCTCGATTTGCTTCAATGTTGCCGAGACGTGGATACTGCCCATGTTGCCGCTGAGCAATAACATTGATGAGTACGCTTATAAATCAAAAAAAAGTCCGTCGATGCTTAGGATGCCAACCCAGGTTGGGTATGCTTTGGAACGGCGAATGCTTTTAAATCGATGAGCATCGCAAAATTGACAATGGTTTTTAAAAATAATTTTATTACTTCATTCAGTGGGGCATTCATGCAGACAGGTCCATGCACAGCAATGGCAATAGAAGTCCATCAGGAGGACTATCATTTGAGGTTCCCTATGATTGGATGCAGTCATGCGTAAATGTAAACGCTGCTCCGAGCCACTCAAGAATCACTAATAGAAATTTCGTCAGTTTTTGCTTTGCTTTTTAATTAAATGACCAAAATAAAATCTAATTATTCTGTGTATCCGTTTTTTTTTTCTTTTTCAAATCTTGTTATCTGTCAATACAAATTTGACAGGGTTCACGGTTCAGGGCCAGCGTGCATCGTACTGCCTGATGACGTAGGTGAGCTTCTTTATAGCGAGCTCCACCTGTTCATCGTCAATCTGGTGATAGAATACTAACCGCATAAACTCCCAATCGCGCGCGCTGGCCTTAACCACAATACCTTCTCCGTTCTTGCCGATGACACCAGCCACCAGTTCCTCGGGTTCGATTTCAGCTAGCCGCTTGGCAAACTGAGCCGCTGTTAACTTAGGCTGCTTACTTTGTATCAACAGAATGTTACTTTGCACGGTGGCCAAATCCACGACTATATTAGGACTCCGAAGCTGATCGATACCTTTGAGTAATTAATGATAAAATTGAAATTTTAAATTTTAAAAACATTTGGAGAACTGACTCACTTTCGGCAATGCGTTTAGTGCGCTCATGGTCTTTTGTTAATAGTGGCACCACCTGTTCCAGGGCCACTAGACCAGCAGCCGCCAAGATGCCCGCCTGCCGCATGCCTCCACCCAAAGCCTTTCGGAGGCGGTGAGCTCTTCAAAGATTGAGCGAGTGCTGAGACAAGTTAGATAGACACAGAAGACTTCGGTACTTACTCTGCAATAAATGCTTTAGAGCCAACCAGAACAGAGCCCACTGGTGCAGATAAACCCTTGCTCAGACACACAGAGACTGAATCAAAGCCACGAGCGATGCGCTCAACACTGACGCCAAGGGCGGCCGCTGCATTAAAAACCCGAGCGCCGTCCATGTGCAAGCCAATACGAACAACCCCCAATCCTGTATCACGTACCAATGACACTAAGTCGTCCAAGTATGAAAGAGACAACACCTTGCCACCACAGATGTTGTGGGTGTTCTCTACAATAACCAAGGAGGTGTATGGCTCATGGCAGTCCTCATACTGTCGTATCTTGTGGCGCAACTCCTCCAAGCTAAAGGTGCCGTCCGGCAAGTTCCTTAACGTGGCTAATTGCACGCCGGCCAAGTGCGCAGCCCCACCTAAGTGCATTTGTGGTATAGATGGTATAGCTCATATTTATTGCTCTGCGTTATCTTACCTTGTTCATAGAGAAATACGTGTGATAAATCTCCCACAATGGCCTCCGAGCCGCGGCGATTGCAATGAACCATAACTGGGAGTGAAAATTTAAGTTGTTGGGTATACTGAAACAATTAACTAAGGGATCCGAGTGCATTCGACTTTATAAAATGGCAATCCCATTAGAATTATTAGTTTGGGTGGGCCACTAAGCAGTCAAGAAGTTTACCTCAATGCATTTTCTCTGGCGCCCAGCACACGCCCAACACTAAAGTACATAAAAATGAATGTTATGATTATGGGTGTGCCCTTAACCTTAACGATTATGAGCCTGATGCATGATATGGGGGTCTTTTCTAAACATTTTTTTGTTTTCGTTCAAAGTTTCAATTTCACTTTTCACAAACGATGCCAGGAAAATACGTCGGTAGACTTTAAGCTAATAAACATCAGCCAAACAGCGAAACACAAAAGAGGAGAAGAGCGTGAGCCGGCATCTCTTTAAACTAATATGCATTCACGTGTCCGAGACAGGGGCTCCTTTATTAGGTATTCGGGATCTAAATTGCCGAGCAATGTTATTTATGTCCACATCGTGCCACTTACCAGCTAAAAGATTTCCCATGGTGCCGCTGGGCACAAATAGGCCAGCCTCCTTGCCGAAAATTTGAGCTGTCTTTGCCTCCAGTTCAGCGAGAGTGGGATCCTCACCATAGACATCGTCGCCCACTTCAGCGGTGGCCATACGTTGCCTCATCTCAGGTGTTGGCAGGCTCACGGTGTCCGAGCGCAGGTCCACAATGTTGGGAGCCATTTTATGCTGCTGTACGTATTGAGAAAATTTGATTTGGATGTGGATGTGAGCAGTTCTTGAATTGAAAATTGAGTTGCTTAAATTTACATAACTAGATGCATATAGTTTCTGCCCACTTGCCTATTTTGGGAGACTAATATGTCGACTGTAGCACTAGTCTATACATGGAAAGTGTCAATTAAAATAATCTGATGACAGTTATTCAATTATAGCTAAAGGCCGTCAAGTATATGCCAAGAATGAAAACACTTATAAAAAATTCAATTGAGCTTGTTAAAGATAACGCTCGAAAATGCAAAACAAAAATCAATGAGCCTTAAGCATACATACAGAAATACACATACATATATATGTATGTGTGTGAGCTCGCATTTAGGTGCATAAGCTTCAATTTACAGTTTCAAACCGAACACGTGTTTGTTTGATTTTATAAAAAAAAAAAAAAAGTGCAAAAATGTCCAACGATAATGGAAAAATACATAAACTTTTACTTTAAGCTTATAGAATTTGATTAACAGCAACAACAACTCACAAAAATATAGAAACTAATTGATGAAGAGCCAAAAAGCCGAACAAGCTATGCTCGAAATACAAAAAGAACTGAATGTAACAGCAGGCAGCAGTCCCCATGTGGGCTTCTTATTGTTTCCAGACGAGAAAATTTCCCAAGAGAGCAAAAAAACGATAATATTGAGTTGAGAGTCTCTCAATGAGAGAGCTTCGATCAAAGAGAACTACAGTGAGGCCAAGCAATACGCTTTCAGAACAAGTGTAGCAGCAGCCAGACTTTGATTGGATTAAAACGATTGGTCACCCCTGTGCGTGTAAGGTGAAGCATATTGGCTTGATCGTCTAACTTATTTATTAACATAAATAAACAAGTTTTATAAAATATTTTGAAAAATGCAAAATATAATTTCCAACATCTCCCGTTTTATATGACCCGCACCTCAATAATGTTACTAAAAACTATCCACAACACTGCTTATAAGAATGATTTCAGTCATAATTCCTAAACGTCCCCTGAAAAAGGGGAAAAAATTAAATAATGCAGGAAATACTTACCGTTACCCCTAGACAGAGTAATTAAAACAGACTTTTAATTTCTTTGGTATTTTTTATTCAATATTTCTGAAATTTACTAAATTTTTCTATATCTAACATGTTTTATTTTTATTTTAGTTTTGTTATTTTTTTAAGGGCCAACAACATACTACGTCACTTTTTACTACATAAGGTACGATTTAAATTGTTACGTTAAAAACAAACGAAATTAACTATAATGTATACGCGAGTCTTAGTTAGTTGGTAACAGTAACTCGATAACTCTCAAAGGTCATATTTTGTTGCTGAAACTAATTCGACTAACTAATAAGATAAGTTATAAAACACAACATTTCCTCGCTAGGAGGTTGGGGAACATTGTTAGGCATTCGGATAAAGCTACGTCTGATGTCGACCGTGTTATTCTTATATCTTACCAACTAAGCTCCAACAAATTTTTTGTTTTTCTTTTGTTTTCCACTTGCATAAATTTACATACATAAATATACATGTTTCTTGTTGTTGTAAAATGTATGAAAAAATTAAAAATAAATATTTAGCAAATAGTTTTTTATAGTCTTTTCATGAAGTTTCACTCTAGCGCAATGTAAGTATAATTTAGTTTTGCTCTTAGAATCAATTAAGTTCAAATACTTTCGCACAATGAATTGCACTCGTAAATGTGTTGATTTGATTTTTGGCACCTACTGTGGTAATATTGGTTGTTGTTTGTTTGTATTTAGCTGCTCAGGAAATGTGTTAATGTGCAGTGTGCTGAAGGTACAACATTTAAGATCAGACCACAAAACCATTCGATTCCATTTATCGGCTAACTCGATACATACATACTTCAGAAAATAAACCAAAAAATGCACAGGCCGTATAGTACATTAATTTGTTTGGTTGCTCTCAGTTGTTTGGTTTTTTGGTATGTGCAGACGAAGCTGCAAGGATATCGCACGACAGCGCGACCTTTTAAAAAGGTCTCTGTTACGATTTCTAATCTTAAATCTAAACAGTACACAAGACACGTAAACTTATAACTAGGTTAAGACTCTAACTCTGATTTGAGGCTCAGCGCTATGATGATACGTCCGCGTCGGAACCATCAAGTTCGCCGGGTGGATTTCTCTTTATACAGTCCCGTATGCTTTGCAGAATAACGCCAACTCGTCGATCGAGCGCCTCCATATGAGGCTGCCAGAGCACCGGACTAACTGGATCCACGCTTAGCGACTCACGCATAACCTGAGACAGCGGCTTGGGCCCATTGTGAAATCTTTAAGCACAATAGTTTTAAAACATTCAGTAATAGATTTAAGTGCGATATGGGTTGGCAATTACTCACTCTAGAAGCTTGCTGAGCGTCGTCTTGCGTATTAAGCAGCACTGCAAAACGGGTGCCAGTATGGACAACTCATCGTGATAGGGTCGGCCAAAGCCACGCCCATGATCCAAATGCAATGGGAAGGTCTCGTTACCATAAATTCTGAAAAATACCAAACAAGTATTGCTGTCAATTTGCCCATACGCCCCGTTCTCAGCATTACATAAGCATAATTGCCTGCAAATGTGATTAGAGGCAAACACCAGGAATCGGTTTATTCCTAACGTAACGCAGCCGGGTGTAACCAGCCACCGACAATGCCAACGGCATTAGCTCAACAAACGCTCCCCTGCATAACAAACACTGTTGCAGGCAGGGCACCTGCCGGCATTGGCATGCATGTTGATAGGAGTCTGTTGCCAGCTGCCTGCCGTCTTGAGCAGCAGACAGACTTTGCTGCTTTTTGCAGCAGGCATGCAAATATCTTTCCGAGGCATTTGCTCCAACCGTTGAGTATGCTGTGAGCATCCTTGCCAAATGTAGTCGCTTAGACAGCAGCAACCAGATGCACTGAAGCATGTGGGGAGCGTATACGTAATGCGCTACCCACACGGAAGGCATGAAGCCAACAAGGCTATTTATGCGGAATAAGCCAATCGCATTATATCTGAGGCCAAAATCCCATTTGTACCACAGCCTCAACCCGTAGCCCACACTCACTTGAAAGTCTCGTAATGATGACGATCCATGTTTCCTGTCAGAAAGTCAAATACAGCCATGTCCATTAGGTCAAGCAAACGCCGGCCTTCATCGTAGGGTGGAATATCGCGAACCTGTGACAAATTTCAAATGCAAAAAAAAAAAAAAAAAATGAAAAATCATACGAAAAACAACTAAGTAAAGGAATTGATGCTGGTCAGCGAAGGTTTAATTAAGTCAGGGACTATTCCCAGCACAACAGCTCAAGCAAAAGTAACAAATAAAAACATTTGCATTCCACTCCAGCTAAAATGCAAATTAAGTAAAAATAACCGCAGCAGGAAAAGCTACAGACAAAGCGTACCGGGGACAACCGGAAGTGGAAATGAAAATGGGACACAAAATTGGGGTAAAGCAAGAGCCAACCAGTGTCCCCTCCATTTTAGTAAGTAGCCGACTGGGCGACTCGTTTACTTACCAGAGCACAATAATTGGCATCTGTCTCCCATTGAGCCTTCTTGCGCTTGTGATAGGAACGTCGCCAAGGATGCCGCCAAAGCTGTGGAAGAGGAAACGGCAAGACAGAATAAAAATCAATATCAATTTGAGCTGCACAATGTAAAAATCTAAAGCTGCTGAGCAGCATTAATATGCCACGAGTGTGCGGCGGGTGGGCTGATGGCTAAAACATTTATTTCTCATCTTGCAATACGACAATATTATTTTTGTTTTTTTTTTTTTATTTTATATTTTTGTATTTTTGTTCATTCCTTGGTCGTCTTTCTTGAAGCGATGCTGCACTATAAGCGAAATTAAATTATTTGCCAGACGACCAAGAAAAGTAATAAAACTTTATATATCATTTTGCTTGGCTTCTGGGCGACATTCATGCCGGACCTCTACGACCGCAACTTACCTTTCGTCCCTATGCAATTGGGAATGGCAAAGAGCGCGTTTTGGTGTAGCGAAGCATTTTGGATTCGTGGGACGCAACAACAACAATGCAGTAGCCAAAAATATGCAGAGAAATTAAACAAAAAAAAGTTTGAGATAAAAATCATAATAATAAAAGCGCTACTGCGTGGGAATGGGCGTGGCAAGTCTGTGTAATGACCGGAATCCTGCGCGGGCCGTACAACTCTGCAGGAGGCGTAAAAGCAAATAAAAACCAGCAAGCGGAAAAAAACTGATGCATACTGCGGTCGTAGCCGCATCCACAAAATGCAAAATGCAAACACAAAGCCAACACGTAAAAGTTAGGTAAGTTAACGTTCACATCGCGACGATGGGCGAAGGATTGTTTGCATATAAAGCAGATCCCTCCGCCTGCTCATAAAGTGCATAAATCAAGCGAAATTAAATTCCCACACAAAAAGACAAAAGCGTGCAGGAAATGCAGTGGGAAAAAACCCGATGAAAAGTGAGAAGAAGAACATGAGGCAAGCATTTTTAGAATTTTGTTCAATTCGTTGCGAAACGTCGCATGGATGAAAACTTTTAGTAACCAATTTAAGGAAATTAAGCTCTTATACTAAACCAAATTAAATTTTATATGTTCTCGTTAATCAGTGAGATATGACAATGAAAAATGAGCAATGGTGAATATTAAAGACTATCAATTTTCGTATAAAATAACTAACATGAACCCAAAGTGATTTTTTTGTATTGTTTTACACGAATAATTTGTAGTTATTTACTAGCCAACAAACCATGCTTATAGTTTTTTCCTTGTTAGCTTTACTCTCCATCAAAGCAATTACCGCGAATGCAAATCAAATTTGCCATATAATTAAAATTCCCCTCAGTTGCAAAATTGTTTGTTATTTTCTTCAGTCAGATGCTGCCCCAAGGCAGCTTGAAAGAGTCCTAAAAGTGAATTAAACCCAAAAGGCAACAGCAAGAAAAACAATGAAAAACCTCTGCGATGTTTTCTCAAGTAAAATGATCTCCTGTGCATAATTTACAGTTTCGCCTTTCGCTTAATCTCTAGTATACACTTAACCGTTTTCTACTTGTTAACTGTAAAAAGGCAAGCTGAAAACAAGTAAAAAATAAATACGAAAATTCCTTTGAGGCTACAGAAAAAATGTATAAATATTTGAGCTGCGGAAAATCTGTCCGCAAAATGCTGAGGAAGAGAAAAACCATTCCAAACTGCTGGTTGGGAGCCTAGATTTAGGTTTTGCTCTAAATTTGCAGCTATTTGCATTTAAAACCCGTTGCCGCTGTCCCCTTTTGATGAAGAGTATCTTAGAATTTATTAACGTCCATTCGGGAGGCTGCATTTATATTTCATTTTACGCTTTACGACCCGCTGAAGAACTGATACAATATTTTTGTTTTTAAGTAATTCATTTGAAATAAACGTAATTGCCGAGTGACCAGGCCAAGTGCTAAGGCAAATGAGGGATACAGAACGGAAATAGGAATAAAAGTGAAAATAAAACATAAAATTATGCAAATGAAATGCCAGCATTAAGGGTAAGTAATAAAGCAATGAAGTGCCATCCAAGTAACTAGTTAAATTTACCCATATATCCTAAGCTAGGCTGCTATCTCACCGAGCCAACTAAATTGCCAACGGCAATCAGGAGTACATTGGTCGCAGCTTCTATTAGGTCACAGTGGCAGTCAGCATACCTGTTGCGGTTAGCTTATACAGTACGTACTTACTGAGTTGCACAGATGTGTGTGTATGTGTGTGTGTGTGTGCATACATACAGTAAATAATGTGACTTTTTGCTTAGTTTGTCCAAGCATACGAAATTAGTAATGAAAGCAGAAGACTCAAGCAAGCAGTGAATATAAATTGTAATCTGGCGCTGCTTAGAGAGTTGCTATGCATTAATCAAAAGCCACTTAGCTGAACCTACTCCAAATACCACCACATGACCACATGCGTCGCATATGGGTTGACCACCATGAGGCCCAAATGTATGTGTCCGTGTTGCTGTTGAGTGTCGAGAATTGTTTGTTGGTGACCTACCTTGCGATTGGAGGTTTCGAAGCTGGGCAAGAATGCGGCAAAGGAGCCCTCCAGCATGTCCGGATTGCCGCAAATAGCATGCGAAGTGTCGCAGTAGTACGAGCACTTGCCATGGAAGCATAAATTCAACGATGGCGAAACAAAGAATGTCTTTAATAAATTTTCGTCGGCCAGTTGATAAATTTCGGTCGTTATGTTCAGCGTGCGACCTGCCACAGGCATTGCCCGACGAAAACCCAGGACTCTGAAAGACACAAAAAGTAAGCGATGAGCGCTGGGCGAAAATAAGTGGTAAATAAACATTTTAGCTGTAGTGCGTGAGCCAAGTGAATGTGTAATATGGGCACGAATATTCGAATTGGAAATACACTACATAATAAAATTATATATACTTTTTTTTTTTAATTTTTACATTTTATTTCAATACTGAATTTATTTGTAATAAAAGCTCTTACTTCTTCAGTTTATGTAATCTTCAACCTATCTTAGTAACTCACGCTCAATGCCACACTGTGTACTTGGTCGGGAATGAGAGAAATCTATTTTCAAGTATCCGCCCGACGCACTGCATATGTCTGTCCAGTAGAGGAGGGCGACCAAGTAGATAAACTGCCCACAAATTGCTTGGGAAAATGAAAAATGTTCAGGGTCTGGGGAGTGTCGCCAGAGGTTATCAGAGAAATGCCATAATTTAGAGCAGCATTCCATTATTTTGTGGCCAAGGGAATCAGTTAGTTTCCTGTGAACCCTTGTAGCTGAGATTTGATTATGAGTGCGTGTTCACTCAAAACAATTATAAAAGCTGTTATACTTATCTCTAATCTAAAACATTGAAGCAAAGTTCTCATTATGAAGGGGTCACGCTTATACATATTCTAACATTTTGACCCTAAATTACGACGAGACACGTTAAGACACGTTATAGTGTAATAGTGTTTATAATTTGTATCTAATTAATATGAATATGCAAAATTTAGAAATGAACTGAACAGTTTCTTAACAAAAATTTATTTGTAAACATTTAACATATGCCAAAAGTAATCACATATAATAATTATAAATTGGACTTATCCTCCAAAAATGTCACAGAGGTGAGTATGGAAATAGGCTGGACATAAAGAGTATCTGCATTAAAGGACACAATGGTAGTTAATTTAAACTTGCTTAAAATGTTTTACAGAAATACTTCGAATTCATTCACAGCCTTTACGTCTTTTCTGGCATAGCAATCCAGTATCTGGCATTTAATTATTGCATTCTTCTGAAAAGTCTATTTATTGTGTTATAATTTGCATAAATATTTGCATTTAATTTGATAAATGTAATTAAAAAAGAAAACTAAATAAATATGCGGTAATTTCGAATGCAAAATTGATTGCAATTCAATGATTTTCATTGCATAAATTGTAACTGCAGTTTTGTGCAGTTCACTGCGTTTTTCGATGGTATTTGTGAGCGAGGCCATCGGAATGCAGTTTGGGGCGAAGAGGACACTCACCTGTCCAAGTGGAAGGCAGCAATCTCGGCATTGTGACGTTCATAGTCTGTGAAGTAGAAATGATTGGGTAACGTTTGCTGGTCCCTTGGAAACCTGAAAAAACAGACGGAAAATAGCAAAAAGATAGTAATATAATGAATTGAATTTAATGTGGGGGCACCACTTGGAGTTAAGTGCAGCTGGATATAGGGTAAGGCAAAAAGAAGCTACTTTCACTGCAGAAATGGACAAACAGACAAACGGACCAACGGACAACCGGATGGATGGTGGGATGGATGTGGGCGGATAGCTGTGTGGCAACCTGATTGCTGTATGCTTGCTTAATTACTTACATTGCGACACCGCAGCGTAATTCAAAAAACGTTTCATTTAAATTGCAAATGAAGAACATTAAAAGGACACTTTACACTTTACTTTGACAACTGCAGCGGTTTCGTCGCTGTGTGCCGTGGCCAGGCCCGTGTAAGCTGCCCAAGCACCGAGCTGAAATCTCATTAAAAATCGCGTATAACTGTTCAAATTACGAGCTGCATCAAGTGCCCTCCCAAATTTCAACTGCAATGCATTTTAAGCGCACTGCAGCACATTGAATTCACTGCGCGGCACATTTTGTGGCCGCAGAGAAGTCAGTGTTGGTAAATTATATTCACTCAGGTCGAAAGTGCTGACAAGTAGCAATTGCAGCTACCGCTGTAAATTTTATCAATATTTTCGCTCTTTTTTACTGTTGCTGAAGATACGTGTGTCTCTCACTTACCGCATGGGCTTCATTAGAGCCTTAATGTCATTTGGATACTCAATAATCAGCTTCAGTTGTGTTCCACCCTCTTTTTGAACTGAAAATGGGAGAGAGAAACCAATTACAAGGCATCATACGTATATATATTCGGGTTTAATTACGAAACAAGTTTAATGTTTAAATTTGTACAGCACTACAAGAAATTTGCACATCGGTGCACACATAATTGGGCCAGAAGAATCAAACGAAGAAGATACCAAAACTGCAGCGGACTCTACTGATATGGCAATCATTGAAATTCCATTAAGAAAATGTGCTTGCACAAATTACACTTGACTAAATTGCAATTAAAATGCATAAGACTCACAAAAATATTGCGTATACCCACACTGACCACAATAAAACCGACTGTCTGTGTTTTTCGTCCGTCTGTTCAGGCAACTGGGGATTGAACAACATAATAAAGGATGCATCTGAACCATAATTTCACAGCACATGTATGAGTATGTATATATTGAGTTACAAACAGCTCTTGTGCGCCTACAACAGAACGAACAAGTGCAGCAAGAATAACTCCTTAAGAAAAATAAACAACATAAAGTTCTGAATGTCATACAAAACATATTCATCTGAAGGGCAATTTAAGATTTTATTAATTGCATTGGGGAAACAAAGATTATTTACCCAATCAAATAAAATGTCTTGACCTTAAGCAGAGGAATTTCATAAAACTAACAAATATGAATTGAATGTGGTATTTAGTATCAGATTCATTAATCAGACATCCGGCTCTTTAGTATTTCAAGTTGCACCATTTCGAGTACGTACATTGAACGCACGACGCACGACGCAGGTTACCTAATTTATTTAAAGTTGCTTCCTTAGAGCACATGGGACATTGTTGTATTTCTTGGTCTTTTTGGAGCTGAGAGCGCAGAATGAGTTTTGCACTTTGTCTTGAGCATTTTACATTTTGTGTTGTTGTTGGTTTTTTTGTGCGCATGCTGCAAAAGTTTATTATTAATAAATTAGTGCCATAGTAAACTTTCAAATGAAAATAGTTTTGCTTGCCACCTTGGTGGCTCTCAATAATCCAGTCAAGTCTTGTGCCGTTCCTTTGCATAATTAAGTCAAATGTGCAACCAGCCAAAGGGCAAATAAGTTTACGAAAGCAACTCAACTTGAATTCTGGCTTGGCAAGCGGCTTACTATTTATGGATATAAAATAGATCCGATTGCGACGCTTGGTGTTTGAGCTGCATGTAGTTGAAGCATTATACTCGTTCATATTACTTATTACTTACCCACATGCTGTATTGGCAACTTGATCATGTCACGTAGCACCGCATCGACCAGGGTATCCCTCTCGCTGTAGAGCTCCTTCTTCGTAATGCGCAATTGGAAGAGTTCCAAATTGCTGGCGTTTGCTCTGCAATGTAAGTAAGAAATAAAAGAAACTTTAAACCAGCTGTCGCTTTGCGAGCATGAAGGCAGCAATCAGCCAACTTGAGGAATACATCGGAAACGCTTATAAGCATGCTACAAATACGCTTTGTGCCACAATTCGAGTATCAAGTTGCTGTAATGATTGTCACATTGATTTATCAAAGCAACCACCAGCTTGCAGCTGCTACAGCAAATGTTCAGTATTCCACTCCTCGTTCTATGTTTTTTTTTGTCATGCCAATTTGGTTTTCAAATGCATTCTTCCGCTTTTCCTGAATCAATCGACAAACACTCACACGCACATACAAAAGGGCACGCATTTTTCGCTGTAATCCCCACAGCCTTAAGAGAAAGCAATGCCTTTGACGATTTTTCTTCCAGTACGCTGCCCGGTTTTGCAAGTTGGCGATAGCCAGTAAAACGAAAAAGCGGACTGCAGTTTTTCCCACATTTACGAGCACACAGAAGCCTTCACATTTCTTTTACACAATTTCTTTCTCTTCAAACTAAGCTCACACACTCTTTCTCTATTTCTTGCTCTTTCTCTTTCATTTGTGCCTGAGTATTCGCATTTGGAATAGTTTATTGAAGCAGTTTTACGTTTGCCTTAGTTTTCTGACTAAGCATTAAATCGGATTGAAAATTGCTAAAAAAATGCGCACTAACTGGTTTACTTAAAATTCCGTTGCATAGTTTTTGGCGGCCGCCGCAAACACTGACCCAACGAGTTTGAAATTATCAAGCAAGAAATTACCAAGAGAAATACTAAATAAATACTAAGAAAAACACCAAGTGACAAATTGAATTGTAGAAATAGAGCTTTTGTCCTTGTTGCTGACGGTCAAGTTGCGAGCCTTGCCAGAGGGCCAACAATTCACAGCATGAGCTATGGTAAATGTCTGCGGCATTGTGTGCCATTTTTATCATGATAATGTAGTCAGCATTCGTCTAACTCTTTTAATACTACCAACCAGCTCGACTGCACTCACGTTGCTTCCATGGACATCGTCCTTTTCATGGTTCTTCTTTTTGTCGCTCTCTTCACTACCAACTACAATGATTGCTGTTCCTGTCCGTCTCGATGGTCTGGTTCGTCTGTCTGGTCTGTCTTGTCTGGCTATTTAGTTGGCTCGACTGTTAGGATTGGCCCAGAGACAACTTACTGCTCCTCCTACAGCTTAAATTCTTTTCATAATTTGCTAGATGATGTTTGTGATACTTTACGCAGGCAATGCTTTAATGCTGCTGTTTGGCTACCTTTTGTCGCCACCTGCTCTAGTTGACAGGAAGGAAATAAATGTCTGAAGGCTCAACCCCATTGTTCAACAACCGGTATGAAATGACTTTTAATATTTTAACTTATTATAAAAATGGCGACTGCTTCCTGTGGAATGCTTGTAATGAGTGTTTTAAGTGTATGGAACGAGGTTGAAATACTTTTGCAAATGCGTGAACTGCACTTTAAATTTTTAAAGCGTCCACTTGCTCTGCAATTAAGAGCGGTTGATTTGGCTTCCCTTTGGCAGCAGATGGCAATTGTCATGGAATGGCCAAGAAATTGACGAAGGTTCATGTTGAGGTCGCAAGCGCAGCTGCTAAGTGCGGTCGACACTTGATAAGCAGAGCAGCACGGGTCATAGTTCATTCGAGCCAGTGTTGAACACTTCAGCTACACTGGCGACTCCGAAACCAATTTCCGTGCAGGTTTCATTTGTCAAATGCCACAGGGGGCAGCTGGAGAGCTGCGTAATTGATGAAGCAGCTCCTTCAGACATTGACTAATCACAAGATGCTGTCCAGCAGGCAATATGTTGAGGTTAGCAGCCAGAAGCTGCTGAAGCTTACAGAAAGATATGTAATTCAACATGTGGTGAAAGCAAAACGTAATGAAAGTCCTGTGTTAATTCTCGCAAATCAGTTGAATGCCATCGCCTACATGTGACAGACAACTTTGCATTATATAAGTTACAAATATATCGCAATGGTTAGAGAAATTTTTTAGATAAATGAAAAACTAAATGTGTCAAGTTTCCCCTACATATGTACACATACAACCTACAGTGAATTTTCTATTGGATAAACTTGGGTTATATATGGCATTGACACGTCAGTGACACTCAGTTGGTGACAGTCAGTTTATTGAAAATGGCTTTCTTTGGAGAGCAAAGATATAAAATATAGCAGAAGTTATTTTAATTGTAAGCGTCAAACGAAAAGATTTTGAATTAATCAACTAACTCATATAAATTAATTGATATGAACAAGAGTAAGAACTATGTTATTGTTATAATGATTAAGAGACAATAAATAAGTTACACAATCGAAGAATTCCATGTTTCATTTAACGAGAGTAAATGTAATAATTTTGAGTGACTGTCAGAATTAAACATTAAATTTAAACTTCAAAGGAAAGGAACAAAAAGTAAAATTAATAAATTAAAAAGGGCTACAATTTCATTATTTGTTATATTTATTTAATTTAAGCCAAGTATCTAGCTTTCGTTTAAAGTAGTTATTCTTAACCTTGGCTTATTTGTTATTAGCAACGTTTTTGTTTTTGAAAGGTATCACAATTGCTATCAGCCGTCTTGTCTCGGATCTGCCCTAAGTCACTTGCTCTTAAACTCCGCCCCATAATTATTTTGGCATAAGAAAACGTCAGTAAACTTTGCCATCGCCGATTCCGGTTACAGCTGCGTCAAGCCACAGCCACTTCCAGAGCTCCGCCGTAAGCTTAGAAAGTGAAAAGCTTTGTGCGTGCGAAATTGTGGCGAGCAGACAACCAGTGAATAGCCCAACAACGCATTTCGCGGCCAAGATTCTGCCGACTACAGGCGACAGGCGACAGCCGACAGCCGACCGTCGGCAGTCGACAGTCGACAGACGACAGCCAACGGGCGGACACTTTGAACTTAGTTGCAAGAACAACGCGCAAAACGAAAATTAAACTTATATTGTTGCGTTTGCCAGCCAACAAGGATAAACTTTGGCCGCGGCAGAGCACGAACATTAAAAGCAGTGACAGCTAGCGGGCTGCAGCTGCGACGCCAACTGAATAAGGAATATCCATGCTAGCTGGCAAAATGTCACCGTACTTTAGTTTAACACACTCGCCGACATTGAGCATAGTCTTTTATTACGGACGCGTCTGCGGCGACCGCAATTCTATTCGAAGTCAGATGCGAATCGGGCCAACAGCTGCTTAACTTGCACTAGGTGGTTCTTTTTTCTTGTTATTTGGCTGTAATTCGTTCAAAATAAGATTACTTTCCCAGCTCAACGTGGTCGCAATTGCGGGCTAATTAAAAATTTGTCATACTAATTAAGTGCACGCCACCAGAAGACATAATGGGATAACAAAGGACGACCACAGATCCCCGTGGCTTATGGTAAATCAGGGTCTGTGTCAGCATTACAACATCGAAACGTGCAACATTTTCGTAATTAAAGCTTTAGCCTATAAAGTGAACGACTTTCACTAGTTACCTTTCTCGTTACTGGACTGAGCGTCATATATCATATTGTCATTTTTAGGCACATTTGCATTTTTTGTAAGCTGCATTTTTTGCTAGAGTCACCTGGGCGCCGTAGCATACTTCGCAAAACTATCACAAAACTGCTGACAGAGCTGCCACAAGCCGCAGTCTGACAATAGAAAGACAGAGCTGAAGCTCAGCCACATGAGCTCGGCACGCGTCTCTGTGGCCAAAAAAGCCAACAAGGGAGATGAAATTTTAATGAGATATCACTGATGAAAGCAGTATGAGTAGAAACCTACAATAGATGTAATTGCACCCGTATTCTGCACTGTGCTTAAGGCATTAAGTACTTGGAAAAGCATATATTTACTTTTTGTATAAAAATATTGAACAAAATTTCATTAAGACTGAGTTAGAGATTAAGATATTTGGGGTTGATATTATAAAATGTAAATACAGAGTATCAACGAGTCGAGCATTCTAAATGGAACATTCTTGTTTTTATGCACATTTACTGCAAGCAATTTCGCTTGTTAATGAAATTTGCATTTGTGCTACGTGCAGCGCAAAAAAAAACATTTGGCTTCGTTTCGGTGATGGGCGATAAATTAGAAAATCAAGCATTTTATGCTAATGCCAACACCCACACAGCGCAACCCACCACAAGTGACAGGAAGAACATACTTTCAGCGTGACAAGTTTTAACCACTTTGCATTTTTCCAATTTTCTTTTATTTTACTTGCTTTTCTTCTTTTTGGTGCACCAACAACTATTGGAGCAAATGAAATTACTCATACGCCACGTTTTCAATTTTGATAAAGACTGTCAAACAGTCTCCGCATCGTCTGCGGCAGCACCGGTAGCACATGCTTCAGAATATTTCGGGAAAGCGGAAACCTAAGCTGATTACTTGTCAAGCGAATCAAATGAATTTGCAGCGAAGAAAATACCATTGCTATACTAAATGGGAGCTGAGGAAATTGCCCCAGGAGTGCGGTACCCCATCCGTATTTGATTTCTTTATTGCAATTTTATTTGATTGCGCTCATATAAAATTACGTATACGCACTGCTGAGACAAGTACTGTAACATAGCGCTAAAATCTCATCAGTGTTATCAGCGAATGGCATCAGGCATGCAATCGTTGTCAGCAGCAACAACAACAACAACAACAACATCATCTTCAGTAGAAGCATCAACCACAGCAACAACAATCAACAAACACTTATGTGAATAGAGCTGGGGCAAACGTTAACGTTAGAGCAAATATCTAAACGTAAACGTGTCACGTAAATGGAGCGTAAATTTCAATAAAAATCATTTCAATTTCAGCAAAGCTAAGAGGAACCGTAACTGCTTCAATCGTACGGCATACGGCCAGGTTGAGAATTTACGTAGTTTTTGGGTGGTTCGGGTGGTTCGGGTGGTTGGTGCTTCCACAAACACAACAGTCGGCGCGCGTGCCCGGTGTAACTGAAACCGTAATCTGCCAATGTAAAGCAAAGTGCGAAGGCAAGCAAGAAGGTAAAACACAAAGCATTATGTCTTCCGCTCAAAGGGAAATTGAATTTTTCGTCCAACTTCCGCTCGTCTGCCATTAACAATAGCATTTAACTACTCAGTATCACTTACCCGGCTTGACGGTGCAGCATCTCACCCAGCGTCGGATTGTTAACCGTTACATCTGGGTCATTATCAACTATGACATGAACGTACTCATCGCTCAGCAAAAGCTTCTGGAGGTCCAGATACCGATCGTGCGGCGTTGGCTTCCGTGTGGAGACCGTGGAACCAGCGACTACTGCGTCCTGCCCACTTGTAGTGCCACCACTTTGATTGCCAGCGGTTTGAGCCTGAGTGGAAGCCTCTTTGGAGCCAGAAGAGTTACTGTAAAGAAGCCAAGAAATAGTTTCAATTTAAAGACCTCAACGCAAAGGGCTTAATCAGTAAAGGCGACTTGTAGCCTACAAGTACATCGTCTTTTATTTATGCAAAACCAAGTGGTTCAAGTTGTGTTAGTACTTACTTTGATTCATTGCCTAACTGCAATTTAGTTGCAGTTTTTCAAATCCCTATCTTCATACATATATTAATTTTATTTGACCAGAAAAAAAAAAATTAAAAGAATTCTAGATTTCTATAAGCCTAAAGTCAGCTTATGCAGTTGGCAACATAGTATATACATCTTGAATAAAATTATTTTATATATTATGCATGCAAGTTTTTACTCTGCTAGCCCACTGCCCCATCCCAGATATTTTCTAAGAAGACTAAGCCACATCTTTGAAATATTTCACTCAACTCATCACAGTTGATGTTGTTGTTTGGCCCACTTTGACCTTGGAGCATATTGCAGTCAACTCTCCGTCAGATGCTCGTTATCACAATATTCGAAAGTTGTTCGTGTGCAGCTCGTAATTTGAGTACTCCTCTCTTTGGTCATTAAAATGAGTTTTAAATATGCCTACAACAAGCTGTGGAGATGCAAAGGCCAAAAGTTGTAGTTGCATCATTAAACGAAGAGTAAGAGCAAGCCGTTAGCTTAAATCAAACCAAACAAATTGCTTCGCCTTTCCCACAAACTTTTTGCAATGTCGCTTAAATTTCCAAATTTTCAACAATTTGAGGTTATTTTTTCTCATCCTGCAACCTTCCCACAACATATGTCTCTCTTATAGGCTTGTCTTTCGGCGTCACTCAAATGTTGCGCTCATGTGCAACACTGAGTGAAGTGCAAAACTTTTTCAATTAACAGTTGCCGGCATGCTTTAAACTTTATAGCCGTATCAGAGCCTGGGATTCTTGTCCCCGTTGTCTTTGTCATTGCCGAAGGGCACATAACGCATACCTTTTAACGGGACTTAACAGATTTCACGCTTTTAATGCTGTGGTGCGCAGAATAATGCCATTATATGTGGCAATTAGATTATTTCGTTTCCTTCGTCAGAACTGCACAACAACGAATGCTTCGTTAAGATATTTATTTCTGGCTAGAACAGATTATATAATTGCGATTGACAAGACACGTGGTAAATTGCGAATTGCCAATATTTAGCTTAAGCTTTGTGACGTAATATTGAACTGTAGCAACAAAGCAGTATGGCATTGCGTTGCACGGATTGTACACGCTTTGGGTTGCAGTTAATTAATCCAATGACAAAGTTTCCCCATTAAGCTGTCACATGTCAGTCGTGGTGCGATTGCACCCTTCATGTGGTTAATTAAATATGATTAAATTCTAATTTCAATAGCTAGATTATTTTTAGTGCAGCCTTATGGGATTTGTATGAGATTTGTTTTAAAATGGCAATATGTGGGTCCAAACAAATTTCAACCATCCCTCATTCTCTTCATTTTAAAATATCAGCAGCTTGTTATGATTTAAACAATATTGATACATCAACAGGATATGAGTCGCATGTTTAAACTGATGATGTCATCTGTTATATATACTCAAAAGGTCAGTGAACGCTACGAATAATAATTTAAAAATTATACCACTTAATAAAAATGTTGCTTCCATTTGCAGATAGGCAATTATGTTTGTAGCTTACCTTGATGTTGAATTTATGTTAACATAAATAATAATTTACTTAATAGTTATTGAGATGAATACGAAATGATAAACAGATGGCGATGGGTAGTAAAATAATTGCTCTACCGATAGTTTAGGCTTTTATAGAATATAATAATTTAATCGCAAGCAACTCTGCATGGAATAATTTATGACACAAGAATCATCCAATATTTCGTTGGCCATTTTTGTGTCGGTTGTTATCAAGTTATCAAGACACGGTGCGATCATGCATAGTGTCATGTGTAGTTGGGTGTCTTTTATGAGCAACATATTTTGTATGGTTGTAGCAATCAATCGATAAGGCGTTTATTTAATTAAAATAATGGCAACGATTGCTCATTAACCTGTCATGTGTCATAGGTAACGCAGGTGATTTTTGCTACTTCGTCTCTCAAGCAAATTCGCATTGCCGTGCTAATGACTAAGGTGCCAGGATGAAAGGACCGTGTCAATTGCAGCTGGCCGAGGTCCCAGATGAATAGGTATAAAAAGTAGTGCTCAGACCTCAGCGTATTCTAGTCCAAAATGTCATCGCGACCAAGTGAAAATTTTAATGAAATTATGCGCTTTGTTCGCTTTATAAACAGATGTGTGGGTGTCGATGCCTACGATCCGAACTATCGTTTTAATTCTATAACAGCCGTCGTTATAATCTTGATTATAATTTTCTTCACATTTACTATTTCAACAGTCGTTAAAGAGTTCCAGCACAACTGGATGTTTATGATACAGGCATGTGCCATGAGCGGTAGCGCGATCCAGGGCATAAGCAAGCTCTGGATTGGACTCTTTTCTGGAAAAACGGTGTCAGAGATTTACTTGCAGTTAATGAAAATTTACGCGGACTTTGAAAAGGAGAATGATACCAGATACTCCGATCTGCTCATGCGCAGCTGCTACAAAGTCAGACGCTTTCTCCTTTTGGTTGGCATTAGTTACGTAATTGGCATCGTCGGAATAATCTGTCCAGCTATTGTCGCAAGTTATATAACTGGAAGAGTATATCTGATAATGCACTTTCACCTACCCCTCGTTGATATAAACACCGAGCTGGGCACTTTGATGACTCAAGCAACGCACAGTCTTTCCGTTGTCATGGGTGGACTTGGGTTATATGCGGGTGATATGGTCATAATAGTCTATTTGCTCCAATCTTTCGTATATGCCGATATATTGGAGCTCAAGGTGGATCAACTCAATATGCATGTCCAGTTAAAACAAAATGAAGATGTGCAACGCGAGACCCTGAATCTGTTGGTCGATATTGCGAAGTGGCACCAGACCTACACAAAGTAAGCTTAAGCCGTTCAAAGATTCAACAAACCGCCTAACGCTTAACTTCACAGATTTATAGAACGCTGCAATGATATGTTCTACATATTGGTATCCGTTCAAATTGCGACCTCCGCCGTGTGCATTGTAATAACAATTTTTGCGCTGATTACTAGCGACTGGATAGGAGGCTACTGTTATATTTGTGTTATTATTCCTAATATGTATCTCTATTGTATACTTGGCACAATGCTCGAAACTTGCGTACGTTGCAGATCTAAGTTAAATATCTTGATATATACTTTGCATTACGAATTTCAGAATGACAGCATCATGTATGAGATCTACAACATATCGTTTTATCAACTAACCCCAAGCCAACAACGCTTCGTCCTTTTTATCCTGGTCAAGAGCCAGCAGCCGGGCGTGATTAGACTCCTCGGAGTGATGCCATTGTCTGTTAGTACTGCCTTGCAGGTTAGTACATGTAAATCGACTTATACCACATGATTTAAATAAAAATTATTGCTTTCACAGATAACCAAAAATGTTTACAGCATAACAATGATGATGATCAGATTTTTACAAAAATAAATAAAATTATTATAAATGGTAAATGCAAATGCACCCCCTTGCCTCTTCAGATATAATATGTACTTATAGAATTTTCACGCTGTAATTGCAAGGCATGCACCGCATGAAAAACTGTGGCAATTTATTAGTTGGATAAACCGAGTCGAGGAAGTATGAAAGCCAATTTGCAGCTAGCACCAAACGATTTATGAATTAATTAAATGTTTACCAACTAAACATTGGAGTTTTATGTTCCCTTGCGAGGAAGAAAGGAACTGCAGTCGCTGTACCTGCCAGCTTATGGGATGAATCGGTAGACAGTGCCTTGCCTGGTTTGTTCGGGCGGAAACGCGTCTTTCCTGTCATGGCGGCGTGTCTTGCATTTTGCTGCGTCATTTTTATGTTTTGTTACTTGACTTCCGCCAGCCACATTATAAAATTGCTGCTGCCCCACACATACACACAAACAAGCGTTAAGAAAGGAGCAACAAATTCAACGTAAAAGCGCAAGCCTGCCGTTTTCTCCATGTGTCTGTGTCTGTGTATGCGTGAGCAAGCATAAAAACGGCTATACCATGCCTTGCTAAAGATGGCTGTTGTTGTTTCTATTATAAGCAGGCTGCTCCTAACTGTGCACTGTCTGGAATTCCAGTTGTGGCAAGCTTTTGCTGCCTGCTTGTAGCAATTTATGATTTAATGGCATGGCCATCTTTTATTGCAACCTTGTTGCATTTTGTGCAATTAAATAATGTACAGTCGACTTAGGCTTACCGAGGGTGTGCCAGCACCAGAAGCATTTTAAAATACGGGAGCAATGGCCGGATAGAAAATATTCAGTAATTTTTGCTAATAGCCAACAACCATTAGGCTTTGCTTAATCAGGTCAGAGTGTAGTTTTCAAATGTTGATAAGTCAAAAAGTATAAGGATCATAAGACTAAAATGTTACCAAATATCGAATGTTAAGTATAGTTTTAGGAAATAATCCCAAGTACAAAATCATTTGTAATGATAGTGCAGCACCATTATTAACAGCAAACTATTTTCTTTTCAGGACAGCTTGCTGACAGTTAAATAGCTTATTCTTTAAAAGAAAAACAAAAAACTCTCAGGATCTCTTACCTCTTTTGCAAGAATTTGCGTTTAAACTCGTGCAGCATTCCTCCGCCAGCGGCTGTGCCTGTTTCGCTGTAATCGTTGTTATTGCCAAAGCGGAGCTTGTGGTGCTGCTGCTGCAGCAGATGCCGGTTGGCAACTCCAAAGTCCATTTGCACATCCACAATGAGCAGCAGCGTGAGCAGTACGAGCGTCGCCCCCAGGCTGATAGCCAGGCGCTCTTTAAGCTTCATAGTACGCAGGACGGCCATAATGGGTGTAGGAGCGGAGCTCCCCTTGCTGCTGTTGGTTTCTAATTGACGCGAGGCGAAAACCGTTCCTATGGCGCCCTTCGAATTGCTGTCTGGCTCACTGGCACAGAAACTGCGCAGCCTTGCAAGCCAACCGAGATGACAATCCCCTTTGTACTCTGCCTTCTCCGTCTGTCTCTGGGGGGAGCCGGACGTATGTGGCTCTGCAACGTTGCGAGCGCGTGTGGAGCGCACAATGCGACGCTTGATGAGCACACGTCGTCGGGGCGCTGGCTCCTCGTTCCCACCGACGTTCTCCTGAGCCTCAAACTGGGAAGGTGCGTCCTTCAATGCGTCAGTTGAGAACCACGCGGCGGCATCAACTGCAGCCCTGGAACTGGAACCGGGAGCAGCAGTTGTGCAGTAGTTGTTGTTATTGCTCTCGCTGTACCCATGCAAATTGGCAACGCTTATTTGTTCAGCTGATAAATCGTTATTTTCAATATCAGCACTGTTGTAACGCTGTTGTCGCTGTCGGAATCGCTGCAGGCGCTCCGCTAGCGGCGCAGACTGCGCACAGCTGCAAATAGAGAGGAGAATTTCATTAGAATGGCACATACTAGTACATATGTATATGTGGAAGCTTGTCAGATCTTAAACAAGTCGACTGCTGTGCGAAATGCAATCAAACGCGGTACTAAAAGCTAACTATAAACAATCTCCAACAAGAATCGATGCAAAATCTGAACGAAAAGATAGGGAACGTTTGCTATTTTATTGAGTATCATAAACGGCAACTGCTGTTTTAAGGGCTTCCAAAAACCATTAGGCGTCCTGATACCCTGAAATTGAAATATTGTTTGTTCTGAGTTGATTTCTAGTGCTATTTTTCAAACACCACTCAAGTTCAGTACCAGTTACCTACAAATTTAAAAAATATCTATTATTTATCAAATACAATTTAAACTGCATCGAAGAAACCTTAGAACATAGTCATATTTTGAGTGGCTTAAGATGTCATTCACACCAAAAAGTATACCTTGCAGACTGTTATTTTGTAATGTTTTGCAAACGCTCTGACGAAGCCATCATGCTCTCATTTCAGGCGTTATAAGAAAAATGGGTTTGAAAAATATGAACAGAAGACCAACAAAGAGGCGCTGCTTTTTATTATTTTTGCATGAAACGGCGTCACGACCATCCGCTATGTTGACTGCTGCCGGAAATGCGGCAGAGTCCATTTTTTGTGCCACCAAC
Source organism: Drosophila pseudotalamancana (assembly GCA_037075185.1). NCBI lineage: Eukaryota > Metazoa > Arthropoda > Insecta > Diptera > Drosophilidae > Drosophila > Drosophila pseudotalamancana. The sequence goes on from JBAMCK010001164.1 coordinate 698,563, forward strand.
TTTGCCATGGTCGTTGTTTTCTATTGTCTGGCACATTGAACACATTTTTTGCACTTTTATTTCGCCTGGTTTTGTGTGCTTCTGTGTGTGTGTGTGTGTGTGTGTGTGTGTCTACGTGTCTACGCCGCAGCCAGACAATCTGTATTTGAACTACAACTACAACACGCTCGTCAAAGGCTTACAGTATCTATATTTGTTGTTCTTGCCGCTGATAGGCAGGTCAAATTTAACGAAGCTTGTTGCATGCCCACATGGAGAGCCAACATTTGTTATTAGAGCTACACCGATAACAATATTGTTGCCGTGCTGGAAGAAACAACAACCAAATGCAGCACAGTAAAAAATGTACGATAACAGTTACGTGCATGTGCAAATTGAAGGCATATTTATTGGCATTTCAGATTGGAAACGTTACGTTACGTCCCGCATGTTGCTGACATGACATTACTAAGCTGACAGACATAGTCGCATGTTTAATAGAATTTTAGCAACGAGTCATATGCAAAAATTGCTGATTAGAGCAGTGCCTGACAGATAACACGACAAAGGCGCCGTCAGTTTGTAAAAGCCCTAACTGAAGCAACTGCCTTACCGAGTCGCCATGTCAATCAAATCAAATATCGTGCCAATTGCCGATGTTGCCTTTCAAAGTTGCATATCATGGCGGGACGATTTGACAACCAGATCCAGACAGAAGCATATAACTGGGTGGCGGTGAGGATTGGGCCAACAGCCAGCCAAGCGGTTTAGGAAAACAGATATCTGAGATATGCGCTCTGCCTGCAACAATCAAATCAATTGCAGACATCGCATATCGCTGCCTATTAAATCGGCGCCCCTGTAACGTCATTCAAATGCAGACGCCAGCAGCAGCAACGTGACCTGAACAAATGCTGAGACGAGTTCATATACACTGCAGCAGAACGGGTAGCCGGTACTACGTACACTCATCGAATGACAACAACTGTGTAAAATGGGTGATAAGCGACAGCTACAACACCAACACCAACACCAACCAGCACCAGAACAAAAGCTAGAACAACAACTGCAACAGCAACAACAACACAGCAGCAATGTGCCTGCAAGTGATAAGTGGGAGTGGTGGTTCAGGAAGCAAGGCGAGAAGCTTGAGGCGCGTTAATAGCAATTGCTTCTGCCGCATGTTGTTGTCGATAAAGTTTCTGTTTCGCTTCTGTTGTTATTGTTGTTGCTGCTGCTTGATAAAATTGCCGCGTTGCATTAAATTAAACTGATGCGGTGTATTAATGATGGAGCGGTGGGGATAGCGGTGCGGACGATAACTTCAGCTGAGACTGGCAACAGACTTACTTTAATGCAACTGCCGACAAAGCAAAACCAACACCAGTGGGATAGAAAACAAGAGAGAGTGGGACAGCAAGTACGTCGCCACTGACTGATTGAGTGACAGCAATTTCCCTTCCAATTTGTGCTCTGTTTTTATTAATCAGGCGAAAGAGGAAATACAAAAATAGGTATACACCGCGCTAAGGGCAGTAGAGTTCAATGTATAAGAAACGTGCAAAAGAACCCGTACTCATATATATTATACTTAATTTATTATAAATCAATTAAAGGCACAGTTCAAGTAATAAAATTAATAGCAGCTTAGTTAAGTACAGTGCACACATGCCCTTCATTTGGTAGCTCATCAATACCTTTTAATAAAATCATTTAGCCGTAAACTATTCCGTTTGATGTAGTTTTCAGTCGTCCTCTGCCGGACACAACTGCCCTCATTACTGATCCCTTTGTATAAATCAAACTCACTTTCAATCAAATGACAAATTGCTTTCCGCTACCTTTCTCCTGCTCAATTAGCTTCAGTCAGTGAACTTGCCAGCGTCGACAACAAGATTATGCATTTACCCCGACTCGGTGCCCCTCATCCATGCCCTCAGCTACGCATGATTGATTTTCGGAAACTATTTCCCATGCCCCCGTTCGTAATCGCTGCTTGCCCCATATAGGGCGAGCGGGTGCACAGAGCTTTGCAGTTTTGTTGTAAGTGCAAGTGAACGCGTAACCCGCACAAACTTGACGCGCTAACAAACTCGGCAAACTTATATCAAATCAGTGGCGATTGTGCAACAGAAACTGCTAAAATGACACGCTTAATGCGTTCACTGGCACGCCCCTTCACAGGCCCCTTCGCCCAACAGCTGCAGCTGTTTGTTGTTTGCCACGCATCAATGAGGTTGAAGAATGTTGAGCATTGTGCTGCTGTCGACATGCCAAACAACATCGAGAGTGGCTGGCAAAAGACTTATCGATTTTATAGGATTGTTGTCAGTGGTTGCACTTGAGCTGCTTACGACAACGACAACAACAACAACAACAACAACTGCAACCGTTGCGACAGCACAGTTGCCTTATCGACCAATCGAGCGAGCCAATCAAACAAGCTGCAATCCGATATGCAAATGCCTGACAAACTGTTGCAAATGCACCTCGGTTGTCAAGGTTAGTTTCGGTTCTCACTTGACAAATTTGTGCAAATTCGTTCCAACTAATCTCAATTGCCAGATATTGTGAAAACCCGAATTAATATTAAATTGTTGATCTTGGGGAATTTCATGATCAAAAATTAATAAGACTTGTGCTACAGCTTTTGAAACAAATTGGTTTATGCTAAACCTCAAGTTCACACTCTCTCAAGTTTTTCAGTACTAGCAATATTATGTGCCTTATTCTTTTTCTAGCAGCATCTTAAAAAATGTGTGTACTAAAAGTGTTTAAAATTATTTTGCCTTGTTTCCTGAATTTATTCGTTTTGTATTTAACTCGCATTTCTTTGATTCTTAAAACTTGTTTGGTGGTTTTTCTAAGCTTTTATTCCTATTTTGAAATTTTTTGCATAGAAAATAATTTTATTTGGTTTAGTCTTTCGCCTTACTGTTTTCTCTTGGCAACTTGCCATTGCGTTTTGTAAATTTACCTTTCGCTGTGCATACTTTTAGATTTCTCCTCATCAACCTTATCCTCGTCGTAATCGTAAGAAGGAGCTGCGGCAGCTACGACAGTAGAGCAAATGTCTTGGGGGTAGTCCGCTGTACTGAGGTCCAACTGGAGGGACTGCTGCAACAGTCTCAGGTGATTCAATGGCTGCGATTGCTCTGTTGCGTTGCCCCAGGTCATTTCATTACCAAAGTCAACATTGTTGTTGTCGCAGACTCCAGTCGAGCTAAGCTGCAGCATTTGCTGCTCCTGCTGCTCCTGCTGCTTTTGCATGCTGCTGTTAATAAAATTTTCTGGCTGGCTCATGGCCTGCCAGTTTTTACGTTCGTGCCAAACGAGGGAAGGACGACGCAGCGAGGATCCAACTGGGTCCTGCTGCCGTTCCTCCAACTGCTCTGCCGCCAATTGAAATCTGCTCGAATGCCAGCTATTGTTTTCCTTGTTATACCAGTCGCCCAGTGCATTGTCCGAGACGTTGCAGTCCTCGCCTTTGTTGTAGTCGCCATAGGCGGGCCATTGGCGGCTCCAACTGCCTTTTAAACTATTGTTGCCGGTACTATATTGGTTTACTGCTGATTGATTTCTAGCCACTGCCATTTGATTTATGCCAGCGCTACTGCTCCCCCGACATATGCCACCCCGATAATAACCATTGTTCTGATTATTTTCACTATAGTCGGCTATTTGTTCCGTGGAGTATCTCAGGGCTTGACTGCTTTGCGATAGGCCGTGTCCCATCTGAACAACTTGTGCTCGCACTTTTTCCTCTGGCTCCTTTTGCTCGAGTTGACCTCGGTCCAAGCAGACACTACTTTGGCTGCGCTGACGTGCTGCCTTTCGCTTGGCCAGCTCCGCCGGAGTAGGCGCAAACAGATTTCGAATGCTTGCATTACGTTGGGTGGCTCCAAATTCACCACTTTTGGCGGCATCACTGCCCTTCTTAACCTGAATAATTGTAAATTGTTTGCAATTTGATTTTCATTGCTTGGTTTTAAGCTGAAAGCGGCTATTGTTTTTGACCGTTTAATATTGTTAATTGAAACGATGCTGGAAAAACCTTAACGCCCAGGCAAATCATGCACAAGAAATTGCAGCAACAAATTTTTGGGGTTAGTAAAGAACGCAGCTGCAGAATAACTAGGGAGCAAACATTTAATAACGGTTACAATTAATTTAAACAGGTTAGCTGGGGAGCCGTAAAAGGCAACTATGGTCAACTCAATGTGGAGACATAATCGGATGAGTTATTTCTGGAACGGCTTATAAGCGAAACAGGGTCGGAAATGGTAGTACTTACGTTGCCTGTCAGTGATATCCTTGAAGACAGGGACATTGAACCAGACGTAAGTAGAGAGCTGGCAATTCAGGGTGTCATCAAAGTATACGGATACAGGAAATTTTGTGTGTGCCTCAAAGTCGGCTTAATCCCTTCATCCGTAAAACACTGCCACACAGCAGCATGGAAAAAAATTCAGGCGGAGCAGAGATAGAAGAGAGAAAATTTGAAACGTAAGTCAGATTAGCATAAGCGGATAATACCCAAACAACGAATTGGCAACAAAACAGCAACTGCAACAGAATTCTGTAAGACCAACAATGCATGGGATGGACACCATGTGCGAGTCAGCTAAGTGCTGATGCCAAGCAATTCTCAAATGCATAGCAAACAAAGCAACAAACCTACCCAAGAAGCGTACCACAGACGGAAGCTGACATGAACAAGACACATCAATTCAAATGTGATTGAAGCACTAGTCAATGCTTGATCTCAAGCTTCAAAACAACTCGATTGAAGTAAAGCCCTCTGCTCGTAAATACGTAATTTCAGTGAGAGACCGTAAAACAATGGCAACAAGGTTATCAACAATAACAACAAAGGGAATCAACAAAAACTACTACTAGCGCAAAATTTATATAACAACAAAATCTCTGGATTGTCGAAGGAATCAATGCCATTTGGGTAGACATCCAATCGAAAGTATATTCACATGCTATATTCATAATTTGCAAAGATATAGTAAATAAATAAAATATCAACACAATCATAAATTGTGTATATTTTGTACTTGTATTTTGTGTCTTGTGTTTTCTTTTTCCCAAAATACGTACAACTTCTAATATAAATAATGAAAGAGCTTGGTCAAAATGTTTTTTGTTCCTAAAATTAAATCAAGTTAGTCTTTTATTTTTTTTTTTAATACGATTATAAAAATTTTACTGCGTCAATGATTGTATATTGATCCAAGAACTTTACAGTTATGTACCCGTTTGTTTGTATTGGTCAAAAGCAATTTTTTCCCACTGAAAAAAAGTTCTTTTGTTTTTGTTGTGGATTTACAAGTATAATAATCGAAAGTGCAATGCTTGACACACATACAATAGTAATATATTAAGATAGGATTGTATCCAGAACGTTGTGTTATCTTATACAATTTTTCAGCTGTTTTTCTTTCACATAACAAAACAGTGCTGAAACAGAGTGTGAGTACATGTCAAGTGAAATTACTTATTTGCTGTGGCAACAGATGTCGAAATGAAAACCAGCTGCAATTGATACCAAACAGGGCCAAGGACATATCGTATACTACAGCTAAACCTACACCTACGTATGGATACTCCGTCCGAAACTTTGATATACGGAGAGGACAATTTGATCTGTACGTATAGGCGACTAGAATCGATAAATTGAGATGAATGCCTGGCATAATGTACCTCAGACTGTGGATTCGGCCACACAGAGTGTGATGCTAACTTGATTTAGGTCATATATTTTGGTTCGGCAAGAGTGCATTTTGCTGCTCGCTGTCTATCTGCTTGAGCTGTAGCCCAGTACCATGATGGATATTTTTGATGCCTTCATCAAATAGGGTTGCTTTAAAAACGTGCAGCCATTGAAAGTGTGCGGTGTCTATAAATATTTTATTGTGTTATTTATTGAATGTACCATAAAAAGCGGCAAGTGGGGTTGGAACAGTGAACCCCCATTAAAATGCAACACGCATGCGACGGGTTGCAATTGCATTGCATAATTTAAGGCGCTCGCACACGCAGTCAACTGAAACAATCAGCAGCAAACCGCTGCTGCCAACGTCATTTCCAGAGTCGCTGCTGATGTCGACCATAAAATATTCATTTAAAATGCAACATGCAACACTTTGCATCACGCATTCCGCATACCCAGCCACCGCTCAATGCATTATCACGGGTGTCACACACAAATATGTCAGCCCTACAAATATTGTATGCTGATGACAGCCTCACCCGGACGAGTAGATAGCTCCATGGAGCAGTGTTAGCATTTTGATGCCCCCCTCTAAAATTCTAATGCTTGTTATGAGGACAGATGTGTCATATTTGGCCAGGTACAGATATTTTTAATAGTTGGCAATTGATAACAAGCGAATCAAGGCAAGGCAAACAAGAACTAACAAACGAGCACTTACCAAACAAGCTCAACCAGTTAACAATTGGATGCCCGACCGGTAGTGTGCAAATAGGACGAATTATCAACTGTAAATAGTTCAAACATTTGTTTCATTAGCATTTAACACAATTTTCATTTTAAATGATCGTTAAACATATTGTTCTTCAATCAATAACACATATATTATTTAATTGAAAATACAGATATTGTAATTATCTTTATTAATCAACAAATCTAATGGAATAAATAATATATATAAATCAACCAAATGGGAATGTAATGCGATTAGTAAATTATTGAGCCTTAAGTCAATTAAAATTAAGCATACAAATGATTTATTGACACAATCAAACCAGTTTCAATTTAACTGAATCAGCTATGTATATATGTATAATGATGGAACTGAACACGAATCAAATTGATGAGAACTTAATAAGTCAGCAATTTAAGCCAAATAGAAATGTGAGCTGTCAAGTCCAAATTTCTCTCACGGTGAGCTTAAATTTTGTTATCTTTTCGTGCACTCCAGTTGCAGTGTTCTAGAGGCTATTAATAAGATAATTCGAAGACTCATCAGAATTACACCCTTTCCATTTCAGAACTGTATAGAGGGTAGCTTTGCTTAATGCAGAAATGGTGTTTGGAATTCTCAGATCGAACATGGACATAAAAGTGACTAAAAGGTTACCATGCAGATACCATGATAAAAATCCGCACATAAACATTACCTTTTAAAAGCAATATCACGTAAGATATCGACTGGCTGCAGAATCCATAAATACAGAAACAACAACAATAACACAATACAATATGGCTGTAATATTGTAGGAAACGGCAGCCTATGGCTCTTCGGGCCTTTTAGAGCATGTACAATTATCCAATTCACTCAAACGTGGCAACGTTGTCGTCGTCGTTGCCGTTGTCGTTGTCGTTCACGTTGTCGTCATCGCTCATCAGGTCTCTGCATTTTTTTACAAACATAAATTTATGGCTTAAGTACGGGTTCCGAACTAACCAACGGCTGCGCCTAATTATGCTGTGGTAATAGATCGAGACCCTCCCAAGCCAGATTCAGTCATTGATACTCAAAGCTCACGACTTAGTCGACGCGATCATGCGCCTCAGATTATGAGCCAGGCCAAGACTCAGGCGCTGCACGTTTTATGCAGAAAAAGCGAAAACGAAAAGGGAAATTTCTTGGTGCTCACGTAATTGAATTACAGGCAACTAAATTGGCATTTATTATAATAAAAGCAAATATGCAATTTCACTTTTCTAAAAATCATCAAAGAGGGAAAACAGAAAACCAACTTCAAAAACTTGTTTAGGCCAGAAGCATAAGATGTCGCTTTAAATGGTCGAGACTAGTCGAAGTCAAATGAAGGAACATATTTAAAAGCATGTTATTAAGATGCTAAAAAAATACACATTCACAAATGTGACGAATTTAATCACTTTAAATTTTTAACTAAAAAATGCAAAATTCTGAACAGCTCATGAAAGAATACAAAAAAAATGATAGAAATGTCTCTTTCAGCCATTATTGTTAATGCTCTTAATAATTAATTTCATTTTTGCATAAATATTAATACTCAAACTAAAAGCCATTTTTTTTATTAATTGTATTCTTCAAACTCTGAATGTAGTGCAATTCCATAAATTTGTAAGTATGTATAGTCTTTTATACTCCTGTGTAAATCGAGTAAAAAATTCAATGGCATTATGCTTTAAAAAATCAATTCTAAATAAATAGGTTTTCTTCTCAATTGTGGTAATAAATCGCATAATTATTTTATTTACAATAATAAAACAAAAATCTAGAACTGACCATAATGAATATAATTTTCATAAATTAATATTAGTTTAACGTATTCATGCATTTAAGTATTTTTCTCCATAACTATTTAAATTGCTAATTGGGACATAAAAAAAAACATTCAATTTGATTTTTATATGCAGTAAATTAATTTAAAATGTTAAATAAAGAAGCCTGATTTGTTTTCAGATTCTAAAAATAATTAGAAATACAAGAGACTACAAATGTGAGTTTGATTTAGCATATGTATTTGAAATTTTGTAATTACGTTTGTGGTTGCCTATTTCCTAGTATAATTATTGAAACCCATTAAGCCAAATAATTGAACATTTTCAATGCGTGTGTGTAGATAAATCAAAGTACGCCATTTCTACTACAGGTTGAGTTGAACATGACAAAACTCACATTTTAATGCTCTTTGAAAAGGTATAGAAAGGGTGAAATACCTTTTTTATTATAGATTTGTAAAGCTAAATTTGTTATTTCAGTAATCATAAAGTACTTAAAAATAATTATATTATAATTAATGCAATCGTTTAAATTGCCCGTAAAATTTGAGCTTTAGCTATAAATAGCATTGTGGGTTATCTAATACAAATTTTCATTCTCAAATCCGTTCCCGTTCTTCATTTATCGTCAAGAGCACATAATGAGTTTTCAACTGCGACAAACAATTTCCGCATATGGGATGTAAACGATAATTCATATGATATATCCATGTTCTCCCCTACTATTGAACTTGAACTGAATTACTTGTTGTTGTTTGTAGACTGCAAACAGGCAACACTTTCATGCTCTGTCAATTGAAAGCATCAACATGCACGTGTTCGGTGTTGTCAACCACGTTAACGCTTTGCAAATTGTTACATACGTGGTAATTGTCGGCTTGCAATTGTGTATGAGAATTTAACAAAATCCATTAACTCATAATTTTCTGCTATGCTGCACTCGCCATCAGCTCTCGGCAATGCAAACAACTGAACGTTCAGTTAGTTAAGCCAAAAGGCAAAATTGTGCGCAATTTAACGGCAGAGCGCGCTTTTCCACACCAACAAAAGCGATGTGCACGTATCCGTGAAATATTGTGAAAATAGCAGCTAGTACATACAGTCAACAGCCAACTCATACACGTTGGCACACTCACTCTCACTCTCACACTTACACTCACACTCACACTTATACCGATACTCATACTGAAACTTGCAGTTAAGTGCAATGCGATTGCGGCAGCAAGAAATCTGCCAAAATGTTGAGGGAGTTTATTTCGAAAAAATTCACACGACACGACGACGTTGGCGTTGTTGATTATGGGAACCACTCAAAACGAGTTGGATTGTTATTGTTATTGTTGCAGGAGCTGTTTTTGTTTTTGTTATTGTTATTGTATTCGCTTTCGCAATTTTGCTGTTGCATGCTAGTTGCATTGTGTGGACCATTCGTTTGCATGTAGAAGAATATGTATGTACACACATGTGTAAACAGCCGACCAGACGTTAGGTCAGTCGAATACCCTAGAAATTATGTATTAAATTGAACTTAAATTAAGCTTAAGAAATAAAGCAAAAAGAGTATTCACCAGTCGCATTATTTTTGTTTTTTCAAAATAATAGCTATATATTCAAACTAATTGAATTTGTTTCCAGTGCGTTTTGTCACGCGGTGTTTGGCTTCTGCATTTTTATCAACTGTAAATTGATAAATTATAAGCAATTATATATAATTTTATTTGCAGACAAACTCACACGCCTGTAGCTGCGCATTTTGTCAGACAATTTCATTAGCAGCAATTGCCGCTGGTTAACGAGTGTACCCAAATGCTTCGATTTCCTGACCCCAAGCATTTTCATTAAAAGTTCTGCGGCTCTAGTCAAAATGTTTTGAATAAATATACAATTTTTAAATATACATACATATGTATATCGGAATAACAGTAACAAACAAATAAGAACTTCAAGCGAGTTGCTTGTGTCATAAAAGAAAAATAACTTTTTTAAGCTCAAATTGAGCATACGCAGCGATGAAAGCGGACACAGAGATGGAGACGAGGACCGGAACCTAGCGGAAATCATTAGAGCCTGACTCCAAGCGTTTCTGCTTTTACTGCTGTTGCTATAAGATGTTTGATTAACAGTGGTATAAAATGACATAACGCTCAACAAACTATTACAAGTTGACCGTGATCGAGTAATTATCTACAAATAAAATGAAAGTTTGACTTAGTTTTGTTATTAAAACTCCATTATGATTTACAATTGGATATACAGCTTAAATTCTGTAAGAAACATTGCAATTTTTCTCCACTGTGCAGCTCTGTTGTCGTTTTCTACAGTCATTGTTCTGCTCAAAGATTTTTGCTAGCCCCACACACAAAAGGGAAAGACATGGCCCAAAAGGCATTATTGCTATTGCTGCCAGTTGTTGTTGGTTGTTAGTACAGTAGTTAGCAGCTTATGCTCGCAACTACTCAAATATCCGGAATTATTATGATAAAAATGTAGCAGGGAGCGGATGCACTGGGCCAGGAAGTAATTAAAGCACTGCACATAATTGGTAAGTTTGAAGTAAAGCACGTTAAACTCCTTGATGTCTAAACAAACGAGCAAAAAGTTGGACGTTCAAAAACAGGTCCGAAACAGGTAACATTTATTTAATTAAGTAAGTGCGAACTGCAGGGAATCTTTTTGCGATGGGTTACGAGTAACAAATGCGTCCCATATCCTAGGCAAGGCCTTAAAAAAGGACCCTAATAAAATCAAGAGAGGTGACAACGTGGCGTATACGCGACGTGCCAATGAGATGCCCAGTTGGCGACTGGCGTCAGTAAAAAATAAAAACCAGATAAAAATCAAATTAACAAGCGAACAGGGTGCACGAAAAAAATTCGCACAAGTAAATAAAGCTGCCCCAGTTAAACGCGCAAGCTGATAAAAAAAAAATGCGAAGGTCTCTGTCGACACAGCTACATCTGAAACCGACTGGACCAGCAGGCAGGATGCTAGATGGTTCTAGCTTGTCGTATGGACAGAACCAATTTATATTTATGTATATGCAAACATTTGTTGTTGTTATTGTTGTTGTTGTTGTTGGTGCTGCTACTGATTGCGAGTAAAATGAATTCAGCAGCTGAGAAATGACAGCGGACTAAGGCCGGACTCAAAGCAGGCGGAATGGGCTGACACAGTGTGTGTGGCAATATATAAAACCCAATTTTACAATGACCGAGAGGACATTTATAAAGGTAAAATTTAATGACGTTGACCGTTGTGAAAATATAAGGTCTACAGATAAAAAATCAGGTGAATTAAATGAACAAGCCCGAAGACAAGGCTGGCGAAACGTGTCTGTAATCTGTTTAAAAGCGCTGCGTTGTCTCCACCCAAAGGCATCAAAATTAACGGCAACGAATTTAAAATGTAATTGACAGGCCAACTGACAGCAGCTACGGCGTCAGTTATTAAAGCACACACTACGTATACGCAACGCAGATACGAAAATGCTGCATTAAATAAAAATAAAACAGGGAAGCAAAGCGTCAATAAGCATGGGCCGCAAAATGGACACATTCCCCTTCGTCCTGTCGGGTTCTGTCGTCCTTCGCTTTTCGCTCAGCATAATTGCTCTCAACGGAGGGCTTAGTAAGTAAATGCGAGAGTGCGTGTGTGAATGTGTCTTCTGTGTGTGCTGGTTTGTGCTGTTGTCAATGCTTTATTTGCGTTTATCGCGACCAATTCTTTTCCCGCTTTCGTCCTGTTAATATGCCAATTTACATATACATTATTTTAACTGCACAAGCGGCAAAATGAATCCCTCGAATTATTTGTCATTTTCAGCATGAATGTTGCTCAGCCATTTTGTGCGCTTATCACTTAATTGCATTGCACTTAAGCGCTGTATAAAGTTAAATTTAAATGCTGCCACAAAATGGCAGTTGGGTCGAGAAGCCTCTAAGCCAAATACTTGCAGCCATAACAATTAGCAGCAATTGCTACTCGGCGTCGTTCAGCGCTGCCAGCAGTTTCACTTTTCACGTGCAACTTGTCAGCCAAGAGGCGACGAGTGGCAAAGGCTGACGTCTGCAACAGCCACTGACAGCTGCCTGGTGGCATCATTGTAAAGGTAAACATTAAACGTAACTCTCATCACTCCAGCAGCCGAGTATTGCGAGCCGGAAGCACAAACGTATGCGAAATTTTCACTTTCTAGCTCTCGCTTGATGCGCAGCGTAGACGGCACACGGGAATCAAATACCTCTGTGGCACAGTGGCAACAACAATGAGTGTTGTCACAACAATGCGTCGGCGAGTCACAGGGGCAAAGGCAAAGCCCAAAGCAGCTGCTACTGCAACGTAAGCAATGCATGGCTAAGTCTCCGATCCCATGTTAGCCCGTGTTATATTGCTAGAGGTTTCGCTGTGCAGGTATTATGTGATGCAGATGAGGATGGCCATTTAGAGATTGTCGTAAACCGGTAGATTTAGACAAGAGATTTTCGGAAGGCCCACTGTGTCCACTTAAAGTAAGCAACAATGGTTGCCAAAACATGCAACAACTCAGACTACAAAGAAATGTTGCTCATGCGAAATGAGTGAGTAATGTTCAAGATAAGAGATAGAAAAATATATATAAGCATCTAACAAGAATTTATTATTTATCGCAAAGAGAGCTATTCTTTCCTAATTAAATTACCTTTAGTAGAATTTATAATATTCGAACGTTACATGCCTAAAATATTCTTACGAACAAGATATCAGCTTCATAGTTTTACCTGTTAAAAGTTACCTTGGTACAGTGCAAACACAAAACATGCCCAGAAACAAATAAACAAACAACAACTGCCATCCATTGCGTCTTCTGTCGCATGAGTGACGAGAGGCAAACGGCTCTTCACATCTGTGTGTAAGATGACCTCATCATCCCCTTGACTAGCCCCTTGCATGTGGGTAATAAATAGCTGCAGCTAGTTTCCTTTTGATGTAATCCAAGTGCATTGCATTTCACTGCATGACTGAGCGAATGCTTGGTTGACTGAATGAATGCGTGAGCGGTGGATGACTGAATGAGTGGCCAGGGTGTCTACGGTTGAGTATGTGTTGTTCCTAGCAGCTAAGGTAACCACCAGTCCAATAAAAACCATCAGCCGTCCCAACAAGGCAACGCAACAACTGCAATTTCAAATAGTCTTCGGGCTGACAGGCGACGAATGTAAATCGCAAACCTTTTTTGCGCGTTGCGCTGAATCACAATCCAGACTTTTACTTTGAGTAGCCTCTGGGCCATCTCGATGATATTGATTTGCTGTCATTATTGTTAGTTTTTGTGGTATCGACGAGAGGCATTTACGAGCAGCAGCACGAGTTGGTGCGCCTAAAGGCAGACAACGCAAACTTTCAACAAGCTCGGCGCGTGTGAAAATATCTAACACCAACTGTATCATTCCTAGGGGCAACCCTCGAGTGGGTCTCAGCTACAAAATTTGAATTTACGCGATTTGCCCGAATCGCAAAATTGAAATTGTTATTTGTTGAGCCAAGGAGTAGGGCATAACATAAAAAGTTCGCGGTCTGCGATGGCCTGAGGCAAACACAATTCCTCTGCTGGCGCTCTAATTTAAAGCCCAATGTCTATAGTTCAAAGCACTTTCAATTTTGTTGTTTTTTTGCGGCAGTAATTGACTTTGGCCAATGAAATTTGCATGCTGATGGCATTTCCAGCAGCTGAGTCTTAATTGTGTCCATCGAATTGGGAACAACGCAAGCTGTCCCTTTTTTGCGAAGCTCCGCAAGCCGGAGTCGCTTAGTTGCCTAGCCGCCCAAAAATGAAAGCAAACGAATTCAATTGTCAGGTCATCTGTCAATTTGTTTGTTTGCTAGCTGCACCTGGACAGCTGTCAAGGGAGGACGGTGGGCAAGGCAGGTGCAAAGACAAACATGCCAAAACACAAAATGCTTTTAATGTGACGCGCAACCTACAACAAAATTGCAGTCGCTCAGTCAAAAAAGAGAGACAGGCAAGAGGTTGGCAGCAGCCACTCTGACGTCTGTCAGTGAAGTCGCCGACCAACTGACTGACTGACAAACTGCCTGAATGACAATCGCTGACTCAAGTCGCGGAAAAGTTCAAAAGTTCGTTGTCGCCTGTGTAAACAAATTATTTGTATAAGCTGCTTTCCTGTCAGGTAATTGGCCACGCGAGCTAGCCAGCGAAAAGTCAAACTATTTGACGGCAAACTATTTGAATAAAGCGTCGGCAATACCCTATAAAAAGAAAAAATCGATTCGAAGAACTTCGAGGTTGACCACTGTACCATAGAACATAAAGAGTGCAAAAAGGTTATGAAAAAAAAAACTTATCACTCTACTATTATTACATGGGAATGACTGGCATGGTCAGGTGTTCAGTCTCTATACGTTCACCGGGCATAGCCTTCAAAATTATGTTATCCCATGCTTAGTTATAAAACTGAAAGGGAAATCGATTAATTTATGTTAGAGGGTAAATCTACTCTCCATACTCTAAGCAAGTTTTCCTTCTTTTTTTTTTTTTTGTTTACTGTTCACAATTTGTAGTTGGTTTTATACGGCAAGGCAAATTATCGACTTGTCATTCAGCTGTTGTTGTGTAAGGACCCAGTTGCGATCCCATGCACACCCTAATTAAGTAAAAGGGGACCTGTAATGTCGCTGGTTACCATAATTAGTTTACAATACATATCTATGGGCGGTCAGATTGACAACTGGAAACAGTTAACTGCGAAATGTGCATACACAAAATCAATTGGGCGGTCGGAAAATCAATTTGCTGTCTAAGCAAGAACTGAAATTCTAATCAGCAGAGTTTATATTTTCCCATCAATCAAATTAACTGATATTGATGATGTACCTATTGTTACAAAGCCTAAGTCTCATTGTTTGAATGGTTCCTTTCAATTACACAATCAGCTGCACTTTGTAACAGTGGCTATTTATTAGGGCCTTAAAACCCATTACGGCAGTATATATTTGTTTGAAGGACCTACTGTGGTGAAGCCCTTTTGGCCTCTCAATTTATTTAGCCTAACCTCAATTTAAGCGTTTATATTTTATATCCACCAATAAATCAGTGTTATCCGAAAACTTTGCCCAGAAGCTATGTGTTAATAAATTCTATGTAAGGTAACAATTTTATCACTAACCAAGACTAAATGATTTTTAAATACTTATTGTATAAGTCGATAATTATAAGAGTGAAATATCTAGAACAATGGAATAAGAATTTCTGTTTTTACTGTTATTAGTTCAAATGCTGCTTGAGACTTTTGTCATTGTCAGACGCCGAATAATTTATGATGCTTAAACATTTTCACAGTGTGGTTTATGACTTATGCAGTCGACCGCCGTTTTGTATTGTCAGATATTTGACTCATTAAAATGATTGAATAAGGCCCTTTTCGGAGTGGCCAATAGCCCGAAACGAAAGGTTGAAAGGTTATGAGGGGCAAATTTACTGGCGGATTAAAGCTCGTTGAGTGGCAAATGGAAAATGAATTAAAACATACTGACTGATTTTAGTGTTACAAATGAATACACATACTTACATTGAACTCAATTTTATGCAAAATGAAATTCATATTCATTTACGTATGGGTAGGCATTACAAAGGACATATTGAATTCGTGATTAAGTTAGTTAGATCGAAGAGAATCAAGTTGGCTGGGCTGTGTGTGGGCGAATTGTAACATTTTCCAATCAATTGAATTTCAATTTGCATAATTTTTGGAATGTCAAAGTAATGTGCACATATGAAATTCAATTATTTTCCATTGAATTGAGCTGGAGAAATAGAAAGTGGACTAGAAGTGGACAAGGGCCAGTTTGAATGACCATTCCCTTTTAAAAGATTTGCACACGCACACAAATTTGGACTGGACAAACATTTTTGCACATTTGCATGTCTGTAGTTTGTGGCCCAGACGACCCATCCAGGCCAAAGTGTGACCCCAAACTAACCTAAAATTCAAAAACGTGGAAATGGCAACAAAATAAGAATGGAAATGGAAATGTTAAAGCATAGAAAGCAATAAAAAGAATGACATTTTTCATTGCGTCACTTCAGTCTTTTTTTTTAACAAAATAACACAAATGGAAAAAAATCAATGAAGAAACATGCAACTTGACATTTAAATACCCTTGAACACATTCTTAAGAGATCTCTGTTTCTTTTGCAGCGCAACAAATTATTAACAACAATCGGTACCAGAATCAATTACCATTTATTTGACATATAAGTGTAGATACTATTTTAAATATAAATACCCCATTCGTCGCGCTGAACACAACAATCTGTGCTCTTTTCTTCACTTTTCCTACGACCAACTCCTTAGAAGCCAAAAAAAAGTACCAAAGGGTAAACTTTATTTACTATTCTCTTTTCCCTTTTCGTTTTATTTGTATTTTTTTGTATTATTTCTTATAAGACAGAGCGCAGAAAACACGCAAAGCTGTCCGCAGGCAACGGAAAAGGCAACTCCGTTGTCCTTGTTCTGGGGCCCAGCCCATTTGAAAATAATTTTCTTGCTGCTACAAAAAGGCAAGTCACAAGCTTTACTTTCGAAATGTGGTTTTTGTGGGCGCGCGTGTCGTAAAAATTTAATTAAAAAATAATTTTGCTTACAGTAAAAATCAACACTTCGCAATCCATGAATAGCGCTCCCCCCACCCACCGCCACCCGACAACCGACATCCAAATAATGATTAGGCATACGCTCGACTGACAGCAGACGCTGCGAGCGAAAAAGCTTTCCAGCTGCCACACCCATTAGCTGTGGCAAAATGTGCGAATAATGTGCATGGACAACGGGCATTTATGGGCTGATATTCCCTCCTAGCCGCTTCTTATGTGTCAAACCAACGAAATTATGATGACGACTTTTATTGGGTTAGCAGCCATTGTCTGTCATTGTCCTTGCCAGTGCCTGACGTTTAAGTGGGACGAATGGATGACTCGATGGCAGGCTGGCCGCTTGCCAGTCTGCCTAGCTTCTTGAGCGAGTCAATAAAAATTCAGTAAATCCCTGTCGACATAGGCTCAAGGATTATTATTGCTACTTTATGACGGTTTATATTTGTGCAGCGGCGCAGATTCAAAAGGATAAATACACAAAGTGTGGCGGCATAGTCAAGCAACTGTCAAGTGACTTGTCATTTTTATCAGTAGTCCACTTGACGCAAATTGGCTTCATGGAATAAGCAATGAGATAAAATTGTGAATTTTAAGTGGGACAACCTTAGTGTCCATATTTAACAAAAGGTTGACTAAACTTTCTATCACTGTCCTTTATAGGTAAAAATAAATGTGTATGAATAGTGAATGGATACGAGTCTTGAATTAACATAATTTCCATTGCACTTAACGATCTTCAAGCATCTTGTTGGCGCATCTACTTCAATGATAATAAAAAGAAACTCAAATAAAATTAACATACTCTAACGAAGTTGCCAAAAAGCACAAATGAAAAAAATGCAACCAAATTCTCACGCTAATTACGTGCTGACAAGAGCACAAGACTGTTTCCTATCCTAATGCTAATGAAGAGGCGGTTGGGGTTCCATCTGTGACCTCCAGCTGTGACTCTTGGTTCAATTAAAGCTTCGCTCCAATGCCGGCCTATAAAATTAGCATATTTTTTAAACAATTCCTGCAGCTCTTCATGTTTTGAAAAATTCGACATGCTAAATACGTTGACACCTTTTTGGGGGTGCGGCCAAAAGAAAAACCAGAAACACTCACTGCTAATTGTAAGTGGGAGGCTCAAAAACGGCTTAATTACGTTGTTTGTTGCTATTGTAATTTTAGCTGACCTTTTGGCGTGGCATAACCATTTTGCTTATTTGCATAATTGTATTGCATTCATTTATTTAAGTTTTTCTGTGAATTTTCACTTAGAATACGTAAACGAAAACGAAAACATATATAATTTCCAAATACCACTTTTAGGTTAATTGCACAAAATTGATGAAACTTTTAGCAATATCAAATCAAATATTGGTTAGTAACAATAACAACAAACAGGTAAAAGGGTGCAGAAAAGTGCGAAAAGTAAAGTTTTGACTGCAATATTTGCGCATCAAATTAGTTTTTTCGCACACGTTTTCAATTTTGAACGTTGTAAAAGTTTGTTAACGTCAAGTGGTTCGGTCTGCATATAGGTCAAAAAATATAAGATAAACATTAAAGTATGTCAATTGGGACAAAACACACTAAAAATTTATTAGATAAGGAAATAGTTATATTAGAATTTTCTAGCAATCAATAACCCAATGAGCTTTCTATGCATGTTTCTATAACCATAAGATAGCACTTACAAATATTACTTTTAAGTACAAAATGCACATTAAATTGCAAGCATATATTAAATAAATAGAAGACTTTATAAAACATTTGCATTCACAAAAGCTGTTGGCTTAACTGTGTTCCATTGTAATACTGTTATGACAGCGCAAATAAGCACAAATATTTACTTACTCAGCTATTTACCTAAGTAGCTGCTACCAACGACTAACTGATTTGCCCCTCTTTGCTATTGGTTTCTACAAACTTGCACTTTCTACGTCGCAAATAATGGAATTGCATTTAAATAAAATTTAAATTAGTTTTTACGCGTGATTGTAAAAGCTTACTTACTACTGATTTAATTGTGCTCATTAACCCCTTTAAATAAAAACGTTTATAAAATAACGGCATTTATTTAGTATATTCACTTATTAATTGAAGCATTATTTTAAGTCAATTATGGCTAATGTATTCACCAAAATAAATATTTATTCAGCACAAGCATATGGAGCAAAGAGCTTATGCCGCATGTTTTTTAAATATTTAAAAATATTTAAAAATATCATATTAAACATATCGATAAGCTTAAGCATTGCTCCTTCGGTTTATGTGTACAGCTTGCAAATATATTTATCTGCTATATTATTAATTTTACAAGAATTTTTTAAGGGTCACGCTGAACAGACTCCATTGGCCAACTGAAAACAAATAAATTAGATGCTAGCAAATATTTAACTACGTTATTTGGTATTTATTTGACATACACACTTGTACAAATCTACTTAATTCCATTGTCCATGCGCAATTTTTTATCTGCCCCTGACATGCTAATGCCACAGTTGATACACTGCAAAGCTCCGGCGATTACAAACGACCCGGACCCAGAGCCGGCAAATAGCAAATAAATTTGCCAGTTAAATGATAAAAAAAGCTTTTATGGCAACCCACCAAATCAAAAGCAGCACATGATCAATAGTACAATGCAATATCATATGAATATCTGGTATCTAATTAACGGGCTGCTGCTTATTAAATAAAGAGTGTGAATCAAGAGGCAAATAGGCGCTTGAAGTACATGTTTGTGAAATAAGTCTTACAATTAACAGACATTTGCAAGATCAGAACGCAGCTACTAGATAAGAACTACAACTGTGGGAACTACGAAAACAGCGACTTGTGCTGATAGTGCGACAAAATTAGTTGACGTCAATTCTATGGGTCTTTTTGATAAGTACTATAAGTAAGTGTTGCAAAATTGTCTGTGAGTAACGTTTTCACAGCATTGTTTGGCCGCTTTTACTTACCCACTTCACTCCGGCACACAGCGATTGTCTGCAAAGAGAACAAAAAGGAAACTTGATTAATATGCAAATGCCTGGGAATTTGATTAACTGCTCAACCCAGTTTTTCTTTAAGCCCGCTCATTTCCGCTAACAAAGCAAACAAAATACTTCACCAACCACAAAGAGAACTTAGTGCACTTGACGCTGCTTATACAATCAGTCAGAAAGCAGAAACACTGTCAGAGTTAAAGCTGGATCTAGAGTTGTGGACAATATTCGAGTGTCACTTAAAATGTGCAAAACAATTTAGCCGAAACCGTCAAGAAGTCAGAGCAGATATTCAAGTCAAGACCAAGCCCCCATGTAGGCAGTAAATAATGGCAAGAGTTTCACTTTTTTTTATCTCTCGACATCTTTGCAAATGTCACAATCGACTTAATGGCCATTGCTTAACTAAGAGCAATGGGCAAACGTTTAAAGTGCAATCCAAAAAATGCCTCGAAGTTTGAAACGTGCGCCAAACAAATTAAGACACTGATGATGTTGACGGATGAATTACGAGTTATGGGTCAATCTTTCAAAATACTCAAAGCTAGACACACAAAGACATCCACAATTACACACACACACTCATACGTGTGCATACACATGCGCGTTTGACTACACATTCACTGAAGGCACTTTGTGCTAATCTGCTTAGTTGCTAATTGAATTAGTTTACAAGTAAGGCAAGGCGCTCGCCTTTAGGTCTACGTATTTCTAACTGGTGCACAAAATGCACTCATTCCCGTATACCTACAAACACGCACGCATTTACACACACACACACAAACAGCTTAGACAAGCACTCCCAGGCATGCACCCACAAGTACAATTACACTTGCACTTGATGAACAATTAGATTCTTTGTTGGTGCAACTGCGGCTGGCCGCAAAACCAAACAATTTTTACTCGTTATGCGGCTGAACCTCTTAATCTGCTGCTGCAATTCTTTTTGCCTTAGTTTTTAATGAACATTTAATTGTTTGCATCTTGGCTGCCGGCGGCGTCTGTATGCTGACTTAGCCTCAGAGTCACACTGGTGCGACTGCAGCTCTTTACATAATTGAACTATCGCTGGGTTTTAAGTAAATTGTTTAATTAAGTCATTAAAATGCCATAAAAATAATTAGCAGGCCTAGACAGAGATTTCTGGCTGCTGGGACCCGTCTAGCTACCAACTTAAATGGGCAAGAGTTCAAAAGCAATACG